>CP125974.1:21398901-21998901 GCA_030063025.1 Avena longiglumis
TTGGAGAGTAAGCGCGATGATGCACGAAATTGTTCGATGCCGCTGCTGTAACAATAGAGGAAGCTAATGACAAGGATCATGAAGCCGGACGATGTCGCTTGAACGTCGCGGTCGACAAGGTCGCGTGCCCTCTTGAGTGGTACGGCAACCTGTCTTGACTGTCTTGTTGGTAGAAGATGCTGAACCTAATGAACTATGAGGAAGCGATGATGAGCCCAGACTCGAGAAATGGTCGGAAGCCATGAAATCAATTGGGATCCATGAGAAAACCAAGTATGGACTTTGGTGGATCCTCCTAGCGGCCAAAGGCCGTTGAGTGCAAATGGATATTCAAGAAGAAAACGGACAGATGGTAATGTTACCGCTCATAAAGCACGGCTTGTCGCAAAAGGTTTTCGACAAATTAAGGTGTTGACTACGATGAGACTTTCTCTCCGTAGCGATGTTTAAGTCCATTCGGATTTTATTTGCAATTGCCGCGCTTCATGATTATGAAATGTGGCGATGGATATCAAGATCGCTTTCCTCAATGGGAACATTGATGAAGAGTTGTATATGATGCAACCTCAAGGTTTATCGATCCTAAGGATGCTAGTAAAGTATGCAAACTTCATTGCTCCATTTATGGATGAAGCAAGCATCTCGGAGTTAGAACCTTCGCTTTGATCAAGTGATCAAGAGCTTTGGATTTGTTCCAAATTGCTATGAAGCTTGTATCTACAAGAAAGTGAGCTCGGAAATGACGCTTCGGTACTATATGTGGATGACATATTGATTATCGGAAATGACATCAACATGCTTAACGATGTGAAGAGTTATTTGAACAAGTGTTTTTCAATGAAAGACCTAGGTGAAGATGCTTATATATTGGGCATCAAGATCTATAGAGATAGACAAAGACGCCTGATAGCTTTAAGACAGAGTACATACCTAGACAAAGTTCTGAAAAGGTTCAGAATGGATAAGGCAAAGAAAGGTTCAGTGCCTATGTTGTCAGGTAAGATATTGAGCAAGGCTCAGTGTCCAGCTACGGTAAATGATAGGGAAGCTATGAGCAAAGTGCCTTATGCCTCGTCCATAGGTTCCATCATGTATGCCATGCCGTACTAGACCGGATGTGTCCAATGCTCTTAGTTTGACGATCGATATCAAAGTGATCCAGTGGAACATCGACAGCCGTGAAGAACATCCTAAAGTACCCAAATAGAACTAAAGAAATGTTCTTAGTCTATGGGGTGATGAACAGCTTGTCGTAAAGGTTACGTCGATGCTAGTTTCGATAATCGACAAGGATGATTCTAAATCTTTATGTGATACGCTTATATTTTGAATGGAGGAGCTATGAAATTCGGAGAAGTGCAAGCAAAGCGTGATCGCGGGATCTACAGAAGCGGAATACATGGCTGCCGCAGGCGCCAAGTGAAGGAGTTTGGATCAGAAACTTTATCGAAGCTTGGCGTGGTTCCAAGTGCATCGACCCACCGGAGATATTGTGTGACAACACCGCGCCATAGCACTCACTAAGGAACCAAGATATCATCCAAAGACCAAGCATATCAATCATAAGTTTCATATAATCCGAGATTATATAGCAGATGGAGATCCAAGATTAGCAAAGTACATACGGATCGAATGTCGCAGATCCATTGACTAAACCTCTTCCGTGTAAAATATGATCAACACCTCGGTGCCATGGGTGTGAGATTGTTGCCGGATGTAAACTAGATTATTGACTCTAGTGCAAGTGGGAGATGTTGAATTATGCCCTAGAGGCAATAATAAAGATGTTATTATTATAATTCTTGTTCATGATAAAGTTTATATTCCATGCTAGAATTGTATTAAGCGGAAACTTTAATACTTGTGTGGTTTGTGAACAACAGCGTGTCCCTAGTACGCCTCTATGGACTAGCTCATTGATCAATGATGGTTAAGGTTTCCTAACCATAGACATGAGTTGTCAATTGATAATGAGATCATATCATTGGAGAATGATATGATGGATGCACCAAACTAAGCGAAGCAATTAGATCGCTTCATCGTGTTCATCTTTAAGCTTTTCCTATGTCAAATATTGTATTCCTTAGACCATGAGATAATGCAACTCCACGGTACCGGAAGAAAGCTTTGAGGTCATCAAACGTCATCCTATGAGAGGGTGATCATAAAGGTGTCTCTGTGATCGGAAAGTATCTGCTGGGTTGTATGTATCGAGATGGAATTTGTCCTCCCAAGTCGGAGAGATATACTTGGGCCCACTCGGTCGATATCAACACCGCTAAAGCATGTGGTTAAGGAGTTAATCACAAAGTGATATCGGATTATGGAACGAGTAAAGTACTTCGTGAACGAGATTGAACTAGGTATGATGCACCGACGATCGAATCTCGCAAGTAAAATATCGCGAGACGAAGGAATATATATGTATATGGGATTGATTGAATCGGCATCGTGGTTCATCCGATATGATCATCGGCGAATGTGTGGGAGTCAATATGGGTGCCTGCACTTACCGTTGATTATTGATAGATCATGCGCATATTCTCGAACCCGCAGGGTCACACACTTAACGTATCTTGACGCTAGGATAGATTGGATAATTGGTTTATGAATTTTTGTTCGGAGTCTTGGATAGGATCCGGGATATCACGAGAGGTTCCGGAATGGTCCGGAGAATAAGATTCATATAAGGCAGTGCAGTTTTTGGAGTTCGGAATTGTTTCGGGTTAATCGGTATTGTACCGGAAGCTTCTAGAACCTTCCGGAAGGGGACCAACGTGGCCCCACCTTCCGGGAGGGGGCTGTAACACCCTCAGAATCGGTCCTATGCAAGTTTGAGCAAAATTCGCCAAACCCACATAGAAACGATTCAAAGGTGCCCACCAGGCACTTTCGTGCGGGTGGAAAACGAAGTAATAACATTACACAACAGTCCTCGATGGGACCCACAGAACAGATATATATATAACAGCGACTCCATGAGTCAAGAATACAGATATACAATTCAAAGATCCAAATCACCTTGAAAAGATGGAGGTCCGATCACGGACAAGATGCAAATGGGGCTAAGAGCCCAAGAATAACCAATGGCGCCCATAACCCAGCCCGGAAGGGTAACCCGCTAACGACGCCGATCTCAAACCTGCTTAAACAAAGGGTGCCGACAAAGGGCAAAGGAAAAAGAAGGAGCGCCAAGATCGAGGCCAAGACACGGCGAGGCTAGAATTCTCGCCACATAGGTATGGTGGATCAAGCGGCAACAGATGCACTAAACAACCTATAGAGACTCGATACAACCGGGCGGATATCGAGAGGATAAGAATGACCTAACCGGATCCAACCAAGCTATCACCAAACAAACCTATCTGGCGTTTCTCGAGACCAAACGAGGAAGTCAACCGAGGAACTCACACGCTGGCGCTTTACTTATTTGGTTATCGTTGCAGCAATTACTAGTCGTATAGATAATCGTCCCCCCGATAAAGTAAGCAATGGGTCCTTTTAGTTAATCATTCCGCTGAAGTTGCAGCAATTACTAATCGACAGATAGCATGATGTAATCAAAACCCAGCAGCTTGTTGGTACTTTTATTCACCATTCCGCTAGAAGTTGCAATACTTACTAGTCAGTACAATGGTCGCAAGCGACACTCCAAACAAGCATTGTGGCGTATTAATTAGCCATTCCATTATAGTGAAGCTGATTACTAGTCATTATAAAGTCGATTTATAGCAATAAACTTTAGTTATGCTTGTCTATGATCGAGATATCAGGCTCTAAGTCGTCCATAACCGCGGACACGGCTTTCAGAAAGTTTTACCCGGCCGGGGTGCACCAATAGCAACACACGCTCGATCAACCTCGGAAAAACCAAATCAAAACCCAACGAGGCTTTCACGACTGAACAATCACAGGATTCAGAAATATTTCAGGGGGCCACCCCTTGGAGTACACCCGCAACGAAGTAATCAAGCTCCGAGACGGACTCAAGGTTTGTGGGGCCGGCGGTAAATGACAGCAGATCCCCAAACGGGGACTGTCGATACCACGTAAACGTGTCACAATTCCTAAACAGTACAGTGTGCTCCTCGCACAATTTAAATACATAAGTAGCATGGCATAAGTACAGGATCGTAAATAAAACCTCAAACTAGTTTGTGGCCCCAAGAAATAAGACTGAATCAAGCTCGCTCGGGGGTCCCATATACCTCCCGGATGTGGATAGCGCGATAAATCAAGGAACAAGTATCAAGTACTCGGGGTCCTACGGGACACAAGTGGGCGTTCGGAAACCAAATATTTTCTATCACCCACCGATGCCTCTGCTTATTTCAATTTTAGTTGTTAAACAGGAATTAAAGTGAACGATAAGTAAAGCCATGATCATCTCCAACATCAACATGCGGCAATACATCAACAACTGTGGCACTTGACAACACGCAACAACACTTGAGTAAGCGACTACGACACGCAAGTCCAGCTATCTACCAAACAACAGGTAATAGGAGGTGGCCATGGCAATATAGGGCTGCAAGGAATATCACGGGTACGAAAAACTAGAGCATCGCAACACAGATAGCAATAGATCAACATGAGGGAATAAATACTATAAAAGTAAGATAGGTAGAAAGGGGGAGATGCTCGCCTGAAAACATGTCGAAGGTTCAACCGAAGATCGGGGCGAAGCTCACATCAACTCAACGGCCTTATCCGCGAAGAACCAAATCACTAGCAGAAAACCGGATGCACTATTCAATACAACGGCAGAAGATCGGCATGATGCATGTATGAAGTATGACATGGCAAGACGCGATGCAATTAGGTCAGTATTAAGCGGAACCGGGGTCCCGACAATTAATCAAGTGGTTCAAGTTATTTAGATCCCCCGCAATTTAAGTGTTGCGTTAGCAAGACAAAAGATGGCACCGGTTCGCTACACAAGTTTAAATGAGGCCAATATAAGGCTAGATTTGCCCGCATATGGGCCCCATATTTAATTAAAGGGTGAATCGGCGTAAGGCCCCCAAACCACATGACAAGATGCATGTGAGATGGCAATTAAATATGCAACAAGTTTTATATTTAGCATTTATAAAATAGGGCTCGAAAAGGGTCACACATTAGGGTTCGCGATCTTGGGGTTTCGGGTTCGGGTTGGTCTCGTGGTTCGACGGGTCCGTTTTCGCCATCGATTTAGGGTCTTGTCATCCGCGTGGTCGGCCATGATGTCGGTCTTGCTCGAAGAAGACCTTGGCGCCCGCCGAAGTGCTGGCGATCCGGTGGCGATCTTGGCGTCCGGGTTCTCGCGAGCGCCCTTCGACTCGGGAAGGAGCACTCGGCGTTCTTGTTTTGTTGAAGGCCTTGTTTCTCACGCGAAGAACTTAGCATCATCGGGTCCGAGAAGGAGATCTTGGCGCCAAGATGCACGGATCGGTCACGGATCCGTGAAGAAGTTCTTGTCGCACGGTGTCGGTAGACGAACTTGTCGGTTCCGCGTTTCGTTTGTCGGTGTTGGACTCGGGTTTCACTAGGAGATCTTGGTGTCCGGTCTCGGCGTCGTAACAAGCTCATGTCGTTCCAACTTCAATGATCTCTGGAAGACCTGGTCCTGAATATTCCAATCTTTTCTCTTCTGAAAACATCAAGTTTCTGTCGGCAGAGCATCCTCTTTTCGCCAACAAGGGAACAGATACCTCACGGGCTTGGGTCTGGCGACGGCGACGACGTGCGGGGCGAGCAGGGACGCGGGGAGAGAGTCTGGCGGAGGAGTTCCCGGGTAGGGCGGCGCTAGGGCCGGAGAGGAACACCGGTGGTGAGGGGGGAATCCTCCTAGCGGCGGCATGAGCGGAGGTAGAGGCTCGGCCGGAGGGCGGCAGAGGCGGAGGCGGCTCGGGACGACCTCGCAGAGGCGAGCCGGGCGGGGCGGACGAGGAGGGGCGACGGTGACGCAGCCGGAGGAGGGGCACCGTCAGGGCAGCGGCGACGGCGGAATGGCGGCGGGCGGATCAGGCGGGCGGGTCCGCTGCTCGGAATGGGGCCGGGGCTAGCGAGGTCGGGCGGCGGAGCTGGTGGGCGCGTCAGGAGAGGCTCGGAGGTTGCGGGTCGCGCGGGCGGTTGGTGGAGGCAGAGGCGGCGTGAAGAGGGAGGCCGAGTTGCCGGGAGGAAGCTTGAGCGACGGCCTTGGGCGATCTGAGAGCGGGCGGCGGTTACCTGGAGCGCTGGCGGCGGAGGCGCCGAGAGGCGAGTTGGGGAGGCGGTGATGGGGAGGCGCGGAGGGCTCGAGGCGGGACGGACGGCGAGCAGGCGGGCGAGAGCGAGGTGCATGTGGCATGAGGCCTGGGAGAAAGAGAGGCGGGCGGCCACAAGGCTGCCGCCGTCATGGGAGGTTGAGGAGGAGGGGAGCAGGGGTGCGGTGGGGCCGTGGGCCACAAGCAGGTGGGGATCGGTGTGTGGGGTTTGACCGCGTGTGTGCATGCGCCGTGTGGCCCTGCGTGTGGTTGTGTGTGGGGAGAGAGGAGGGTGGGAGGCGTGGTGAGGTGGAGGGCTGAGTGGTTGGGGAAGGGAGAGGGGTGAGGTGGCAGCAGCCATTGGGTGGTGTGATGTGGAGGCCTGGGTAGGTAGTTGGGTAGCTGAGGATTTAGAGGTTGGACCGATTTACAAACCTGGGTGGTCGTCAATAATCGCCCGCTCAACGCCTAAAAAAAAATATAATTAAATTATTTATTCAACCAGCTTTTGCAATTCCGACAATGACAAAATAAAATCCGGGACCCGTTTTGATGTTTGAATAAGGAGGGGCGTTTTAGAAAACAAAACGGGCTTTGCGAACATAGTTTTATGCAAACAATTCATGATGATGACGATGCAATGCACAAATTCAACGCGATTTTCTAGTAGTGGTTTTTGCGGGATGCCACAATTCGACACCACTAATAAGGGATCTCGCCCTCGAGATCCGCCTCATGGTACCGGAAGGAAGGTCGGTGATCTGCGTCTCCTCGCTTCGCGTAGATCCTCGCGACACCACTAACGAGAGGTCGTTGTCCGCGATCGTCGAGAGAACACTCCGGGAACAAAAAGTCGAAGGTAGAGGTATCAAACGATAAGGCCACCTCTAACTTCCATGGACGGAGTAAAACTGCTGGATCCACTGATTCGACGTACAAAAGCGAATGATAAGAGCAGTGGTAGGGTAGCTACTCCATCCCGCACTCAAACCATTACTCTGCACGCGAATAGACGGATTATGCAACCAACTCTCGGAATTAGACTGAAGATCTCGACAAGCGAGGTTCGAAAACAAGGGAGTGATGCAGACTCTGCATCGGATCTGGCGTAGATGATGCCGTCGCGTCGGAAACACCGGAAGAGACAACAGAAATCGTATGAAAGACACAATGATTAGGTTCCGCGATGGTTCCATTGGCATGAACAATACATGCTCAAGGTTAACTCCAACTTCACCAAAGCTCGTCCTTCTCATATGTTTTTCAACGACAATCGATATCCAAAAGGAACACATATGGATAAGGAGCTCAAGAACAAAAGATTGGAGGAAGGGTACAACAGACAAGTTTGATTGATGATCGTAGCACCTCCTACAAAAGGAAGAAAGCGAAACTCAAGGTACGATTGAAACCCAACCACGAGAAATCCGGACTCAAGAAAGAGAAGCGGATTCAAAACACGAGAGGTAAGAGGAGAACAAAGGAGGGTAAGGAGTAAATCAGACCTAAATGAACTATCCAACCGATTTTTCCAAAATAGTTTTGACACTCTACTTAGGCCGTTAGCTAGGTTATCCTCTGGTGGACTTGTGGGGTATCGCAACCGAGCTCGATACCACTCAGACACACTCGAATCGGTCCTATGCAAGTTTGAGAAAAATTCGCCAAACCCGCATAGAAACGATTCAAAGGTGCTCACCAGCACTTTCGTGCGGTGGAAACAGTAATAACATTACACAACAGTCCTCGATGGGACCCATGAGCAGATATATATAACATGACTCCATGAGTCAAGAATACAGATATACAATTCAAAGATCCAAATCACCTTGAAAGATGGAGTGTCCGATCACGGACAAGATGCAAATGGGGCTAGAGCCTCAAGAATAACCAATGGCGCCCATAACCTCCAAAGCCAAGCGGAAGGGTAACCTCGCTAACGACGATCTCAAACCTGCTTAAACAAAAGGGTGCCGACAAAGGGCAAAGGAAAAAGAAGGAGCGCCAAGATCGAGGCCAGACAGCGAGGCTAGAATTCCGCGGTCCTCGCCTACATAGGTATGGTGGATCAAGCGGCAGCAGATGCACTAAACAACCTATAGAGACTCGATACAACTGGCGGATATCGAGAGGGATAAGAATGACCTAACCGGATCCAACCCGCTATCACCAAACAAACCCATCTGGCTTTCCTCGAGACCAAACGAGGAAGTCAACCGAGAACTCACACGCTTGAGTTTACTTATTTGGTTATCGTTGCAGCAATTACTAGTCGGTATAGATAATCGCCCCGATAAAGTAAGCTGGGTCCTTTAGTTAATCATTCCGTTGTAGTTGCAGCAATTACTAATCAGATACAGATACCATGATGTAATCCCGAAACCCAGCAGTTGTTGGTACTTTTATTCAGCCATTCCTTTGTAGTTGCAATACTTACTAGTCAGGTACAATGGTCGCAAGCGACACTCCAAACAAGCGATTGGGCGATTAATTAGCCATTCCATTATAGTGAAGCTGATTACTAGTCATTATAAAGTCGATTTATAGCAATAAACTTTAGTTATGCTTGTCTATGATCGAGATCAGGCTCCAAGTCGCCCATAACCGCGGACACGGCTTTGAAGTTTTACCCGTGGTGCACCAATAGCAACACACGCCGATCAACCTCGGAAAAACCAAATCAAAACCCAACGAGGCTTTCACGATCGAACAATCACGATTCGAAATATTTCAGGGCCACCCTTGGAGTACACCATAGCGGTAAGCAAGCTCGAGACGGACTCAAGGTTTGTGGGGCGGCGGTACGATGCCAGATCCCCAAACGGGATCGCCGATACCACGTAAACGGTCACAATTCCTAACAAGACAAAGGTGCTCCTCGCACAATTTAAATACATAAGTAGCATGGCATAAGTAAAGGATCGTAAATAAAACCTCAAACTAGTTTGTGGCCCCAAGAAATAAGACTGAATCAAGCTCTGGCTCAGGGGGGTCCCATATACCTCCCGGATGTGGATAGCGCGATAAATCAAGGAACAGTGTATCAAGTACTGGGGTCCTACGGGACACAAGTGGATTCGGAACCAAATATTTTCTATCACCCACCGATGCCTCGCTATTTCAATTTTAGTTGTTAAACAGAATTAAAGTGAACGATAAGTAAAGCCATGATCATCTCCAACATCAACATGCGGCAATACATCAACAATCGTGGCACTTGACAACACGCAACAAGACTTGAGTAAGCGTATCACGACGGCAAGTCCAGCCTATCTACCAAACAATGTGTAATAGGAGGTGGCCATGGCAATATAGGGCTGCAAGGAATATCACGTGCGAAAAACTAGAGCATCGCAACACGTATAGCAATAGATCAACAGAGGAATAAATACTATAAAAGTAAGATAGGTAGAAAGGGAGATGCTCTTTGAAAACATGTCGAAGGTTCAACCAAGATCGGTAAGCTCACATCAACTCAACGGCCTTATCCGCGAAGAACCAAATCACTAGCAGAAAACCGGATGCACTATTCAATACAACGGCAGAAGATCGGCATGATGCATGTATGAAGTATGACATGGCAAGACGCGATGCAATTAGGTCAGTATTAAGCGGAACCGGGGTCGGACTCGGGTCTCGGCACTAGGAGATCTTGGTGTCCCGGGTCTCGGCGTCTCAGAACAAGCTCATGTCGTTCCAACTTCAATGATCTCTGGAAGACCTGGTCCTAAATATTCCAATCTTTTCTCTTCTGAAAACATCAAGTTTCTGTCGGCAGAGCATCCTCTTTTCGCCAACAAGGGAACAGATACCTCACGGGCTTGGTCCGCGGCGGCGGCGTCTTGGGCGGCAGGACGGGGAGAGAGTCTGGCGGAGGAGTTCCCGGGTAGGGCGGCGCTAGGGCCGGAGAGGAACACCGGTGGTGAGGGAATCCTAGCGGCGCCCGAGCGGAGTAGAGGCTCACGGGAGGCGCCAGTGAGGCTGGGACGACCTCGCAGAGTGGCCGGGCGAGGCGGGCGAGGGTCGACGGTGACGCAGCCGGAGGAGGCGGGTGCACCGTCGGCGGGCGGGCGCGGCGGGCGAACGGCGGGCGTCGGCGAGGCGGGTCCGCGCTGCTCGGGAGTGGGCTGGGCTAGCGAGGTCGGGCTGAGGGCGTGTCTGGGAGAGGCTCGGAGGTTGCGGTGTGTGGGCGGTTGGTGGAGGCAGAGGCGGGCGTAGAGGAGGCCGAGCTCGGGCCGGGAGGAAGCAGCGACGGCCGGCCGGGCGATCTGGAGGCGGCGGCTGCCATGGGAGGCGTGGGCGGGCGGCGCGAGAGGCGGCTTGGGAGGCGGTGATGGGCGCGGAGAGGGGGCTCGAGGCGGGACGGACGGCGAGCACTGGGCGAGGCGAGCGAGGGCAGCGGTGAGCGGGCCATGAGGCCTAGGAGAAGAGAGGCGGGCGGCTGGGCCTGCTGCTCGCGGGAGGTTGAGGAGGAGCGGGGGCGGGTTGCGAGGTGGGGCCGTGGGCAGTGAGGCAGTGGGGATCGGTGTGTGGGCGGGGGTTTGACCGCGTGTGCATGCGTCGTGTGGCCCTGTGTGGTTGTGTGGGGAGAGGAGGGTGGGAGGCGGTGGTGGTGGAGGCTATGAGTGGTTGGGGAAGGGAGGGGTGAGGTGGCAGCAGCCATTGGGTGGTGTGATGTGGGCTGGGTAGGTAGTTGGGTAGTCGAGGATTTAGAGGTTGGACCGATTACAAACTCAGGGGTGGTCGTTGGTCAATCGGCCCGTTCGACCCAAAAAAATATAATTAAATTATTTATTCAACCAGCGCTTTGTAATTCGGCGGACAAAACAAAAGAATCTGGGACCCGGTTTTGATGTTTGAATAAGGAGGCGTTTTAGAAAACAAACGGCTTTATGAACATAGTTTTATGCAAACAATTCATGATGGTGACGATGCAATGCACAAATTCAACGCGATTTTCTAGTAGTGGTTTTTGCGGGATGCCACAGGGGCATGGGCCTATGAGGGAGTGTCCTGGCCGCATTGGGCCAGGGGCACAAGGCCCCATAGGGCCCAGCCGATTCTAGAGAGATTTGACTCGTTTAAATCTCGGGATAGAATTTCTAGATAAGGGAGAGTTTAAATCGTTTAAACTAGAGATAGGATTTCTAGATAAGGGAGAGTTTAAATAGTTTAAACTAGAGATAGAATTTCTAGATAAGGGAGAGTTTAAATTGTTTAAACTAGAGATAGGCTTGGAGGAGGGGCAAGGGCTGGCCTCTATATATAGAGGGTGGTGCCTCCCCCACACACACCTTCCTCCAAGCCCTAGCTGCCTTGCTACTTCTCTCTCCTCCGACTGCTTGTAGGCGAAGCCTGCAGTGAAATTCTCCACCATATACACCACGCCGTCTGTCAGATCCAATCTATCTCTCCACCATACTCGCTGGTCCGAGGAAGGAGGAGACGCCGAGGTGCTGCGGTGCATCTCACGGAGGCACCGCCACTTGTGGTGCTAGATCGGATTGGATCGCGAGGAGGAGCGAGTACGACTACATCACCCACGCTCGATTTAACGCTCATTTGCGAATCTTGAAGGGTGTGAAGATCTAATCCAATCTCTCTCGTTGTTTGCATCTCCTAGATTAGATCTTGGCTTTCCCTCTGTTCGCTCCGTAGAAAATTTTGATTTACTATGCCGCGAAAACCCTTCAATATAAACTTTATCATGAACAAGAATTATAATAATAACATCTTTATTATTGCCTCTAGGGCATAATTCCAACACTATCATAGTTGACACTTAAAGTAAATTCAGAGTACAGGATACTAATGCAAAGCTTCAGTAGATCTGACATTGTATGAGAGCATCAATCTATCAACAACATCAATCTATCATTCTTTATGGATTATGATCAGAGCATCATTCTATCACAAGGTACCAAGTGTAAAATAACATAGAGCAATACCTGGACAACATAAACTAACATCAATCTATCAACCACATCAATCTACCACCGGCTAACTAATAGAATAAGAAAGGAGGAACCCTACTTAGGGTTGAGAAGGAGGCCTACCCGGTAGGTGCGGCGGGGCCGGTGGGTGAGCACAAGCCTTGTAATCGCGAAGGCACGGTAAATATTTGGATAGAGAAGGTTGGTATCAGTGGATAGTCCTCCAAAGAGAGAACCATTGCTCCCTTTAATAACTTCAGAAATCGTAACAGGTAGTAGCGATGAAGGCTTTGGCAAACTCAAACTTCAAAGCTGGTTCAATGATGAGCTTCAACAGCAACTCATGAAACTTTTTCACAACTTTCTTGTCCAGCAACCTTTCAGTCCTCGTTAGTGCATCTAAGAGCAAGTTCAATAATAAATCTTGCTGTTGGCTATAAGCCGCCGCCACGTCATCTATAGCCAACCTAATAGTACGTATACAGTTAGCTATAACTATATACTACTTTATTTGACTAAGGCCACCTTACATTCACACAAAGTCTAGGAGCATGGCTATATAAGGCTCTTTGCATGAGGTTCACTAATCTTCTCTCTCCACTTCTCTCTCATCCACATCATCTCAAATATATTATTTAAAGGCTTATAGCCTGCTTACATAAGCTTATTGTACTTGCTCTAAGAGATCTGGGCAATCGCGGATCCTCTTTGACACAAAAGTCAGAAGGCTATCACTGCACCGTGCAGAAGCGAAGCAGCATGTCAGCAATAGAATCCATCAACTCTTCTGCAATGATCCTGCATGAGGTCTTTACGCAAGGTGGAGCTTCCACCAGGCATATCCTCTCCTTCCAGAACAGCAACAGCTCGTCCAACACGGGCCCTACAGAGCTCACGATCTCCTCGGGAAGAGGCTTGATCTGTTCGACCCCCTTGTACCTCAAGCAGAACCCTTCGTGCTTCCACGTGGTCATGTCCCCGCAGTCGCAGAACCCACCTCCCGTGTACATGATGGAGTAGTCATTGTCCTCATGGGTCCCGTTCTGGAAGCACGTGACGCAGATGGCACGTGGAGTTGTTCTCGTAGGTCTGGCAGCGGTACGCGAGGTCGTTCTGGCCCCATACGGAGCTGCAAACGGCCTGCTCCTCCGCGCAGCCGGCCTCCATGTCGTCGAGCACCGCGTCCGGCTCGCTGTCAAACATCATCCACTGCAGCCACGAGAGGCTCTCGCCATACGCGGCGGCACCGTCTCCGCTATCGTCATCCTTCTTCGAAGGCTTGAGGGCCTCTGCTAATTCGGTGCCTACCGACAGGAATACAGGATGGTCGTGGTGATCTCATGGAGCTTCTCCCTGTGCTCCTCCAGGTACATGAGCAGGCCTTCCTGGTGCTCCTGCAGCTGCTCCTCTGGGACCCCGCAGGCGATCAACTTCTGCAAGGGAGGAGACACAATGGCAGCGACGTGTTAGCAAACTTGAAAGATTTTTGCAAATGCTAGCAGCACCCTACTAATTACTGAACCGTAAAGACTATTTCATCATCAAGTAAATTTCCAGCCACTGCATCGAGAAAGATGAATGATCCTTCACAAGACAATGGGCAGCACATTACTGCAAGCTGGTTGAGAGAAACGCTCTTGGCGCAAAACAAATTCCCGTGTCCTCCTAGTAGCATCGCAGACGATTGGTTCCAGTTTTACACATCGGTTTGTAGTGAAAAAACATCAATTGATTCCCAGAAAGGGGGAACCGACCGCGAGCTCTAAAGAAGAATCTAGCAGCAAATCGTGCTTGGTGCCTGCGAAATCTTGTCCGCTGGCGGAACAGGCAGGACCGACCAGGCAACTGCCGCGGAGAATGGAACAGAGTAGCTGGCAACCGCCACCATGGGGTGGTAGGTTAGATCAGACGAGAGCAGAGGAGGATGAGGGAGGGGAAGACGGGCAACCTGCTCGACGCGCTCCATGGGCGTCAACTCTGGCTGGCGATGGGCGTCCGAGCCCCCGACCGCGGCGTCGTCGTCGATCTCGGCCATGGCCCGCAGCCAGGTCCAGTGGCCCGACCGGCCGACCCCATGCCCTAGCCTCGCCGAATCGAGCCCCCCTCCTCTTCACGAAGCGCGGAGATCGATCGGTGGGGCGATCCTGGCGCCGAATTCCTCCGGCGCGGACCGAGGACCGAGGACCGAGGAGAAATCTCGCGAACCCTAGGGCGTGAGGCTGGAGGGGATTGGATGAATCGGGGGCGGATGCA
Organism: Avena longiglumis; assembly: GCA_030063025.1. NCBI lineage: Eukaryota > Viridiplantae > Streptophyta > Magnoliopsida > Poales > Poaceae > Avena > Avena longiglumis. Next base: position 21,413,315 of record CP125974.1, read on the forward strand.
AGGGACGAGGAGGGAGATGGATGATGAAGTGACTGGAGTCGAGACGATTCGTCCTCCGTCTCGTGGTGCGGGGACTGCGGTGTGGAATAAGTAAATCCTTTTTCCTTTTATACTAGTATATTTTCTTTCGAAAGAAAAATAAACTGCGTGATTGGGACGGCAGCTTTGCCTGTCGTGCCGTGTCCGTGGGTGCTTAGAGAAACTTAAAAAAACGCCGCAACGTTAAAATAATTGTCAATTTAACGCGTGGGATATAAAATTGGGACATCAGTGGCCGCTGTATTATTCAGCACGCTGAATTCAGCACATCAAATATACTGTTTTAGCAAGCGTGGCAAACCTCAAGAGTGCGCGAAAAAACTCTAGTGTATCGCGCACTTCCAACTACCATTCAAAAATTTCAGCATGCGTCTCTTTATAGGAAAACCGAGCCGTTCCTATCATCCCACCGATCACCGTCCGCCGCCCAGAATCTTGCCTGTCAGCCGCCGCCCGCTAGAACCTTGGCGTAATGGCGTTGCCCCTCGCCTGCCGCCGTCGCCCGGAGATGTGGAGCTCGTCCAGAGCGACGCGAGGGTTCAGCCTGGATGGAGGAACACCTCCATGGCTGGCTCGACTCCATGGCAGTCGTTGGTTCCATGTGCTGGCTCCCGGGGCCGTGCGTGGCTGGCCGCTCGCGCAGAGCTCGGCTTGATCAAGCAAGTCCCGCTCCAATTAGGCTGCGTCATTGATTCCTTTATGCGCGCGTACATATTCAGCTAGCTAGCGCAATGCATAATCCCTATCGATTGAGGTGCCTCCATATTGACCCGGACAGTTGGAGTTGCTCTTATCCCACCCGGACCCGGTGCTGGTGCCGTCGTGGCAATGGGGAGTGGTTTGCCCTTTCGCTCTGTGGTGGGCCCAGGAGTACGGTATGCGCGAGACCATGATGGCAGCGAGACGACGCCAGATGCGATCCAACATTTTTCCCTCGTTCCTCGTTTCTTGAGAGTCAGATGGGTGCCACTTAACACGCGCGCCTTTTTAGCGACTTTTCGCCAAAAGTCATTTAATTTTTTTGACATAGCAGAAGCGGGATGGCGTGAGAATCCCGAAAATTCATCCTGATAGGGATCGAACTTCGGTCGCTGGGATACGCCAACTGCGACCCAACCACTAGGCTACTGACAGGTATGCATGTGTGCAAGAGTATAGGGCTCTTATGTCCGAATTTCTAAAAGTTGAGAAAATGACATTTTTTCATGTTGATGATGACACATGGCGCCTGCAATTTGTCCTATATTTAAAGCAAGAGAGTCAGGACACCGATTGGTTTGTAATGGTGTTTGAGAGCGAAAACTAAAATAAGTAATTGTATAAAATATAAAAGAATGGAGGGAATAATGAAAACTACAATAGGGGTAAAAGAAAACGGTCTCGAGGATTTAGGATTCAAGGCCAAATAATGGTCTCTACTTTCTATTGAAATAGATGTATACATAACAAAAATAAGTGTATTATCATAATCCTTCTTGAGAGAGAGAGAGAGTTACTTATGTGATCTCCAAGTTCAAAATCTAAACATTTCAAAGAATATCATTGATCAAAGATTTCAATGCTTGGTTCTAGGACCGTACAAAGTGTCACAATTTGGCTATCCACATAAGTGCCTAATAGTATTATTTGTGACATAATATGGTCTAAAAGAAAAAAAATATGCTTACATTAAAGAGTGAAGGTAAATATTCACGGTTGCCCTCGATCCGGTGAGCGGTGGTTTAAATCATTCATGGGGAGAGGAGAAGAACAGTTCGTGAGAGAAGAAGGCCGGTGGTTTCGTCAAGGAGAAGGAGGTCGGCTCTAGGTGGTGGATTCGGTGGATTTGAACCAGTACACAATTATTAGGGCGGTTTGCTAAAGTGCCTCTAAAAATATTATTAGGGATAGTTTGTTCTAAGTACCCTAAAATCAACATTTTAGCGCAATTTGCTAAAGTGCCTCAAATAATTCCTTTTAGAGGCAGATCGCTTAGCCCCTAAAATTCATCATTTTCTAGGGCAGTTTTGAAGAAAGTGCCACTAAAAAGATGTTTTATAGACACTTCAAGAAAATGCAACTAATCTATTTTTAGAGGCACTTAAAATAAGATGCCCTAAAAACATTTTCGAGGCACTTCACCCATGTGTCTCAAGCAGAATGCCCCTAAAAATATACTCTCCCATAGTGCCTCGTGATGACTGTTGCAGCTTCTGTTGTCGGGTGTTGGAGACAACCCCTATCTTGTGTTGGATTTTACTCTTCATGCAAAGTTTAGGTTTATTTGGAATCGTTGATTTCACCCTAGAGTCACCTGTAGGAGAACCACTTGGGTTTTATTTTTGCCTCGCCCCCAAAGCAGGCGCTTCCTCTCCCGATGGGCGGCCAGGCGGTGTGGTGTTGGGGTCGGGGCCCAATTCCATGGTGGCGGTACATCCTAGGGTGACGAGGGTCCATATCCGGCTGGGAGGCAATGACACGGCGGCGTGGTTGGCTTCATGCGGGGCAGCTCGGGGCGGCCACGGCGAACAGTGGTGGGGCCGCGCTGGCCAGGCACCTGCGTCCTAGATCTAGGCAGGCCCCATCTCGGTTAGCGGACGGACGTCTCGATCTCCGCCATTCTGCGGGCGGAGGTAGCCCGATCGGGTGCTAGCGGTGATGGCGGCCAGCTTGTTGCATCGTGACGGCGGACTACAGGCTTGATCCGGGCCTAGCTAGACCCTGTTGGGATTGGTGTGCCCCCGTGGGGGCTTTACGGGTCTGCTAGGCCCGACCGGATGCTATAGGGGTTTGTAGCATGGAAAACAAAAAAATTCTACCGCATGCACACAAACAAGCCAAGATCTATCTACTAGATTATAGCAATGAGTCGATTAGAGTACTCACCCTCGAAGATTCCAAATCGGTTAGGAGCAGATTCTCGTGGGTGATGTAGTCGACACTTGCCGATCTCAAGATCGTGTAGACGATCCTTCCTAACGTTAAGCAGCGCTTCCCCATCCGGTCACGCTTGGTACTGATGAAGACCTTCCTCTCCCTTGTTCCAAAGAGGCGGAGGTTGTAGTTCTCCCTCACGATTACGGCGGCCACGGCGTGGTGTCAAAAGTAGAGGAAGATCCCAGGGTTCGCCTAAGCGGTGCGGTTATGGTGCATCTAGGGTTTCAGCGATCTAGGTTTAGAAGGACGGAGAGGAAGAAGAGGTGTCGGCGGCTGGCGGCACAGCGGACCAAGGCAAGTGGCTAGTGGCGAGGCGCGGCTTGGAGGTGGGGAGGGCTTGTTGTTGTGCTTTGGGGCAGCCCCTCCCCTCTATTTATGAGAGAGAGGGAAGCTTGGGAGAGGGGAGTTTGAATACTTCCCTAAACCCAAGTTGGAGAGAAGGAAGGACTCTTTCCTTATTCCATTAGGAAACTATTATTTCAGTTTGACTTTTCAAACCTCCCTTTTGACTTTCAGTTTAGAGCTTTATTTCTCTCTTGCAAATTCCCAACCAAGTGACCTAAGACATGATCTAATCATTCCACTTAACCATGACACATTCATGAACCATTCCCCTTCCGGTCCGGTGAACCTTCTAGACCCTTCTAGAACCTCTCCGATGAAAAGATCGAACTCATTCCTGAACTCCGGAGTCGGACTTATCTTATATGAATCTTATTCTCCAGACCATTCCGGGTCTCCTCATGATATACTGGATTCCATCCGAGACTCCGAACAACGTTCGGTATCCCTACTTACATTCCATATCTACTAAACAACATTGAATCCTTAAGTGTGTCTCCCTACGGTTCGTGAATTATGCGGACATGACCGAGACACTTCTCCGATTAATAACCAATTGAGGAATCTGGAAATTCATATGGCTCCCACATATTTCTATGATTACTTTGTGATCGAATGAACCACTTACATACGATACCAATTTCCCTTTGTCTCGCGATAGTTTACTTATCCGAGGTTTGATCGTCGGTATCTCTGCATACCTAGTTCAACCTCGTTACTGATAAGTACTCTTTTCTCGTTCCCGTGATATGTGATCCCTTGTGAGCCAGTCACATTCTTGCAAGCTAATTGGATGACATTCCACCGAGAGGGCCCAGAGTATATCTATCTGTCATATGGATGGAAAAATCCCAATCTTGATCCATGTGCCTCAACACATACTTTCCGAACACTCAATGACACCTTTATAGCCACCCAGTTACGGTGTGGTGTTTGATGTCATCAAAGCATCCTTTCGGTGATGGTGATTAGCATGATCTCATGGTCGAAGGAATTAGGTTACTATGTATTAGAAAGCTTATAGCAAACAAACTATTGAAATGACTTGAACTTTATGCTACGCTTATCTATAGGAGTATGTCCATCATACCATTCTCCTAATGATATGATCTTGTTGTTAATAACATCTCGATGTTCATGATCGGGAAACCACGATCATCTTATTAACCAACAAGCTAGTATTACAAAGAGGCTTTACCAAGGACTCTAATTTAGTTTACAAATCACACAAGTATTAATGTTTCCGGATAATACCATTATAGCATGAATGTAAACATTTATTATAAACACAAAGATATAATAATAACCACTTTTATTATTGCCTCTTGGGCATATCTCCAACAGTCTCCCACTTACACTAGAGTCAACTAATCTAGATTACATGGTAATATACCAAACACCCATGGTTGTTTGGTGTTGGTCATGTTTTTCCCTCGGGGGAGGTTTAGTCAACGGATCCGCCACATTCAGATCTATGTGTACTTTGCAAATCTTTATGTCACCATCTTGGATATGCTCTCGAATAGCGTGAAAATGCAGCTTGATATGCTTCAGCTTTCTTGTGTGACCTTGGTTCTTGCGCATTGGCTATGGCGCCCATGTTATCACAGTAGATAGACATTGGGTCCAACGCACTTGGAACCACACCGAGCTCTGCAATGAACTCCTTCATCCATATCGCCTCTTGTGAAGCCTCTAAAGCAGCTATGTATTCTGATTCAGTTGAAGATCTCGCCACAACGCTTTGCTTTGCACTCCTCCAGCTAACTGCTGCACCATTCAAAGTAAATATGTATCCAGATTGAGATATAGAATCATTCGTATCGGTGTTCCAACTAGCATCGGTGTAACCATTAACAACGAGCTATTCATCACCTCCATAATAAAGAACCATATCCTTAGTTATTCTCAAGTACTTAAGGATGTTTTTGACCACTATCCAATGATCCACTCCTGGATCACTTTGATAACTGCTAGCCAAACTAACAACATATGCAATGTCGGGTCTAGTACATAGCATGGCATACATGAGAGATCCTATGGTTGAGGCATAGGGAGTCTTACTCATCCTTTCTCTATCTTCTGTCGTTGCAGGACTTTGAGTTTTACTCAAGGTCGTATTGGGCAACATGGGCAAGAAACCTTTCTTGCTATCTTCCATTTCAAACCTCTTTAGAACTTTGTCCAAATATGTACTCTGTGACAATGATATTAGGCGTCTTGATCTATCTCTATAAATCTTTATGCCTAATATGTAAGCTGCTTCGCCAAGATCTTTCATTGAAAAACTATTATTCAAATAATCCTTGACACTATTAAGAAGGTATACATCATTCCCAATCAACAATATGTCATCTACATATAGTATTAAGAATGCTACAGAGCTCCCACTCACTTTCTTGTAAATACAAGCTTCTCCATAAGTTTGTATAAAACCAAAGCTTTTGATTACCTTATCAAAATGTTGATTCCAACTTCGGGATGCTTGCTTCAATCCATAAATGGACCGTTGAAGTTTGCATACCTTGTTAGCATCTTTCGAATCGACAAAACCTTTGGGTTGTACCATATACAACTCTTCGTCAATGTCTCCATTGAGGAACGCCGTTTTGACATCCATCTGCCATATCTCATAATCATAATATGCAGTGATTGCTAACAAAATCCTCACAGACTTTAGCTTCACTACTGGTGAGAAAGTCTCATCGTAGTTAACTCCTTGAATTTGTCGAAACCCTTTTGCGACAAGTCAAGCTAAACAGACAGTAACATTACCATCAACATCTGTTTCTTCTTGAAAATCCATTTGTTCTCGACGGCCTTCCGGTCATCCGGTAAGTCCACCAAAGTCCATACTTGGTTTTCGTACATGGATCCAATCTCGAATTTCATGGCTTCTTGCCATTTATTGGAATCTGGGCTCATTATTGCTTCCTCATATGTCGCAGGGTTGTCGGTGTTGTCCACCAACAAGACACTCATAACGGGATCATACCAATCAGGAGTGGTACGAGTTCTCGTTGACCTGCGAGGTTCCGTAGTAACTTCAACCGAAGTTTCATGATTAACATCATTATCTTCCTCTCTTATTGGTGTAGGCACCACAGGAACCATTTCTGGTGCTGCACTACTCTCAAGTCTGAGAGAAGGTTTTACAGCCTCGTCGAGTTCTACTTTTATTCCAGTCACTTCTTTCGGGAGAAACTCCTTCTCGAGAAAGGATACATTCTTGGAAATGAAGATTTTGCCCTCGGATATATGATAGAAGGTATACCCAATAGTTTCCTTCGGGTATCCTATGAAGACGCATTTTTCCGCTTTGGGTTCAAGCTTGTCGGGCTGTAACTTCTTTACATAAGCTTCACAACCCCAAACTTTAAGGAACGACAATTTAGGTTTCTTCCCAAACCATAATTTTCATACGGTGTCGTTTCAACGGATTTAGATGGTGTCCTATTTAAAGTGAATGCGGATGTTTCTAATGCATAACCCCAAAACGATAGCGGTAAATCTGTAAGTGACATCATAGAACGAACCATATCTAAGAGAGTTCGATTACGATGTTCGGACAAACCATTACGTTATGGTGTTCTCGGCGGTGTCAATTGTGAAAGTATTCTGCATTTATTCAAATGCTCGCCAAACTCGTAACTTAGATATTCACCTCCATGATCAGATCGTAGAAACTTAATCTTCTTGTTACGTTGATTCTCTACTTCACTTTGAAATTCCTTAAACTTCTCGGAAGTTTCGGACTTATGTTTCATGAAATAGATATATCCATATCTACTCAAGTCATCTGTGAAGGTAAGAACATAACAATAACCACCGCGCGATGCTACACTCATTGGGCCACACACATCGGTATGTATGATTTCCAATAAGTCCGTAGCTCGCTCCATCATACCAGAAAATGGAGTCTTAGTCATTTTACCCATCAGACATGCTTCGCATCTTTCAAGTGATTCAAGAAGTCCATCGGGATGGAGTTTCTTCATACGATTCACTCCAATGTGACCAAGACAACAGTGCCACATATAGGTCGAGTTATCGCTCAATTTCAAACGTTTAGCTTCAATGTTATTAGTATGTGTATTACTACAATCAAGATTCAACAAGAATAGACCATCTATCAAAGGTGCATGTGCATAAAACATATTACTCATATAAATCGAACAACCATTATTCTCGGACTTAAACAAGTAACCGTCTCGTAATAAACATGATCTGGATATAATGTTCATGCTCAACGCAGGCACCAAATAACAATTATTTAAGTATAAAACTAATCCTGATGGTAGATGAAGAGGTAGCGTGTAGACCGCGATCACATCAACCTTTGATCCATTTCCAACGCGCATTGTCACCTCGTTCTTCGCTAGTTTCCGTCTATTCTGCAGCACCTGTTGCGATTTACAAATATGAGCAACCGAACCAGTATCAAATACCCAGGCACTATTACGAGTACTAGTGAGATACACATCAATAACATGTATATCGGATATACCTTTCTTCTTGATGTTGTCGTTCTTAAAGTCCGCCAAGTACTTAGGTCAATTCCGCTTCCAGTGACCTTCTCCCTTGCAGTAAAAACACTCAGTATCAGGCTTAGGCCCAGCCTTGGTCTTCTTCGCCGGTGTGGTAACTTTCTTACCACCCTTCTTGAAGTTTCCCTTTTTCTTAGACTTGCCTTGCTTCTTGAATTTGGTGGTCTTATTGACCATCAACACTTGGTGCTCTTTCTTGATCTCCACTTCCGCAGACTTTAACATGGAGAAGAGTTCGGGCAACGACTTGTCCATGTTTTGCATATTGTAGTTCATCAAAAAGTTCTTGTAACTTGGTGGTAGTGATTGGAGGACACGGTGAATCCCCAAAGCGTTAGGAATCACTATACCCAAGCTTTGAAGCTTGCTTGCGTGCCCAGACATCTTAAGCACGTGCTCACTGACGGAGCTGCCCTCTTCCATCTTGCAGTTAAAGAACTTTTTAGAAGCCTCATAACTCTCAACTACCGCGTGAACCTCAAATATCATTTTGTGTTTATGGACAATATCATGTGGGTCATGGTTCTCAAACCTTTTCTGAAGCTCCGATTGCAAACCATACAAGATAGCACACTGAATTGTGGAGTACTGATTATTTCGAGTGAGGAAAACATTATTCACCTCATCGGTAGCATCAGCTGCAGGTGGGTCACCCAGCGGTGCATCCAGCACATAGGTCAAATTACCAGCATCGAGGATAATCCTCAAGTTGCGGAGCCAATCGGCGAAGTTACTTCCATTGTTTTTCAACTTTTATTTCTCTAGGAACGCATTAAAATTGATGGTAGGGGCCGCCATTGATCTACAACATATTTGCAATAGTTTAGACTAAGTTTATGACAAATTGAGTTCTAATTAATAGTTAAATTAATCTAGGTGAACTCCCACTCAAAACAATATCCCTCACATTTTTTTAGTGATCACACGAACCAAATCCACCACATCAAAACCGATCATCACGAGAGATGATGTAGCTTCAATAGCGAACAATCAACATGTTCATCATATCTACTATATGACTCATGCTTTATATGTTGGCGATCCGTGTTCCGAGACCATGTCTGCACATGCTAGGCTCGTCAAGATCAAACCTTAGATTCCGCATGAGCAAATCTGGCTTGCTCCGGTTGTATACACTCACGGAATCTAACACACCCGATCATCACGTGGTGCTTCGAAACAACGAGCTTTAGCAACGGTGCCTACTAAGGATGAACACTTTATAACTTGATATTTTGTGAGAGGGATCATCTTATAATTCCACCGTCGCGAACTAAGAAATACAAGATGCATAAAAGGATTAACATCACATGCAATTCAAAAAATGTGTATGATATGGCCTTTCTTCTTGTGCTTTCGATCTCCATCTTCAAGCACGAACATGATCTCCATTATCACCGGCGTGGCATCAAGGTCAATGGCACCACTCCATGGTTGTCGTTCACCAGCATCAACTATTACAACTACTTTGAATAATAGACACATGGGTCTTAACGAAATTAAAAGACAACCATAAGGCTCCTGCCGGTTGCCGACTTACAATAAGGAACATTACATACATCATATATAATCACAATCATGGCCATATCACATCACAGCACACCCTTGCAAAACAAAGTTAGACGCCTCTAATTTTCTTTGCATATTTTACATGGTTTGAGGCTTTCAATAAGTGTCGTTCTAACTTACGAACAAGAACCACAACGTTGATGCTTGAACTATCAAGTGCCCATTATAAATTGAATCTATATTATAATGGGAGAGACAGACACCCGCAAATCCACTTATGCAATACAAGTTGCATGTTAAGCGTGGATCAAGTCTCATGAATGATGTCATGTAAGGTTAGCCGGGGCCGCTTCATCCCATCATACCACAATGTGCAAAGTACACAAAAAGCAATTGATAATAAAAGCACCACCGCCCATAATGACCATTGTGTTCTACTCGTGCAACAGATCTACATATAGACACGACTCTGATACCACTGTAGGGGTTCATAGCATGGAAAACAAAAAAATTCTGCCGCATGCACACAAACAAGCCAAGATCTATCTACAAGATTGTAGCAACAAGTCGATTAGAGTACTCACCCTTGAAGATTCCAAAGCAGTTAACGAGAGCATATTCTCGTGGGTGATGTAGTCGTACACTTGCCGATCTCAAGATCGCGTAGACGATCCTTCCGGCGCTGCGTTCCAGCAGCGCTTCCGCATTCGGTCACATGTTCGATACTCAATGAAGACCTTCCTCTCCCTTGTTCCAGCAGGCAGCAGAGGTTGTAGTTCTCCCTCACGATTTCTGACGCGACGGCGTGGTGTCGAAGTGAAGGAAGATCCCAGGCTTCGCCTAAGCCGGTGCGGGTTATGGTGGATCTAGGGTTTCCGGTGAACTAGGTTTAGAATGCCGGAGAGGAGGAGGAGGTGTCAGCGGCGGCTAGGTCGATGGCGGCGCACAGCGGCGGCAAAGCACAAGGCGGCGGCGCTAGAAGCGGCGGCTTACGGGCTTGGAGGTGGGGAGGGCTGGTTGTTGTGCTTTGGGGCAGCCCCTCCCCTCTATTTATGAGAGGGAGTGCAACTTGGGAGAGGGGAGTTTGAATCCTTCCCTAAACCCAAGTTGGAGAGAAGTAAGGACTCTTTCCTTATTCCACTAGGAAACTATTGTTCCAGTTTGACTTTTCAAACCTCCCTTTTGACTTTCAATTTAGAGCTTTATTTCTCTCTTGCAAATGCCCAACCAAGTGACCTAGGACATGATCTAATCATTACACTTAACCATGACACATTCATGAACCATTCCCCTTCCGGTTTGGTGAACCTTCTAGACCCTTCTAGAACCTCTCCGATGAAAACATCAAACTCATTCCCGAACTCCGAAATCAGACTTTCCTTATATGAATCTTATTCTCCGGACCATTACGGATCTCCTCGTGATATCCCGGATCCCATCCGAGATTCCGAACAACATTCGGTCTCCCTACTTAGATTCCATATCTACTAAACAACATCGAATCCTTAAGTGTGTCTCCCTATGGTTCGTGAATTATGCGGACATGACCGAGACACTTCTCTGATCAATAACCAACAGAGGAATCTGGAAATTCATATGGCTCCTACAAATTTCTATGATTACTTTGTGATCGAATGAACCACTTACATACGATACCAATTTCCCTTTGTCTCGCGATAGTTTACTTATCCGAGGTTTGATCGTCGGTATCTCTGCATACCTAGTTCAACCTTGTTACTGATAAGTACTCTTTTCTCGTTCCCGTGATATGTGATCCCTTGTGAGCCAGTCACATGCTTGCAAGCTAATTGGATGAAATTCCACCGAGAGGGCCCAGAGTATATCTATACATCATATGGATGGACAAATCCCTCTTGATCCATGTGCCTCAACATACTTCGAACACTCAATGCCACCTTTATAGCCACCCGATTACGGTGTGGTGTTTGATGTCATCAAAGCATCCTTCCGGTGATGGTGATTAGCATGATCTCATGGTCGAAGGAATTAGGTTACTATGTATTAGAAAGCTTATAGCAAACGGACTATTGAAATGACTTGATCTTTATGCTACGCTTATCTATAGGAGTATGTCCATCATACCATTCTCCTAATGATATGATCTTGTTGTTAATAACATCTTGATGTTCATGATCAGGAAACCACGATCATCTTATTAACCAACAAGCTAGTATTACAAAGAGGCTTTACCAGGGACTCTAATTTAGTTTACAAATCACACAAGTATTAATGTTTCCGGTTAATACCATTATAGCATGAATGTAAACATTTATCATAAACACAAAGATATAATAATAAACACTTTTATTATTGCCTATAGGGCATATCTCCAACAGATGCAACGGGGATTATTGTGTCTGTCGCCGCGACCGGTCGACTATCGTCTTTAGCAATGGAGGTAGTTCCCTCCCGCTTGCCGCAGTCCTACTAGCCCTTATTCAAGCTACTTCTCGCCTCCGCTTCGTAGGCCTCATGACGGTAAACTCGGTGAAACGACAAGCGCGGCTTCATGACCATAGTGGCGCATGCTCGCGGGTGGCAGGTTGGGTGGTGTCGAGGCCTCATTCTCATGGGGCTCCATTGCATCGGATCTTCTAAGGGTTGTGGATGGGGTTTCGGGAGAAATCCTTGTTGGCTCGCCGACATCGACGCGGTGCCGTTTGAGGGCAGCACCATTCCTTCCTGGAGGGCGTCATGGCTACCTGTCATCCACTTCCCTCTGCGTGCTGGGGGAAACCCTAGGACCATCTCGTCAAGGCGGCGATGTTAGTGCTTCCCTTCTTGAAGGTGTTGCTTCGTACTTGACGGTTTGGTATTAGGAGCATGGTGGTACTCCTCTGGAGGGCGCATCGGTTGCGGATCTCCCTTGTTTAGTTGATCCACCTATGTCTCCATTTTGTTTCTTCATTGTTTGTTTGGGCATGTGTTTGCTGCTGCCCTAGCATCTTGTATCGTGTTGAATCTCTTCCTTTGGGCGTTGTGTTGTCTGGCCAGCAGCGGTCTCACCTGTGTGCTTTATTTATAAAGCGGGGCGAAAGCCTGATTCGAAGTCACCCGAGTAGCCAATGGTTTCAGAACTGTTTCCTGGGGTTTCAGCTTTCCCAGCGTGATCGATCAAAACTAGGTACACCCCACATGAAACATGTACTTCAAACATATATGTTTGTTGGATGTTGCTTTCTAGTCCTGATATAGATCCAGATGTAGTTCACAAGTGAATTTCCGTGCAACAATGACTAATATAGTCATTTCCAGATTGTTTATGATATGAACGCAACAATAAGGTTAAGTTTCAAGTGTTTTAGATAACTAAGTGCAGCATCAATCGATGATTGGTTGGTAGGTCCTTGAAATTGGATTCGAACAACAACGGCAAGTAACATAGGGATAAAAGGTCATCATTCGTACACCACGGGGTCTCTCTTTATTCCCCGATCGCCACCGCATAGCGTATCTTCTAGATCTTTCTGCACTCTCTCTGCCATAGGACAATAGTGCGATATTTAGTTCCCCTCCCCCATTTCTCTTGATCTCCTATGTCTTCCTTCAATTTCCACGTCATCACTTACTTGTGTATTGCCATGGTGCCCTTCCTCACTAACATGTGCATACATACCTGGAGGATTACAACAATTTAAACTCCTCACGGGCCGCTCGCAAGAGGACGGCTCCGAAGGCCCCCCGTGAAACCCTAGAAGGTCGGCGCCTAATCCTCCTTCACCGATGATTGTCGTCGCCGAAGATGGCGGGCATGGATCGCGTGCCCCGTCGGACTCCCTTCGCGCAAGGGGAACGACTCCAGGGTGGCATAGGGGGTGGGTGACACAAGGGGTGGGTGCCGTAGGTGGAGGTCAGGCGGCGGGCCGGTGAAGCTTGCTGATACGCGACATCCGTCGGCGCGCTACAAGGAGGCGCGGACAGGACAAAGGGGGGCGTGCAGTGGTGTTGGCTAGAGGTGGCGGCGCTCTTGCGCATGCCTAGGGTATGCTAGAGCCCTCCACACGCCGCTGTCATGTGGGCCCGGTATGGGGCGAACCTTGGGCTCTATCTGGGCTGGAAGGGGTTGGCCTGCTCGTTCTAATTGCCAAAATCCGGTCGACGGTGTGAGGGATGCTAGCCTGGCAAAATAAGGGTGGTTTGGCCCTACTTATCTTCGAGCGTCAAGTCATCGATCTGCTCCAAACCCGCCTCCTCGGTTGGGCCACAGTCGAGTTCCGTTCTTCCTCAACGTGATCAATCAAAACTGGGTCCACCCAACATGCATGGATGTGCATGCCTGATAGTTGTATATGAAACATGTATGAACATATATGTTTGTTGGATGTTGCTTTCTGATCCTAATATATAGATCCATATGTACTGCAACAACGACTAATATAGTCATTGCCAATTGTTTATGAGATTAATGTAACAATAAGGTTAAGTAAGTTGCAAGTGTTTTAGATAACTAAGTGCAACATCAATCAATGGTTTGTTGGTAGGTCCATGACGTTGGATTTGGACAACAGCAAGTAACATAGGGATAAACGGTCGCCACTTTCGTGCCATGTGACCCTCTTAGCGAGCTTCGGTCCGTGCGAAGCATTTGCCGGCTCTCTAAAATCTTTTGCTAAAGTGGTAGCTGCTAATGAAGGATTAATCAGCTTTTTCTTGGGCAAAATGCCCGTCGGCCAGGAGCCTTTGTACTTTGCCCAGGCTATGTCTCTCAGCTGGCTCCGCCACTGCCCTCTTTATTCCCCGTCGTCGATCACCACTGCATAGCATATCTTATGGATATTTCTGCACTCTCTCTGCCATAGGTCAATAGTGTGATATATAGTTCCCCTCGCCCATTTCTCTCGATCCCTCCCGTGGTGCCCTTCCTTCATTTTCCACTTCCTCACATATTTGTGTATTGCCAGGGTGCCCTTCCTGGCCATACTAACATGTACAAGGAGACCTGGAGGGTTACAACAACTGAAACTCCACTCGGTACACTCGCGCGAGGGTGGCCCCGGAGGCTCTTGAGAAACCCTAGAAGGTTGGCGCCTGATCCTCCCCCATTGGCCGCGCCAATGGTGGTGCATGCCAAGGGCATCAAAGGCGTGTGGGGATGGCGTGCCTTGTCTCCCTTGGCGTGAGGCGACTCTAGGGTGGCGCAGGATGGGGCGTGGTGGAGGTCGGTCGGCATAGGTGGTGCGCTACTTTGTCGTGACATTTGTCGGCCACAGGGCGACATCTGAGACAGAGCGGATTGATACGTTGCAAATGTATCTATAATTTTTGATGATCTGAGTCGCACCTTGCCGGGACGGGGAATTGCCCCGGGAGCCATCTCCATCTACTCCACCGCCATCTCCATCGCTGTTGCTGACTCCCATGATGAGAAGGGAGTAGTTCTCCCCCGAGGCTAAGGGCTCTACCGGTAGCTATGTATTCATCTCTCTCTCTATGCGTGATCTTATTGATCATGAGCTTTGTAATCTAGTTGAATAAGTAGATGCTACTCTACTACTCAAGTGCTTTAATTAATGTAATCTCCGCTTATCCACATGAGTGTGAAGTTGACAGTGTGCACACCGTGTGTGGCACTTAGGCTAAAGGTTACAGAAATACTTATCATGAGTTATAATTTGAGTTGGATGTCTTTATAAAATTGTGGTGTTTGTTGAACCATCCAGCACTGAAGGTGACAGTTAGGGGTTACCTAGATGGGGAATACGGACTTTAAGGTGTGTTGTTATAGCCCTACACCGTGAATTAGTGTTCGTTATCCAACCGAAGAGTAGTTCGGGGTAGCATAGTGAAGAGAAGATATTATATGTTTATTGAGAGTGTTCACTAGTGAAAGTATGATCCCTAGGCCTTCTTTCTAAGCATTAAAACACCGTTTACAATCAGTCCTGCTACATGTTTGCTTGCTGCCATTTTTACTTCAGATTGCAGTTACCACTTATAATCATCCATATTACTTGTATTTCACTATCTCTTCGCCGAACTAGTGCACCTATACACCTGACAAGTGTATTGGGTGTGTTGGGGACATAAGAGACTTCTTGTATCTTGCAGGGCTGCTTGAGAGGGATACCTTTGACCTATTCCTCCCTAAGTTCGATAAACCTTGGGTGATCCACTTAAGGGAAACTTGTTGTTGTCCTACAAATCTATGCATTTGAGGCCCAACACTGTTTACAAGAATAGAAGCGTGTGTAGACATCACAGACGTGCGGTGGTGCTGGCCGGAGCGACAACGCTCATGCGCATGCCTTGCAGGCTCCTCATGCCGTTTTCACGTGGGCCTATTCTGGGGCCAACCTCGGTCTTGATCTGCGCCGAAAGGGGTCGGCCCACTTGTTTTGATCATCGGAAGTCGGTCGATGGTGTGAGGGTTGCTGGCCCGAACGAATAAGGGCGGTTTGACGCTGGTGTTATTCTAGCGCCAAGTCATCGATCTGCTTCAAATACGCCTCTTCGATTGGGCCACAATCGAGTTTCGGTCTTCTTCTCGGAGATTTCCGCAGTCTGGCACATGATGCTACTGGAAATCTAGAGCAGAATAGGTGCATCGTGCGCACCCTTCTAGGGCGCAACACAAATCTTCTTCTATCACTCGATACCACGGGACATGTCTTCATATAGATCCCCATGGATCTGACATAGATGGAGAAAGTCATGATTGCTGTGATTTGAGGTTGGTTTTGGCAGAAAGGTTTTGGTTGTGATGAAGACAATGCGGCACAGGTTCTCTCATGTGTGTCGTGTGTTTGGAGATTTCTGCCAGCCTTGGTGAGGGTGAAAACATAGGTGGACTGCATCTTTGGTGGTGCTCATTGAGTACCAGGCCATGACTTTCCATGGTTAAAACCCAAGGGCTGGCTTACATTGGTTGTACCTAGCAATGACATTGCTGGAGACATTGTTTTAAAAACTCGGTCTTTCTCCAGGGTGAAAAACCAAGCTTTTCGATCGGACGGCGTCAAAGCTTGTGCATTGTTTGGATGCATTGATTCTTTTTTGAAGACGTTGCTTTTGGAGAATCTAGCTTGTAGTATGGATGTTGTATTTGATTGTGGTTAGAGTGTTTTAGTAACGAGTGGTTGTACACCGCCATAGGGTCTTTTTGTTTTATTTTGCTTTTGACCGTGTCTTTGGACGTCTTGTTAATGCAGATGGTGGATGTAATTGATACGATTTGTGATATTAATATGTTTTTTTTTGTTAAAAAAACTAACATGTACATATACACGCATTGCACGGTTCGAATGATGTACTTTCTCCGATCTAAGTCAATTGACTTGAATTTGACTATATTCGAATGTATCTAGTATTAAAAAAAGTCTAGATACATCCAAATATATACAAGTGCAAATCAATTAATTTGAATCGGAGGGAGTAATTAGTAATTGCCAAGTCAAGACAGCTCGCTAGCTCTAGCTAGCGGATTGTCGTGAGCAAACAAACTGTCGCGACACGCACACAGAGTTGCGAGGAAGCTCCATAATGCACGTCGATATCCGATGGAGACCGTTGACAAGGACCATCTTATTATAACTACCATGCATATACATTGCCCTTTGAACGCCACACGGAACGGAACTCGATCGGTGGATGGAATGAACTCCAAATGACGCGATCCCGTGGCACGTGACCACACGTACGTACTACGTGTGCCCGTTCCTGCCGGCCGGCTTGCCAAGGCCGATCAATATCATCGTACCCATCTTGGATTTGTCTGTCTCCGCGTGTAGGTCGCTCTCCGTTCAGTTCCTGCGCGCTCATGGACGGATCGAGCGAGGAGGCGAAGCGTAACCGTGGCGCGCGGGAGGAGCTAGTAATAAGCGTCAAATAAACGACAGAAACGCGTACGTGTCGACTCGATCTGCCATTTGTGCGCCGATCGACCGCGTGTACGTACACCGTATATACGTACGTCCAAAATACTGCTTCCGCCATTCCTCTTAGCTCTTACCTCTGTGCGTATGGCATGACGCACTGGTCTACTAGTACGTACTCCTCCTAATGATTTGATTAGTTCTACACTGGAGCAAAAGTTTTCTGTTTAATCTAATAATCTATCGACGATCGAGGGAAACCGTCAGCGTACGTGCGATCTGCAGGAACGAATCAAATCTTCCAGGGGGGAGAACACACACACACACATGCATGCATATGGACGGAAGACCGTCACTCGTGATCTGTCGTCGTGGCCGAGAATTGTCAAGATCCGAGAAGGAGCCCGTGGATGGTTTTTCTATTGTTTCCCCGCCAAGGAAGCTCATGGTTCGATTCGGTTCGCTTGAAAAAAATCTAGTGCATGCGACGCTCTGCGTCGAGAACCGGTGGGGAGAGAGACCAACCACCAAATCTAAGGTTTGAAAGCTGCTTCTTCTTCTTCTTTTTCTTTTTTGCAAAAATTCTATCTATCTATCTAAATCATCATCAATGGCAGTAAAAAAAACAAAAGTAATAAAAATTACAAATAGGTCGCTGGACCACGTAGCCACGGCTAAACACTAGCGCGAGCCGAATGCGTGTCGTACGTCGTCGCCCCTCCATCCTCAGAGACATGCAAAACAATCTTACAAGAGCTTGTTATAGTAGACAGATAAAAGGTCATCACGCTAAAGACCCAAAAAACCGACGCACCAGAGCAACAATCATCGCCAACGATGACAGCCATAGGTTGGAAGAGACTAACCTGAAACCACACAACAAATACGAAAAACGACAGGATCCTAGGAGATCTGCCGGACACATTACTTCACGCGCCCTCCACTGGCGCTAAATGAACCACCCGGAGCAAGGATAGGGCGAAAATGACCTTATTCTGACATCAAGATGTAGCCACCACCTGAAAATCCCGAAAAGGCACTGACAGAAGACCTAAACAAAGAAGAGAAACCTCCCACCAACATAGGGTCGTGGTCCACAACACCTCCGAGGCCACAAGGACACCAGATACAGAGCAAACCGGCAGCCTCTCCGGCGGGACTACGAACCCCAAAATGGATTAAAGATGCATTAAATAAACTTCTGGAATGAAAAGTTGTAATAACTTTACCAAATTCAAGAAGTGAGTCTATCTCACTTGGTTAGGAAAGTGGATGTACAACCCAACCACCCAAGTTCAACTCATATGCAGATTTAGGTTCTTATTATTTTAAAAAAGGCTCTAGGAGATTTCCCTACCACTTTTCTTTCAAAAATAAAAACTTTACAATTACCAAATTTGATTCTTCGCAAGAATATTTCGTTTGTCCTTTCAAATTCTATAATACTTTTGGTTGTTATATAGTCTTCCAGGTTCCTATAAGTTTAAGGAACTTTAACTTTTTTTCTTCTAAAAATATCATTTTGTTCTCCTTTTAACTTTTTTGAAAAAATTACTGCAATATTTTTGCTGAATAGGTTGTCACGTGTGCCAATTAAATCATCATCATATCAATAGTCATTCTATTAAAGTAAGGGGCCAAATCTAAATAGTTTTAACACTAAGGGTTCAAGAACGCCTAATATTAAGTTGAGTGATGATACTTAGACTTGACAACAAATGAAGAACCAAGTGTATGTGCATATTTGCGAGCATCTACGTCCGTATTGTGTTTCTCAAAAGAAAAATCACATGTGCATCTACTTGAAAGTACACACAATCAAGTGTACCACAACCCCGTTACAACGCAGTTGCCAAAGAACAAGGTGGGCAAACAAGCTAAAAGCTCAGGCATAACATTGTGTGTACAATTGCTATCTAACCAAGATATGAACTCTATCGTATTAAATTCATTGTAAGAGTCAAAGATACATAACAAAGTAAAATACTGATTAGTTATTTTAGAGCAAGTGTTGGCTTATTTTTCTTCTCCTAAACGCATTAGAATATCAACAAGTGGAAGCCAAATCAACCACTATACCACTAAAATTTGTGGCTGCTTAACATGTTGTCTTTTTACAATGTATTGTACTAGTCTTTAGTTGACTCTGCGTGGGTATGTGTGTGAGCACTACACACGAGCGTCTGCATTGTACTTTTGGGCTAAAAGTAAAGAAAAAAAAGGAAGTACATCTTAACATGTGGAATATGCGACCATTTTTTTGTTACTTATATCAGTTTCGGTTGTCTTGTCTGTGAAACGTGTAAATCTCCTTTAAAACATTTGCGCCTGACTAGGTTGTCATGTGTGCAAAATCGCTTGAGGGGCCAAATCTAAATAGTTTTAACACTAAGGGTCCGAGAACGCCTTATATTAAGTTTAGTGATGATACTTAGACTTGGCAACAAATGGAGAACCAATTTTTTTCCTTGAATAACTTAAGTATATATGGTAAAACTAAATTTAATAATAAATATGATCATTTTTATAGATGGTTGTGTTTACTTCTAGCTACTGGTCAAATCCTAGATATTTAACTTTCTCTGATTTTAAATTGTCAGTGACATGGAGTACGTACTAAGTAGTTGTAAACTATATAGAGTATTGGATGTTGATACGACCATAACCAAATAAAAATTAGGATCCACCTTTTTTGTGTTATATCATAGAGTCAGAGGTGCTTATAGGAATAGTGTGTGTGTGCGTGTATGCGCTCATATGAGTGAATGTATGTGTATATTTGTGAGCATATGTGTCTATACTGTGTTTCTCAAAAGAAAAATCACATGTGCATCTAGTGGAAAGTCCACACAATCAATTGTACCACAACCCCATTACAACGCAGTTGCCAGAGGAAAAGGTGAGCAAAAAAGATAAAAGCTCAGGCATAACATTGCGTGTACAATCACTATCTAACCAAGATATGAACTCTATCGTATTAAATTCATTGTAAGAGTCAAAGATACATAACAAAGGGAAAATACTAATTAGTTATTTTAAAGCAAGTGTTGGCTTATTTTTCTTCACCTAAACGCATTACAATATCAACAAGTGGAAGCCAAATCAACCACTATAACTACTAAAATTTGTGGATGCTTAACATGTTGTCTCTTTACAATGTATTGTAGACTTTAGTAGATTTTGCATGGGTATGTGTGTGCGCATTGCACATCTAGTGTCTGCATTGTACTTTCGGGATAAAAGTAAAAAAAAAGTACATCTTAACATGTGGAATATGCGACCACATTTTTTCGCTACTTATGTATGTTGTCTTGTCTGTGAAACGTGTAAATCTCCCTCCAAATATTTGCGCTTGACTAGGTTGTCATGTGTGCAAAAGCGTATTCGTATATCAAAGCCCTTTATATTTAAGTGAGGGGCAAAATCTTCACAGTTTTAATACTAAATGGTCGAAGAATGTCTATTATTAAGTTGAGCGACGGAGTTCGTAGATAATAAAAAGAACCAAACAAATAACTGTTTTGCGTGGGATACTTTGAATCTAGTCATTGTTGTAGATGGTGGCGCTTGTTTGTAAACTGCTAGTCAAATCCTAAATATTTGACTTCCTCAGATCTTAATACATCTATGCCATGGAGGACGTACCAAGTAGTTCTAAACTATGTGGAGTTTGGATGTTGACATGACCACGTTACTAAAATGACTTATATTGTGGAACAGAGGGTACTGGTTAAGAGCCGCCGAGCTCTTATAATGATATGAGTCGAACACATAAAAGTGCTTACTGTACAAAAAATATCCGTAGTAGAAAGATAATGATCAGACAGACAAGAGTAAATAAAAAAAATTCCTTGCAAGTACTGTACTGGTTAGTTTGTTTCTCATCTCAAGTGGTATGGCCAGTCTGTTCTTCTAAAAAAAAAACGGTTTTGCTATTTCTCAGACGCCTGATAAATAGTTATTTCTCAGTCATCTTGTTCACCGTTGGATTTTGGTTTCAAGATTCGATTGAGCCATCTGGTTGTAGTTTTCTTTTTATAAACCATGCATGTTTCCATTTGATTGAGCCAGCCACGTCAGCCGACTGAGAAATAGGCGGCGACTGTAGGCATTCCCAAAAAAAAACACCATCATTCCTCCAAGAGGAAGCCAACTCGACCACCATGAAGCCACGTCACCCACTGAACATCGTGACCGATTAAACCTACGGTCAGTCTCACTTAGACAACCCAAAAAAATCCTGGAAAGATAATTGAGCAAGACACACAACACTGCATTACAAAATTCCTCCGGGGGTACAAGAAGCGGTCCACGATCGGATCCAAGAGAGGAAGAGGTAGGCCAATTAAGCTAAGAGCATCTCTGTCCTTGAGGCATTTCCAGGCCAAATTTTGTGTTGGATAGAGTTAAATTGATTTGGATAGATGGATTTTTTTGCCTGGAAACGTCACTTTTTAGCCGCATTCCCAGCTCGCCTCGACGACGATGAGGCCGAGCGGATGGCCGAGGCGCGCCTGCTCCACCCGCCTTACTGGCGCTCGCCTCACGCCCGTCTGCCCCACCCCACCGCTGGCCTTGCGAGCTCCGTCGGCGCCATACTCCGCCCGCCCAGACGCTCTCATTGCCTGCTCGCCGCCCGCTCGCCGCTTGGAGAGAGAAAGGTGGATGGGATGGTCGGACAGGCATCTTTTCTACTTTTTTTCACTGACCCATAGGCCAGACAAACAAAAACGTTTTATCCGGTGTTCCATATTAGCTTATTAAAAAGGCTATATTACTCCCTCCTGTCCATATTAATTGACTTTGATTTGTCAAAATTTAAATGACTCAGATATCTTTAAATAGTGTCAGATTCATTTAAATCAAAAATCCAGCCCATAATATGAGAGAGTATAAAACAGAGGTAGTACTAGACATTTTTTACAGTCCGGATGAGAAAAAGTCACCAGTCGCCACCACCAACCCCGCCACCGGATCAACTCCCCCCCCCCCCCGCACAGCACATGACGCGGCTCAACGCGCTCCTTCCTTCCTTGGAACTTTCAAAACCGGCCTCCGCTTCAAAAACGTTTAAATCGCATCCCCATTTCTGCACATGTTGTCCCCGTCCCCTCTCTGTCCCTCCCTCATCTCTCTGCTGATCTGCTCCTCCTCCTAGTCTGTCTCCACTTTCCCTCCATCTCCATCTCCATCTCCATCCCCCACACAGACTGGACCAGTTCCTAGTTCCTAGTTCCGTCTGCTGATTCGGAATGCGCGATGCCGAGCCCCCGCGGTACCGGCGGCGGCGGGCTGCCCTCCTCCTCCCCCTCCTCCTGCTCGCGCTCTTCGCCGGCGGCGTCGCCGGGCAACAGCAGCCCCCGCCGGTCCAGCCGGACCTGCGCGGCGTGGAGGACCAGCTCACGGGGCTCACCAAGGACGTCGCCAAGACCATCGCCGACAGCTTCAGCTTCTGCGTCGCCGACCCGTCAGTACTCCCATCCTTCTCCCCTCCCCTACGGCGGATGATTTGCTCTCTTCTCCATTCTCTTGCAGTAGTAGCAGCACACAAACTTGATCCCCGTGAGCTGACCGATCCCGTGTTCTCTTTCACTTGACGACCCTCATCATCAGGGTGGAGGACTGGAACGAGGCCTTCAACTACACCTCCAACCTCGGGTTCGTGCAGCAGTGCCTCGCCGAGACCAGAGGTGCGCATCCCCTATCCGCTCGGCTGATTCGTGCAGATCATGTGCTTGTTCAATTTTTCCTCGCTACTACTACTACTTCTCTTGGTTTCCGGGTTGACCACTGTTCCTCCATTCCCTTGGCCCGATTTGCTTGATCTCTTCCGCCACGGTGGTGGGCCCGTTGATTATAATTAAGTTAGTCGTCGCTAGTGACGGCCAACCGCGTTTCATCGTCTGACCGGACCGCAAGTGGAACACGTCCAGGTGCTCCTGTCCAATGCACCCGGCTAGCCTGATTTTTTTTTTAATAATTTGTGGACTCTAACGATCTTACTTACAGTATGTTTCCCTAGTAATAATAACAAATCCATTTCAAATTCGCCCGCAAAAAAAATTCCATTTTAAATTAAACTTGTATAGATAATATAATATCAGTCCGCCCTCGGCCGCCTGTTGTAGACTCGTAGTACTTGTGTCCCGGAAGCAACATATGTAGATGATGAGGACGGCTTCTTTGGGATTGAATCGTCCTCCTGCACATTTTTTCTCAGGGTGAAGTTGTCTGATAGAGACCCTGGTGTCGTGGACTGGTGGCAACTGGGGTTCTCAAAACTACAATTTATTTGTTGCGTCATACTTGAGTGTGACTTTGATACTATAGTTGGGTTTGACTTGATCAACTCCAAACAATGTTGGCTGATCACTTCAACGATGGTCACGCGTTAGCCACTTGCTTGACTTAGGACCTTGTCTGACAAACCCGACTTTCTTATTTCATTTCACATTTTCACATAGTACATTTTATTTTTGTGGGAGAAAAGAACATCCCAACTTCCCACAAACTGAAATATCCCTTTGTTATGAGAAAAATGCTAGTACCATTATTATGTCTGATGTGATAAAGATGCACCCAGGTGATATGGCGCAGCGTCTATGCACGCCGGCAGAAGCGAAATTCTACTTCACGAGCCTGTATGACTCCAAGGGCGACAAGAATCTCTTCCTCAAGACAAACATAAACTGCGGCCGGTCCTCTTGGGCGCCGGGCTGCGAGCCAGGATGGGGTTGCTCCGCTGGTTCAAACCCTGTCCCCAGCGACAACGGCGATGACACTATCCCGCTGAGGAATGCCAACTGCCAGCCGTGCTGCGAGGGCTTCTTCTGTCCCCGCGGCCTCACTTGCATGCTGCGTGAGTTCTTTTCGGCACCATCCAATCCACACGAAACTTCTTTTTATATATGCCTTGACGTTTTGCAGCAACATCAAACATAGGCCTGTGAAATGACTCGAGTTTCCTGTCTACAGCTTGTCCGTTGGGAGCGTACTGTCCGCGTGCCACAATGAACGAAACCACCGGTCTTTGTGATCCGTAAGATATCTTCTTTTGTATATTTCGTTGGGCATTTGGTGTCATGACAAACAAATGCAGTGCCTGAGTTGCCAAATTTATACAGATACGAGTACCAGATTACTCTAAACTCGACCAACGGCTGCGGAGGTGCTGACAAATGGGCTGATTTTGCGAGCACCGAAGAAGTCTTCTGTCCAGCTGGTTACCACTGCCCAACCACAACGTCTAAAGTTAATTGTAGCCCTGGGTAATGGTCCAATCCTATGGCATCTCTATATCTCATCTTGCATACTGTATGAATCTTCTTTAAGTTGTTTCTTCTTTGCTGCTTCTGCAGGCATTTTTGCAAGTTGGGTTCCACCACACAACAGAGTAAGCACCATCAGCATGCCTTTTACCACGGTTTCATCTTCAATGATACCATGAATGTGTTTATCATGGGATAAGCTGACTCTGGATTAAAATTTCAGACTGCATCATAAAAGGTTCATGCAAGGAAAACGAGGAGAATGAAAACATCATCATTTTGGGCGCTTGTTTAGTGGTAAATCCTGTAATATTATTTTCAGCATTTCACTATTTGGCTAGCTTACCTCCTATTTGTAGCATCGTATTTTCACGGTCCACCTATAGGAACAATTTTTCTTCCATGATCATATTTAATAATAAATATGTTTAGCTGATCTCAGCGCACCAAGTGCTGTGTTTGCACCAAGGAGTACCAAATTCAGACATGCTACTTGATGCAGGGTGCAATAGGCGTGTTGCTCTTGATCATTTACAACTGCTCAGGTCAGTTCCTCACTATTCGTGAACGGAGGAAGGCGAAATCGAGGGAGAATGCGATTCAGCTGGCTCGGCAGCAGCTCAAAGCTCATGAGGGATGGAAGGCTGCCAAACAGCTCGCGAAGAGGCATGTAAATGGCATGCAGGATCATCTGTCTCGCACATTTTCACGCAGGAGATCCTTTCGACAGCAGCTAGACCCTGAGAGCCATAGGGTGCAGGAAACACGCCTGATGGGTTCGGTCAGGGCACAAGAAATGTCAGACTCTGCCGTGTTTGCAGCTCAGAGGACAAGCGAGATATCTGAAGACATGCCTTCGATTATTATGGACATAAGCGGCGATGGAGAAATTGTTGCTACCAATGAAAAACCCGCACCGAAAGGCAAGCACAGATCAACTCAGACTCAGATATTCAAGTATGCGTATGGTGAGATAGAGAAGGAGAAGGTCAGGCTGGAAGAGAACAAGAACATGTCCTTCACCGGAGTGATTGACATGGTAAAGGAGCAACAAAAGGAGATAACTAGACCTTTGCTCAAGGTTGAGTTCAAGAACCTGACCTTGTCACTTGGAAAGAAGAAGCTGCTGAGATCTGTCACAGGCGAACTCCAGCCTGGCCGTGTCACCGCTGTCATGGGACCATCAGGAGCTGGTAAGACCACATTCCTTAATGCTGTCTCCGGGAAGGTAACCGGTTATCAGATGACTGGTTCAGTCCTTGTTAACGGGAAGCATGGAAACATACGTTCTTACAAGAAGATCATTGGCTTTGTGCCTCAAGACGACGTTGTTCATGGAAACTTAACTGTGGAGGAGAACCTTTGGTTCAGCGCAAACTGCAGGTAATGGTTTTATATCAGATACACTTCCAGTAATTAGCTCATCAGTTTCTGAGCATCTCTATTGTAATCCTTCAGGCTCCCTGCGAGAATGTCACACCGTGACAGGGTTCTCATTGTGGAAAGGGTTATAGAATCCCTGGACCTTCAGGGGGTCAGAAATTCGGTGGTTGGGACGGTGGAGAAGCGTGGGATCTCTGGCGGGCAGAGGAAGCGTGTCAATGTGGGGATCGAAATGGTGATGGAGCCATCTCTTTTGATCCTGGATGAACCAACCTCTGGCCTGGACAGTTCCTCATCTCAACTGCTCCTCAAAGCTCTTCGTCATGAGGCACTTGAAGGCGTGAACATTTGCGCTGTTGTTCACCAACCGAGGTTGTTCTCAAACTAATATTTCTGGCGATAACTCAGATATTTCTGAAAGGTTTCTAATATATTTTCTTATATGTTCTCAGCTACACATTGTACAACATGTTTGATGATTTGATACTTCTTGCAAAAGGAGGCCTTATTGTTTACAATGGTCCAGTCAAGACTATCGAGGAATTCTTCATAACTCTTGGAATCCATGTCCCCGACCGTGTAAACCCACCAGACCATTACATTGACATTCTTGAAGGGATTGTGAAGCCTGAGTCAGGTATTAATGCGAAGCATTTACCAGTTCATTGGATGCTGTATAAGGGCTACGAAGTGCCAAATGACATGAAAGATGATCTCAAGGCAATGGGTGAAGAAAGCCCACAGATCGGTCCTGATCGTTCGCTGTCTGGATCAACCCCTCATTGCCTCCCTGGCGTAAGGAACGCTTTTTCAGAAGAACGCAACCGTCTTGAGAACCGTTTGTCGAAACCTAATGATCTGTCGAGCAGAAGAACGCCTGGAATTCTAAAACAATACAAGTTCTACCTAGGAAGGTACACTCACTATTCACAGTTACAAGCTTCTTCTGAATTTTTTGAATAGCTTTCTGATCAGTTGTTACTTCATTTATTTCATTACAGAGTTACAAAACAGCGGTTGCGTGAAGGTAGACTTCTTGGGGTTGATTTCCTGATACTAGGTCTAGCCGGGATCTGCTTGGGGACAATCGCAAAACTCAGCGACCCGACATTTGGGATGCCTGGCTATATTTACACTATCATCGCCGTTTGTAAGTTCAAATTATTCAAACACCACCATCTTGTGCCATACTCGATGGGGAGTTCACTGACTTCACTTTCTATTCGTGGTGCAGCTCTTCTATGCAAGATTGCAGCGTTGAGATCTTTTTCACTTGAACGATTGCAATACTTTAGGGAAAGAGAATCTGGGATGAGCACACTAGCCTACTTTCTTGCTAGGGACACAGTTGATCACTTTAGCACAGTCTTGAAGCCGATCATTTACCTCTCCATGTTTTACTTCTTCAACAATCCAAGATCATCAATCGGTGATAACTACGTCATACTCCTCGCACTTGTATACTGTGTGACTGGGATAGGATACACTTTTGCCATCTGTTTCAGTCCTGGATCAGCACAGCTGGTATGTACCATGCTGACTAATCATACTGTGCAGCCTTTTCTGATGGTTAGTTACATATAGAGAGACTAACATTGAGGTTTTCTTTTGCAGTGTTCTGCACTGATACCGGTGGTTCTGACCTTGTTATCTACTCAAGGTTCAACTCCTACATTTCTGAAGATGTTGAGCTTTCCAAAGTGGGCACTAGAGGGCTTCATAATTGTAAATGCAAAAAGGTTATTTCTTTCTCATGAACATCTGCTGTTAAATACTGCACGCAGACACGAGATTAACGCATCACAGAAGGTTCTATTTCTTATGTTTCATGCTAATTCTCCACTCTTTTCCTTTGCAGGTATCCTGGAGTTTGGCTAATAACTCGCTGCGGCTTGCTATTCAAGAGCGGTTTCGATATTAACAACTACAAGCTCTGTATTTTGATTCTGTTCATGTATGGCCTGTTCTTCAGGATTGTCGCATTTGTGGCAATGGTTTTGCTGAAGAAGAGATGAGCAGAAAGTGCAATTCCACCATTTTTTCCATATCTAGTTTCTTCATTTTTTGTAGATCTGTAAATAGGTTTAGATGTTCTTTGTTACTGAAATTTACAGAAGACTCGCCGTGGGATGTAAATAACAGAAGTCAGGTACAGATGCACAGAATAGAATTATTGACACCTTGTTTTTTCATCATTTTTTTTTTCACTCCACATGTACAATTAGCCTTCTTGGCTGAGTTTAAAGCAGTTAAATTTTTAGCGAATAGGAGGTAAATCACTAACACTGAAGTCTGAAGGTTTTATTTTTTCGAGATGAACACTGACGATTAGTACTAGTACCGTTTTTAGCAGAAAATGGATTTTTTCCCGGGAAATGATGCAACCATTTTAGAGAGCGAGGCCCAAGAGAAAGCCCAAATTGCCACCAAAGCCCCCCGCCGCCGCCACCGTTGACACTTCTTCTCCCAGTCACTGGTACCAACTCAACCTAGAAACAAGATGAATCCCCGGCCGGCGGCGACGCTGGAGACTGCGAGTGCGGCCGCCACGGCCACGCAGCACCGCGGCGGAGTCCCGGAGGAGATCATCATCTGGGAGATCTTTCCCCGCCTGCCAGTGAGGTCCCTCCTCCGCTGCCGCGCCGTCTGCCGCTCCTGGCGCCGCGCCCTCACCTTCAAGTCCAACTCCGACTTCCTCCTCGCGCACCACCGCCTCCAGCCCTCCCTCCCCATCGCCTCCTGCGTCCAGCTCGCCCGCCACGACCTCCGCGCCGTCGCCCCCCACGCCACCGCGCTCTCGCCCGTCGCCACGCTCCGCCACCCCAGCCTCCAGCTCAGGGCCTCCTGCGACGGCCTCCTCATCCTCTCCCTGAGCCAGGTCAACTTCTACATCTGCAACCCGTCAACCAGGCAGTGGGTCCTCCAGCCCTTCTTCCCGCACTGTACGGCACGGGCCCGCCCAAGAACCCTCGTTCCGGCCATAAAGCTTCGTACTCCGTCCTCATGGTGGGTTCCGGGAAGGGGAGGTCCATCGGCCGGCCAGCGGCGTCGGCGTCCGAAGAGAAAGCGCTGGGGGAGGGCATTGTCAACACCGCACCAGACCGCCCCTCAGTCCTGCTGCGTGAAGGCCTGCACTTTTACCCAGTGAAGAAGCAGAAGAGCAGCAACATGGTAATGGTGTTCAGCACAACCACCGAGTCCTTCCGCTGGCTGTCTGTGCCGGCTGTTCCCGCGTCGGCAACCTTGTTCGAGATGGATGGCAAGCTCGGACTCTCCAGCATCAGCGATGACGTGATGTCGGTTGATATCTGCATGCTCCAGGACTATGACAATGAGGTGTGGGAACTCAAGTGCAGGGTCAAATTACCAGTGGTGGAGATGAGCCTTTCAGCTGCACGTCGCAATTTCGCGTCGGTGGTTGTGAGTGAGGAGGGTGGTGTGCTGGTGTCCAACTTTAGCCGCCTGGTTCATGCTGACATTGAGGGCAAGCTGTTGTCAGACTTCCAGTATCCTGAGCAGAGCCTGCTGATTGTTCCATATAAGCTCAAAGAAAGCCTTCTCCGTCACGCATTCTTTCCCTGTCGACGTGATGAAGAAGCCAAGGCTTTGCTTTCACCTTTTATGTGATGACTGTTAGGTGAGGTGGTGCTTCTTTACGATCTTGTTCTTGCCTTCGTTAACATTTATGTTCTTTCAATGCATCTCTATGATTTGAATGGAGTTTGATTGCTCACAAACTAATGTTGATATGCATATCATGTGAATGTGTCATACATGCTGCCAACTACATATCCAAATTTATGTTCATTAGGATACATTTTGCTTCTGTAAACATTTCATGGAAAATATGGGTGAAAGCTCAAATGCTTATTACGCCAGTTAACTTTCAAGATGATTTTTGGACAATAACGTTAATGAGTCCGTTACTGTTAATGGGTCCCTTCCTTTGATGAATCTGTTCAGACTTTGGTGTACCGTTTAAACTAATTCTCAAAAGAAATCTTCCATTTGTTTCTGGTTTTGTTGAACTGGAGAACTGAATTTTTTTCAATTCTTTGCATTTCCCAAATTGCAATAGAGCTAACTGTTTACCGAGTTGATGAGTTTGAATTCCATTTGTTTACTGAATCCATGACAAGTAGGTGTGGGGACTAAGATAATGATTGTATCCTGATACTCACTCATGGATTATATTATTTCCTTTCATGCGATGGCTAATATGTAGGATGGTTCTCTGGAATGTTTATTTTGTATTTTGTAACTTAATAGAAAACAGTGGAACAAAAGATCTATGAAGGCCACTTTTGCAATTCCATTGTGCACATCTTTTCTGTTGAAGATTTCTTCATAGGAATTGCTATTTCCCTTAACCTGCTAAGAATTATAAGTGATGCTTTCATCTGGCAAATTGGAACATCTCGCATAGGCATATGTGTACCCTAAAAATAAATTATAATTAGAGAGTCCATTTTGGATGTTTAATCTTAAATTATTCTATTATAAAGACTCTTGATACTATGGTATCAACCCTGAAGTGGAGAGCCCTGGGTTCATTTCGTATTTGGTCATGCATATAAGCACAAGAAAAAGAACCTGCAGTAAGTACAATAGACTATTCTCTGGGTCATATCTCCTCTTTAAGTCTCAACTGAGATGCCAAATAAAATTTTACAGTATTTTCTTTCTTCATCATGCTGGATTTGGGATGTGTTCGAGCTGTACAAGTAATTTTCAAATGGTAGGACTGATAGTCTCAGCTTCTAGAAACCCTTTACAAATAATAGTTTCATCTGGTGTTAAATCATCTCAACTGAGAGACTCTTCACAATTGATCTCCTTCTGTTTGGTCTTCCCCGGTGTTACAAACATTTTTGTATTAAGGGTCACATTTGACACATTTGTAGTGTGTAAATCCAAAATCAGATTGCAATGTTTGGTACTGTGAAAACTGAAAAGTTGCCTAACCTCATTCATTTTATTTGCAGCTGTACCGAGGCCATTATAAAGGCAGAAGTCGCACCAATAGTAGGACTGGGTAATCAGACTTGGGGATGAGCTTGCTTTATCGTCGTTCTGTTCATCCCAACATGATTGTGAAGCCTTACGGAGTAGCGGTGCTCCGTTCTTTCAGACCTAGATTGACAATGCCTGTATTTTATAGTTCCTTTTGCTCTTCATGTCCGGCATGTACGTGTGACCAGGATAGGGTCAATCTCGCCTTCTGATTCAAACTTCAGTCCCAGCATGGCTCTTCTGTCGAGTACGTAACCTTTATGGTTTTGCAATCTTGTGTAGTGACACTACTTGTCTGTCTGACCTTGCTATCTAATTAGTACTATAATGCCAAAATATGTTATGTTTTTTTTGGCTCGGGAAAAAGAATTTATTAAATGTTGATAGAGTTACAGTCGAGCGCAATTGCCTTGGCAACTTCCTGGAGATAGTTCCTCAACTTCCTGGGAATAGTTCCTGGGAGAGCGAGCGCCACTCCTTCCTCGGGCGTCGCCAGTTCCGCCTCGAGGGCATTCGCGTTGCCAGTTCAGCCTCGAGGGCATTCACACAGCTCTGCAGGTGTTGCGTTGCTGCAACTATGACTGCTCCCTGGTGATCTCGTATGACCATGCCTGCACCTGTTTCATCAGAGTTAGCAAAGACACCATCAATAGTTAGTTCAGTCAATACATTTGCTGGGCGCAACCCACTTCACCTCTCCGTGCCGTTCCTCGGGTTTAAGTGCCGAAGAGCAATTGAAACCTTGTTCATGCGTGATCACCATCTTGCCTTTCACTGGATCCGCGTGAGGCTGTTGCTTTAACATTCAGGGAGTTTAGGTGACTGTCCAGGAAACGTTTAGATCCCTCAACTGGTGGTATATATAGCCTTGTAATGTGTGATCTCGTCGTGCACGTACCAGATTCTCCATAAGATCATGAACATCTCCTCAGCAGCTGCTCATTCCAAGAGCCATCTGGTAGAAGAAAGCCTGCTACCCATTTCGATCGACATCACCCTCTTTTGGATATCGGTGTGAGTAGGGTCGTCCTCGGTATCCATGGATCGCGCCATACTCTGATATTTGCACCATTTACGATGCACCATATAACCCCTCTCTTCAGTAGCATGAGGCCATGCTCAATAGCATGCCATGTTGCCGATCCATTACCTGCAAACACTGTACCCAGTAGGAATCCATTAGAGTAGTACGTGGCTTTTAGGATCTGGGCACAGAACGAGTTTGGGCGTTGAATTAATCTCCATGCCTGCCGGGCTAGAAGAGCTTGGTTGAAAATCCTTAAGTCCCTAAAGCCAATGCCACATTGTCCTTTGCTTATCATATTCTCTCAAGCCATCCAGTGAGTTTTCCTTGTCCCATTTTTCTCTCCCCACCAGTAATTCCATATCATCTTTGTGAATTCATCGACAAGGCCAAAAGGTAGTTTGAAAACTCTCATAAATTGGGAGTGCTTGAGCAATTGATTCAATAAATACCTATTTTTCATCCTGTGTTACTAGATGGTTGTCCTCCCATTCAATGAGACTTTTTGCCAAGCTAGAGCGCAGACTGTCAAATCTTCCCTTGTCCATTCGCCCATGAGGAGTGGGAATTCCAAGATATTTTGCCTCGCAAGCCTCTTGCTCAACCTGCAGTACATGTTTTATTTCTTGTCGTGTTACCTCAGGGCATCACTCACCAAAGAAAATAGAGCATTTTGAGTGGTTCATCAATTGTCAAGTGCTAGTAGCATAGCTCTCTATTACTTGATTTGCACGCACAACTTAGTCCGGCTTGGCTTTGAAGAATAATACTGTATCGTCAGCAAATAGTAAATGTGAAATAAAAGTTCCATGGTACTTTGCTCTAATTCCGTGATATATAGGTGGTGTGTGTTTCTAATATTGTTACACGTTCTTACTTGAGAATTTGTACAACATCTATTTGTGGAAGAACATGTATGCAAAATAAAAAGTTTTAGCGCATAACCAAAATCATATGCGAAATGAGACACAACAGATCATACCATCATAGATCGAACTAGCGGAAAGTTATCGATGACGAGGTTGATATAGTTGTTAGATAGATCTCTCCCATGTTCGGGCCCAACGGCCCGAACGGAGTCTCTCACCGCGCCCTAATCGGGGGCGCCCAACCTTATCATGGTTGGTGGGCCCTTGTCGCCAGCGCGTATATAAAGAGGTGGGGGGGGGGGGGGGGGGGGCGCACACGGTACGAGGTTCACTATGCGCCGTAGCCCCCCACCGACACACCCACCGATTAGGGTTTCGCGCTAGGCCGACGGGAAGCTCCGCCGCCGCCACTCTCAACCACCCACGCGCACGCCGTCGACTTTTTCCTATGGCTAATGACGGCGGCTCTAGCTCCGAGGCTAGCTCCAGCATCCCCTCTGGCTCGTGTTTGTTGAGCCAGGGTGCAGGTAGTTCTCTCCTCTCTCTTTCTCTATCCTAGATGCAATAGATCTAACCTAATAGTATCTACCGAGGCTAGACTAGAATAAACATTGGTATCAGAGCAATCTGGTTGCTAGTCTTTTTTTCGGTAGAAAGAAATCAAAGCAAAAGAAGAAACCCTAGATCCAAAAGAGCACCTGTCCTATGGCCACGACATTCCTCTCGATCTAGATGGGCATCCCCTTGGGAGACATCTAGAAGAAGAAACACCCTTTCGGGGGCAAAGCAAACCACAGATCTATCCCAAAGAAAATCCAAAACCCCAACCCTAGTTCTTCCCCAGATCCCACCCGAAAAGGATCCCCAAAGCCCCATGCACCTCCCAGATCCCAAATCAAAAGAAACCCCAAACCCCGAAAATCCCAAAGAAAAAAAATGAATCAAGAAAAGGGAAAGAAATCGCCGCCTTGCGCTGCAAGGAGGCACCACCATGCTGGCTGCTGACGGGCGCCCACCTGTGGATGCACCGCCAACGGGGGCAGAGGGGGGCCGTGGCTCCGCCGCTCGTCGCCGTCTCTCCTCTCTCTCTCTCGTCGCTCGAGGGGTGGGGGAAGGTGGACAGAAGGCTAGGGAAGGGGGAGCTTGCGAGTCAAAGAGTGGGAGAGAGGGAGGGGCTCGCCCGCCGCCATGCGTGGGCGGCATGTCGCCTCCACTTGCTCCAAAGCCGCCAGAGAGAGAGGCAGGGGTCAAAGGGCGGACGAGGGGAATGACTAAGGGTTTTCGGGGGTGGCTGCGGCGGGCCGTTTTATTCTCAGCGAG
The DNA here is from genome assembly GCA_030063025.1 of Avena longiglumis. Classification (NCBI taxonomy): domain Eukaryota; kingdom Viridiplantae; phylum Streptophyta; class Magnoliopsida; order Poales; family Poaceae; genus Avena; species Avena longiglumis. The sequence continues at coordinate 21,447,377 of CP125974.1, forward strand.
GAGCGCGGACAACCGCTAGATCTAGGGTAAGCGGCGCAGACGACGTGGATCGAGCGGCCGCGGTCAGCTGGCGGCGTGGCGTTGCGGGCTGCGCGGCTCTTTGGTGGAGCAAGGCCAGGTTGGGACATGGGCAGCTCGGGCAGAATGCAAGCACGCTGGGCAGATTCGCCATGGGCCGCTCTGGGCCGAAGAGAGCGGGCGCCATGGGCTTAGAGACATGCGGGCAACAGTGGAGGCAAGATGGGCTATCGCTACTGGGCAGCCGGTGTGAGCGGCGCTGTCCACGGCGCGCGAGGTAGATAGTCGTGGGCCACCCTCTGTGAAGGCCCAAAGAGCATAACATCACACTTTTTTCTGTTTTATTTTCAGAAGCTGTTTTTCATTGTTTTTGCTTAGTTTTTAAGCAAATTTCAACATGGTTTTCTCTATTCAATATTTCAAGTAAATTTTGACTAGAGAATATTCAATAGAGGAAGAATTTTTCTGTAAATTTCAAAGTTTATGAATAGTGTATAATTGTTTCCGCTGCAAATAGTTAAATTTAATTGCTAGAATGCAATGAAAATGTGTTAAATTTTGTTTTAAAAGATGTGATAAAGTGATTTAAAGTTGATTATACTCCATGTTATTAATTGACCAACGATATTAATAAACATGATCATGATCCCTCTCATTATGTATTAAAGGTACATTTAATTTTATCTTTACCCAATATGGCACAAACAATTGCATGCTTAATTTATACCAACGTTGGATTAATGCATACAGTTGTTTTTGGTTATCTTACATCTTTTGTGGTTTTCAGGAGGTCTCAACCTCATGAGCTGCCTGAAGGATATCCCACTGCTCAGAGGGCATAACTATTCCGAATGGAGGAAAAAAGGTTGATTTGGCCTTTGTCTGCGCCGAGGTGGACTGGGTGGTTGACACTAAAAAACCAGTCAAGCCTGAGGACCCAGTAAGGGGTGATGCTGAGGAAAGTGCTGCATTTGAAAAGAGAAAGAGAGACCATGCTCCTTTGAAGCTGTCCTACTCAATAGATAACCAAAAGTGGGTCAATATAAATAAGAAATGCTTGGCTTTTGTCAAGAACACAATTGAGAAATGCTTGCCTCTGTTGGTGAGTACCTTGCAAAGATAAAGAGCCAGTTACTGGCTCTTCAAAGATGTATGCAACTCAGTTGCTAAAACAGCTGGTGACAGAAAAGTATACGGGAGGGCCACATGGCATGAGAGAGCACATCTTGAGGATGTCCAACATGGCGGCTAAGTTAAAGCCCATGGATGCGGACCTCGAACTCAAGCCTACTCTTCTGGTGCATCTTGTCATGGCCTCTCTTCCCCAACAGTTCGAGAACTTCGTCATCAACTATAACATGTCCCCTGAAAAGTGGGACATTGAAAAGACCATAGGGATGTGTTCTCAAGAGGAAGAAAGGCTAAAGTCCATTCACGGTGGTTCCTTGAACTGCATGAAGGACAATAGGAAGAGGAACTTCACCAACAGTAACCATGGTGGCTCACCTTCCAAGCCACATGGCAAGGGCCCACTACAGCAGCAGCATCAGTACCAGCAGTCTACCCCTAGGGACAAAGACCAGTGCCACCATTGCAAAAAGGTTGGCCACTACAGAAAGGATTGCCCAATATGGCTAAAGTCCATAATGGCGAAAAACAGTAAAGATATAGTCTCTTTGTAAATGAATCTCTGTATGAAAAGTTTTCTAAATCTACTTGGTGGATTGACTCTGGTGCAACTGTTCATGTTGCCAACTCTTTAGAGAGGTTCCATTCGACATGGATTTTGCCAAAAAGAGAAAGACTCATTGAAGTGGCGAATGGGATTGCAGCAGAAGTGGAGGCTGTTGGCGACATTCCTCTGGAGCTGGCTGGTGGCTTTACTCTTTTGCTTAAGGATGTTTTATTTGTTCCTTCCATTCATAGAAATTTAATAAGTGTGTTATGCTTGGACAAAGACTTGTATGAGTGCTATTTTGGACATGGCAAATGTGCCATTTGGTTGAAAGATACTTGTGTGTGTGTTGCTACACTACATGCCAAGCTTTATTTATTATCTTTGTATGAGAAAGTATTTTCTGTGTGTGATGTGGATGAACAAGTTCCCTTGTCGAACAAAGATAAAAAGAAAAGAAAGCGAACTCTTGACTCATCGAAGTTATGGCACTGCAGATTAGGCCATATTTCGAGGGAAAGAATAGAAAGCCTCGTTAAAAATGACATTCTTCCTCCGTTAGAGTTCTCAGACATCGAGCAATGCATAGATTGCATCAAGGAAAGTATGTAAAGCAAATTAAAAAGGGTGTAAACCGAAGTATAGCTATACTAGAAATAATCCACACTGATATTTGTGGACCGTTTCCGGTGAAAAGTGTGGATGGCTATGATTTATTCATAACATTCACGGATGATCACTCCCGGTATGGTTATATTTATCCAATTAAAGAAAGATCTGAAGCATTGGATAAATTTAAAATTTTCAAAGCTAAAGTAGAAAATCAGCATGATAAAAGAATTAAGATAGTCCGGTCTGACTGTGGGGGGGAGTACTACGGTCGGCATACTCCATATGGTCAAGTACCAGGACCTTTTGCAAGGTTCCTGCAGGAAAATGGAATAGTCGCCCAGTATTCTATGCCGGGCGAACCTCAACAAAACGGAGTAGCTGAAAGGCGTAACCGTACCCTTATGGATATGGTGCGCAGCATGATGAGCTATTCCACCCTCCCATTGGGATTGTGGATGGAGGCGCTTAAAACTGCCATCCACATTCTCAACAGAGTACCAAGTAAGTAGGTGCCCAAAACACCGTATGAATTGTGGACAGGCAGAGTCCCCTCTCTGCACCACTTGAGGGTCTGGGGGAGCCCAGCTGAGGCAAAAGTTTTAAATCCAAACATTGCAAAGTTAGACCCCAAAACAGTATCTTGCCACTTCATTGGCTATCCAGATAAATCAAAAGGCTATCGTTTCTACTGCCCTGACAGATACACAAAGTTTGTAGAAACAAGACATGCAGTCTTCTTGGAGGACGAATTGATGAGGGGGAGCACGGTAGCTCGGGAAATTGATCTTGAGGAGAAGAGGGTGCATGCACCTAATCCGGTGACTCAGGAGCCATTTTTCTCGCTACCTGTTGTGCCACCATCTACAACCCCTGAGGTTGCGGTGCCGGCACCTGTTGTGACTCCACACGTGACAACAATGGGAGGAAGTTCGAAACCTGTCCATCAGGAGCCACCTGAACTCTCTGTTGAGCATGAAAGGGAGCCACACAGCCACATACTGAAAATGTGCCTGAACCCGAGGCGAGAAATGAGCAAGAGTCTGATGAACTCAGAAGGTCTAAAAGAGAACGAAGACCATCCATTTCCAAAGAAATTTACAAAGTCTACAACACAGTTCATATGGAGGGCGATCCTACCTCATATGAAGAAGCCATGAGTAGACCTCACTCAGCCAAGTGGGTGGAGGCAATGGAAGATGAAATGAAATCAATGAGTTCCAACAATGTTTGGGACTTAGAGAAAATTCCTAAAGGAGCCAAAACAGTAGGATGCAAATGGATCTACAAAACAAAGTATGACTCTAATGGGAATGTAGAAAAGTACAAAGCTAGACTTGTGGCAAAAGGCTTTACGCAAAGAGAAGGCGTAGATTACAATGAGACCTTTTCTCCGGTCTCATGTAAGGACTCCTTCAGAATCATAATGGCACTAGTTGCACATTTTAATTTAGAGTTGCATTAAATGGATGTTAAGACAGCATTTCTAAATGGAGATTTAGAAGAAAATGTTTACATGAAACAACCCAAGGGTTTTTTCATGGAGGGGATGGAACATATGGGATGCCGCCTAAAAAAATCCATTTATGGGTTAAAGCAAGCCTCTAGGCAGTGGTATTTAAAGTTCAATGATACAATTAAAAGATTTGGATTCAAATAAAATATTGAGGACAACTGCATTTATGCAAAGTTCAAAAATGGAAAATATATTTTCCTAATTCTGTATGTGGATGACATCTTGCTTGCTAGCAGTGATGTCATTCTACTACTAGAGACAAAGAAGTTCTTGTCATCAAATTTTGACATGAAAGACCTTGGTGAAGCTTCTTATGTTTTGGGCATAGAAATTCACCGAGATAGAAAGAATGGAGCGTTAGGACTGTCGCAGAAAGCATATCGTGAAAAGATTCTAAAGAAATACAATATGCATGCGAGTAATGCAACACCTGCTCCCATAGTCAAGGGCGATAGTTTTGGAAAATCCCAATGTCCAAAGAATCAATATGAGATCGATCAAGTGAAGTCGGTACCATATGCTTCGGCTGTTGGAAGCTTACAGTATGCATAAGTGTGCACTCACCCTGACTTAGCCTTTATCACCGGGGTACTCGGTTGATATCAAAAGAATCCAGGCATAGAGCACTGGAAGATGGTAAAGAAAGCTTTGCGTTATGTGCAAGGCACAAAAGACCTCATGCTAACATATAAAAGATCTGATTCCCTAGAGATAAAAGGGTACTCAGATGCGGATTTTGCGGGAGATAAAGATGATTTACTACACTTGTCTAGTCGCGAGACGATTTACTATAGCTCGAACCACTCCCACGATTAAGTGCAGAAGTAGCCAATGCCTCGATTCCCACAACTAGTCGATTAGCCACGAAGATTCTCCTTATGAAGATCCGTACGATCGAGTATCAAAATATATGATGCCTCCAAGGTATCTACACATGCGGGTGTAGCGTCACAATGTCCGCATATGATCAAGCTCACGGAAAAAATGGGGAATCAAGTCGATGAAGATTCAATGCTCCTTGATCACCGTCTAGATTATATCTAAACATAGTAGACAATTTGGCAACACTCCTAAGTGAGAGAAGAGAGGAGAAACTAGGGATAGCACTCCCTAGGGTTTTAGTCGGTATCATGGAGGCGATGGCGACACGAGGGCGACAATGGTGGCACTCCAGGTGGCGGCGCGGTGCAGGGCAGCGACCAACCAAAGTAAGTGGCTAGCATTTCGGTGTTAGTGGGGTGCTGCAACTCTGAGGAGGCAAGGTTGTGACTTAGACATCCTTTTGTAGCGCTCCTTTGTCTTCTTTTTGGTGATATGCCCCAGACTATTTCGGACACTCCCAAGATCATTCTGGACACTCCCGAGACCATTCGAGACCCCTCAAACCATTCTGAGATCATACAGGACACTCTTAGAATCATTCTCTCTTATATTCATATAACACTTGCATTTCAAAAATGTCGCTAGCCTTTAAGTGTGTGTGACCCTATGGGTTCTCATATATGTGGACATGTCTGGAACACCTTCCGCGACAAGAATCAATGTGGAGCATTTGAATCACCGCATTGATCCCCACACATAACACGAAGATATTTATCATGTGAACCTTTTGTATTACTTATCGATACACATGCATTTATTCTCGATACTTTACATAACTTGAGGTGAAACTATCATTTCATCCTTGTTACGTGGCATGTACTATTTTACTCATTCTGCATCATCAATGTTTCAATGACATAATAAGTTAGTCACGTGTCTAGTCAGGTGATGGCGAACATCATGACACTTGAGTGGGCACCTAGAGTGTATCTCTCCATCATCTTAGTGGCAATTCCCCATAACTACAACATAAAGAACAACATACTATCCGTTATGAACGAAGACTACCTTTATAGTTTTTGTGCAACGAGGTAAATTTGATGATATTGTGACATCCATATCGTATCCAAGTCCACATAACTCTTATGGTCTAACGATCTTAGTAACGGTAATACTTATCATCGAGAAACTACTGATAACAACATTAAGGACGCGTTTCACGGTATATCATTCGAGATATATCCAACATCATTGTTCCATTTACAATATTGTTCTCATATATCGCCGATAATTCCATAACAACTTTATATTTGCACATATAGTCAGAAACCATGACTATTGATACATAAACTAGTCTTAGAGGTGAGACTAGCAATATCTTTAGGGTAATAAGGGTGACCTTTCTAGTCACCCGGAACAACAAATTAACACTTCATGAACACACAAACTCCGCAAATTATAACATATCCCCTTACTCTCCCTAGCCGTCACTTTAAGGGTCACATTTGAAACACTATAACACTGAAATTTTATTGCCTCGTCATATATTTGAGTTTGGTATTTGTCTACATAGGGCTACCCACACATTACAATGAGAGATGAACACATGGTTGATGGAGATGGGCTTAGCAAAGCTGGTGGTAATGATGACGTCAAAATCCCGCTCTTCGGCGTGGAGAGAAAGACCAATCTGATCTCCAAAACGAAGATCGCAGTGTGGCAGCACTCTGATTTGCAGAAGATTTGGTTCCCTTTGGAAAAAATAGGATTTTCCGTGTATGTGTAGGTCTAGGGGCCCACCATAGCACGACAGGTGGATCTTGTCACGCCATGGGATCTCCCAGCGCCTCAGGCTAGTCATAGTGGGAGTAACTTAGCTAATAACATGCATATAGCTAGTAACATGCATATAGCTAGTAACATGCATATACATACAATGCTAACTACTCCCTCCATCCGGGTTTATTGGGCTAACACGCAGTCCAAGAAATATGTTTGACTACACATTTGACCAACGAAATAAAAAATTATATCATTGCTCTTTCTAATGATATAATTTTTATGACATATGATTCATATTTCGTTGATCAAATTTGTAGTCAAACATATTTCTTGGACTACATGTTAGACGAATAAATCTGGACGGAGTGAGTAAAAAATTGATGACATGACATAATAATTAATAAAAAAAGAGGGATGTAGTAACTTAGCTAGTTATCATAACATCACACACATCAAGATTATATGAGTCTATAACCTAATTAATTAGATCTTGTATGACACTACCCACATGTTACTATCCACTATAAAGATAGTAACATGAGCAAGTTACTAGTCTAAGTTACTTAGCACTATGATCGGCCTCAGGCTGGTCATAGTAGGAATCATAATACTAGTATCATGTATATGATACTAGTGTATGATACTATTTCTTTAGTGCATTATATCATGTAGTAGTATTATAGTAGTGGTACATCTATTGATTTATAGAATCTTTTTGTAATATGTATGTATAAAATTTACTTGCCATTATGATTTCTAGTTTTATGTGGTATGATACGGTATCTACATATGATACTCTAACCACCTCTCTCTTCATTAATTATGATGCCACATCAGATTTTTGCCAAGTTAGCATGGATGATACACCTTATGATACTAGCACTAGGACCAGCCTCATGAGCCCCTTGCCCACATCATCGGCCTACTAGCCTTCTTTTCCATAAAAAAATTCCAATAGAATTTCCGTGGATTTTTTGTTTCCTACACCCGGAAAGACAGAGAGTAGATTTTTATAGAAATATTATCCCAAGTTTGATGTGGTTCCGAGCTAAATGAATGAGTAAAGTGTTTGGAAACGTGCTAAGTCATGTGCTAGTGGCAAAATGAACAAGTGCACCTTAGCAGACACATGTGTCAGATATGTTTGCCGAAGCTACAACCAACGTAAGAGCAAGTCTAGCGTAGACCCTAATTTTTCTTCCTTTTGTTTCCACGTGGGGCCTCTCCCAAAAGATTTCTTCCTAAATTTTGTTCATCTCCGGCAGCTTGCTTATATCACATTCACCTAAACTTCAATAATATTTTCGCAAGGGCATCTCCACTACTCCACTAGCATGACCCAGCCCGTTCGAACACGTCCGCGCGGGACGTGTGTGACCTCTAGCAGCACGACCAGACCCATCCGGACAGACGCGGTCTCTGTGCTTGATGGCGGACCGTTGAAGACTCCACGATTGCACGTCTAATGAGTTTGCTAGGAGCTAGCCACCGGGCCGACGGTGTATCCCGAATTTGGACCGAGGCTGGAGCAGCAATGCTCCGTGTTGAGCCGTCGTTGGCTCATCGGATTCAGGCGAAACGCTTTTTGACTGTGGCAGACATCACTAGTAGAAAATGTGTCATGCGTCCTGGTTGGTAAGGGGCTTTAGTCCCGGTTGCCCAACCGGGACACGGCAATCGGGACTAAAGCCCTAACCTTTAGTCCCGTGGCAGCGGCAGAGGGAGAGGGGGTGGAGCATTAGTCCCGGTTCGTAACACGAACCGGGACAAATAACCTTCTACCGCGGCAGAGATTTGGCCCATTTCTCTGCCGCGGCAGAGAATTCATTTTGGCATATTTTGTTGCCGCAACAGCATTTTCACCACTTTTTGTGCCGCGGCAGAGAATTCATTTAGGTTGTTTTATTGTTTATTTAGTGTTTTACACTTATCAATGAAGGAACCGTTATATTACACAAGATCATCATGACAATATTACATTCAATACACGGATCGAGTTCATGCACTACATACAAAACTTGCTATTTTTACAATCCTTATTGTCTATACACAGCCGAATAGTATTCCCCTTTTGGGTTTAGGATTTCTGCATCCAAGAATCCCGCCAATTCCTCCTGAATTGCCCGTACGCGATCCTTTGGCAGAAGACTGTCCCGTAGACGTTCGATCTGATTTAAAAAAGGAGTCAGCCTATATGAATGAAACTAAACACAATTTGATTGTAATTAAAAACTATAGAAATTGTTTATGTACGTGGAGTTGCTCTAAATTTCTACCCTTCTCATCGCACGTCTGACGGATGAACTCGCAAACATAGTATCCACATAGATTGTTACCTGGTCCCTGCGTCAGGCACTTTACGAGAACAGAGTTCAATCAAAAAAATAATCAAGCATGATAATAACTGTATCAAAACTAGAATCAAAGAGATGCGCGGATATAGCTAGTGGTGCTTACATCTAGTGGTTGAAATGTAAACTCCTCTTTCCAAACACCCCTAGCCTTATTGGTGAACCGTTTCCAAGCGCTGCCCGGCGAAGAAAACGAATAAAAGAAGTTATTAATTACTTGATATCATAAAATTCATGAACGTTGCCGATATAGTGTCGTAATGATTAGAATTACCGCTGGAGAAGCATCTGCATGTCCTTCCACGTCTCAAGGGGTTTATGTTTCGAGTCCATGACTAGTACACGCCCTTTGTCAAGTTGAATGATTAACAAAATATAGTGGAAGCTGCGAATGCATAACTAATCAATTATATACTTAACATCGAGTAAGCGAAATAGAAAGTGTATAGAAGACAATAACACTCACTCGAAGTTGTAAGGAAAAAGTATTTCCCTTCTGGTTTCTTAAAACCTTAACGCGTGTATTATATTATCCTCCGTATCCTGGGGGCTTGTTTTGAGATTAGCTTCATGAACCCAATATGGGTCAATGAAGCCAATGTCATAGATTTGTCCTCTGCTGCATTCAAGAATCTTCATTCTGCATATTACGGTATGATTATATACATGCAATAAACAAGGTGAGATAGCTGGAGACTAAATTAATTACAGAATTAGTACTTACAGACAATAGGCACTGATGATCGATTTGTCCAAGGCGTCTTGATTGAATAATTGAAATAGTTCATCAAATTCAATGGATATCATATCATCCTTTTCTTTCCCATGATGCTTTTTTGTAACCCTCAGCACTATCCAGTTAGCCCTGCCTTTGTGGCATGCATGTACCAGTTATGCAATCTTCGCATTTTTGTTGGAAGATTGTTTACCTCCTCAGGTTTGACGAGAGGTTTGCCGTACTGGTATTTGTATGCTACTTCACTCACGGGGAAGTACTCTAACTGGGATAAGTACTGGGCAATACTCATACCTTGAGCAGCGGCAACTTATCCGTATTGTGAAACTACCTCTGGATCATACTGCTCTTCGGTCCCATATTTGCTCGACCCCACATTGGTTTGGGAAATCACCTTGAGAGGGGCGCAAGACTGTTTTGCTTGTTTTTCGAGCTGGGCAACAGATTTCTCGCTTGCATCAGTACTGCTCTTTGAGGCTTTTTGTGCCGCATGTGACTTGAGAATAGAACGCTCATAGTCTGATGACAGCTTTGGCTCGGGTTGATGAAGAGTCTTTAGCATTTTCAACACTTTGGCTTTTTCTTCTTTGGTGCTGGGGAACTCTGGCTCTTCCGGCCGCCTCAGCTTAGCAAAACGTTGTCGTTTCGCATCAACGATCACCGATCTCCTCTTGATACAGTCATAAGCTCTCTTGGGAGGAACCTTTGGTACTTTTGGAAGAGGCTCTTGTTTACGTTTCGAGATCGCTACCACGACGTAGTAGCGGACGCCACGCTTTTTATCCCGAGGCGCCATTGATGGCTCTCGGCGATGGCTGCCGGAGATTGGTGAGGCGACGAGCCGGTGAGGCGACGAAGACGGTTGCCTTGGCGGCGACCGGCCGGAGACGGTGAGGGCGGCGAAGATGGCCTTGGCGTGTGATTTCGAAGAACGATACATTCCTTTGGCCATATAATGGTGACGTTTGTTGCGTCTCCCAATACAGTCACATCCCCTTCACCTGCAGGGTAGTCAAGATCCAAAACTTCAAAGGTGGGCATGATTTCATCCACCCGACAACAACAGAGCCCTCCGAACCGGACGACAGTGGTAAGTTGGTGTGGGTCCAATTGGTAAGGCATAGCCGACCGCCACCATCATTGATATGTTCACAACTTTGACATGTAGCTCGCAGTGTGTCATCTCTGTGATATCATCCACTGGGTAGCCAACAGGAGCCATCGTCGGTGCACCATCGTCATCGCCATTGTCATCACCCGGGACCTCGGTGGAAGACACATTGCTTTTTCGATTATTCGATAGGCCGGTAGCATCGAATTTAGTGTGCTGCTGAGATGGGCCGGTAGTACTTTGCTCTTTAAGTGCGTTAATTTCATCTTGTTGTTGCTTTATTCGTTCTTCAATTAAACGCATTCGCACTTTCTGACTATCTGCTTAAACTTCCGCCCTGTCCTTTATCCTCTGACGGCTTCTATCAGGATATTTCTTCCTCTCTTCGGGAAACCCAGTCCTCCATGGTTGGGAGCCTCTTGTGCCTCGTGTTCGTCCATCATGTTCCTTATTTCCAAGGGCGAGTGTGAGATCATCATTCTCTCTATCGGGAATGAAGTCCCCATCTTTAACAGTCTTTACTGCTTTTCTCATCCTCTCGATTGGCAAGGGGTCTTCTTTATGTCGTATGTTATATATACACATCCCTTCCGAGTCCAACGTGCCCCCATGCCCATAAAACCAATTCCTTGCATGTTCTACCCAATCGTCTGTCTCTGGGGTGATCTTTTTAGCACATAGTTCATTCTGAAGTTTCTCCCACTTAGGAATGCCAGCCCTGTAGCCACCTTGCCCCATAGTATGGTGATACTTCTTGTTAGCAGCATTCAGCTTATTCGTTGCAGACATTTTCTTAGATTTTTCTGATGTCTTGTATTCCACAAACTCAGCCCAGAATGGTTTTATCTTCTCAAACTGAATATTCTTGAAATCGGGAATCTTCTCTTTCACGACATAGTCAAGGTGCAATCTTTTCTTCCAGTTGGTGAAACACTGGGCCATCTTCTTCAAAGCCCACTCCCTGACCTTAGCCTCCATGGCTCTCCCATGTTCTAAGGCGTCCTCAACTGGATCCTCCGCATTTGGATCCAGCTCTATCTTCGGTAGTTTAAAATTAACCATGAGCCTCTTTGTGGCATCCCGCAAAACCACTACTAGAAAATCGCGTTGAATTTGTGCATTGCATCGTCATCATCATGCATTGTTTGCCAAAACTATTTGCGCAACACCCGATTTGTTTTCCAAACGCCCCTCTTTATTCAAACAGCAAAGACCGGGTCCCCGGAATATTTGTTTTGCCCGGTATCGGTTTGCAAAGTTTTTGTTTGAAATGAATAAAATTATTAATTGTTTTTAGCGGGGCAGTCGAACGGGCCGATTGACCCGAACGACCGCCCCAAGAACTAAAATCGGTCCACCCCAACTGCCCCTCTAAATCCTATTCTACCCAAAACTCTACCCACCCCCTCCACCTCGCGACTCCGCCGCCGTCGCCGGAGCGCCGACGCGGCCTCCTCCGTCGCCGCCTGGCCTACCGCCCTCCTCCTCAACCGCCACCGCTCCGCACGCCACCCCAGGCACCGCCACCAACCGCCATCCCCGCACATCGCCCCTCCATGAATCCTGCGTCCCATGTGCCCCACCTGGTCCACCTCGCCTCGGACTCGTCCCTTCTGGGGATGCTTCGTCGGTCCGCCAAGATCGACCACCGGAGACACTCGAAGGGGCATCTACAAGGACTTCTACGCGGAAGGGAACGACATGATCTTCTGCGTGGACAAGTGGAAGTTGCGCGTCTCAGAGACCACCGACAAGATCTTCTTGAAGCGACAAGAAGAACCTCGGAACCCCAAGACCTTCGACATGGATCCGGAGACCAAGCCTCGATACCCGAACCGGTGCCATTGCCAAGATCTTCAACCGACACGAGACCAAGCGTGAACGGAAACCGACCTCGACGCCAAGTTCGCCGAGTTCAGGACCTTCAAGATCTGCCCGATCGAGAACGACCCGAGTCCGAGCGATCCGTCGAACCCCAGATCCGAACCTCGCCGACCCTGGACCCCGAACCCCGGAACCCCAAGTCCGTCGAACCCTGAGACCGACCCCGAACCCCGGAGCCCAAGATCGCCGAACCTTAATGTGTGACCCTTCTCCTCGCTACCCTATTTTATAACATAATAACAACTTGTTGCATATTGAATTGTCATTCATCTCGCATGCATATTTGTGGTTTGGGGATCTTCTGCCGATTCACCTAATAACTAAATATGGGGCCCATATGCGGGCAAATCTAGTCTCATATCGGCCTCATTTAAACTTGTGTAGCGAACCCGGTGCTATCTCTTGCCATGCTAAAACAACATTTAAATTGCGGGGGTTTTCTAAACAACTTGAACCACCTAATTAATTGCCGGGACCCCGGTTCCGCTTAAATATGACCTAATTGCATCGCACCTTTGCCATGCCATCCATCATGCATGCATCATGCCGATCTTCTGCCGTTGTATTGAATAGTGCATCCGGTGTTTCTTCTAGTGTTTTGCTTCTTCGCGGATAAGGCCGTTGAGTTGATGTGAGCTTCGCCCCGATCTCCGGATGAACTTTTCGACAATGTTTTCAGGCGAGCATCTCCCCCTTTCTACCTATCTTAATTTTATAGTCTTTATTCCTCTGTTGATCTATTGCTATCCGTGTTGCGATGCTCTAGTTTCGTGCCCTTTGATATCCCGGTACCGTATATTGCCTTGGACACATCCTATTACCTTGTTTGGTAGCTAGTTGGACTTGTCGTGATCGCTTGCTCAAGCGTTGTCGCGTGTTGTCAATGCCACAGATGTTGCTGTGTTGCCGCATGTTGATGTTGGAGATGATTCTAGTTTTACTTATCGTCACTTTACTTTCTGTTTAACAACTAAAATTGAATAAGCAGAGGCCTCGGTGGGTGATAGATAATATTTGGTTTCCGAACGCCCACTTGTGTCCCGTAAGACCCTGAGTACTTGATTCATTTCCTTGTTTTATCGCGCTATCCACATCCGGGAGGTATATGGGACCCCCCTGAACCAGAGCTTGATTCCGTCTTATTTCTTGGGGCCACGAACTAGTTTGGGGCTTTATTACTATCCTGTACTTATGCCATGTTTCGCTTTATTTACTATTGTGCAGGTAACGCATTTCATCGCTTTAGGACTTGTGACCCGTTTACGTGGTATCGACAGTCCCGTTTGGGGACCGCTGTCGTTACCATGGCCCCACAAACTTTGGGGTCCGTCGGAACTAGCTTACGTTCTGGTATACTCAAGGGTGGCCCCCAAAATATTTGAATCCTGATTGTTCATCGTGAAAGCCTCGTTGGGTTTTGATTTGGTTTTTCGAGGTTGATCAGTGTGTGTTGCTATTGGTGCACCCGCCGGTAAAACTTTCAAAGCCGTGTCATGGATATGGACGACTTGGAGCACAGTTTCTTGATCATAGACAAGCATAACTAAAGTTTATTGTTATAAATTTGACTTATAATGACTAGTAATCAGCTTCACCATAACGGCATGGCTAATTAATACTGCCCACAATTGCTTGTTTGGCTGTCGCTTGCGACAATTGTACCTGACTAGTAAGTATTGCAACTACAACAAAATGGCTGAGTAAAAGTACCAACAACTGCTAGGTTTTGGGTTTATATCATGCTATCTGTATCTGATTAGTAATTGTTGCAACTATCACGGAATGATTAACTAAAAGTGCCCACTGTTTACTTTACCAGGACGATTATCTAAACCTGACTAGTAAAGTGCCGCAACTATAACTAACTAAATAAAACTGCCAACTGTGTGAGTTCCTCGGTTGACTTCCTCGATTGGTCTCGAGGGGGAAACACCAGGATGGGTTTGTTTGATGATAGTTTTAGGTTGGATCTGGATAGGTCATTCTTATCCCTCTCTGATATCCGTCAGATTTATCGAGTCTCTATAGGTTGTTTAGTGCATGTTGCCGCTGCCGCTCAGTCCACCATACCTATGTAGGCGAGGACCGCCGAATTCTAGTCTCGCCGTGTGTCGCCTCGATCGACGCTCTTTCTTTGTTTTTCCTTTGCCCTTTGTCGGCACCCTTTTGTTTAGCGGTTTTGATATCGGCCGTTAGCGGGTTACCCTTCCGGCTTGGCTCGGGCGGTTATGGACGCCATTGGTTATTCTTCAGGGCTCTTAGCCCCATTTGCATCTTGTCCGTAGTCGGACGCCCTATCGTTTTCAAGGTGATTTGGATCCTTGTATATTATATCTGTATTCTTGACTCCTTGGGTCGCTGTTATATGTATCTGTTCTGTGGGTCCCATTGAGGACTGTTGTGTAATGTTATTACTTCGTTTTCCACCCGCACGAAAGTGCCTGGTGGGCACCTTTGAATCGTTTCTATGCGGGTTTGGCGAATTTTGCTAAAACTTGCATAGGTCCGATTCTGAGGGTGTTACAGAGTGGTATCAGAGCTCAGCAGTTGCGATACCCCACAAGTCCAGCCTGTAGGATAACCTAGCTAACGGCCGAAGTAGAGGGTCAAAACTATTTTGCAAAATCGGTTGGATAGATCTGATTAGGTCTGATTTTTACTCCTTACCCCTTTGCTATTCCTCTCTTACCTCTACGTGTTTTGAATCCGCTCTCTTCTCTCTCTTCGAGTCCAGGATTTTCTCGTGGTTGGGTATCCGTCGTACCTTTAGGGTTTCGCTTCTCCCTTTTGTAACGGAGGTGCTACGATCATCAATCGGCAACTTGTCTGTTGTACCCTTCATCCGAACTTTTGTTCTTGAGCTCCTTATCCCTATGTGTTTCCTTGCTGGGTATCAGTGTCGTTGGAAAACATATGAGAAGGACGAGCTTTGGTGAAGTTGGAGTCGACCTTGAGCACGTGTTGTTCATGCCAATGGAACCATCGCGAAACCTAATCATGGTGTCTTTCATACGCTTCTGCTGGCAACATTCCTTTGTTCCGGATGCCACCTATGAAGATCTTCAGTCCAAATCTCGAGAGTGAGTTACCTGATTCTCCTATCCGTGTATAGAGTCGATAGTTTGGGTCCGGGATGGACTGATCACCCTACCCGACTCTTACTGTTCGCTCTGTACATCGAACTGGTGGATCAATGTAACTTTTCCCTCTCCTGATGGAAGTTAGAGGTGGCCTTACCTTCAACTTCGTCCTTTGTTTCCCCGGAGTGTTCTCTCGACGATCAGGAGCAACGACCCTTTGTTGGTGGCGTCGCCGTTTCCCAGATGAAGAAGGAACCCTCGTTAGTGGTGTCGCGAGGATCTACACGAAGCGAGAAGACGCAGATCGCCGACCTTCCTTCCGGTAGCTTGAGGCGGATCTCGAGGGCGAGATCCATTGTTAGTGGTGTCGAATTGTGGCATCCCGCAAAACCACTACTAGAAAATCGCGTTGAATTTGTGCATTGCATCGTCATCATCATGCATTGTTTGCCAAAACTATTTGCATAACACCGATTTGTTTTCCAACGCCTCTTTATTCAAACAGCAAAAGACCGGGTCCCGGAATATTTGTTTTGCGTGTCGGTTTGCAAAGTTTTTGTTTGAAATGAATAAAATTATTAATTGTTTTTAGCGGGGCAGTCGAACGGGCCGATTGACCCGAACGACCGCCCCAAGAACTAAAATCGGTCCACCCCAACTGCCCCTCTAAATCCTATTCTACCCAAAACTCTACCCCCCCCCTCCACCTCGCGACTCCTGGCCCGTCGCCGGCCGCCAGCGGCCTCCTCCGTCGCCGCCTGGCCTACCGCCCTCCTCCTCAACCGCCACCGCTCCGCACGCCACCCCAGGCACCGCCACCAACCGCCATCCCCGCACCCGCCATCGGCCCCCTCCGCGGAATCCTGCGTCCCATGTGCCCCGCCTGGTCCACCTCGCCTCGGACTCGTCCCTTCTGGGGATGCTTCGTCGGTCCGCCAAGATCGACCACCGGAGACACTCGAAGGGGCATCTACAAGGACTTCTACGGAAGGACGACATGATCTTCTGCGTGGACAAGTGGAAGTCTTGGCGTCTCAGACCACCGACAAGATCTTCTTGGCGAAAACGACAAGAACCCTCTCGGAACCCCAAGACCTTCGACATGGATCCCGGAGACCAAGCCTCGACACCCCGAACCCGGTGCCATTGCCAAGATCTTCAACCGACACCGAGACCCCGGCGTCGGAACCGGAAACCGAACCCTCGTACGCCAAGTTCGCCGAGTTCAGGGACCTTCAAGATCTGCCCGACACCGAGAACGACCCCGGAGTCCGAGAACGATCCCGTCGAACCCCAGATCCGAACCTCGCCGACCCTGGACCCCGAACCCCGGAACCCCAAGTCCGTCGAACCCTGAGACCGACCCCGAACCCCGGAGCCCAAGATCGCCGAACCTTAATGTGTGACCCCTTTTCCTCGAACCCTATTTTATAACATAATAACAACTTGTTGCATATTGAATTGTCATTCATCTCGCATGCATATTTGTGGTTTGGGGATCTTCTGCCGATTCACCTAATAACTAAATATGGGGCCCATATGCGGGCAAATCTAGTCTCATATCGGCCTCATTTAAACTTGTGTAGCGAACCCGGTGCTATCTCTTGCCATGCTAAAACAACATTTAAATTGCGGGGGTTTTCTAAACAACTTGAACCACCTAATTAATTGCCGGGACCCCGGTTCCGCTTAAATATGACCTAATTGCATCGCACCTTTGCCATGCCATCCATCATGCATGCATCATGCCGATCTTCTGCCGTTGTATTGAATAGTGCATCCGGTGTTTCTTCTAGTGTTTTGCTTCTTCGCGGATAAGGCCGTTGAGTTGATGTGAGCTTCGCCCCGATCTCCGGATGAACTTTTCGACAATGTTTTCAGGCGAGCATCTCCCCCTTTCTACCTATCTTAATTTTATAGTCTTTATTCCCTCCTGTTGATCTATTGCTATCTGTGTTGCGATGCTCTAGTTTTCGTACCCTTTGATATCCCCTGCAGCCGTATATTGCCTTGGACACATCCTATTACCTGTTGTTTGGTAGCTAGTTGGACTTGCGTGTCGTAGTCGCTTGCTCAAGCGTTGTCGCGTGTTGTCAATGCCACAGATGTTGCTGTGTTGCCGCATGTTGATGTTGGAGATGATTCTAGTTTTACTTATCGTCACTTTACTTTCTGTTTAACAACTAAAATTGAATAAGCAGAGGCATCGGTGGGTGATAGATAATATTTGGTTTCCGAACGACCACTTGTGTCCCGTAAGACCCCGAGTACTTGATTCCTGTTCCTTGATTTATCGCGCTATCCACATCCGGGAGGTATATGGGACCCCCCTGAACCAGAGCTTGATTCCGTCTTATTTCTTGGGGCCACGAACTAGTTTGGGGCTTTATTACTATCCTGTACTTATGCCATGTTTTACTGCTTTATTTACTATTGTGCGAGGTCTCGCATTTGTCATTTAGGACTTGTGACCCGTTACGTGGTATCGATCCCGTTTGGGGACCTGTTGCCTTTACCCGGCCCCACAAACTTTGGGGTCCGTCTCGAGCTAGCTTACGTTCGGGTATACTCAAGGGTGGCCCCTGAAATATTTCTGAATCTGTGATTGTTCAGTCGTGAAAGCCTCGTTGGGTTTTGATTTGGTTTTAGGTTGATCGAGTGTGTGTTGCTATTGGTGCACCCGGCGGGTAAAACTTTCAAAGCCGTGTCCATGGATATGGGCGACTTGGAGCAGTTTCTTGATCATAGACAAGCATAACTAAAGTTTATTGTTATAAATTTGACTTATAATGACTAGTAATCAGCTTCACCATGGCATGGCTAATTAATACTGCCCACAATTGCTTGTTTGGTCGTAAGCTTGCGACAATTGTACTGACTAGTAAGTATTGCAACTACAACAAAATGGCTGAGTAAAAGTACCAACAACTTTGGGTTTTGGGTTTATATCATGCTATCTGTATCTGATTAGTAATTGTTGCAACTATCACGGAATGATTAACTAAAAGTGCCCACTGTTTACTTTACCAGGACGATTATCTAAACCTGACTAGTAAAGTGCCGCAACTATAACTAACTAAATAAAACTGCCAACTGTGTGAGTTCCTCGGTTGACTTCCTCGATTGGTCTCGAGGGGGAAACACCAGGATGGGTTTGTTTGATGATAGTTTTAGGTTGGATCCGGATAGGTCATTCTTATCCCTCTCTGATATCCGTCAGATTTATCGAGTCTCTATAGGTTGTTTAGTGCATGTTGCCGCTGCCGCTCAGTCCACCATACCTATGTAGGCGAGGACCGCCGAATTCTAGTCTCGCCGTGTACTGGCCTCAGTACTGACGCTCTTTCTTTGTTTTTCTGCTTTGCCCTTTGTCGGCACCCCTTTTGTTTAGCAGGTTTTGATATCGACGCCGTTAGCAGGGTTACCCTTCCGGCTTGGCCTGGGCAGGGTTATGGACGCCATTGGTTATTCTTCAGGGCTCTTAGCCCCATTTGCATCTTGTCCGTAGTCGGACGCCCTATCGTTTTCAAGGTGATTTGGATCCTTGTATATTATATCTGTATTCTTGACTCCTTGGGTCGCTGTTATATGTATCTGTTCTGTGGGTCCCATCGAGGACTGTTGTGTAATGTTATTACTTCGTTTTCCACCCGCACGAAAGTGCCTGGTGGGCACCTTTGAATCGTTTCTATGCGGGTTTGGCGAATTTTTCTAAAACTTGCATAGGTCCGATTCTGAGGGTGTTACACTCTTTCACAGTAAATCTTTGGCGTGGTTAGGAACAAATAAACATGTTCCCTCTTCATCCGCATTAGCAGGCCTATTCCAATTTCTAATGGTGATCGGGATTAAGTTCCTAACGATTACTCCGCATTGTGCCACAAATTTGTTTGCGACAACTTCGGGAGCCGTCGGTTTGCCGTCTTCAGCGACATCTTCGATCCTGAACCTCTCATGGTCTTGCAACTTTCTGGTTTGGCCTCGTCTGCTCTTTTCAGTAGATTTGTTCGATCTGGAGGGCTAAAAGAAGAAAGATTGTCGTTACTATTTCTATATAGATAGCATATGATTAATTAATGAATTAATTATATTACATGCACCTCGCCGGAGCGGTCGTCTTCTCGATTACACAAGGCATCGCCTTCTCCCTCGCGGAAGGCAACACCTTCAACCTCAAACAAGTCGTCTATTCCGGTAAAAAGAGGATCACCCTCACCGGAGTTGTTCAGAAACGTTGATACATCTAAATTTCCTTCCCCGCGGATCACACCTTGGATCAACTCTTACTTTTCTTCGTCTCTGACGTTGGGTCCATATTTTCTGCATAGGTGGAAAAACGAATAAGTCAAAGCGGCTAAGGGAGAAAGTTAGGTACGGTGTTGAGAGATATAAACCCTAATTAAGAGAAACCCTAATATATACATACACAATAATAAAAATGAAGAGAAACCCTAAACCCTAAACCTCAGGGGCGTGCAAGGCGTGACAAATACGCTTGAGCCTTTGTCGCGAGAAGATTATGAGATGGGGAAGAAGAGGAGGGGCACCCAGTTATAACCAAAGGGCCTTTAGTCCTGGTTGGTGGCTCCATCGGGATCGGATAAGTCAAAGCGGCTAAGGAGAAACCATCGGGCTCGGATCCTATCACGAAGAACCAATACCGAAAAGAAAGACGGCAATCAATCAACCCTCGGGTTCGGGATGCCCTGGCGAGGACACACCGGCTAACCCTAGGTGCAACATCGATTCAACTAGGGTCTATGACAACTAATATCATGGCTAAGCATCTACAATGTGATGGCTATCAAGAAATCTTCGATCTTCGATGGTGTTGACCTCGGTCTTTGATCTCGATCTCGTATTCTACCGTGAAGAACCGAACGCAGGAAAGAGAGGGGAACAATCAACACATGGCATCGATGCAATGATAAAACAAGGATGATGATATGACAAGTTAATTTGTATTAAAAAGTAACCCTAAGACATGCTCGGCAATTTAAACGGGGTTCCGAGGGGTGAAAACCCTAACTCGGCAAAACTCCGGAGTACATGAGAGGGGTTGATTTTGTTTTCTAATTAAACTTGTCTTGAAAGTTGTTGAACAATGCATGATTATAGGTTAAATAGTTAGATCTCATTTTTCTGAACATTTTGATATATTATTTGTATTTTTCTGAGTTATAAATAATTAATTATTGAATTTACAATATTATATCAATTTCTGGATTTAATTAAACCATTTCTGAATTTAAACAAAACAGAAAACATTTTTACACCGAGGCCACTACTAGCCACAGTGGCTGACAGAGGGGCCCGTGGCCACCTCAGCCTCCACGCAGGGAGGTGGGACCTGGAGCAGGCCACGGCTAACCTGCACCACAGAGGCACCTAGCCTCTTAGGCTGGCAGGTGGGACCGAGGCCACGCGGGCGCCACGCGGTAGCCACGCGAGCACCACGTCACCACGACGGGCGGCGCGGCAGACGGTGGTCGACGGTGACCCTTGGGAGCGCGCGGGACTGCGGGGTTGTGCATGTTCGAAAGAGCTCGTCGAGGCAAACCATATGGTGGCTGCGACGAGCATAGCGGCGGATAGAGGCGGCGGCGACAGATGGTTGTCGCGGTACAGCTAGAGAGCGAGAGGGAGCGTGTGAAGAGGTGCTAGAGCACCAGTGGCTCACCACGAACGCGATGCCGAGGTCGGGGAAGCAAGGGGTGGCCGGACGGAGGCGAATCGACGGTGGCCAAAGCTCGAGAAGATGGGTTGCGGAGCTTGATTAAGGCCGAGCGGGGACAATTCCTTTGGCGTAGAGACGCAGTCTAGCACGGCGGGGCTCCTCGGCACCTTGGCTTGGCTCGGGGAGGCTCTGAACGGCGACGACGACGAGTTAGGGTTTCTGCTTAAATGGGGAAGAACGCGAGAAGGAACGAGAGGGGATGAGATTAGTAATAGGAGAGAGAGGGCAACGCGGCGGTTCCTATCCTTGCATCGAACAGCGGCGACGAGCTCGGCGGGCAGCCTATCAGCGTCGTGGGGAGGGAGGGGTTCCTGTGTGCGCGCGTCGATGAATGAGATGGGGAAGAAGAAGAAGAGGAGGCGATCCAGTTATAACCGAAGGACCTTTTGTCCCGGTTGGTGGCTCCAACCTGGACTAAAGGGTCATACGTCCCGGTTGGAGCCACCAACCGGGACGTATACTCCAATTTTTTCCAGCAAACCAAGGGTTGGCGCGCGCAGGGGTCTTTAGTCCCGGTTGGTGGCTCCAACCGGGACATATGACCTTGTTTTCAATTTTTTTCAGGAATTTTCTCTTTGTTCCCGCCTTATTTTTTATTTTGGGGTTTAAATTTGTAATGTTTTTTAAATTATAATTACTTTGGAATTTAGAAAAACTTTAAACATAAAAAGTGTTTAAATTTGAATAACTAATTCGAAACTATTTTCTGTTTTTAAAAATAATTAATGTAACCATTTAAACTATGAACCATTTAAAATTAAAAATGAATTAACTTATATTTTTTGAATATTAATTTGGAATTTAGAAAAACTTTAAACATAAAAAGTGTTTGGATTTGAATAACTAATTCAAAACCATTTTCTATTTTTAAAAAATAATTAATGTAACCATTTAAAATATGAACCATTTAAAATTAAAAATTAATTAACTTATATTTTTTGAATATTAATTTGGAATTTAGAAAAACTTTAAACATAAAAAGTGTTTGAATTTGAATAATAATTCAAAACCATTTTCTGTTTTTAAAAATAATTAATGTAACCGTTTAAACTGAACCATTTAAAATTAAAAATGAATTAACTTATATTTTTTGAATATTAATTTGGAATTTAGAAAAACTTTAAACATAAAAGGTGTTTGGATTTGAATAAATAATTCAAAACCATTTTTTGTTTTAAAAAATAATTAATATAACCATTTAAAATATGAACCATTTACAATTAAAATGAATTAACTTATATTTTTTTAATATTAATTTGGAATTTAGAAAAACTTTAAACATAAAAAGTGTTTGGATTTGAATAAGTAATTCAAAACCATTTTCTGTTTTTAATTTGGATTTGAATTAACTTATATTTTTTATATATTAATGGGCGGAAAAAAAGGACGAAAAATAATGGGCGGAAAGAAAATTTGATTAGGATAGAACTGGAATTAAAGTACATAACACAACTAACACAAAGTTACATAAAAGAACTTAAAATTAAGATACATGGCCAGATTAAGCCACAATCGGCCGAACTTGTTTTGCAATGTTGGAATGATTCAGTCATGCTCCTGCCTACACCTGTAATACTCGCCACTGTAGTCGTCGTACTCGCCGCGGCCGTCGTCGCTGTCGTCGTCGGGGTCGCCGTAGTTGAACCTTGAAGGCTGAGTAAGAGTGGGCTGGACTTGAGGGTAGCGCAGGCGGGGGCTAGAGCCGGCGGCCGTGTCGTAGGCCATGACGCTCTGGAGAGTCCGGCCGCACCACCACAGTCGATGGCCGGCCTCGTTGAAGTTCGAAGGAGGTGGGCTGTCCTCCTCGTGCCTGGGAAATAGTCGGGATGCCATCTGGGATTCCTCCGCTGCTCCGCGTGGCAGAACTGCTGCTAACGCCACAAGGCAAACTACCCTACTCTGCAGGCTTCGAAGATGACTCGCCAAAGATCCGGCGTGGATGAATGCCGGTACGGGTTGGATGGATACGTCGTCGGTTCACCCGCCATCGCCGCGAAAAGGCTGCTCGACCTTGAAGTCACGATGCGGCTCGGGTCGTTGGCGCGACCGTCTCTGGTACGGCAGGAGGTCGCCCATTGACCGGAATCGTTCGAGTGCGTGGGGCACGTTCTTGCAACGAGGACCTCGGACAGCTCCGCGCCCGATCGACGATGGATACCCACTCGTCACATCGTCAATGTCGAAATCCTCGGGAAGTGGGCGAGTCAAGGCTCGGCGCCGTCGGCTCCACGCCGAACGCGCCATGAACTCAACGACGCGGGCGCCTTCTCCAAGTACCCCACACCTCAATGAGGTCGCTTGGAATCACCTCCGTGGGCGATATTTCTTGGAGGTAGGCACGGATGCATCGCCGACAATGTCGCCGAATCGACGAGCATATACGACGCGCCTCGCCGAGCGAGCTCGCCTCTTCTTCGCTATCAATGATGCGACCTGCGAGTAGAAGACAATGATAAGTATGACGGACACCA
The DNA here is from genome assembly GCA_030063025.1 of Avena longiglumis. Classification (NCBI taxonomy): domain Eukaryota; kingdom Viridiplantae; phylum Streptophyta; class Magnoliopsida; order Poales; family Poaceae; genus Avena; species Avena longiglumis. The sequence goes on from CP125974.1 coordinate 21,471,169, forward strand.
CAAAAACCACAACTATTATAAAGGGGATATGCACTCACCAAGCAACGGGCGGGCGAGTCCCGTGATGAAGCACTAAAGCGACGTGTGGTCGTCCTGAAGCCCAGCAATAAGGACTTCCGACACCTTGCGATCCTCTTCAGCGGCTGCAATGGCGGCCTTAGCTCGCCCGTCCGCCGAGCTCGCTTCTTCTCTCGCCTCTCGCAGTTCGCGCTCGAGGTCGGCGATCCGCTGTTCAGCGACACTCAGAGCAGATCGCGCCGCCACGAACTCACCAGCGGGGACAAGCCCCTGGCGAGCTTCCTCTGCCTTCACAGCAGCAGCCTGAAGCCCCTTGTTCGCCTCCTGGATGATGGCCAGCTCCTTCTCCGCGCGCTGCTTCGCGGCCAATCGGTCCGCCGACTCCAGCTGAAGACCCTGCACATCACCAAAAAATTCAGTCAAAACGAAATTCCTAAGTGCCCATTCGCTGAAATTCAGCGAGTGCGCACTCGGGGACTGGCGATCAAGAAATTCCTAAGTGCCCACTCGCTGAAAAGCGCGGCGTGGGATCACCGCGACAAGAGTTTTTGCCCCACCGCTGAAATTCAGCGAGTGCGCACTCGACCTGGATGCGAAAATAAAAAAGAGAAATTATAAGAATCAAGCGCGCAAAGCACCGACCTGATCCTCGGGACCGGATGTACCGGATGGTCGCCGAGCATGCCATGGAGTTGTATCGCGTCCACGGATGCGGTAACGCCCGGTGTGTCCACGACGTTGGTCGACTTCAAGATCGGCGGTCCCAGAGCGTGGCTCGAGGGCGAGCCTCACCGCCGCGGCCGCCTTGGTCACGGCGGGGAAGGTAGCGATAGAGGCACCCGCTCAAGGGAGGTCGCTTCCCGCCGTTCGTGCAAGGAAGCACCTCCTTCAGTAGCGCTGCCTCCACCGCGGGCCCGGCCGGCGCGACCGCCGCGTCATCAGAAATCGTGACGACATCATCACCCTTGGCCTTCTTGCTGCCGTCCGCTGAGGCGACGAGCTCGTCCGCCTTCCTCTTACGGGAAGGGTCCTCCTCGCTTGCGGAGGAAGGTACCTTGGCCACGGTCGGGTGGCCCATCCTTTTCACTCCGGTTCTGCGCATTAATCAAATCAACAGAGACAATTGGAATAGTTATGGAAAATAAGGAAGGGTGAGCGCACTCACTTGGCGACTGGGATGAAACGCACCCCCGTACGAAGGCCGGCCGGTTTTTCCAGTTCAGGGCCCAGTCGGCGACTGATCCCTAGTTTCAAGACATCGCGTGCCCAAGACACGGACGGCTTCTTCGTCGTTGAGGCCGCGGCTGGTGCCTCTGGGACATCCTCGGCGTGAGCCTCCTCGCGAGTTGGGGCCGCTGTAGCCGGAGCCTCCTTGCAAGGCGAAGCCGCCACAGTCGGAGCCTCCTTGCGAGGCGAAGTCATCAGAGTCGAGCCTCCCCAGCCCGGAGGCGAATGGCGGAGGCATTGAGGCCAGCGGCACCTCCACGGTCGCCGCGTCCAGCGCGGTTGTCGCTGGAGGCGCGCCGTCACCGGCTGGGCTGGGAGCATCAGAGCTGCTCGCCGAGTGTGGCGGTGAGGCCGTTCTCGACGGCTTCGTTTTCTTCTTCGGGGAGGCCCTTGCCTCCCTTTCCTTCTTCTTCTTCTTCTTTGACGGGGTGGCTTGACGGCGCGAGGTGGTCTCTGGGAGCTCGTCGTCATCGTCATGACGTTCGAGGCTTCTGCTTGCCTCGATCTCGCGCTGTCGTTGCCCGCGGGTCTTTCGGACCAGTGGGGCGACCTCCTCTTCGGACTCGTCCTCGTCGTCTTCGTTGCCCTTGGTAGGCGGCGATTCGCCTATGTCCGGGCCCGAGCTCTCGTCATCCGAGGGTGGGAGCCACCCTTCCACCACTTGGAATAGCTGCAACAAATACAAGATTTAAATCAGAATTATCATGATGCATTTATGCGGCTGCGAGCAAGGTAAAGAAATTACCGTGGAGCCGGACGCCAGCGGTATAAGGCGACCCAACTGCGCATCCGTACACGCTGGGTAATCTTCTTCAACGGAGATAATCCTCCGGCTTCCACTCGTCGAGACAGGCCTTAGTCGAGTCTCCCGGCCGTGTACTAGTACATGTAGTGGTCGCGGTGGAGTGGGACGAGCCGCCCGAGCCAGCAATTGTACAAGTTTATCGCTTGAAGGCCCTTCTTTTTAGACCGCGGATGGTGCGGAGCATCTCGTCGACGACCATCCGCTGGTCGCCGGGAGCTTGCCGACTTGAAGATTGCGGCTCGAGCGACTAGCGAGTACCGAGGATTGCCACCTCGCCCTCAGTCGCCTCGGCCCACGAGAACCACGACTTCTTCCAATCGCTCGCTGCCTTGGCGGGTAGCATCGGTCAAAGAAAGAAGCTTTGGACTTGAGCTGAAGCGTCAAGCCGCCCGGCAAGCATTGGGCCGCTTGCCTCCTCACGGTGATCCGTCCATGGAGCAGATCTTGCCACAAGGGAAGTAGGGCGGCAGCCCAAGTAGCATTCGCGAGCATACGAAGATGGCGAGCTGCCGATGCTATGGGGACCCAGATCTGAAGGCTGGATCCGTAGTAAGCGTGACGCCCAAGAATAGGGACGAGAAACCCTAGCCCCGCCGAGATGATGGTGAAACAGATGAATTCCTCTCGCGGGTTTGGGGTCGTTTCTCCGGTGAGGATACGCCAACACTGCTCGCAGGATCCCGGCCTCCTCGAAGGAGGCCACCGTGCCCTGTGCACTTGGACCTACCACGGCTCGGTGGAAAGGGCCATGGCGAGAAATTGGTTGGAGATCGGAAGATTTCAGGTCGGCTGGATCGCGGAGGAAAGAAAATCGCGCTTTTCGGAAGAAGTGGTGAGGAGTTGGCTCTCGACGACCGCCATTCCCCTTATATAGCGGAGTTACCCGCCAAATCGAGTCGTTACCACGGTGATTACGTCAAAGTTACCGTTGGATTACCTCAACGGCTAGTTTGACCACGCCTGACGGTCCAACTATGGCCACTTTCGGCGCCGACCCGATCATTAAGATGGTGTTTCACCGACTGACTCGGCCAAGGATGCGACTGGATCATTGGTTGTCTCCTTTATACAGAGCCCGCCGACGATTCGACTGGTGCCTACTCAAGTCAGATACTCGACTGCCAAGAGCCACCCACGCCTAATCGACGGCCTCGGGGACTCTTGATGGGGATATGCCTACCGGGTATACCCGGCAGGATGTTTCAGTGGCCCAAGACCGGCGAGTGGGCTGCGAGCGGCGAGTGGATCAAAGCCCAGCCAGGAGTTGAGCTGGAAGTCAAGGCCTAGGAGAGTAGATAGGCCAATCGGACTAGGTTAAACGACTATTGAAGTCAGAAGAATCGGTTGAGATATGTAAACCCTAGGGGAGGTGAGCCTATATAAACCTCCCAGTAGGGCGAGTAGAGACACGTTCCCTCATACACCCAAGCGACTCGCCGCCTAGCCGCCAAGCTCGCCCATTGTAACACCTCCATAATACAATCTAGCAGGAGTAGGTCTTTACCCTCCGGGGGGCCGAACCTGGGTAAAACCCTATGTCTTTGCCCTCATCTCGCACCGCAGATGGTTGGCCGCCCTTGCCCCTCGTTCTACTACTCGCTGCTGATTGCAGCATCTGCCGTGACAATTCCCACGACAGCGTGTGCTCGAAGTAGTATTGGTTCGTGATGGCCATCCGACGCGCCACACCTAGAGGGACAGGAGGAACCGGCACGCCTCCGGCGCTCAACATCCAGCCGACGGGGACACAGTAGCCCGGCGGGCAGGGGTAGTTCGAGGCACAAAGCGCCACCGCCTCCCTAGGAGTTAGTGCTACGGTGGAACTCATGGGAAAGAGTGATGAGGTTGCAGATATGAGTCTAGAGATGTGCAATGAAAATGGAGGCCAACCCTACATATATATATATAGTGAGAAATGGCAGGAAGATAACTGGAGGGAAGAACTGGCGGGAAGAACCGGCAGGAAAAACTCGCGGGAAGAAATGGCGGGAAAAACCGGACCCACTTCCTGCTGATTCGGCAGACATTTGTCCTTTTTACCCGGGATGGACGAAAAGGTTTGAGATGTCCCGGTTGGGAGATAGTACATGTAAGGTGGTCTAGTATTTTAGGAAAATGGGACGGTAGCATTCTGAAACGGCATTTTAGTGGTTACTTCACAAAACGACCCGTTTTTTGCGCTCGGAAAATGGAAAGGGTTTTTTCGTGCGACAAAAAGGAAAACTTCCTCCTGCCACATTGTTCTCCATACCAATGTCCACACACATGCATAATATGGGCACAACATCACAAACTATGCCGTGATTCAGCATATAACATCGGGCATTTGGACCGAAAGCCATGAAACCTCGAACATGATAGGTCATTTTGTGAAGGTTTTTTCGAAACATGATCAATATACCAAGTCTGGTATTTTTCCTTTCAACTATGTAACATAATATGACACCACGCGAAGGATTTTCATTGTTCGGATTTTTTTGAATTTATTATGCCCGTTTTGAATTATCTGAATTTCTAACTATGGTCGAACCGGTGTGCATGAAGATAGGGGGCGAGCATCGTTAGAACTTGCATTGGATCTCTGAAGAAACCACATATTGCGAGTCTAAAATGATTTTTCAAAAAATCACAGGCGATAGATCATGTACTGTAGTACAAACCGACCCACTTCCCACCGATTCGCAGACATTTGTCCTTTTACTGGGATGGACCAAAAGGTTTGAGATGTCCCGGTTGGGAGATAGGCCATGTAAGGTGGTCTAGTATTTTAGTAAAATGGGACGGTAGCATTCTAAAACGGCATTTTGGTGGTTACTTCCCAAAACGACCAGTTTTTTGCGCTCGGAAAATGGAAAAGGGCTTTTCCGTGCGACAAAAAGGAAAACTTCCTCCTGCAACATTTTTCTCCATACCAATGTCCACACACATGCATAATATGGGCACAAAATCACAAACTATGTCGTGATTCAGCACATAACATCAGTCATTTCGACCGAAAGCCATGAAACCTCGAACATGATAGGTCATTTTGTGAAGTTTTTTTCGAAACATAATCAATATACCAAGTATGGTATTTTTCCTTTCAACTATGTAACATAATATGACACCACGCGAAGGATTTTCATTGTTCGGATTTGTTTTGAATTTATTATGCCCGTTTTGAATTATCTTAATTTCTAACTATGGTCGAACCGCTGTGCATGAAGATAGGGGACGAGCATCGTTAGAACTTGCATTGGATCTCTGAAGAAACCACATATTACGAGTCTAAAAATGATTTTTTCAAAAAATCACGGGCGATAGATCATGTACCTGTAGTACAAACCGGACCATGTTCCTACCGATTCGGCAGACATTTGTCCTTTTTACCCGGGATGGACGAAAAGGTTTGAGATGTCCCGGTTGGGATATAGTCCATGTAAGGTGGTCTAGTATTTTAGGAAAATGGGACGGTAGCATTCTGAAACGGCATTTTGATGGTTACTTCACAAAACGACCCGTTTTTTGCGCTCGGAAAATGGAAAGGGCTTTTTCGTGCGACAAAAAGGAAAACTTCCTCCTGCAACATCGTTCTCCATAACAATGTACACACACATGCATATTATGGGCACAACATCACAAACTATGCCGTGATTCAGCATATAACATCGGTAATTTGGACCGAAAGCCATGAAACCTCGAACATGATAGGTCATTTTGTGAAGGTTTTTTTGAAACATGATCAATATACCAAGTCTTGTATTTTTCCTTTCAACTATGTAACATAATATGACACCACGCGAAGGATTTTCATTGTTCGGATTTTTTTTGAATTTATTATGCCCGTTTTGAATTATCTGAAATTCTAACTATGGTCGAACCGGTGTGCATGAAGATAGGGGACGAGCATCGTTAGAACTTGCATTGGATCTCTGAAGAAACCACATATTGCGAGTCTAAAAATGATTTTTTCAAAAAATCATGGGCGATAGATCATGTACCTGTAGTACAAACCGGACCCACTTCCTTCCGATTCGGCAGACATTTGTCCTTTTTACCCGGGATGGACGAAAAGGTTTGAGATGTCCCGGTTGGGAGATAGTCCATGTAAGGTGGTCTAGTATTTTAGGAAAATGGGACGGTAGCATTCTGAAACGGCATTTTGGTGGTTACTTCAAAAAACGACCCGTTTTTTGCGCTCGGAAAATGGAAAAGGGCCTTTCCGTGCGACAAAAAAGAAAACTTCCTCCTGCAACATTGTTCTCCATATCAATGTACACACATATGCATAATATGGGCACAACATCACAAACTATGCCATGATTCAGCACATAACATCGGTTATTTGGACCGAAAGCCATGAAACCTCGAACATGATAGGTCATTTTGTGAAGGTTTTTTCGAAACATAATCAATATACCAAGTCTGGTATTTTTTCTTTCAACTATGTAACATAATATGACACCACGCGAAGGATTTTTATTGTTCGGATTTTTTTGAATTTATTATGCCCGTTTTGAATTATCTGAATTTCTAATTATGGTCGAACCGGTGTGCACGAAGATAGGGGACGAGCATCGTTAGAACTTGCATTGGATCTCTGAAGAAACCACATATTGCGAGTCTAAAAATGATTTTTTCAAAAAATCACGGGCGATAGATCATGTACCTCTAGTACAATTCGGACCCACTTCCTACCGATTCGGCAGACATTTGTCCTTTTTACCCGGGATGGACGAAAAGGTTTGAGATGTTCCAGCTGGGAGATAGTCCATATAAGGTGGTCTAGTATTTTAGGAAAATGGTACGGTAGCATTCTGAAATGGCATTTTGGTGGTTACTTCACAAAACGACCCGTTTTTCGAAACATGATCAATATACCAAGTCTGGTATTTTTCCTTTCAACTATGTAACATAATATGACACCACGCGAAGGATTTTCATTGTTCGGATTATTCTAAAAATGGGACGGTATCTAAAGGATTTTCATTGTCGACACGCGGAGGGATTTCGGCAGTGGGCCAAAAGCACTAATGATAGGGGTGAGTGTCGACATTATGTCGTGCGGCGTGTACCTTGTCCCGGATGGTGTCACCAACCGGGACTAAAGATGAACCTGTAGTCCCGGTTGGAGACACCAACCGGGGCAAAACACGAGTCAACACTAATAATAGGGGTGAGTGTCGACATTATTTCATAAGTGTCGACATTATTTCGTAAGTGTCGACACTATGCCGAGCTGCTTGTACTATAAATAGGCATCCTTGCGAGTCCATCCCTCCAGCCAGTTTGAGGCATCTCCAAGATGGTTTTCGAGAGCAGGGACACCACTACGGGGCTGTGGGAGATGCCGACGAGCCTGCCTCCCAAGATCTCCGAGAAATGGTCATAGAGGCACTCTAATATATGAAATTAGTTAGCCCGAGGCGATTGATCTAGTTAGAGAAGTTACAAGCTACAAGATGGTTTCGAGAGCAGGACACCACTACAGCCCAGGAGATGCCGACGAGCCCAGCCTCCCAAGATCTCCGAGAAATCGGTCATAGAGGCACTCTAATATGTGAAATTAGTTAGCTCCTGTGTGTATTGATCTAGTTAGAGAAGTTACAAGCTGCAAGATGGTTTTCGAGAGGGACACCACGACCAGTTTCAGGAGATGCCGCCGATCCTGTCCTCCCAAGCATCTCCAAGAAATCGTCATAGAGGCACTCCCTAATATGTGACCACGCTGCTTGGAGATCGATCTTAATGGTAAGTACGATCGGGACAACTTCTTCATAGTCCCGTCCAGCCACAAAACGGGACTAACACTCAAGACATTTATTAATATTAAAAACCGAGACTACAAAACCGGGACTAAAGGCCCCCCTATATATAGTCCCGGTCAAGCCACAAACCGCGAAAGATATCCTTCGATCAAGCCACAAACCGCGAAAGACATGAACTAGAGTTACATAATATGAGCATGAACTTCTTGGCATATGTCCTTCCTTATGATCGCTTCAGACGTAACCATGGAGCATCTTCTTTACTTAACGGAATGCTTGGATCAGTTTTCACTGTGAAGGGCGGAATTTCATCAAACTTATTATAATCTTCTGACATGTCTGTATTGTCCTTGATTCCCACGATGTTTCTTTTCCCTGAAAGAACTATGTGACGCTTTGGCTCATCATATGATGTATTCGTTTGCATATTTTTTTCTTTTTTTCGGTCTGGAGGACATGTCCTTCACATAGAAAACTTGAGACACATCATTGGCTAGGACGAATGGTTCATCTCTATAACCAAGATTGTTGATATCCACTGTTGTCATTCCGTACAACTGGTCTATCTTTACCCCTTACCCATTCGGGTTGACCCATTTGCAGTGAAACAAAGGGACCTTAAAAGAGACTCCATAGTCTAATTACCATATCTCCTCTATGTAACCATAATATGTGTCCTTTTGTCCATTCTCGTCTATTGCATCAAAGCGGACACCACTATTTTGGTTGCTGCTCTTTTTATCTTGGGCGATCGTGTAGAATGTATTCCCATTTATTTCGTACCCATGGAAATTCAATACAGTAGAAGATCGTGACGCGGCCAACAAGTATATCTGATCTCCAACAGTGGTGTCATTCAAGAGATGTGTCCGCATCCAACCACCAAAATACTTCATGTGTTCATCTGTAATCCATGATTCAAAGCTTCCAAGTTGTTGGAGCGCATAATATTCTTGTGTTCCTCGATATACGGAGCTGCCAAGGTGGAATTATGTAGAACCGTAGGGTGATTTAGTGAAAGAATCCCGTCCCTACATATCATTGCTTTCTTTCCCAGCGTGCCTTTTCCACTTAGTATTCCCTCATGCCGCGAAATAAACACCAATCGGCTTAAGGTCAGGAATAAAGTCAACACAAAACTCAATGACCTCCTCTGTTCCATATCCCTTGGAGATGCTTCCTTCTGGTCTAGCACGGTTATGAACATATTTCTTTAAGACTCCCATGAACCTCTCAAAGGGGAACATATTGTGCAGAAATACCGGACCGAGAATGGCAATCTCTTCCACTAGGTGAACCAGGAGATGCGTCATACTATTGAAGAAGGATGGTGGGAACACCAATTCAAAACTTACAAGACATTGTACCACATCCTTCTGTAACCTTGGAAGAATATTTGGATTGATTACCTTCTGAGATATTGCATTGAGGAATGCACACAGCTTCACAATGGGTACTCGAATATTTTCCGGTAGAAGCCCCCTCAATGCAATCGGAAGCAACTGCGTCATAATCACGTGACAGTCATGAAACTTCAGGTTTTGGAACTTTTTCTCTGCCATATTTATTATCCCCTTTATATTAGATGAGAAGCCCGACGGCACCTTGATACTGTAAAAGGACTTCAAAAAAGATTTCCTTCTCTGCTTTGGTAAGAGCATAGCTGGCACGACTTAAGTGACGCCCTTTATCCGTCTTGTTATGTGTCTGCATGTTCTTTGGGTCTTTCATAATTTGTTGGTCCTCCCGTGCTTCTGCTGTATCTTTTGTCTTCCCATACACTCCTAGGAATCCTAGCAGGTTCACGCAAAGATTCTTCGTCACGTGCATCACGTCGATTGAAGAGCGGACACACAGGACTTTCCAATATGGCAGCTCCCAAAATATAGATTTCTTCTTCCACATGGGTGCATGTCCTGTAGCAACGCTGCTCGAATCGATTGACCGCCGACCCTTTCCAAAGATTACTTCTATGTCCTTGACCATACCAAATACATCATCACCCAGGAGTTCAGCTTCTTCCGTGATCCGCCTTACCTTTGAAATGCTTGCCTTTCTTTCTTACGGATGATTGGTCGAAAGAAATCGCCGATTCGCCAGTACACAACCTTCTTGCATTTATGCAAATATGTACCTTCAGTCTTATCTAAACAGTGTGCATGCCTTATATCCCTTGTTTGTCTGTCCTGAAAGGTTACTAAGAGCAGGCCAATCATTGATGGTTACGAATAACAACCCTCGTAGATTAAATGGCTCCTGTTTGTCCTCATCCCATGCATGTACACCTGGTTTGCGCCACAACTGTAAGAGTTCTTCAACTAATGGCCTAAGGTACACATCAATGTCGTTCGTTGCTTCGGCCTTGGATGAGCACCGGCATCATAATGAACTTACGCTTCATGCACAACCAAGGAGGCAGGTTGTAGATACATAGAGTCACGGGCCAGGTGTGGATCAGCTCGCTCCCCAAAAGGATTCATGCCATCCGCATTTAGACCAAACCATAAGTTCCTTGCATCACCCGCAAAGTCCGGGAAGTCTCTCTCGATTTTTCTCCACGTGACCCATCGCCAGGGTGTCTCAACTTCCGCCTTTTCTTATTCTTTGTGCCATCGCAACAACCCGGCATGCTCTTTGTTTCTGAACATGCGTTTCAACCTTGGTATTATAGGAGCATACCACATAACCTTAGAAGGAACCCTCTTCCGGAGGGGCTCTCCCTCAACATCACCAGGGTCATCTCGTCTGATCCTATACCATAACGCATTGCATACCGGACATTTATCTAAATTCTCATACTCCTTACCATGTAGAGGATGTCATTAATGCATGCATGTATCTTTGCACATCTAATCCTATAAGATGAGAGTCTTCTTTGCTTCAGAGGTACTCTCGGAAGTTCGTTATGTTTTGGAAACTTTGGCTTCATTATTTTCAGCATCTTTTCAAATGAGGAGTCATTAGACCACACTCTTCCTTTCATCGCAAATAAATTCCAAAGGTGGTACCGAGCTTTGTGCTGCCATCTTCACAATTTGGGTACAACAATTTCTTGTGATCTTCTAACATGCCCTCTAACTTCAACTTCTCATTTTCTGTTTCACAGTCTCGCTTTGCATCAGAAATGACCCTACCAAATTCATCGGCCGGCTCATCTGATGCTCGTTCTTCACCTCTTTCCTCTCCATTGTCTTCCATTGCAGTATCACTGTATTCAGGAAACATATGATGATAGTTGTTATCATCATCTTCTTCTTCACCATCTTCCATCATAACCACTCTTTCCCCGTGCTTGGTCCAGCAATTATAGTTGGGCATGAAACCTTTCATAATCAGGTGGCCGCGAATGATTTTCGAGGAAGAGTACTCCTTGTTGTTTCGACATTGAACACATGGACAACGTATAAAACCATTCTCTTTGTTTGTCGTAGCCACATCGATAAATTTATCCACGCCTTTCATATACCCGGCTACGCACCGATCACCGTACATCCATTCCCGACCATTCATCTGCATCATATAAGTAAGTTTATCAAAAACAGGACATCATAAATAGTGAAATGACCAATTCACATCGACACATGCATTGTATCAATGACAGAGAAAACATAAGATTGCTAACCTCGATCGAGGGAAATAAAGAGGAGAAAGCTCAAGTGCGTCTCAGACACCTTCTATATTTTTGTTTTATGAGAAATTTAACGGGATTATTCACTCAAACATTTCATCAAACACCTTGAATGCATGCATAAGGGTGAAAAAACTAGCACACCCCTCACACCTTCCACCAAGAGAAAAAAACAGAGTGGGAGGGAGGTCATTGCATTTATAGAGGGCGGAAGAGTTCGGTTGGAGCCACCAACCGGACAAAGCGTGCCACGCCACGTGGCTGTTAACCTTTAGTCCCGGTTCGGCTCCAACCGGACGTATGACGTCAACCGACGCATGCCTCGGCTCCGCGTCGCTGAACCGACGCTGCAAGATTGGTCCCGGTTGGCGCAACCGGACTAACGCCCGAGGGCGCGAACGGATGGCTTATTTTCTACCAGTGCATGTTCTTGATAATTTCGATGATGCATAAGTACATCGGCAAGAGTTCTGTTTAGCGGAGGAGCTCACTCTATGACGTCTTGGAGAAGTACCTCGACGGATTTCGGCCGTTTAGTCATAGTCTTGTTTTGAGTATTGGATGTGTAAATATGAATGTTTCGGCTTCTTACGCTTGAATCGAAAAAGTTTTTTGTGTTTTCGTGGAAAAAAAAACTTTAGATCGTCTGTAGGGTTGGTACAAATCATTGGAACATGATGAATAAGATGCGCATTAATAAATTTGAAACTTTACTGGGAAATACTTAGATTATCTTAGTCGACTCAGAATAGATATCCCATGTCCAGCGGATCGATCAAGCGTAGGTGTTGGCAATATCGGCGAGGTGCCCGGCCAGCTCCTCCGGCGCAGAGAGCATGGCCATATGGTCGGCGTTTTCCATCTCCCTGACCTCCGCCACCGGAATGCTGGCGATCATCTTCCTCTGGTACTCCTCGATCATTGCCAGATCCTGCTTGGCGACCACGTACACCTTGGCGACCGCACCGTACCGGTCCGCGCTGAACGGCGGCCGTCGCTGCTGGTCGGCCACGTAGTATGAGCTGACCCGCGCCAGGGTCTGGGACAGCGTGTAGTCCTCCTCCGGGGTCAGCTGGTAGAGCTGCCGCCGCAGGAACTCGGGCCCGAGGAACACCGACGGCGGGGAGTGCCCCTCGTCCGTCACGGAGTCCATCCAGTCGAGCGCGGGCAGGTCCTCGATGGCGCGGGTGCGCGGGCCGGCGCAGTCCGGCATGAAGGCAGTGACGAACACGGCGGCGGCCACCTTCTCCGGGAGCCCCTCGGCCGCGAGCGCGACGCTCATCCCGCCGAAGCTGTGGCCCACCAGCACCGCCCTGTCGTCGTCGTGGCCCCGGAGCGCGTCGAGGAGGGGCCGCGAGTAGTCCTCGAAGGTGGGCGCGTCGCGCAGCGTGCGCGCGTCGGCGCCGGATGCCATGAGGTCCGGCGCGTCCACGCGGTGTCCCGCGGCGCGGAGCAGCGTGGCGACCTTGTACCAGCACCACCCGCCGTGGCCCGTGCCGTGCACCAGGATGATGCGCTTCGACGTCGCCGTGGCGGCCGCTGGGACGGACGACGAGGGCGACATGATGGCCGAGCACTGGATCTGGATACAGGTACGATTGCCTAGCTAGCTGCTGCTTAGTTTCTTTGGCTCCTTGATGTCACGCCTCTGGGTTTATATCAAAGGAAGTGGCCAGATGCATGCGGCGGTATTTTGTCACGGGTGATGTAACGAGGTCACTGTTTACGCGGCGGCGGCGGCTTCAAAAGCAAGTGGCCAGATGCGGCACTGTCCCGGCTCATGCAAGCGCCGACACTCGTTGAAGAACTTCCTAACATAGTACTAGGCTTGGGTCAAAGTTTGTTGCTCCGTTTTTCTGCATCGGTAGGCTGCGATGAAGGGATGATGGCACATTTTCAGTCACGCATTTCCTGGCCACATGTTAAACTTTCGTAATCAGGGGTCCATGCCCATGTGGTGCATGCACCGGTCGTGGCCGTTTCCATCATCGCCATAAATGTGACGTCCTGAATTCTTCATCCTGCACCGATTAAGCTAGCGTGAAGACCAGGAAACTGAACAGCATTACTCCTAATAGTAGCAAAATGCATGTGCGATTGCTACGGGTCTATCGAATATTTTTTTCATCCCTCAAAACTTCTACTCCCCCCTTCGGTCCATATTAATTGACGATTACAAAATTTGGATTTAACCTATATTAAATTATTTCAGATTCATCCAAATCTATAAACGTGAATTAATAATATTCGAGAGTAGAATAATCGGGATTGCACGTGTTGCCTAATATTCTGATCCTAATGCCTTCAAATTATATGGAGGAAAGAAAATTAAGAAGTCACCATTGATAGTCCAAACGGTTAGAAAAAATGAAGGTCTGCCCGATCGAATCGCATCTAGTCCAGCAATTTTCAGGCATGAGATGTGCATATGGAGGGGATGCGCTACGCCTAAGCGCATGCCCCTCTCTGCTGTGTATGACATGTGCGCCACGGATGTATAAACTTAGTAGTAGGGCATCTTGCCCTAGTGCCCTACGCCTCCTGCACCAACTCCACCCCTCTCCCCCGTGGATCGTCTTTTTAGACTTTGCAAAAAATAAAATAAAATGATAAACACTTCAAAAAATTAAATCCTTACATATTTAGGTAGGTAATGTGGTATAGCTTCTAGTAAAATTAACAAACATGAGTTTCGACTTTATTTGCAAAAAAAAGTCATGCCACGGCAAAAAGGCCGTAACTTTTGCATACGATATCGAAAAAAATCGTATAATATACCAAAATGACGAGAACGAGATTTCGCATCTGCTCGCAACCACCTCTTGTCGTTTAGCATTTTTTAGATTTTCAAAATTCGAAAAGAGTAAAAAGTTACATTAAAATACGTTTTTTGCGAGAAAAAATAGGACAACTTACCCATAGCGCACCACCACCTAGTGCGCCACGGATAAGCTTGGGCGAGATTCAAATTTGAATCACCACCTCGCCCACCTACCCCTATTCCCTCCCTCCTCCTTTTCCTTCTCTCTTCTGCTCCTCCTTTTCCTTCTCTCTTCTCCTCCTCCTCCTCCTTTCCTTCTCCTCCTTCCCTTGCACTGACGATGGCGACGGTGGCCTTCTCCTCCTTGCAAAGGATTTATGGCGATGGCGGCGGCGACCTTCTCCTCCTCCTTGCAGTCACGACGGCGATAACCTCCTTCCTTGCGGCCTCCTCCTCCTTGCAGTCACGAAGAGCTCCGACGAGCTCCGACGACCGCCTTCTCCTTGCGGCGACCTCCTCCCTTCTCCATCCACACCTCCTTCTCCCTCTCTTCCTCGATGCCGGCGAGTAGCAACCACGGCCTCCGCGACCTCCCTGCGGTAGGTCGTGGCCACGCCACCATGCTCCAAATGAGGCGACACGACGGCGCGACGGACCCGATTGCTTTGCAATTCAAAACGAGGTGTTTTTTGCATTTTTTATTTTGAAAAAACATCTGTGCACCAGACTTTACCTGCGGGCGCAACACGGCTATGAGATAGTCAGAAGAGGCCCGTGGCGCATGCTAGCGCGCCGTAGGCCTTTTTCAAAGCGCCACAATAGGCGTCTAGTAGTGTTTGACGTAGGCCAACAGGGCCCTGGCCCACACATATCTGTGGCGCACTATGGTCATGGGCGCCACGGTCGTTCTAGTTACTAGTAGGGCACTGCACATAGGTGAGCCACGCCTGTTTTAGCCGTGGGGCACTTCAACCATGTGAGCCACGGATGTGCTGATTATCTATCGCCATTTTCCTAGTAGTGTACGCCGAGTTACAGAGATATGTTCGTTGTGCGAGGTGGCCACCAATCGTGTACATCCCTTCATAAACATGCCACGGAACTCTTCACGCTATAGAGGTGATCACAAATGGAGAGTAGCCGTACTCCGATAGGTAACATGCAGGTTATAAGACAAAATATTATTAAAAAATTGTCATTTTCATATAGCCATAGCGACCAAATAATGACAAGCGCCTTCACCCTAAACAGAGTCTTGTACTATCATTTATCCCATATAACCAGTTACCAATAATATTGACTACCATTCGTGGGAGAGATAAACTAGACGCTACTTGATGGTTGACCATATAGACTTAGCAAATTTATAATGGAAGAATAAGTGTTTAATCGTCTCATCTTGATGACAGAAAACACACTATTTACACCACGACGCATATATAATATAAATATTTTAGTTTTTAGAGGTATCTTCACCTTCCAAATTTTCTCATTTTTATCATCGACTGGAATTTTAGGCTGTATCAAAGCTTTATACATGGAGTCTACTGTGAATTTACCATTCTCAAGTAGTTTTCATTTAAACTCATCATAACCATCTGATAGCTGAACCGAGGCTAATCTTAGTAGAATATTATTCCAAGATTCCAATCGATGTCCAATGACATCTCTTCAAAAGACGCATTCAGAGGACTCGATTCCATAACTTTGGAAATTATATCCCCCTTATGTCTAACAATAATGTTTAGAGCTAGATACTGCTCTCGCAAGGTAGCGTGGCCAAGACACTTATCCTCCCCAAAGCATTGATACGTCCAAAACGTATCTACTTTCCTCAAAGCTAACTGTGGTACTGCCTCTGTTAAGAAATATAAGACATTTTAACTTTATAAAATGAACATATCTATCTCTATTTTAGTGTATAGGTTAACTAAACCTCTACAAATCTATACAATATCTAGATATATTCGATTCATAAATGTAAAAAGCCGCATTGAACTAATAGAACATGCGCGAGAAGATGTGTGAAGGCTAGGAATTAGTTGGGCCAGCCCACTATGCAACTCCCTCAAGTGAACCGGTGGCGGCCGACGCTCGGGCGCCGGAGCATTTTCCGTTGTTTTTTTTTTTTTGTTTGTAAACTGCTGTTGGTTGTCTGCTTTATCTATATATATAAAGATGGGCTACGGCCTTTTGTTTAAAAAAGCTACTACTAGTATAGTAAAAATTTCCTCTCGATCGTACAAGCTGTTTTGGGCTAAGATGGCCACGTTCGTTCCGATGTGAGCCGCCTCGATCCGTTTAGAAAAAGTCAGACAGTATGTTTCCGATCCCGTGGGGGGCATGCATGTCCGGTTTCATCTCCCCGGTGGCCGCGTAGTCTTCTTCCTCTTGCTGGCTAGCTAGGCCGATCCAAGATCAGTTAGTTCCACTCCATCACCCCGCGCGCGCGTCCAAAACAGAAACAGAAACAGAAAGAAACTAACGTTCCATTTAGATGAATGAATTCAGACATTTTTCATTTAGATGCGGTCATGGATCACGGTCCTCCAGTATTGGTTTTCACAAGTAGGCACGTTGAGCATTGCGTGGTCCTGATGGTGGTGTAGGCGGGTGCTGACGGCGGAGGATTCAGGAGATGCCAGTAGAAGCCGATGAGGATCCGGCGACCCTATTCCGCCGCGACTCGCTCTACGGCGACGCCGAGAAGGTCTCCGTCGTCGTCGACAAGCAAGGCTCCGGGGCAAGCTGGAGGCAGACGCTGCAGCTGGCGTTCCAGAGCATCGGCGTGGTGTACGGCGACGTCGGGACGTCGCCGCTGTACGTCTACTCCAGCACCTTCCCGCACGGCGTCAGGCACCGGGACGATCTCCTCGGCGTCCTCTCACTCGTCCTCTACACCCTCCTCCTCCTCGCCATGCTCAAGTACGTCTTCATCGTCCTCTACGCCAACGACAACGGAGACGGTGACGACCTCTCTCCCTCCATTATCCCTCCCTCCCTCCCTGCTGGCAGCTAGCGGCGAGTATGTTGGAACAAATCTTGTTAGTTTGTAGCTCACCGTATTTGTTTGTTTGAGTTGTTCGTGTAATCAAGTCGTCCGGCCGGAAAGCTGCAAAGTTTACACACATGGAGACGCGACCAGTGTGTAGAGAAGCTAATGGTCTTATTTAGTTAGGAATAAGTTAGATGAGAGGATAAGCACGTCTGTACCGAGCGCAAAACTAGCTCCAGAAGTTATCAAAACTAGCTCCAGAAGTTATCAAGTTAGTTTAGAAGAGGTGCATGCGGTGGCTCCTTCAATGTAGCTGCATGCATCTAGCCTGGCCAGTGGGTCGAGTGGCCGAGTCGCGTGGCTGCTAAGGATGGCAATTTTATCCATGGATCCGGATATCCACGGATATCCAGCCCGGTGGGTAAGGATATGGAGGGCTACTTACGCCCATGAGGATTTCATGGGACGGATATCCAATAACTCATGGAGTGGGCATGGATAGAGGTTTCGCTCCACAGATATCCAAGGGATATCCGTTTGACACGCGGGACCCACGAGTGCGAGATATTGTTTTCTAACCAATAACTATTACATATGCCATATACTCATTAAAAGGCCCAAGATCCCACTTCCAAGACCAAACCACCCAAAGGCCCACCTGTCCCTGGCGGCTGCACACACATTAAACATTCAGCCGCCATGCGCCATTGACGTCCCCTTCCTCAGATACTTGTAGGTAGAAACCCAACAACATCACCGGTGCGACACCGCTGCTATCCCTACCACTCCTCTTCCTCCTTGAGTCCTCCTGCCATGTGGCGACCTAATGGTGGACATCCATATAATAATTGCTGAAGCGTTGTCAAACTATTTCCGAAATACTGCTAAAATATTGTTGTAGTGTTATTGTTATGTTGGTTGTTGTTATGTTTATGTATATAGCATATAACCAATGGATATCCATGGATACTCGGATATCCGACGGGTTTGGATTTGGGGCGACATCCATGCCCATGGATATCTTTATGGGCGGTCTAGAGTGAGGTTTATGGATTTGGATCTGAATTTGGTTTTGGTATATCCGTCCAAACCCGCTCCATTGCCATCCTTAGTGGCTGCAGGCTTAAGAATAGGCCAGGGTGTGTTAGTGTTTATGCATGACGTTAGTGGGTTAGTGGCTGTGTAATAGCCGTGTGAGTTTGGCTATATAAACCATTGTAACCAGCTGAAGTATGTTGAGGAGTGTGGAATACAGAAAAGAAAGCACAAGTGCGTGTGCTGCAACTCTCGCGTGTGTTCATCTTCTCCACCATATTTATGTGTGTATCTTGGATAGCACCATCATACGTGTGTATATATAGATCCTTGGGCAAATCCATCATTTGGTATCAGAGACGCATGCGAGGTTCGATTCTTCATCGCCGCCAAGCTGCATCGCGTGCGAAGGAGGAGGTGTGTTGTCCGGTAAGCTGCGTCGCCGGTGGCAAGGAGGTGGTAGCCAAGACGCGGAGGCCATCGCCATCAGGAGTTCCTCGGTCATGTCCGAGTCGTCGACCAGGTGCGTCATCGGCGGCAACATGGAGTCAAGTCACCGGCGAGCTGTGTCACCGGTGGCGAACATGGAGGTGGGTCACCGACGAGTTGCGGCACCGGCGGCGAACATGCGACAACGAGCGTGCCATGGCGGCGTGCTCGTGGTGAAGTCGTAGGAGGTGTGTCTCTCACCGAGGCCGGTGGAGACGACGACAATCGGCGTGACAAGATGGCATTGGCGGCCGTCTGGGTGTTGCACCGACGACATCGTCGATCGTGGGCTTCAAGAGAGGAAATAAGGATAACAAGATTAGGGAGGTGATTGTTGGAACTAATCTTGTTATTAGTGTTAAGTTTAGAGTTTGATCATGTTTATTTTCGTGTAATCGAGTCACCGGCCAGAAAGCTGCGGCAATACGCACACATATATACGTGATCATGTGTGAGTACAAGCTGGTCTGGTTTAGTTAGGATTAAATGCATGTAGATGCTAGCTGAGAGGATAAGCTCGTGTGTGCCAGCGAAAGACTAGCTTGTAGTGATCAAGTTAGTCAATAGGAGGTGCATGCATGTGGAGTCCTTGCATGTAGATGCATGCACCTGGCCGAGTCATGTGGACGGGAGAGAGTTTAGGAGCTGAAGTTAGTGGCCGTTTAAGTAGTGCTGGTGCTTATCTTGTAATGGCTATATAAGGTGAGCTATGGAATGAGAAAAGTAGCCGGTTGGGTACAGATACAATGTAGTCATTGTGATACACCATGAAGAAAATGCTTCACGGCAAAGCCATGTTTTTCTTCCTGGTGCATATGTGCATGTGAGTTTCCTGTGAGTTCTTGTTCTCTTGCGTGTGTTCTTGTGTGAGAGATTAGAGAGGGGTTGAGAGGTTGAAGAAGATCAGGGGCTGCGATGTGTGGCGGCTCCATCATTTGGTATCAGAGCCACATGTGAGGTTCGATTCTTCATCGCCGTCAAGCTGCGTCGCGTGCGAAGGAGGAGGCGTGTTGTCCGGTAAGTTGCGTCGCCGGCGACAAGGAGGTGGTGGCCAAGACGCGGAGGCCATCGCCATCAGGAGTTCCTCGGCCATGTCCGAGTCGTCGACCAGGTGCGTCATCGGCGGCAACATGGAGGCAAGTCACCGGCGAGCTGCGTCACCGGTGGCGAACATGGAGGTGGGTCACCGGCGAGTTACGGCACCGGCGGCGAACATGCGGCAGCGAGCGCATCTCGGCGGCACGCTCATGGTGAAGGCGTAGGAGGTGTGTCCCCCGTCGAGGCCACCGGCGACGGTGACAAATCAGTGTGGCAAGATGGCAATGGAGGCCGTCTACGCGCTGCATTGACGACCTTGACGATAACAGGCTTGGAGGGAGAAATAAATAACAACAAGATTTGGGAGGTGATTGCTGGAACAAATCTTGTTAGTTTGTAGCTCACCGTATTTGTTTGTTTGAGTTGTTCGTGTAATCAAGTCGTCCGGCCGGAAAGCTACAAAGTTTACACACATGGAGACGCGACCAGTGTGTAGAGAAGCTAATGGTCTTATTTAGTTAGGAATAAGTTAGATGAGAGGATAATCACGTCTATACCCAGCGCAAAACTAGCTCCAGAAAGTGATCAAGTTAGTTTAGAGAAGGTGCATGCGGTGGCTCCTTCAATATAGCTGCATGCATCTAGCCTGGCCAGTGGGTCGAGTGGCCGAGTCGCGTGGCTGCAGGCTTAAGAATTACTATGGCAGGTATAGTATTCAGAGGCACTCTAAAGTGCCTCCAATAGTTAAATTAGTGCCACAATTAAGTTTTTGAGGCACTAAAAAAAGCGCCGGGACGGTCGTGTAGGTAAAAGTTTTTTGAGGCAGTTTTAAAAAATGCCTCTAAATCATAGTTAATTGAGGCACTATGACTAATGCCTCTAAATCCTAGCCAATTGAGACACTATGACTAGTGCCTCAAAAACCAACTTAAGGCACAAATTAGAGTGCCTCTAAATCCTAGTCAATTGAGGCACTATGACTAGTGCCTCTAAAAACCAACTTTTTGAGACACTATCAATAGTGCCTTAAAAAACCAACTTTTTGAGGCACTATCCATAGTGCCTCTAAAACCCAACTTTTTGAGGCACTATCCATAGTGCCTAAAAAACCCAGCTTTTTGAGGCACTATCCATAGTGCCTCTAAAACTAGCTTTTTGAGGCACTATCCATAGTGCCTCTAAAACCCAACTTTTTGAGGCACTATCCATAGTGCCTCTAAAAGATAACAACCATAAAATTACAGTAGCAATTTAGCTAACAGAAGTCAAATTACAGCAGTTAAATTTTCAAAATGGCTCACAACTGTCAAATTACAGCAGGTATTGCACTCAAATCCCATCAATACAAATCACAATAATACAAACAAATACATCGCTCACTCAAAACAGTAGTTTATGCAGATGTTTAAATTTCACTCAAATTATTACAGTCAAATTACAATAGTCATATATAGCTTAAGACCAATAGATTGCACATATAAACTTTAAATAGCATTGTGATTGCATAGCTAGAGCTGCAGTGGAATCAAATTGTACTTCTAAGGATGTGGAACATCATAAGTAGCTATAGCTTGCGACCATGTTGTAACATCAACCTTGGACCGTCTTATGAAATCCATGTCATTGATGGGCTGCAAGCAATCAAACATGTCACGGAAGTAACTAGAATATATATGAAAGATGGACAGCAAACATTGCATATACAGTAAGTAGGTATTTTGGAGAAACAACTATACTTCAAATGGACTCCTCAAAATTCTGTGGCCCTTTTATTGCACTGACTACTACAATGGCAGCTTACATGCAACATCTATCACAGATTACAGGTACAACAAAGTTGTTCAAATGGGAAATTCATATACTTTCAGAAAATGAAACAAAATGTTTAAATGGGAAATTCCTATACAAAATTCTCTTGAATAATGAACAATCGCAATAGAATCAGAAAAAAAGATGGCACGAAGCAATGTAAACCTACTCAGCAAGAAAGAACTAAATATACATATGAACATGGCATGTAAGTGGCATAAACCTTGCCAATGGATCTGCTATGTGAGCAAGCTCACTCAGAACATTCACATTTTATTTATGGAACTAAGAACCTGGTTGTTACCGCTTGGCTCATTGAAAGCTATTTCTTGCCATTACCCTTCCAGGCTTCTTCCTTTCAAGCACACGTGAATCTCTAGTTAAATATCTGGCTGTTTGGAACGACATTGACAATATTAGTAACTTTAAAATGAAAAATGACAGCAATGCAACAACATTCGCTAGTAGGGATGGAGTTTGGGTTTCCAATTTTTGCCAGCACCTAAGCTGCAGCTTGAGCCAAGCACACATTGAGAGAGATATAGGAGAGAGGGAGACTAACCTTTCCAGCATATGTGTCGCGCCGCAGTCAAGGACGAGGGCACCGTCTTGCTCAGGGCAACGCACGACAATAATAAGATAACCTACCAAAAATCAGTGACCTGTAGCAGATGAGCATTATTCTTCAGTGCACACGTTCCTACTGAGCTTAGCACCAAACAATCTAAAATAAGACAACCTATATCTAACTACATGAGAAGCATTGCTCTTTCTGAACTACCTGATCAAGTAGTAAAAGTAGTCCATGAGCAAGCAAGTTGTAGGCGGCGAAAGAAGCTCATGCAGTTACTGAAGTCCTCTTCTCGGTGCCCTTGCAACTATATCTGCATCACACCCACACAGCTATTGTTGCTGCAATCTTGAAAAAAAGGGGGGCTTTCAACACAACCAAGAGAAGAGATTCCGTTCACAGACATATGGATCTAATCTTTACCTAAGCAAACACTGTGGATACTCCTTCTGACTCAGCAAGTGACGCAACGGCACTGGCTTGGCCCGTCCGTTGCACTTCTTCATTTCAGGGAATCTTTGCCACTTTTAATACCTGAATTCAAAACACCACACACAACAATTACCATTATTGGGGTTCCTAATTTTAATTTTTTTGAAATGCAAACAATACACTTCTTCCAGTTTAGATGGCTACTTAATTTTTTTTACCTTGAAGCCAGCTAATCAAAGGGAAATGAATCTAGATGTATTAGAGAAATAACAACCAAAATGCATGGAAGCTACAAGGAATATAAAACACACACATATCAAACCATGTAATCTGGACCAAAATACACATCATCAACAACAGCTTGTCAATGGATAAATCAAATCGAAGTTCGTAGATCCACATATTCAGAACAAACTAAACATCAACCTGTTAATGTACCAGCCATCTAGGACTAATTCAACCAGAAATTCACCACTCTAGGTCTGTTCTATCTACCGTGAGCTTTGTAGGCTTGCAGATTGGTGAACTAAGAAAGAAATAAAAGAGAGGGGAGGATACAAACCAGAAATTCACTGCTCTAGCTCCGCTCCAGCTTTGTTCTATCTACCAGTGAGCTTTGTAGGCTTGCAAATTGGTGAACCAACTTCTACATGTGGCCATTTCTACCTATGCATCTGCATCTGGCCAAACCAAAGGATGTCGAGGTACAACTGCTTTCCAAACGCAGTTGCTGCTACTCCTACCTTGAACCATGGTCGATGTAACACCGACATAGTGGTCATGGTACCGCAAAGTGTGCAAAGCGCAAAACATGAAGGGGAATCATAGACGATGTACACCGCGAAGAGGGGGAGCAGAAGTCCCATGAACATGTTGGGAAACTCAGCATGAGCTCCGAAATGGGCAACCTTGCACGGGCATCTGCGGCGTAGAGAGAGCAGGTGATGATGACACAATTGCACACCTAAAATGAGCCAACTGAGAGCACCAACATCAGCATCATATACCACACTAAAATGGATCAGGAAAATGAATTATGCTCCACCACGGCCTCCAAGAGTGCAGAACAATAACTAAAGTGCAAATGTGGACATTTTAGTGAGGAACATGGCAATGCTCGACACACATCACATGGTATATAAATGGGATTGAAATTAATTATGTGTAAAGAGAGCATGCCAACAAGAAACACCTAGAAATGGAAAATAAATGAAGCCTAACAACATCAATTAAGAGAGCATATCAACGTGGAACAATTACAGTGCGGAAGGTGATAGTTTCAGTCACGAATCATGGCAACTCTTAGCAAGAAACATGATTAGGTGAAGATAAGAAATAAATTGGCGCTTACTATATCCTGTTATAAATTATAAATTTGCAGCATGCATCAGATGGAGAAAAATGAAATAAACAACAAACGTTCCATTAATTCATACTATACAATGCTATATATTATAGAATGCGCTACTCCAATTGGTAATTACAGAATGAACTTTAAGCATATCAACGCTGAAAATATCAACAGGAGCTGCATATAATAGTGATTTAATACAAAGAACCTAGAAACTAAACCAAGACTGAGTAGAAAAAATCTACATATTAGAAAATAATGCCCTTAATAAGCAACTTTTTCCATACCATAGCAGGTCAATTAGATCGAACTGGAGCAAGCTCACTCCCAGCCTCCATAGCTCCAACTTGCACCACAACCAGAAAAATACACTACCCACTTGGACAATTCGTCGAACACCTAGTATGCAGCACATCAGTGAGCTCTCTGAACAAGAGATCGACCTCTCTTTGCGGCGGCAGAACATACCAAGCACATGGGAGCACATCCAAGCTAGACTTGCTGCCCAAACGCAACAGTACCTGCTCTTCCTACGCCAAGGAGGGCACACGTACGTACCATATTTCTGCAGAGGGACTGGGATGATGATTTTGAGGTCGATTTTCTCCCGTCCACATCTGGTCACGTCCTCCTCATGACCTCTCGGCCAGATCCTCACCCTGTCGCCGCCGTGGTTTGGGCCTCACGCGAGGTGTCGCAACTGCTGATCGACATGGAGCCAAGGTCGGCGGCGGAGGTCCTCCTCCTCGTGTGCGCCACCTATGCCTCGTTACTGCCGGATGCTTAGAGAGAGAGAGAGGAGTGAGATAGGACAGAGAGAGATCAGAGAAGATGGAGGGAGAGGGCGAGGTTAGTGCGTACCTGCAGGTCGATCGGCAACAGGCGGAGAGGCGGCGACGGCACGGTATCCGCCTGAGTTCATCGACGGTTGCCATCCTCCGCCTTCTCCGGCGCCTGGGTCTAGGGAACCCTAGGTGGGTGAGGCTCCTCTGCGCGTGCGTGCGTGTCGCGTGCGTCGAGGGCGGGGTGACTCGGTTCGGGCTCGGCGAGCGACCTGGTCCGGCTGGACCAGGAGCGCAGGTCCACTAGGGACTATGGGCCAGGCCCATAAGGACTTTCGCATTTTTTTGTGATTTTTTTCATAAATAAAGTTTTTTTAATCAAATATAAAAATAACAAACACAAACATAAAAAATAAAATAAACAACAATCCAAGAATATTTTGTTTTAAAAAGATCCGTAGTAAGTCCTGTGTGTCGTGTCTTCTTTCTATTTTTTCGTCCTTTGTACATTTGTACTTGTAGCCAAGGACTTCGTCCTCCCGGTTCCAGCTCTAGTGCATATTCACCCTTTTAATTTGTCCCTCTACTCTACAATTGTTTGTCATAGTTATAGTAAAATTTTAACACAAGTTTTTACAATGGATGGTGATACGTTTATCGTCTCAGCTCAATAAGAGAAATTAAGAATGGTGTATAACTTTTGTTCTCATATGCTCGGCATACCCCACCGAAAAAATATAATAGCAAATTTTGTGTTATAATAAGTAAAGAACAACAAAATAATAAATGTCAATATCTTGCATATACACACATGCATGAGAATGAACGCAAAATATAATTATGTTCAATCGGGTACCTGTGTGCATGAAAAAACAAAGTGCGTCAATTTGCAGTTATATTGAGCCGTAACCAAAATGCACCTATTTGCAGTCATATTGAGCCGAAATTAAATAAATAATACTGAACGGTAAAGAACTGAATATACCTAACTGAACGGGTCTTGAATAGGAATTTGCATACCAGTCAACAGAGCATTCATTAGGAAATTAAACATGAAATTGGAAGACTTAGAATACGTGGACACACAAATTGAATCAGGAAATCCAGTCAGTATATCCCAGACAACCATTTGTTCTTTTCCTCGTTGCAAGCTTGCATTTTCCCCTGGCCTGGGTCGCCGCACCTCCACGGCTGTTAGGAAGGGTCGTCCTCCTCGTCGTCGTCAAGGACAAAGAGCGGGGCGCCCTGGTAGGCGAGCTCGCGCCCGGACAACGCCCGTCTCCGGGCTGACTGCTCCTCGGCCTGTTGTTGCAGGCGGCAGACGCGCTGTCCGGAAAAGGTAGCTAGCTATCACAATCTAAATGTATTTTCTTCTATCTAAATATTGATATATTTTACAAATGTTGTGTGTATAAATAATTCATGATAAAAGCATCTGAGCAGGGCATACCAACAAAGGATTCTATGCCCTACCAATAATGAAGCTACTAACTAAATTTAAGCACACACAACTCCACATATCTGTGAGCATAACGACATAGTTTCTGATGCCTCCTTTATCTGAAAAATCGCATAAAGAGAATGAACAAATGCAAGTTAGAATGAACTCAAGGTCTATATAATTCAAGTGTTTAGTGACTTGTTAGTAGGAAAAATTTAGACAACTTACAAGAGATGGTCAATACCTTTTTACCCATCGTGTATGATTTGTTTGTTTCCTTCAGCTGCAATAACCCTCATGTATGATCTGTTTGTTTTCTTCAGCTGCAGCAAACAGTAGATCGGCATGAGGAATAGCATTTTGGTTTCTTCAGTTCCATGGAAACACCGAGTGATTAAATTTCACAGAGCATCATATAAATATCAAATCAAAAGAAAGAACATTTATCAATTTCACAGAGCATCATATAAAGAAGAGGAAGGTATGGAGAAGCCGGGCGATGGATCTGGCGTATCTTGAAGAAGAGGAGGGTATTTATTGGCACGTCTTGTCCCTTCATCTGCCTCCACACGTTTTTTCCACAGGCTCCCCGTATGCCTGAATTAAATTCTTGGTAGAGATCATGGAGGAGAGGAAGGGGCTTGATGTCGGTAGTCGACTGGGAGGAAGAGAGTTCCCCTTTGTTTTTCTGACTCGTTCCATGAGGAGCATCAAGGAAGATGGGCATGGCCACGCTCTAGTCACTTACCACGGCCACGAGCAAGCACCAAAAATGGGGCACCACATCAAGGATGTGCTAGAGCCTAGAAGGATGCGCTAGAAGAATATGTGGAGTCGATCAATGGCTCGCGAGCTAGCACCTCAGGCCGTCACGTCTGCATCATCTGCCTGGTCGCCTCCGTCTACTCCGATTGATTGCTGCCATGGTTCCGACAAGCCTCGATCGTCGGCCATGTCTAGCCGACGCCCAGGTGTTCGATTGATCGCGCGTGGTGGCGGAGGCCTAGTAAGCCACGATGGTTAGTTATTTGAGGACACTATCGTTTGAGCAGGACTCGCTGCGCGTTGGCCTACACATACGATGGTTAGCTTGAGAACAATACCTATCGAGTTTGAACCAGACTATTGTTGTTGCATGAGGGAATGACAAAAAATATATATATGGACACACGGTTAAAATAGCTGTCCTGAATTTTTGAAATAGATGTAACACATAATGGGCACGTGCTTTGTATTCATACGGTTAGAAATAGCTATTCACTCTCTAACTTCTTTCCTCTTTGGTACGTTTTCTACACTTCATCAAAACCTATAAAAAATGTTCACCACATACCGCTACAAGTCACTGTAATCATCTGAAAAAATTGGATGTCCGTGTTCACTTGTATGTACTTCTCTGCAATATTTTGCTAAACAAAATAATCTCTCTGTCCGAAACTAAATTAGTTGTATTTGTCAAGATTCACATATATATATATATATACATTAAAATATAACATGCGAATTTAGAAAAATCTAACTCACTTAGTTTTGGATGAAGAGATTAAGATTTCACACATCTTCGGTACAATTAAACTGTACTAGTTAAATACTCGTGCGTTGCCACGGGTTGTCAAGTCTATTTCTTATTGCATATACAAGCATAACGCAATAAAATCTTTAGACCATGCATGTTAGAATTATGTGAATAAGACATATATCCATTAATAACACGAAAGTTATCCAGTTTCTAGCATGTAAGTTTTAAAGATCTCGTCGCGACTAGTTCAACGATGAAAACGGATTTTAAATCGGACAAACGGTTTGATCTGTAAGACATTTTGAATTTTTGATACGATTCTAAGCTGGCTGACAACACGCGTTCACACCTCCTGCCGGGTTTTGCAAATCAGCGACCGATCTGAGAATAGAATTTCCGTCTTGTTATACATATCAATGTCATGATGCCAACAGAAGTATACAAGTGAAATACTGAAATGCGATGTATACTGAAAATACCAACTCGTGTAGGCCACTGGTTTCTTTTCGTCGTGTATATGATTATCTCGACTCGTAGCGTCTCTAAAAACTGAAGCTTATCATGTGGAAGTTTTCTACGCCCATTGGGAATTAAATCGTTTAGGCCACCCTCTTGAACTAAGAATGCAAAAACCAAAACTTCGGTTAATTTCCTACGCCCGCATTTGCCTGCATCACGTTCATTCACTCATTCACACCGTACTCATTCTCTAGTCTCTCTTCTGTAGTTCGCTGTGTACAACAATGCGAGGACATGTTGTCTTTAGTGCTAGCAGCCAGCAGGAGGAGCAACACGCGCCGACTACTCCCAGCCGCTTGTGGTATGCTCCCTCTCCGCTTTGCTGCCGGCGACGGTGAACGGCTGGTCCTGCAGGCTGCAGGCCACGTGGTACGTCAGCATGTAGGAAACAACGGCAGCTAAAAACTCGTGACGGCGGCATTTCTTAAACGGATGATCAGTTTGAGGCATGTTTAGTGAGTAAACTGATCATCTATTTGAGCGGCTAAACATTAGAGACAATGGAATGTATACCTCAAAAAAATTATGCATTTGAAACACAACTAAAGGTGTCATAATTGGTCAATTGTTAGAGGCACGATTTGAGTGTCTCTAAAGGCAAACAATTTGTGGCACTTTCATTTGGGTCTAAAAACTATGCATTTAAATCATTAGAGGCACTTTCATTTATGCCTCAAAAAACTATGCATTTGAGACACAACTAATGGTGTCATAGTTGGTCAATCATTAGAGGCACAATTGAGTGCCTCTAAAGATAAACCATTTGTGGCATTTTTATTTGTGCCTAAAAAAACTATGTATTTGAGGCATAATTAATGGTGCCACAATTAGTCAACTATTAGAGGCACATTTGAGTGCCTCTAAAGGTAAACCATTGGTGGCACCTTTATTTGTGCCTTAATGTTATACTTTTAGTGGCATTTTATAAATAGTGCCTCTAAAAGATCGGTCCTTTTGAGGCACCAAATAAAGTGCTACAAATAGTTCAACACGGCGGCACTAAACTGTGTCTCTATTTTTCAACGTTAGAGGCACTATCTATAGTGCCTCAAAAGACTTAACTATTAGTGGCATTCTAAAAACTGTCCCAAAAACATATAATTTAAGGCATTATTTTTTAAAGTGCCACAAAATATTAAAAGTAGAGGCAATTATAAATAATGCCTCTAAAAAAGTGCCTCCGAATCTTTGACGTGCCATAGTGAATAGGCCAGGGTGTGTTAGTGTTTATGCATGACGTTAGTGGGTTAGTGGCTGCGTAATAGCCGTGTGAGTTTGGCTATATAAACCATTGTAACCAGCTGAAGTATGTTGAGGAGTATGGAATACAGAAAAGAAAGCACAAGTGCGTGTGCTGCAACTCTCGCGTGTGTTCATCTTTTCCACCATATTTATGTGTGTATCTTGGATAGCACCATCATACGTGTGTATATATAGATCCTTTGGCAAATCCATCAGAGTACGAGTGACATTGATTATCGATCCCTGGCTGGCTGGCTGCATCTATCAGGAGGAACCTTCGCGCTCTACTCGCTGATATCGCGGCACGCCAGGATACGGATGATCCCGAACCAGCAGGCCGAGGACGCGTCGGTGTCCAACTACACCATCGTCCAGGAGGAGCACAGCTCGCAGACGAGGAGGGCGCGGTGGGTGAAGCACAAGAACGAGTCCAGCAACGCCGCCGCACCGCCATGGTCATGGGCGACGGGATCCTCACACCGGCAATCTCTGGTACCTACTAGCGTATACTCCTACCTAGTACTGTATGTTTTTTATCTGAATGTACTAATCAATATGCTGTTTGTTAATGGACGACGGGCTCTTCTGCTAGTTCTCTCTGCTGTCAGCGGGATCAGAGAGAAAGCGCCTAATTTGACACAATGTATGTATGTATGCCCCCTCCAAAATTGTTTTAGGCCCAGTTCTTTTGGCGGCTTCTCGGAGAAGCCGTCCTACCCCCAGCTTTCTAGGAAAGCCGGTTTCAAAATTTTATGAGGCTTCCAAGTTAGTTTAACCTTAACCACTTTGGAAGGCTTGTAAATTTTTTGAACCGGCTTTCCTAAAAAGCTGGGATAGGGCGGCTTCTCGGAGAAGCCACCAAAAGAACTGGGCTTTAGCATGTCAGTCCTCCTGATCATACTACTAGCAGCTTAATTAGCGTCCTGAAATCTTAGTTTGTGCAAACGTACAGCGCAAGTGGTGTGGATCTCGGTGGCCATCCTGTTCCTGCTCTTCTCGCTGCAGCGCCTGGGGACGGACAAGGTGGGCTACTCCTTCGCGCCCATCATCTCGGTGTGGTTCCTCCTCATCGCCGGCATCGGGGCGTACAACCTCGCCGCGCACGACGCCGCCGTTCTCAGGGCACTCAACCCCATGTACATCGTGGAATACTTCGCCAGGAACGGAAAGGAGGCATGGGTGTCACTCGGGGGCGTTATACTATGCATCACACGTAATAATATATTTAGTAGTACAACTTCACTCTGCATCTCTTTCTTGCCACACTGTCTTTTTCCTTCATTATTGCCACATGGAATGGCAACAGGCACGGAGGCCATGTTTGCTGACCTTGGTCATTTCAACATCAGGGACATTCAGGTACCCTACCCTACATTCAGGAACAGCTTTGAATAGCTTGCCATTTGCCTGGACTGATGACTTGTTCTTTAATTTGCACCATTCATGCATGCAGCTGAGCTTCAACTTCATACTGTTCCCCTCCGTCGCGCTATGCTACATGGGTCAGGCATCCTACCTGCGCAAATTCCCGGAAAACGTCGGGAACACCTTCTACAAATCCATCCCAGGTAGGGGAACACAGATTTTCTACTGTGCATGCATGTTTAATTTCAACCGTACCGTTTGTTAGGTGCTTCAACATTCGTGCTAGAATATTTCAAAATGTTAAATGTATACTATCAAGTTTCAGTGAAACTGACTGATATATATTATTCATTTGCTGGTAATAATTTCCAGCCCCCATGTTCTGGCCGACATTCATCGTGGCCATCTTCGCAGCCATCATCGCGAGCCAGGCGATGCTGTCCGGCGCGTTCGCCATCCTTTCCAAGGCCCTCTCCCTGGGCTGCTTCCCGAGGGTGGAGGTGGTGCACACATCCAGGAAGCACGCGGGGCAGGTGTACATCCCGGAGGTGAACTTCCTCATCGGCGCCGCCAGCATCGTCGTCACCCTCGCCTTCCAGACCACCACCAACATCGGCAACGCCTACGGCATCTGCGTCGTCACCGTCTTCTCCATCACCACGCACCTCATGACGCTGGTCATGCTGCTCGTCTGGAAGAACCACGTGCTCTACGTCGTCGCCTTCTACGTCGTCTTCGGCCTCGCCGAGCTCCTGTACCTGTCGTCCATCCTCTCCAAGTTCGTCGAGGGAGGGTACCTGCCCTTCTGCTTCTCGCTCGTGCTCATGGCGCTCATGGCCACCTGGCACTACGTCCACGTCCGGCGCTACTGGTACGAGCTCGACCACGTCCTGCCCGCGGCGGACCTCGCGGCGCTCCTGGCCCGCCACGACGTGCGCCGCGTGCCCGGCATGGGGCTGCTCTACTCGGAGCTCGTCGAGGGCATCCCGCCGGTATTCCCGCGCCTCGTCAACAAGATCCCCTCCGTGCACGCCGTCTTCGTCTTCATGTCCATCAAGAACCTCCCCATCCCGCGGGTGTCGCCGCCTGAGCGCTTCATGTTCCGCCGGGTCGGCCCCGCCGAGCACCGCATGTTCCGCTGCGTGGCCCGCTACGGCTACACCGACCAGATCGAGGGCACCAAGGAGTTCTCCGCCTTCCTCCTCGACCACCTCAAGATGTTCATCGCGGAGGAGGCCTCCTTCTCCTGTCAGCCCCGCACATGCGACGACACGGCCGGCGAGGAGGACCACGCTCGGCGGCGGGGAGTGGGGGTGGTGGTGGCCGCGGAGGAGGAGAAGCAGTTCATCGATGCGCAGGCGGAGCACGGCGTGGTGTACCTGATGGGGGAGGCAAATGTGGCGGCAGCGGCGGGGTCACCGGTCATGAAGAGGATCGTGGTCAACTACATGTACAACTTCCTAAGGAAGAACCTTAGCCAGAGCCACAAGGCGCTCTCCATTCCCAAGGACCAGCTTCTCAGGATCGGGATCACATATAAGATATAAAACCCCACTCACTACGGGAAAAAATGGCTTTGCCGTGTATTTAGGAATTTGCCGTGTGTTCACCGGCGCGGAACACGGCAAAGGACTTCTTTACCGTGTAGAAACTCAAAAACGCTAGGCAAAGAAACAACACACGGCAAAATCAAGCAAGACACACGGCAAAGCCCAGGTACACGGCAATATCGACAAAAAACACACGGCAAAGATGGGTGACACGGCAAAAGGAAAAAGACACACGGCAAAGGAAGAAGTACACACAACAAAGCATAGGAAAACGGCAAAGGAGTGGCCCATGCTGCCCACTATACACGGGAGGACGGAGCCGTTATAACGGCAAACCTTTGCCGAATGTCCTGTGGTTCGTACACACGGCAAAGGGTGCCTTTGCTGTGTGTGTTTTTTCTTGAAACACGGCAAAGTACTTCATCCAATCAAAAAGCAGCAATTACATGCCCACGGATCACCCCCCCTCCCCCCCGCCCACGATCCAACCATCCGATCAACTTCATCCAACGCCCAGAATACTCACAAAGAAACACACTGAAGCATTGCTACTCACAACGGTCCCTCCTCCAAAATAAAGAAAAAAAATCAGTTCAAGATAAAACGAAAAGACCAACCCCTAGCCCCACGTCCCTCCCGTCTCTCTCTCTCTCTCTCTCTCTCTTATCTGCGCCGCCAACCGCTGGTTCTGTCCAGCTACCTGGAGCAACTCCGCCAACCACACAGCCGCCGCCTGTGTCGAGCTAGATGGACGCGCCGCCGCGTGCTACACGGCGGCTTCCAGCTCCGGCCTCCTCACGCCCAAGCTTTTCCCCGATGTCCTCCTTCGCCGTCGTACGTAGTGCTTGATGCGGACGACCTCGACGTCGCCATGCTCTGCCCAACACGTCGCCATCTTTCTCTTCCCCGTGGACGTCCTCCGCTCATGAACGTACGCGTTGCCGTCCTCTTCCGCAAGTCCCGGTCGTCTTCAACACCACAACGCATGCTCCCTTCCTTGCGGCTCCTCTCCGTCGTCGACCACACTGCCGCGACCCCGTTCCTGGCTGTGTCGACCACGCTTCCTTGCGGCTCCTCCCGCCACACCAACACGTCCGCGACCTCGTTCCTGGCTGTGTCGACCACGCTTGCCGGTCTCGCCACTGCGGCGGTGACATTTTTTTTAATTTTAGATATATGCTTTGCCGTGTGCCCAACCAAGTACACGGCATCGTCTTGTCCATGAAGTACACCGTCATCCCCACCCCAATCCGTTAAGTCATTTTTCTTTGCCGTGTAGCCGCAAAAACACACGGCAAAGCCTTTGCCGTGTTTTTTGCGCAAAACACACGGCAAAGAGCCTTTACCGTAGCAAACGCTGCCGTGTGGCATTTGCCGCTAAGTCTTTACCGTGTTCCGGATGGCTTTTGCCGTGTATAAATACCCACACGGCAAAGAACCTGTGTGCGGTAGTGACTTCTTCTTTGTTTCTCTTAATTAATTAGTGCGTTTGTTTCTCATACATTGTAATAATGAGTTAAATCCATGATTAGTCATTGAACTTGCTTAGCAAAGTTAATACGGTTATTGTACAACATGAATACGAGTTTACGATCACTGAAGACGTGTCGAAGGGTCATTGGCGGTCACGGCTTGCGCCGTAGAGATGTATTTGCTGACGTGACGATGGGAGAGACCCTACCGCTTAACTTAAAGGATATGTAGCAATATTAAGCTAGAGGGGGGCTTTTTTGCAAACAATGCATTACTTCGCCTTCCTATCTCACGCAATCCCTTGGCGAGCCCGCACCACCGCCTGTTGCCGCCTCGGCCGAAGCCGGCCGTCTCCGGTGCTGCTGCACTCCGGCGAGGCTCCTATGCCAGGAGCTCAACGTGCTGGCCGAGATCAAGCGCCCCAAGGCCTCTGTCGTGTGGATTTCGCGCCGGCGAGGCCGGGGTCCGGGTGGCACGACAAAAATAAGAAGGGCAGGGGATGGTCTCCGCCATGGCACATCTCGAGGAGGTGGTCGTTGCCGCATAGATCCCCTCCATTGGCGAGCCCCGACCTGCACACAGACAACGAGGGACGCGAGCATGTCCGCGCCTTGCAGGCATGGTGTCGAGCAGTTGCAGAAGCTGCTGCGCCTGCAATCCGCCATGTATGGTACATAGCTGATGTTTGGGATTTGGGTTCTAACTTCTAGAGTGTATAAGTAAAGTGGCCAAATCATTGTATTTGAATGACTATGTAAGAGACAGATTTCGGTGTTAAGATGAGCTGATTTGAACTAATGTCTTTCTGACTTGCATGTAATGTTTCTCATATATAATCCATCCTGTGCAGAATTGATAGGAAATTTATCATTGATCTGTGCAACAGTTCTGAATATGAGGAACAACAGGTGCAACGTTAACTGTATTGCATTGTTTGACTGAAGAAAATTTCAGGCTATCAGCTGCAACAAAGGGCATGAGAGCTTCGTCAGACCAAGCAGTCTGAGATGGGCAGAGGAGCAACTCGAGGTAGGCGGAGAGCGCTGTCTCGGCCGTTTTCTCCGGCTCCGTTGCGGCCAGGGGTGGG
The DNA here is from genome assembly GCA_030063025.1 of Avena longiglumis. Lineage (NCBI taxonomy): Eukaryota > Viridiplantae > Streptophyta > Magnoliopsida > Poales > Poaceae > Avena > Avena longiglumis. The sequence goes on from CP125974.1 coordinate 21,506,053, forward strand.
CGGAGAAAGCCACGTGGGTGAACTTCAGGGCCATCGTGGCCGGAGGTGGGCGGAGGGAGCCGGCGTGGGTGATCTACAGGGATCCTTCGTGGCCGAAGGTGGGCGCAACGGCGGCGGAGGGCGCATGACGATCCGGCCGGATCTGCAAGCTCCGCCCGAAGTGCTCGTGCGCTTGTTGACCCGTGGCCTCCTTTTGTGAACTGCTGGTGTCTGTTCCATTTGGTTGGACGACAGATGTAAGGGATGTTTTTGCAAATAAGACACAAGTAGAGGCTGACAATGGGTCCCAGATTGCCATGTCATCAGATACGTCTCTACTATATCCGCGGTGACCACGAGTGACGTTTTGACGCGTCTTCAGTGACCGTAAACTCGTATTTCTGTTGTACAATGACCGTATTGACTTTGCTAAACAAGTTTAGTGACTATCCATGGATTTAATTCTTGTTATAATCATGTACTTGTAGCAAATAGTAGATGACTACGGTAGATGGATAGAGAATATAGTGTGTCTAGATATGCAACTACTCCATCTGGACAATCTTATATGGCAAGATGTACGCAAGCAAGTAAACAAGTACTAAAGGGAAAAGGAAACGAAGTAACCGCAATGTAGACTTGGAGATTATTCTCGTAATTCCTTTTGAGAGGAAGCACTACAAAAATACCCTGTATGTGTGGCACAAGCGAAAATTACCAATTGTTTACCTGATAGTTGAGCATTGGCGGAACCAATTTTTTGCGACGACCTCGCATACGACATGCCAGACTTGATACCGCCGGATTTTGGTGCCGCGGTAGGTAGTACGCAAGAGCGACATTTTTAATGTCACCCTTCGGCGAATGAGGCATTCTGGGTGGGAACCGGTAGTGGATTGTCTATATTATCTGGCATTAGTATTTGGAAAATTGAAAATGGACATGGTAATATTTGAATCCGGATCAATATAAAAATGGATGTGGTAAATATCCGGATCTGTTTTACGAATACAAAACAAATGTGGTATTCAATTTCGAAGCAAATGAAAATGGATATATCTGTATCCAAATAAAATTGTGTTTTCTTATTTTAGTGATTGTAGTGCGATATGCAATTATTCAACATAGATAACTAACAAAGTGGTATTTTCTGTAACTAACAAATCTCAAATACTACTAACGCCGTTACCTTTCATGGTGTTGTTTGGACAATGACATTCATTCAAATACTTCAATGTTGATGGTTCCCTTCTTCCATTGACGAATCTGTTCAAAATTGGGAACCATTTTGGTGTACTATTTAAACTAATTATCAAAAGAAATCTTCCATTTGTTTCTGGTTTTCTTGAACTGGAGAATTGATTTTTTTAACTCTTTGCATTTCCCAAATTGCAATGGATCTAACTATTTACCGAGTTGATGAATTTGAATTCTGTTTGTGTACTGAATCCATGACAAGTTGGCGTGGCGACCGGGGACTAAGATAATCATTGCATCCTGATACTCGCTCGTGCTTTATATCATTTCCTTTCATGTGGTTACTAATATTTAGGATGATTCTCTAGAAGGTATATTTAGTATTTTGTAACATAATAGAAAACAGTGGAACAAAAGATCTATGAAGGGAACTTTTGCACTTCTTGTCGTGGTTTTGTCGACGCGTACGATCCCAACGGCGAGTTTAGAGACGTGGGGGAAGACGGAGAGCGTCTGGGTCGGCTTGACACAGTTTACCAGGTTTAGATCTCACGACGGTGGCGAGATCCTACTCCTGCTATAAATCACTATAATGACAATACGCCGAGTTACAAGATTGGAGAGTTCGCTATGTGCGAGTAGTGCAATGCACTTATTGTTCTCTTGTGTGTTGCCCTAAAGGCTTCCGTAGGCCGGCTTATAAGGACGCCAAGACCTAGGGTTACAAGGAGAGTTCCAGCCGTATACGGTTACAGAGTCCTAGACTAACACTAACTAGTATCCGTGTCCTCCAAGGCGCCGGCTTCCATCTTAGGCGGCGGCACGTCGCCTTCCTTTATCCCTACTGGACCTCCGTCTTGTCTATCAGCAAGTGGGCCGCCCGGTTATGCCATAGGCCTAACCACCAACTGTGGGCCACCCGGGCTTGCCGGTATGAGACTATGCCTTAGGTATACCTATTTGGTATATCCACAACAGTAGCCCCCGGAGTTCTTCAAGATCCTCGTGTTCCTCCGTCGAGCTTTGAGCGTAAGTATCACGTCGTCTTCAATTTATAGGTGTGCTTCGCGAAGAATCTTGGAGAGCTCCCATGTCATATTCTCATCGGACTAAGCCTAGACAGAGAGTTGCTTGTATGCTTCTACGAACGAATCCAAGGCGGAGAATTCTCTAACGAATTGTTAGTGATTCTTCCAAGCTCTAGGAACGTCCTCAATATCATCATCCATGCAGGACGGTATGCAAGCCGAAAAAAATCACGGCTACTGGGCCATGGGCATAAAGACTGCCAAACTGCCGACTTAGAGCCAGCAAAGCCACAAACATAAGAGCTTGCCGAATTAAGGTCTTAGAGCCTCTCATATCACGGGCGTTTAGGCCATCGAGCCGTGTAACCCAATGAAACATCCACGAAGGCAAAGTTGATGTCGAGTCCCCGGGTTTCGCTAACCGGATTTTCACCGTTTTGAAAGTTTCTTCACATAACCATATGTAGCCCCCGAGCATTGAGTTGGCTTCGTCGAAGGCGGCTTGATGCTCAAAAGAACATGCATAATTGTACATCAAACGATTGTAGCCCCCGAGCGCCAAGTCGGAATTTCAAAGGAAAATCGTCTTAGTGCTCTCAGAGTAGCTTCAACAAAAATGTAAATAGTGTAGCCCCCGAGCATCAAGTCGGAAATAATTTCGGCTTGGTGCTCTAGAGAGAACTTCACAAAAAATTCAGCATCGGTGTAGCCCCCGAGTGTCAAGGTGGAATTCACATGAATTTTTCGGCTTGCTGCTCAAAGATAACTTTCACCATATCTTGGAGATCATCGTACTGTAGCCCCGAGGTTTGTTCCGGCTTGGACGCAAGGCGGGACAAAGCTCTTAAATTAGAGATGTCAAGCCCCCGAGCGTCAATCCGACATCTTTAAAGGCGGCTCAAGTCTTGATCAACAACTACGAACGCTGCCCCCGAGGGTGTCAAGCCTAGTGAAAATCCGGCTTCAAACACCTTAATCCAAGGAACGCGGCAATGTCCAAGCGTTACGCACCTAAAATATAAACATAAAAATACAAATGTATTAAATTGTTCCTTTGATAATGTCCAACAAACAAATATAAGGCGGAACAAACATAGCCTTTGAACAAATGCTTTAAAGCTGAAACAATGCAGCGGATGGACACATAAAAATGTTTAGGAGGGAAAAACTCAACTAATTTAAACAGTTTATATAAAATTTTGTTTAAACAAGTGCTGGCTTATCCATTATTCTGGTTTTTATGCTTGATCTTTCGTGAGACGGAAGACACGCAACACAGAACCATGTCCTTGGGCGATGGTGCCTAATGACACCGTCCAGAACCCAAAGCCAAAACGCCGGCTTTGAGTGCCGAAAAGTCACTACTCCGGAATCCACATAAAAACAACAGAAAACTTGTATCCAGAAAAACTTAAGCTAACACCCGAAGACGTGTTTTTCTGCATGATACTGGGACCTTAAACGGCAAGCCAGTAGAGAGTTTATACTCACGAGCGCAAGGAAAGTCTTGGAAAAGAGCATGACAAAACGAAAGCGGTAAAAGACTCAAAATATGAGTGAACCAATCTTAATCTAATGATCATAAATAATTAAAATAATAAATATAAATAGATACTTTGCTTTTGAGTGAAGTCGGTGTTGTTCGTGCCAAAGACAAACTCAGCTGTGGTCTGTCTATGGCGAAATTGTAGAATTTCCGCAACGACAACAAAACCATCCGTGATGGAGTTTGGAGCAGTTCCACGAGCAACGTCCGGGGCAAAACCAGCCACTGTGAAGACAAAGTGTAGTGGCCGCGGGCAAAAACCAACACGCATCCGTCTGTAAACTTTCACGAATCGAGACCGAAAAAACAGATGCACATCGACACGGCTCCAATTTCTTTCTGACCGGAAACATGGCTTCCCTAGCCGGACATTCATGTGGAAACGCTTTGATCCTCGCGTGAATTATTTTCTCCTCCCAAAATAGAAAATACTAGGAGCTCGTTCAGTACTCTATTCCTGGCAGCTCCCTAGATCGTACTTTTCTTCTTCTTGGGGATTGATCCGGTGAACGATTTGCTTTTGATTCCTTGTTGACAAGAACTCTTTTGCGCGTACGGTTTGCACGAGCTGCCTCAGGCGCCTCGCGGTTCTGATCGCAGGCCCGGCTGCGTCTAGCGGCCGCCTAGACGACCAAATTCATGCGTGGCTTCCGCCTACTCCCTCCGTCCTAGATGATAAGTCACAATTCTCTAATATCTTGGCTAAGGTTTAACGTGATTAGGGCTGAAATTGTGACTAATTAGGCCGGACTGTGATGCTTCGTATCTGGTACAGCCAATAAAAACAGCTCATAATTACTGCATGCATGATAGATGTGAAAATCCGATGCATGTGAAAGAGAGAAAGGTGCGGGTTGCATGTGCTAATTAACTCCAATTAATACAAAATTGTGCCTTATTTGCTTCATATGCGGGACAATCTGAAAATGAGATTGTGACTTAGGACAGAGGGAGTAGTATTTTGCGTGGCGCGTGTCCCGTGACACGTTGCACGCGTGGGTGACCGTGACGATTTCCACGCGCGTAGTTGAAGTAGACGTAGAAGGCTGCCGGCTCGATCAGCCTGTCGGCGAGGAAAAACCAAGCATGGCCATCGACGTTTTGCTTATGAAGATTTCGACACCTCCAAAGATGATGTATGTAGCCGTCGTTGAAGACAGTGATGGATCCCGCCCTGATCCGTGCTATAAGTGCCTCTTGCCCCACGGTGGGCGTCAACTGTCGTGGTTTCGTCGACACGTATGCCATAGGGGTATCCCAACGGCGAGTTTAGAGACGTGGAGGGAGACGGAGAGCGTCCGGGTCGGCTTGACACAGTTTACCCAGGTTCAGATCTCACGACGGTGGCGAGATCCTACTCCTGCTATAAATCACTACAATGACAATACCCGAAGTTACAGGATTGAGGGTTCATGTGCAAAGTAGTAGTGTAATGCACTTATTGTTCTCTTGTGTGTTGCCCTAAAGGCTCCCGTAGGCCGGCTTGTAAGGACGCCAGGACCTAGGGTTACAAGGAGAGTCCCAGCCGGATACGGTTACAGAGTCCTAGACTAACACTAACTAGTATTCGTGTCCTTCAAGGCACCGGCTTCCATCTTAGGCGGTGGCACGTCGTCTTTCTTTATCCCTGCTGGACCTCCGTCTTGTCTATCAGCAAGTGGGCCGCCCGGTTATGCCATAGGGCTAACCACCAACTGTGGGCCACCCGGGCTTGCCGGTATGAGACTATGCCGTAGGTATACTCATTTGGTATATCCACAACACTTCCATTGTGCACGTCCTTTCTGTTGATGATTTCTTCATAGGAACTGACATTTCCCATTAACCTGCTAAAATAATTATAAGGGGTGCCTTCATCTGGTACATTGGAACCCATTTCTATAAAAAAAATGGTACATTGGAACACCTGGCACAGGCACATGTATACCCTAAAATAAAATTATAATTAGAGAATCCAGTTTGGACATTTAATCTTAAATTATTCTATCATAAAACACTCTTGGTGCTATGCCATCAACCCTGAAGTGGAGAGTCTTGGGGTCATTTCATGTTTGGTCATGCATAAGGACAAGAAAAAGAACCTGCAGTAAGTACAAGAGACTATTCTATGGGTCATATCTCCTCTAAAGTCTCAACTGAGACGCGAAGTAAAGTTTTCTAGTATTTTGTTTCTTCAGCAAACATCATGCTGGATTACGGATGTGTTTGAGCCGTACAAGTAATTTTGGAAACCTTTTACAAATCATATATGCCATTGTTAGGTGAGAGAACGGTGTCTGTTCATCGCCTCAATTGAGGCGCCCTTCACAGTTGATCTCCTTCTGTTTGGTCTTGCCCAGTGTTACAAAATCAGATAGCATGCAGTTTGTAAATCAGATTGTAATGTTCATTTTACTTGCAGTTGTACTGAGGCCATTATAATGGCAGAAGTCGCACCAATAGGACTGTGTAATCAAACTGGGGGGATGGGCTTCCTTTATCGTCATTCTGTTCATCCCAACATGATTGTGAAGCCTTACGGAGTAACAGTGCTCTTTTCCTTCGGACCTAGATTGACAATGGTCGAATATTATACTCCCTTCGTCTCAAAATAGTTGTCTTAGATTGGTCAAAATTTAAATGAATCTAGACAATATTTACTATATAGATTCATCTAAAATTTGAAAAAGCTAAGACATCTATTTTGACAAAGGAAGTAACTCCTTTTGTTCTTCATGTACGACATGTGTGACCAGGATAGGTCAATGTTTTCTTCTGATTCAGACTTCAGTCCCAGCATGGCACCTCTGTTTCGTATGTAAACCTTGATCGTTTTACTTTTACAGTCTTGTATACTGATACGTCTCTATCTGATCTTGCTGTCTACTTCCTCCGTTTTATAATATAAGATGTTTTAGCTTTGTAAAGGTAATGTATATCTAGACGTCTTTTAATGTATAGGTTGCAGGGTTTGGAGAGGTTTACTCTGAATGTACACACTAAAAGAAGTCTAGATACGTTACCTTCAAAAAACTAAAACATCTTATTTTTGAAACTGAAGGAGTACATATGTACTTCAATGCCAAAATAGGTTATGTCGCTCATTCTTGTTGGAAACCGAATCTATGAATATTTATCATTTCATTCGCGCATTGAAGATCTTATTAACGCAGTGAATTTGAGAAATGTTAATCACTCTCCAACTAATAATGCATATACGGTGACCACAAATTTCGTATCCTACCCAATGCAACTTAAGAATGATCCGATGAATAAAATAGATTGACCAATCAAGATTTCTACAATGAAAACACTACCAGAGATTGGAGTGAAAACAACTATGCCCCAGCATCGCAAATTCGCAATGCCATCCCCACCCTGTCATGCTTCGAAGCTAGAGTAGTATTGACTTGAGAAAGCTCAAGTACAGTTCGTGCCCCTAACGTGTCGTATCATGGACGAGTGCCCTTCTATAACGAGTAAAAATGACAGGTGTGTGAGTGTGTATTACAAGACATGGCAACATACATCAACTTTTCCAACGTACACAAGTATAAATTTATATAATACAGATGAAAAGGGTGACGTGAATATCCATTGACCACCCAGAGCAGTCTATACTAACTGGCGGAAGTTCCTCAAATACCAAACATCATAATTCCTACTATGTCACTGATGACATTTATCCTCTACTTTCTTTGATAGCAGCAGGGATCTTCACGGAAAATTAATTGATCTCCATAATTGCAATTCCTTCGCTAAATCCGATCGCGAGGCTACATATACATATGATTCTCCCATGAGAAATTTGAAAATATTGCACATGTCTCTGATTGTAGACATAATTGAGCGCAAGAAAAAAACAGGACAATAGAACTTACTCTCCAAGCCACATTGTATTCTTAATTGCTAAATTGCACCACATATTTATATAGAATGTTCAACGGAAATAAGCAACCACACATCAAGTCACAATTTTTCAGTTTGTTGTAGAACATACGTGAAATAGATGTTACAGAAATCACATGAGAGAAAAACTACCATGACAAATATAAGTAGAACGCCAAAACTTTGAGATAATTCTTTATAATAGGTATATTCATCGGGACTACCGTTGGTATAATTGGCATCTTTAGTTACATTCTTCAAAGACCAAATAATCAGTGCGCTAGTTTGGCTGCCTGGTGCATTGGAGTACAATTTTTTTAAATGAAATATAATATTTCTCAAGTTCCACAGATACATTTGGATGTGGGCTACATACTCTAAAGTTGCATTAACAAATAACTTCATTTGTGTGCTTAATTAAAATAACAAGTGCGTGGATCTATATTAGTAAACAGTACCTTCATTATAAATCCATACATTTTTTCTTTCTTATGTAGTACACATATAAACTTATTTCTTCATGAAATTCTATAGTGCCCTGTGAGGATCTGTATGCAATGTTTAAAAAATCAGACTTTTTTTAACACTAAAATGTGTTTCTATTTTGAATTTTTTAAAAGCCGAACTCCAATAGATCCAAGCTCTATTCAACACGCAAATACCTTCACCGTAGCATAGACCATCTTATTTAGTTTGTAGGATAACAATTGGTTGAAAATTCAAAACTTTTTGAATCCTTAGCACATCGGTTGGCCACTAGGTATTTCTTTGAACTATACTCTAGGGCTTTAATAGTATGTTACTCTAGGGCTGAATCACGTGCTATGAACCGTGGAGATGGTTATTTATAATTCTTTTTTGAGAGGTTGTTGGTTCTTGTGATGTATAATTATTTGCCTATCGTGGATGCCCATATATATACAAGAAAACTCTGTCAAGATTTATGACCTTTACCTAGATTATGTGTTAGTGCTACCACATAATCTTTGGTCTTATATTCCAATAGGACACTTTTCTGGTAATCATGGACGAACTCACAAAAAAGAATGGACGGGAAAGAAATAATTGAGTATCATAGGAATTAATCTTGTTACCTTCTTATACTCTTAATGTATGCAAAACCGGCACGAACCCTGTTGAGCATAAAGTTAAATGTTTTCCCAGACCTGCAAAATTATGAATGAATGTCATAAATTTTGTTAAATTCTATAACCTTAAATTATTTTGTGAGATCACACAAAATAAACCCATGTAGGTAATGCGTAAAATCAGAAACATCTACCTGTAAGTTGTGGTGTTGTGGAAAGAAACAACATTGTCAGGGGACACTGTAATCAAAATCGGAAGGCTCGGGAGGTAATCAATCACACCAACACTGCAGCCCCAATCACACTGCAATCCCCTGAGCTGTCGGATACATGCTTCTGTCTCCAAATCCCAGATCTGGTGAATTTAAAATGAAATAGATCAACATGATTGACGGCTTGCAACATACTATTACTACATACTCCCTCCATTAAGGTTTATAAGGGCCTCACATTTTTCAGATTTATTTTGACCAAGAATTAGATAAATAATAAATGATTTGTTTACCACAGATATTATATCATTGAAACCTTGGTTCGAAATGGAATCCAATGGTGTATTTTGGGACATGTAACACATCTTATATTCAATTGATGGTCAAAGTTAGACTCAAAATATGTGCAGGCCTTAAAAATCAGAAGAGAGGGACTTATATGCTATTACTGAAATAATAATAAATACTAGAAAAGATAATAATAATGTCATACGCGTGCCATCCCATTGGTAGATCCCGTAACCACATACTGCCGATCACCATCCGGGGAAAAATAATCAACACAAAGCAGCTTATCAGGAAAGCTGTCGAACGTGGCAATGGGAACAGGAGAAAAGGTGCTCCAGATCTGTGAATTTTAAGTAAAATTATGAGTCCACCATTCAAAAGATTATTGAAACAAAAGTAGAAATAAACAGTTTAACCTTTACTGTGCCGTCTAAGGATACGCTGGCAAAAGTTTTGCCATCCTGCGGGTTGAACATGACTTGCTCTACCCAATTTGAGTGTGATTCGAACGTCCGAATGCAAGACCAGTCGGTCTCCCAGTTCCAAAGCTTGATCAGGTGGTCATCAGATGATGACAAAAGAAACGGATGACTTGGGTGGACCGACAGTGACATTACCCAAGCCTTGTGAGCTTTGAATTTCTTGAGCCCCTTATTGGTCATACATGCATACACGTGGATGAACCCATCCGCATCACCTGCGACGAACCATTGCATTCGTGCAATGAATCTAATAGAACGAATCCATGGCTCATCCGTTTCCGTTTGCAATTTTTAAAGACAGCATCCTCGCCTGTCCAAAATGATGCTATTAACGTAGTGCACAAGATATCATGAAAGATCAATCTAACAACAAACATATGTAGATTTGTTTATACGGTACATGACTGATCCAATTAGAGAAACACCCCTGTTAGTTCTTGTGTACCTGGGTCTCATAGTTCCACATGGAGACATACCCATAGTAGTGACCTGCCAAAATCCTGCATCACACCAGAGGGTAATCAGACTTCGAAAACTCTGAGTTACTTACAATTTTTCATAAACTCACAAATTCATTGTTTTTCCATGTACAGGTTCAGCAATTCATATATGTTAGATCTTTTTTTCGGGAAACACCAAGTGCAACATAGACGCACACATGCACACACACCATAGTTTTACATGGACTTAAGATAGCTATTCCTTCATTCCAAACAAAACCAAAGTAGTTTTTCCTATAAAGATCATAGTCTCTAAAATTCCTATGCTTTCCTATTTGTTTCAAACAGAGCCTATATTTGGTAAATAATCTACAATTGATGAATGTACCGTGATACGACATTAACTTTGCAGTGAAGTGCACAACATTTAATTTGGTGCCCATACAAAAAGATAAATTGCCGCAGGAGGACTATAAATCTCACCACGGCTCAGTTGGATGCACGTCCATTGTCACAATTAGCCCCACACTGTCCCCGCAGCACAAGATCTGAACACAATCATGCTTGGTAAATATCAGTCACCACAAATATGCAAGATATAAAATGAAATGACCTGCTGTTACCTTAATTCGCGGTCGTATCGGCTGCTGCATCAGAAAAAAGGCAACACCAGAACCCAAAGAAAAATATATCAAAACAATGACGAAATATCCCAGAATCTTAATTCTGGCGTGTCAAGTTCAAGTTGGTCGTTGGCCTAAAACACCATGTTAAAATAACTAACCTCAGAGGTTACCGTGTCGCCAGCTGGATCACAAACAGTAATTTTACCTCATCCATCTCACTGCCGCTTTCTTCTTTGGCTGCCAAGAAAAAGTAGTCATTCGCCTGACGCCTTCATGCTATTGTGAGCCACTCCACATTCTAGAATCACTGCAAGCGCATCTATGTTGGCTGGCTGCTGCTGCATTTCCATGGTTACAACATACGTGCAACTGGACTTTGGAGGTAGAATGCCACGGAGCTGAGACAGCCCATCCAAGTAAAGTTCTGGGGTTTCCGGGGTACATCTAAAGGCAACATGCTCATCCTCCGAGTTGTTTGCTAGGTGAAGTGGGCAGGAGATCAACTTGTTTGCCTCGAAGGGCAAAAAGAGTTGGCCGGGATGGACGTCCAACAACCTACTGGAGTCTCTTTGTTGAGATGAATTCAGCGACTCACTCCAATTGAAAATACCAGGACTCATCTGCAAGAACGAAGAAAACACATGCAGTTAACTAAAAGATTTTTTTGTGTGAAAATTCACTGATCTATGAAAAATCATCAATAGCAGTATAAAGAGGACTAAAAGTAATATAAATTACAAATAGATCCATGGACCACCTATCGATGATAAAAACACTAGCACGAGCTTTAGGCGTGCTGCCATTCTCGCCCCTCCATCATCGGAGCCGGGCAAACCTTGTCGTAGTAGAGCTTGTTGTATTAGACAGACGAGAAGTCGTCGTGCTAAGACCCCAAAGGACGAACACACTAGAGAAGGAACCATCGCCAATAATAACATCCATAGATCAGAAGAGACTTACCTGAAATCACACTAACAAACACGAAAACCGACCAGATTCCAGGAGATCCGCCGGACACACAACTCCACGCGTCCTCCGTCGGCGCAAGACGCACCACCGGAGAGAGGATAGGACGGGGAGGACCTTACTCTGACTTCAAGATATCGCTGTCGCCTCACCACCCCGAAAAAAACGCGAAAAAATGGATAAAAAAAGAATGGAAACCCCCCGCCGGGAGGAGCCGTGGTCCGCCACACCTTGAAGGCCCCAATGCCACCGGAGGTGGAGCAGACTGACGGCGTCACCGGCGAGGGAAGCGGAACCCTGGATTGGTTTTTCCAGCGGCGTGATCGCCTGCTGAGTCTAAGCACATACTGGTTCGTGTGCAGTTAACTAAAAGATTGACTACATACAAAGATGGTATGCATTCAACTAAGCTAGTCATGCTGCCCTTACATATTCTTCTCAAAACACCATAACTGTAATAAAAAATAACTCAAAATGACCTAAATCGATTGGTTTGATCATCAAGATATCCTAAGACACATACAGATAACAAAAATTTAGATCCAATTCATTTGATCTGTCCTTTTCTTTTAGAGATTTTCTTTTCAGCTTCTTTTACAAAATAACATGTCATCACATTTTGATGATGTTTTGAGGTGGGAATACCAGGCATAACCCGTTTTGTACTGATGTATGTGTTCGTATCTATAACATTTAACTTGGTCAGACCAATGTGTGTTTTTGTATCTAGAATTCTAGATTAAACTTGTTCAAAATAAATTATCATGTGATCACACATAGAAAAAAGTGGCCGTTGCCATCCATTATCATAGTGGATGCCCTGAATATATGTTTAGAATCGTATATATTTTGTAGGACAAAAAATAGATGAAAAGCATAGCAGAAAGAGTTGATTGTGCTAATTGTAAGAACACCTGGTCCACTGAAGATCCTATCTCACTTTGTAAGACATCAGTAAGCTCAATCATACTCTCTGTCTCATTTAGCTCATTGACAATATCCCCTATACTCGGCCTTTTGCCGATCAGGCTCCACACAGCTTAAAGCAATTTGAACGCATCTCTTTACTTGTTCGGAATGTGACTCCAGACCACACATTGATGTTTTTTGTAGCCTTTTCCTCCAATTTGCATGGACCTACCAATTTCGAACATAAATATGGTATGTAGTGTACATACGTAGAACAATCAAATTACATGTGAATGGTATGGAATTATAATCAATACAAGAAACATTAAACTTACAAGCTCAACAAATTCTTCGGTAGACATTTCGGCACTTCTAAAGTAACCCTTAGGTCCTGTCATTATCTTTATCATTACAACACCCAGGCTGAATATGTCAAACTTAATTGAAGTTATAGCCCCATCTATGTATTCTGGTGGTAAGTACCCACTGCACAACACATGATATATGTTACTGATCCATGCATGTAGTTCAAACAAAATTATACCATGCTTATTGACACAAGTTCAGTTTTTTAGCAAGGACGAGACACATGAATATATAAAACTCACAGTGTTCCTATAGGACCTTTTGTAATCTGCGTCTGTTCTTGTCCAAACAACTTTGATAAGCCAAAATCAGCGATCTTTGGCACCATATTCTTATCCAATAATATATTCGCTGGTTTCAAATCCAAATGATAAATTGGTGATTCCAATTCCTCATGAAGGTATCTTAAACCGTCGCAAATGCCCTTTATTATTGCAAAACGTGTGCGCCAATCGTGCCCACTAGATTCATCTGTAGCAACAAACAGAATCCTCAAAATGTTTATTCTAATAATAATCCCTTAACAAACTGATGAATACAAGTAGCTAGATCACTATCTTACCAGAAAGAAAATTGTCAAGGCTTCCATTAGACATGTACTCAAAGCAAAGTGCCCTGCGTGTCTCTTCAGCAAGAACCATTTTTCTGTTGTACTCTACGTACTCTCGCCGAGTTTCATTACAATAGCCAACTAATTGCACAATATTCTTGTGTTCGAGACTTGCAAGGTTGCTATACTCCTTCTCAAATTGCTCGTCGTCTTGTCCTGGCATATGATGAAGCAGCTTCACAGCAATCCTTTCTCCGTCTTTATGTACTCCCTGTTCATGTGCATAGTTTCAGCCACACATGTACAATCTCTATATAGCAGAAATTAGTCTTCCCATGTTTAAATATCTGCTGACTCATATTATTTATATGATGTTTGTGATTAGCACAAAGAAAGAGTGCATCCTGAGATGAAGCATAAAAGTTAATTTTTTGAATGAACAGTAGATAACAGTATGATGTACTCCCTCAGTTCCATAATTCTTGTCTATGAACTAAAACCACGACAAGAGTTATGGAAAGGGGAGAGTTAGCCCATGAAGTTTCACATTTTGGCATGATTTTATTAGCATTGTGCTCTATTTGACATATGCAATTTCTCTTCTACTGACTCAAAACTACGTCACCCGAACCTCTCAACGGATCAAATTCAGAGTGCTACAGAGCAAATACAGAGTGCTGCATGTCACTTCACGAGCGCTAAACATTATCTTCTGTTATAATTGTATGAATTATTTTTTTACAGAAAACAATTTTATGAAAATGCACATTTATGCCTTTTTTGTGATACCTTGTAAACTGCTCCATATGCCCCACTGCCAAGCTTTCGGTCCTTGGAGAAACCATTTGTTATTTGTTCCAATAAATGGAACGTCAGACTCCTTGGAACCACACTTTCATTGTCCATCTTATCGTTCTCCTAGTAAAAAAGAGCACAAAATACTGTTCCAAGGAGAAGGAACTGTTGCATCAGAGAAGTTGTTCTAAAATATACTTACTGTAGAACATGTAGTATACATTTCATGACCAATTAACTGATCTTCTCCTGGTTGACCTCTACATCCATGGCTCCATACAAGTCATGCTTGCACAGATCAGAGATCCATGGATGGAAACAAGGTACAAAATTTAATTTAATTAAGGATCTCTCCATGGCGCCTAGAAATACCCTTCCCCAGACCCCACAAAGTGTGGGAGATTTCAGCACTGGGTACGCCCTTTCCAAGGACTTCTTCGTGGCGGAAAAAAGATAGGAAACAGTTCAAAGTTAACTGGGATCTGTAAAATTCCCCGATTTCCAAAGAGGGCCAGGCTAAGTGGATAGACATGTCATGAGCCACTTGCTACCTAGCATTACATAGAGAGTAAGCAGGGATCGATCTGTGAAGATCAAGGAGGCACGGCTCAGCTAGCAGCTTCTCAAAAGGAAACAGTAGCTAGACGACCAAGGGACGGAGGCTGTTGGAAACGCCCTAACCTGGAAAAGGCCTTCCTTGAGAACGATCCTTACTGCTCGCCAATGCTCGTACCTGATCTGTGAAAGAAGAATGCCAGAATGGGCAGTTAAGTGCACTCGCAGATGTCACATCGTGCAATGGGATGACAGTACATGGTCAACTAAAATAGACTATGATATCACAGCATTCAAGGTAAATCCATGTGGGCAGACATGGGGAATCTAGCCGTTGCATAACTAGTGTAGTTAACTCTAACCTCCAATGATTTAATACGATAGGAACAACTTGATCGATCCACGAATTGTACAATTCTAATTCTATCATTTCAGGGCCCCATTCTTTTCACCTATATTTACAAATTCACAACTTGCAGATTTCCATGTTGACTGTGTACATATTAATTAGTTTCATCATAATATGGCCCATTAAAATTACTGAGAAGATCCTTATTACGGTTGCATGTGCATGCTGAAAAAAATGAGTGTGTCTCGGTTCTCAGTGAGCTGAAGAGACACAGCCGATCGGGTTGACAGTGGCCATGCTTTTCCTCTCCTCTTCGTGTACTTGGATCCGATAGGCATATGCAACAGCAGTTCAGATGACGTTGAGACATAAATGGAGGTGTGGTCGTGGTGTTTGGTCATCGGTTCGCCATGGGCGTACAAGCTTTGGGTGGTGGGACAATGAGATGTTCGAAGGAGTGGGGGTAACTGCTGGAGAAGAAAGACATATCTTACCATTCCAGATCTCATTCCACCGGCCATTTCAAAGTCCAGCACCATCATGAGTAGGAGTCTCATACTACTTGTCTAATGACAATTGACAATATACCAGGCCAGGTTCTGTCTAGGCATTTGATGCAGCCTTTCATATCTCCTTGGGAGTTGAGACTGGGGCTTCCTTGACTAAAGTCCATTGACCAGGATTTCCTAGCCACTGGTTCTTCAGCTAAATTGCCAGTAGGGCATATCAAGATCAACAATGCCACCATAGTTGTGCTGTTCGCCGAAACAAAACCCGGACGTGATTCATGTCTTTTTCAGACTTAAGAGTAAGAGGTGATTTATGTGAACGGCTTCGGCGCCGCTTTAATTTTAAGGCTGATAAGCAGCCCATGTTTTAAGCCCATCCCAAAAAGCATGAATGTAACTTTCTGCTAGGCCCATCACACTTTCCCTTAGGTCATCACGAAGCCAAGCATCTCTTGGATATTTGCCAAAGGAGTCCTGGTACACTGAAAGCAAAAAAAAGCAGAAGTGCCAATCAATGAAACGACCAACAGTACACATGGTACATAGTGTTGAAATTGTACAGTTGAAGCAAGCAGGACTACAGTACGAAAAAAATATTTTCACCATATAATTTGTGAACACTTTGAACAGTTTCACTGTCTTCCCAAGGTTGACTCCAGGTGGAAAAGGGAAAACTGCACATACCACATAACGGCCAAAACGGAGCCTGAGATCCCTCTACTGGTGACCTATTTCTGTAGCTCTCTAGACAAAGGCTTTAAGAACCTTCCATGTGTCTGCTTTGGGTCACTTTTTTCAATGCACGGTACAAGAACCCTCAAAGACTTGGTGATAGTCAAAGCGCGGAGGTACGTAACAAGAAAACACAGAGCATTAGAGCCTTCATGCGATGCTCGGGTGACATGGAGGAGGCGATTCCGATGGACGTAGGCCTGGACAAAACAAGAGAACATATTAAACAAGAAGAAACAAGACACCGTTTGGCTTCTGCCTGTGCTAATTAGTCTATGCAGCAAATCATACGATTCTAAATGAATCCAGCGTCCAACGTTCTTGGTTCTGCTACTGCTTTTGTTTCTAGTCCTTTGGCAAGTTCTGCGCAATTGTCTAAACTGAGAGATTCAGCTAAACTAGTAGTATTTGCACCACAACTCTAGCACAACTGGAGCCACGTCAGGGAAATATTTTAGCCATCAAAAAGTGGTGGTACCCTCCAAAGAATTAATCATTTAGTACACAAGCACAGGTCAGATGCCGCATAACCTAACAAGCAGCAGAGTCACACGAGAACAAGAACAACGACCTTTGGAGTTAAAAACAGAGGATACTAATGTATTGTCTAAAACTGTTGCACTCAGAGAGTTACAACTAAAGATCAATTTAATACAGTGGGAATTAGAGACTCA
Organism: Avena longiglumis; assembly: GCA_030063025.1. Taxonomy (NCBI): domain Eukaryota; kingdom Viridiplantae; phylum Streptophyta; class Magnoliopsida; order Poales; family Poaceae; genus Avena; species Avena longiglumis. Next base: position 21,523,211 of record CP125974.1, read on the forward strand.
ACAGAGAGTAACTACTACCAGAACATTAGGCTACACATCATTACTGAAGTCCTTAAAGGTTCTTAAATGAGACTCATAATTCTTTGCAGAAGCCAAAGGTTCCAGGTTCAGTCTTAGTGTTGCCAAAGCAACAAATGTAAGTCTGTGTTTGTGCAACAATCCAATTTAGAAAGAACAAATTAGTATCTGCTGAATTGAGCACATCACAGACAAACACTTCAACACTAATATTGAAAATGCCTATTGAGAGTGAAATGGTACACACACGACAAATGAAAATGAAAATGAAAAAAAAAAAGTTAAAAAGCGACGTTTACCAACAGTCACTAGAATATGGTGAAAACAAAGCAGGACGATGCAGCTCGGGGAAGTTTCTAAGGACATTGTTAGTTTATACGTAGGATTCTATCCTGATTGCATCCAAATACCAATTTTCTTCAAATCAGCATTCACTATGCTTTATGTGGCAACTTGAAACCATCATTTGCCAAATCCTTTGAGTTACTGCCTCTGAGCTATAATGGATACTTCAGCAATAGGAGGATGGGTGGCCTCAGCCTTAATCACCAAGCTGGTTGACAAGGTGTGTTCCTATGCTGGCGATCGGTATGAATACCAAAGGGAAGATACAAAGGAGAAACTACGAATCCTAGAGAGGAATCTATCATCAATCCATACAGTATTGCGCATAGCTGAGAGAGTGCAAGCTAAGAACACAAACATGGGAAGTTTGTTATGGAGAATCAAAGATGCTGCTTGTGATGCTGAGGATGTTCTCGATCTGCTTGACTATCGAGTTCTACAAGATAAAGCTGAAGACAGGGGCAGGGTTCACTCAGCTGCTTCAGCTGCAGCTGTTTCATCCACAACCACCATCACCACTGCCTCTACCATCACTAGCAGTAGCAGGCTCAACAGTAAAAAGGTCGGTTTTTGGTCTCAAACACTTTCTTTTATCAGACGAAGATATCAAGGAGTTACTTTCTGTAGTGGATAGATTTGTTGAGATTGATAAGCAGATGCCAGCATTCCTGATGTTATTAGGTAAGCTAGAGGACAGCATACCAGAACAGGCAGTTCAGTGGCGCAACAACCTCTATGCCAGGACCAAGAAAGTTTTTTGGTCGGGTTAATCAAGAAACCAATCTGAAGAAATTACTTGTTCATATAAATGATGAATCCAGTCAGCCATATGATGTTATATCAGTTGTTGGTATTGGTGGTGTTGGTAAGACTGCGCTAGTGCAAAGAGTGTATAACCACTTCCATGGTACATGTCACTTTGATCTCGCAGTATGGCTACATGTATCAGATAAATTCGATGTTGGACGTCTAACAAAAGAGATGGCACAGTCAGATAATCTCGGCATATCTGCTGACTTGAGCAGCATCAGTAGCTTAGATGAAGTTCAGAAGATACTTCGGGATAACCTGAAAGGGAAAAGGGCTTTAATAGTCCTTGATGATGTGTGGAATGAATTGAGTAGCCAATCGGAGAACCTATGCAAGCCCCTGCAGTTTGCCTGTAAGGGCAGCAAAGTCATAGTTACGACTCGTAGTAAAAATGTTGCAAGTATCAACGGAGCAACAGAGATGATGCACTTACATGGCTTAGAAGATGAAGACTACTGGGATTATTTCTCACAATGTGCATTCGGTGATGCAAATCCATCTGAGTACCCACAACTGGAAAATATTGGTCGGCAAGTGGTGAAAAAGCTGGCAGGATCACCTTTAGCAGCAAAGACAGTTGGGGTTCATTGAAACTGAAGCTAGAAGAATATCATTGAGGGATGTCTGTGGAAGTAAATTGTGGCAGATAGACCAAAAGGAAGATGATATTATATCAGCATTGCGGCTGAGTTATGAGCATCTTTCGGACAATTTGAAGCAATGTCTTGTTTACTTTGCATTGTTCCCTAAGAAATACCACCTTCGGGGAGATATGCTCATACAGATGTGGAGGGCTCATGGTTTCCTTAACACTCAAATGGCAGATGAAATTGCATATCGTTATATCAATGATCTCTTGCAGCTTTCATTCATTGAGAAGGTAGCTAGCAAAGAGGACCATTATGTAGTTCATGACTTGATACACGATTTTGCAGAGTCAGTCTCCAATGGAGAACACTTCCGAATAGGAGATGACTTCCGTGTCTCTATTCCGAGAAATGTTCGCCACATATATGTCAGTGCAAGCAATATATCTAAAGTGTTCATGAGTTTGGAAGATTTCAATGAAGTGAAGAAGAATCTGAGAAGCTTAATAATATGCAAGCCAGATGAAGGTGCTTCCCGAAAAGGGAAAACCTCATCAAACTTCAACCATGTTCTTGAAGAGACACTGCAACAGCTAAGAGGCTTACGAGTTTTAGTACTAACCAATCTTGATGGCATTCTCCCAAAAAATATGGACAGGTTGGTTCACCTTAGGTATCTAAGTATCCATGATAATGGAAGCTTCATCAATGTCCCCAAGTCACTATTCAAACTCTACCATTTACACGGATTGAATCTGCAAATTCAAGAAGGCGGGGTGATGAAAAAGGAGCTTCAAAAGGGCTTAAGCATGTTGACCCAGTTAAGATACTTAAAGGCCCCGAAAGAAATAACTTCAGGTATAGAATTGATTGGCAGGTTAACATCCCTTGAGGAACTAGAGGAGTATGAAGTGAAGAGTGACATGAAGCATCATATATGTCAATTAAAAGAATTGAATGAACTTCGAGGGATGCTAACCATAAAAAATCTTCAGAATGTAAGATGCATGAAAGAATCATTTGAGGCGAGATTAGTTGACAAGGAGAACCTGAACAAGCTAACACTCTTGTGGAATCATGTTGAAGACAGCATCAGCGATGACGATGAAGGCGTGTTTGAAGGGTTACAACCAAATTCGAACCTGAGAGAACTTTGTGTCAGAGGTTACATGGGAATCAATTCTCCTTCTTGGCTATCCTGTCAATACTTGCCCAACATTCATTCCATTGAATTGCGCCGCTGCCATCACTGGAAGACCCTTCCACCTTTTGGGAGCCTACCATTCCTGAGAACATTAAAGATAAAGCATCTAACGATGATGGAAAATATCGATGCTGGATTCTATGGAGACGCCGCAGTTGCATTTCCATCACTGGAAGAGCTCCTATTTCAAGGCATGACCCAGTGGAAAGGATGGTCAGGTATTGAATGCAGCAAACAGGTATTTCCACGTCTGCGTGGCATCTGTATTCAGAACTGTAACCAGTTGATGGGGCCTTTACCACTATTGCCATTCAATCAAATGCAAATTTCGGTATCTGACTTGACCTCTAAGAAGATAATTAGTCGTGAATTTGAAAATACAGCTGATGCCAGCACGTACTACCATGTTCAGCTCTCCCTGGACCGCTTGGGACTTCTCTTTGGCTGTGTTCCAACGAGCAACCTAGCCACCATTCATATGCTAGATATCTCATCCTACTACCTGGAAGCTTTTAACAAGGATCAGGAGGAATGGCTGCAACAACTCACTTCACTTAAGGAACTTCGCTTCACTGACTGCCTACAGTTGAGATCACTGCCATCCAACATGATTCATCTCACATTGCTTGAGTCGCTATACATAGAGACATGTCCAGAACTTGAGTCCTTTCCGCAGATGGGGTTACCTATTTCCCTGAAGAAGCTCAGTGTCATAAGATGCCAAAAATCGTTTAGTCAGCTCTGCTCCGAGATGAACACAAGCAACACCAACAGAATACCGCAGGTCACCATTAGGGAACCCATTGTTGGCAATGCAACAAAAAGGAGAAGGACATCATCACAATAGAAAACATGTAAGCATGAAAAACATATTTTCTTCCTTTTTCATCAAATATGAATTGAAAGAATCTTGTCCAATCTATTAAGAAGACAGATTGAAAAAAATGATTTAGTATAATACATAGCTTGCTGTTTTGGAAGGTCGGTGTCAAACATGATATTCATGCTTCGGTTTCTCTGCAGCTAGGATGTGGAGAAAAGTTCTTTTGCTGGAGGATAGATGGTTGAACAAGGTCTCGACTTAGCAGCCTGCACCAACTATCTTCTCTCTTGTGATGACCAGAATCAAGAACAAGCAAATTGTTCCGGAGGCTTTGAATAATGCATAGAATGCTGATTTTTTGGGATCCCCCAGTGTTCAGGAATTCAGAGACCAGCTTTGGATCATTTGAATGCCAAGACACTTGATTCATTAACACCAGAGTTTTTTTTTGTGGAGATGGAGCCGCAATGGAGAGTATCCAGTGTGATCAAATTATAAGGTCCAGTCTGCTGGTTTACCAGTGTAACATGTTGGTGGCAGATACGGAAGACAACAGCTCGGCTAAATCGTTGTTCGTTTTCCATTGGCATTGGTGCATTGGCAGATTCAGGGGAATCGCAGTCATATTTCTATTCGCCCTATGGTCTATCAGAATCAGAATAAAAAAGGAGTGCAAACTCTAGAGGCTGGTTAGAGTGATGCGGTAGGTAGATGGATGTTATAGAGAAAGTTTAGCTATTGTGTTTTATTTAGGGAGAAGTTTTACAATCAGATTTCTCGTTCTTTTGTTAATCTGCTGTCCTTGCTCATAGTGTCCAAAGGCTTTTTCATAACTCTCCTATACAGTTGGCTGCACATTATGGTGATAAAACAGAAAGAATTTTGCAATTCTACATGAACATTCAACTGGTTAAGTAAATATATAATTTACAATACCTTACTATTCTAATTACTGTGACACTTTGTAGGTTGGTATCATACATGATTTCAATCAGTTAGCTGGGGATTATATAGGTGACCAAGTCAACATATATATGAACTCATAAGAGGATTGAGTTCAATATATAAGAACTCATTAAAGAACTGCTCAATTTCAACAATGTGTTAGCATTTTAGTCATCCCCCATCAGATTGCTACAGCATTCTATTTTTAGGATATGATAGGGACATGTTCTTCCTTACCCTATTCGTAGTACTAGATGAAATCGGATGGTCAAAAGAATTTTTGCATGCTAACTGTCTAATTTTGCTCACTCCCACTCATCTGACAGTGTACCACTAGTGTCTGTACTTATCCCAAGTTTGGTCATTTGACGCGATGATGATCTTTTGTTTGCTTACCTCAATACTGAGCCTAATTTGGTCATCTGGCACATATTTACTGACCCCACTCAGAAAGAACACCACAAGTATGTATCCAGTTTGGATCAATTTTCAAGCAATCTTTCAACAAATCTGTAGTCGGGCATGGCTACAAAGCCTACAACAAGGTGAAACTCACCACGTAACTCTGAGATGACTGTTTACATTATCTGACACCAAACTGAACAAGATTATAGTGTAGTATGATTTTACTGGAATAAATAAGAAGCTGTGGTAAGCAGTGAACATTACTAGTCGCAATCCTACATGGATCGTAAATTCAAAGGACCCAGTAGTCTCCAGTCCCCAGACTACACTATCGCAGCCCTAGAATCCAGATCCGCCCCCATTTTTCTTTGTCAGCACTATATGCAGGGGCAGCTATTAAGAAGGGTCTCTGGTCGGAGGGAAACCAGAACCGGAACAACAACCAGGCAAGATGGGCTCAAAGCCTGCCCAAATGCTCGGATTAACCAGGCAAGAACACATTGGTGGCGACCAGAGAGTGAGCCACAGCATTTCATCATTGGATTGCAGTAATAGGATACCGTGGACCGGCCATGTAGATGGGTTTCTTACTTGGTGAGAGCGGCGGTCGCAGAGGCAGGCGGTCTCCCGCCGCCACCGGAGACCACGTCGGCGACGGTGGAGGGCGGCCGGAACAGACGGGAAGGAAGGAAGGTATGAGAGGAGAGGCCCCTTTTTGGGCTAGTCTTAGTACAATCCTGGCCCGTTGGGCCTTGGAAATGCCCCGTAGAAAGTCGAATTTATTCGATTCTGGTCCAACGATTTACATTCTCTGCGGCTCCTCCCAGTCTCCGCCGCCGCCCCAATTGACGTGCAGCCCCCATCCGCATCCGCATCCGCATCCGCATCCGCGCCGCCCCATCCCCTCCCGCCGGTTTGTTCCAATCACATACAGATGATCACGAAGGCTTGTTGATCACGAAGTTCAGGTATTATTCGTCAAAAACCTTCATCTTTGCGTTTTCTGGCAAGTTCTAATCTTCTCCTTGTATGATAGAGGCTGAAGAGGTCCAGTTTCTTTATCTAGTCATCTAGCAGTATACTGCATACTGTGGTTCAAATCCTATTTCTAGTACACATACTACATCTTTGCGGTTAGTTTCATCAATCCATTTCTATGTGGAAGTGTGTATGAGAAAATAGGAAAGGAGAAGAAAGATGAAGGGCTACCGGAAGGAGCCGAGCCAACCGGAAAAAAAAAAGAACGATCAACTCTAACGGCGATCATAAATGACTGCAGACAAATTAGTCTTTTCCTGTAGATTTAAATGATTCAATTTGTTTAAATTTGTAGAAACCACCTCTTGGTAAATCATGATGAGAATTAGTCTGATTTTGGGTATTTTACAAATTGACAAGGAGTATTTTACAAGTTGACAACCAACTTTGGTTACATATAATTCAAGGCTGCTTAACTTTTGGATAAATAACCAAATTTTCCTTCGTCAAAAGCCTTCATCTTTGCATTATGTCAAATTTGCTTTATTTTTCTCCTTTTATGATAGAAGAGGCTGAAGAGGTTCGGTGTTTTTTGTGGGGTTGTAGAGATCGACGAAGATGAAGCAGAGGCGGTTTGTGAATCTCGTGACGCATAAATGGGTCCAACAAGTTTATTCGCTGCACCGCATCGATCCTTATGCCCATTTCTTCTACGGATCAACAAAAGCAGCAATTGAAGCAGCAGACGAAGCGGCCGAGAAGAAGACGGAGATCCTGCTGCAGCTGCCGACCCCGAGCATGAATTTCGTTGCACCTTTCTTGGATATGTTCGCGCTCTTCAGCCCCCGCGCCGGCAGCGAAGGCAAACTGGTCTACGCCGATCGGACCGGCAAGGCCGATATGTACGACGCCGATAGAAATGCCCTCATCAGCCTGGGCCATCTCAAATCGTCTAAGGGGCTTAGACCGATGTGCATGTCCGTCGCGCACCCTGGCACGGATGAAGACAGCATGTACGTCTTGGACATGTACCCTGGGAGGGACGACACTCGTGGATGCTTCGAGGTCCTTGAGCCCACGCCCATGCGGGAATTAAGCATGTCGATGCCGCGGTGGCACTGGCGACTTCTTCCGCCGCCTCCCTTTATCCGCCAACCTGGGTACAGACCCTCCCCGGTCACCTCCTTCACCACCGTGGTCCGCGGCAAGGAAGGTTGTCCCACCATCTATGTATCGTGTGACCATGGCATTGGCACCTACAGCTTCGAGGCGGCACATCCTATCTCTAGTCGCCATGTGGGATGGAGTCCCTCGGAGGAATGGAGCCATGTCGGGGAATGGAAGCTACCCTTTGACGGGCGAGCTCAGTACATACCTGAGTTCAAGCTATGGTTTGGCTTCTCCCCCTCCAGCCCCAACCACCTGTGTGCCGTCGACCTCTCTCCACTAGCCATGGGCCATCGAGGACCACCACCCACCGAGCCACAAACCTGGCAAGATCTGAACCCGCCCGAGGGAGAGGTGTGGGATCCAATGCACCTCGACCTTGTACACCTCGGCGATGGCAAGTTTCTCATCGCCAGGTCCTTTGAAGCACCAGAGGCCCGCGAGCAATTTGCATTGCTCACTGGCATAGAGATGATTGCTGGTGACCATAATAAGCTTCACATGGTAAAGCACAAGTGCGCACGCCTTGTGTTCAGTAGTCACGTCATCAAATGGGTGCTCTGATTCAATTGGCTTTGCACGGAGCTCCGTCTGCCACGTTTGCTATGTGGCCCATCTATTTCCTTGGTACTGGTTCTATTTGTGTAATTGAGGGTTTGTGTGTGTTCGTTCATTCTATCAGATGCTTTCTGCATCAATCTATTGCTGATCTGTTTGTGAAGATAATACTGTATCATGTTCAATAATCATGGATGGAGTGTTTTAGTAGCTTTTTCTTTGTTTAGCTAGTATAAGACCATATGTTTATATTCAAAGCATATATTCATGTTCATTGTGTGAGATTACCTGGCTATAAAAGGCTCCGTGGGTTGCAACAGAGATCCAAACGTCGCTAACAAATCAAACTTCTGAAGCGCACAAAATATTTTTGAACTTACCTTTGGTGTGCCATGGCTTCTTCTCTCTGGTTTAAGAATACTAGGAAACTTTGGTGTGGCGGCACGCCGCGCCCATGATATATAATTGGTGTACTAATTGATGTACTAATTTATAACTCGATTACTTTCTTCATACGAACTATTATCATAATATAGGTGGTGAAGTAGCATAGTAGGATGGGTGGCGGTGGTCTCCTTGTCGCTATGTATTGTGGTGTCAATGGTGGGTGCAGTCTTAATCGTGGGAGGAGAGAAGGATGAGCTCTATGGTTGGAACAGGGAGGCCGAGAACCCAAGCGAGCTCTAGTTGATCCACAGAAGAGATTGAGGGCTTGGCACTAGTTGATCCACAGAAGAAACCCAACAGCAGTCACCAGAATAGAAAATAAACAGCAGGTGACATACCATATATATGGCCCGCAAGATTTAAAAAACTCACTTTGCAAAGGCTGGAAGTAAACATGGCACATGAGGTTAAGAACTTGTTTACCAAGAAAGAGAAGACCTCCGATTTCATGTGATGTCGACGAAGACGAGTCAACAGAGATGACATGACCTACACGGTAAGCATGTAAGATACAAAACTAAATTTGACGAAATAAAATAAAGTTAGCAGTAATGCCAAAAAAACTGTTTAAGCATGGGCATGCCAGCTTTTTATGCAAATTGCAGCTAGGCAAGTGGTGAGTATATCTTGACAAAAACGGAGATCTAAGATGACACTAAAAAATACATCATGGACAGTTTGAGAAATAGTCTATATTTCCTTAGCTCAGTTTTACGTGAGATATATGTCAGAGATAAGTGAGCTTCCGTCATAGCCTTCATCATACGTCATGGCACCCCCTTATAGCCAACGATTCCCGTTTCATCCAAGACGTGATGCCTATTGCACCATACTGTGTGGCACCCCCTTCATGTGATGTCGACGAAGACGAGTCAACGGAGATGACATGACCTACACGGTAAGCATGTAAGATACAAAACTAAATTTGACGAAATAAAATAAAGTTAGCAGTAATGCCAAAAAATTTAAGCATGGGTATGCCAGCTTTTTATGCAAATTGCAGCTAGGCAAGTGGTGGGTATATCTTGACAAAAACGGAAATCTAAGATGACACTAAAAAATACATCATGGGCAGTTTGAGAAATAGTCTATATTTTCTTAGCTCGGTTTTACGTGAGATATATGTCAGAGATAAGTGCGCTTTCGTCATAGCCTTCATCATACGGCATGGCACCCCCTTATGGCCAGCGATTCCCGTTTCATCCACGACGTGATGCCTATTGCATCATACTGTCTGGCACCCTCTTATACCCCACGATTTCCATTTCATCGACGATGTGATGCCTATTGCGCCATACTATCTGGCACCCCTTTATAACATACTGCATGGTTGTTTTGTATACATCAAGAAGTTTTTGTGGAAACTTTCTATTTCTTTCCCATGAATGTGCCTCTAGCTACAGTCGCAATCATAGATTTAGACATAGGATGTTAAGTGCATATATTTAGGCAACTTCTCACATACTCTTTCATCATTTCCCACGAAGGGCTAGTGGATCGTGGTCTTGTTTTCTAAAACCTATAATATTAGATCATAGTTTCATAGTCTTAACATGATGAAAAGACTTAGTATAAAACAAGACTAGATTCTCTCCATCTAGAATTCCCAGTTCTTACCGAACTAGCTATTTTATTCCTGGTATGGAAGAAAAAAGATTTGTGCACATGAATATAGTGCATTCCTCATATGAAGTAATAGTGCCATTAGACAAATCTAGGAAACAATCTTTTGCCTCTCCTATAAGTGAGAAACGAAATAAGCACAATTTTTTGTGAAAACGCAAAAAGCTTTGTGTTTTGATGCATTGATAGATAAGAAAATGCAACCAAAAGCCCGAACTAATGAAAAAAGCTTCCATGGCACTAGCCAAAAGCTTTGTGTTTTGATGTTGAGCCTTTCAAGCTTCATGCACTAGCCAACACAACCAAAATCCTGAACTAATGTAAAGGGCTAGTGCAATCCACTTATACACTTCAATACCCCTCTCACATGTGAGAGAAAGACAAGTTAACACATGTAGACTCGGATGTAGGCTCAAGAGGCCTTGTACATGGAATGGTGACCCAGAGGTAGGGAAGAGGCCTATACATGGGCATCGAGAGGACAACAACAATTTTATGATAAATTGCGAAAGCTAGGATTCGAACTTGAGACCCTGGACTTAGATACCATGCCAAACTTCATGCACTAGCCAACGCAACCAAAAGTCCGAACTGATAAAAATGACTAGTGCAATCCACTTATACATTTCAACAGAACCAAAATCAAATAGTTAGAATTCATTTCATAGTTCTACACGGTGACAGTGGGAAGAGTGATGGGTGCGCGTAACTAATCATCATTGGGAGTAGAAAATTCCCCAAGCTTGTTTTGTGTCATAGTGCCAATCTTTTTGTTTTTTCAAGTAGAGACAAATAAATATACTAGAACAAGAAGACAAACCATTTTTTGTAGGTTCTTAAATAATAATAATAATAATAATAATAATAAACTAAAACAAAAATTAAACTATTAAATAAGATCTCTAATAACCTCATCAGGGTAGCGAAAATTGCTTCCCTGGCACGACGTCAGAAAAAGAGTTAATACATTCCATCCAGATTATGGATGTAGTGTAGCTGTTTTTGTTAGAAGACATAGGTTTATTGAACCATTAGAAAGAATCAGCTTGGTGTAAGATTACTCGAAAGAGACCCTGAGCCTTTTGTAGGATTTTTGTTTACTAGACCAAACATTACTTTTTGGGGGATTTTATCAATGATGGAAATAAGCTAGGTCTAAGGTTTCAACTGCAACTATACACACACAAACGAGATACAAAGATAATAAATGTGATACATATAAAGCCATAATAAAGATTTATGGATAAATATGGGCATTTCGCCCTTGTGACACCATGGTCTACTACCGTAGGACTATGGATTAAATTGTACAATCACTATTCCACTGAGTAGCGTGGGGCTATAGCAGTTATTGTTGGAGATATGCCCTAGAGACAATAATAAATATAGTTATTATTATATCTTTATGTTTATGATAAATGTTTACATTCATGCTGTAAAAGTATTAACAAGGAAACATTAATACTTGTGTGATTTGTAAACTAAATTAGAGTCCCTAGTAAAGCCTCTTTATAATACTAGCTTGTTGGTTAATAAATGATTGTGGTTTCCCTATCATGAACATTGAGATGTTATTAACAACAAGATCATATCGTTAGGAGAATGGTATGATGGACATACTCCTATAGATAAGAGTAGCATAAAGATCAAGTCATTTTAATAGTTCAATTGCTATAAGCTTTCTAATACATAGTAACCTAATTCCTTCGACCATGAGATCATGCATATCATCATCACCGGAAGGATGCTTTGATGACATCAAACACCACACCGTAACTGAGAGGTCCCAGAGTTTAGATTGGTATCGTATGTAAGTGGTTTATTCGATCGCAAAGTAATCGTAGAAATATGTGGGAACCATATGAATTTCCAGATTCCTCAATTGGTTATTGTTCAGAGAAGTGTCTCGATCATGTCCGCATAATTCACGAATCGTAGGGAGACACACTTAAGGATTCGATGTTGTTGAGTAGTTATGGAATGATGAGTAAGAGACCGAATGTTGTTCGGAGTCTCGAATGGAATCTGGGATATCACGAGGAGATCCGGAATGGTCCGGAGAATAAGATTCATATAAGGAAAGTCCTGTTTTGGGGTTGGAGAATGATTCCGATGTTTTCATCAGGAATGTTCTAGAAGGTTCCGGAAGGTCCGGCACTCCGGAGGGGAAGGGTACATGAATGTGTCATAACAAGTTGGAATTGTTGCTTCATGTAGTAGGTGTCATTGCTGAGCAAAATAAAGGGATAAATCAAATCCTAGTTTGAAAAGTCAAACGCCAATTTGAAAAGTCAAACGGCAAGTTTACTTGGTGGAGGGAGAGTAGGAAACCTACTTGGGGAGGAGCTCCTCTCCCTCCACCCGCCTTGAGGCGAGTTTGGGAGGACTCTCTCGGCGGCGCGCCTCCCACCTATATAAGGAGGGGCAAGGGTGCCCCTCTAGACCTACACCTCTCTCCACCAAAACCCTAACCCTAGCCGCCGGCCACCAAGTCGCCGCCGCCACCTAGGGTTTGCCCTAGCCGCTGAGTTGGGGCCCTCCCCTTGCCCTAGCCACCAGCCTAGCCCTCTCTCCTTGGTGCCTCTAAACCCTAGATCGCCAAGGCCTCTCTCATAGTCCACCATACTCGCTCCGGCTTAAGGCGAAGCCCTGCGAGATCTCCCCTCTACTTCCGGTACCACGCCTGTGCTTGGGAATCGCGAGGAGAGTGCTACAACCTCCGCCTGCTAGAACAAGGGAGAGGAAGGTCTTCATCGAGCACCGAACGTACGATCATGAAGCGCCGAACGCAGCACGGAAGGATCGTCTACACGATCTTGAGATCGGCAAGAGTACGACTACATCACCCACGAGAATCCGCTCTCGTTAAACACTTTGGAATCTTCGAGGGTGAGTTATTCCATCGACTCGTTGCTACAATCTAGTAGATAGATCTTGGCTTGTTTGTTTGTATGCGGTAGAATTTTTTTGTTTTCCATGCTACGAACCCCTACAGTTATTAAATTAAACAGCCAAAACATTAAGATCTATGATGCCACTATTACTTCCTAGATAATCATCTACAACATAGTGTACTCTCCCATCGCCATGAGGTTTCTCCTCGTTGTTGAGAGATCTCCTTCTCTCCTCTTTACCCATCGATCTTGAGACTGGAGTACCTAACAAGTCCTAGGATCGAGGTAAAATACTAGAGACAAATATATACATCTATATTACTTAATAAAATATATAACAATCGCATATCAACATGCACATAAAGCTGCGAGGCTAAGTGTTAGACCTCAGCCCGTGAGGACTACTCAATCATGATTAGATCAAAAATAATAAACACTCTATAAGAATTCCTGAGAGAAAAATCAAATAGTCTAATAATGCCACTAGTTGCGATGGAAACAAGATTACATAAGTGGCATTTGTATTGCATAAGTGGCTCAACATGCAACTTGCAACTTGTATTGCATAAGTGGCTCAACATGCAACTTGCAACTTGTATTGCATAAGTGGCTCCACGCTCCACAATGCAACTTGTAATGCCGCTAGTTGCGATGGAAACAAGATGGAAAAATCAAATAGTCTAATAATGACATCGTTCATGAGAATTGCTCCACGCTCAACATGCAACTTGTATTGCATAAGTGGCTTTGCGGGTGTCTGTCTCTCCCATTATAGTATAGATCCAATTTACAACAGGAACTTGATAGTTCAAACATCAACGTTGTGGTTCTTGTTCGTAAGTTAGATCGACACTTATTGAAAGCCCCAAACCACGTAAAATATGCAAAGAAATTAGAGGCGTCTAACTTTGTTTTGCAGGGGTGTGCTGTGATGTGATATGGCCATGATTGTTATTATATTTGATGTATGCAATGTTCCTTATTGTAAGTTGGCAACCGGCAGGAGCCATATGGTTGTTTTTAATTTCTGTTAAGACCCGCGCGTCTATTCAAAGTAGTTGTAATAGTTGAAGCTGGTGGACGACAATCATGGAGCAGCGTCATTGACCTTGATGCAATGCCGGTGATGATGAAGATCATGTTCGTGCTTGAAGATGGAGATCGGAAGCACAAAGAAGAAAGGCCATATCATATCACATATTATGAATTGCATGTGATGTTAATCCTTTATGCATCTTGTATTGCTTAGTTAATGACGGTAGCACTATAAGATGATCCCTCATGCACATAAATTCAAGTTCTAAAGTGTTCATCCTTAGTAAGCACCGTTTGCTAAAGCTTGTTGTTTCGAAGCACCACGTGATGATCGGGTGTGTTAGATTCTGCAAGTGTATACAACGTGAGCAAGCCAGATTTGCTCATGCGGAAGCTAAGGTTTGATCTTTACGAGCCTAGCATGTACAGACATGGTCTCGGAACACGGATCACCGAAAGGTAAAGCATGAATCATATAGTAGATATGGTGAACATGTCGATTGTTCGCCATTGAAGCTACATCAACTCTCGTGATGATCAGTTTTGATGTGGTGGATTTGGTTCGTGTGATCACTAAAACAATGTGAGGGATATTGTTTTGAGTGGGAGTTCACCTAGATTAATTTAACTATTAATTAGAACTCAATTTGTCATAAACTTAGTCTAAACTATTGCAAATATGTTGTAGATCAATGGAGGCCCCTACCATCAATTTTAATGCGTTCCTAGAGAAAGAAAAGTTGAAAAACAATGGAAGCAATCATGGATTGGTTCCGCAATTTGAGGATTGTCCTCAATGCCGTAATTTGACCTATGTCTGGATGCACATTGGGTGACCGCTGCAGCTACTTCTACCGATGAAGTAAAGAATGTTTACCTCACTCGAAGAATCAAGACTCCAGTTCAAAGGTGCTATCTTGTATGGTTTGGAATCGAGCTTGTAAAAGGTTTGAGAATTCAGACCCACATGATATTGTCCGTGAACTCAAATTGATATTTGAGACTCATGCGGCAGTTGAGAGCTATGAGGCTTCTGAAAAATTCTTTAACTGCAAGATGGAAGAGGGCAACTCCGTCAATGAGCATGTGCTTAAGATGTCTGGGCATGCAAACAAACTCCAAAGCTTGGGTATAGTGATTCCTAATGCTTTGGGGATTTACCGTGTCCTCCAATCACTATGACCAAGTTACAAGAACTTTGTGATGAACTATAATATGCAAAGCATGAACAAGCAGTTGCCAGAACTCTTCTCCATGTTAAAATCTGCAGAAGTGGAGATCAAGAAAGAGCACCAAGTGTTGATGGTCAATAAGACCACCAAATTCAAGAAAGGCAAGTCTAAGCAAAAGGGACACTTCAAGAAGGGTGGTAAGAAAGTTACCAAGACCGACGAAGAAGACCAAGGCTGGACCTAAGCACGACATCGAGTGCTTTTACCGCAAGGTAGAAGGTCACCGAAGGAATTGCCCAAAGTACTTGGCGGATTTGAAGAACGGCAACATCAAGAAGAAAGGTATATCCGATATACATGTTATTGATGTGTATCTCACTAGTACTCATAGTAGTGCACGGTATTTGATCTTGGTTCGTTTGCTCATATTTGTAACTCGAATCGGTCTGCAGAATAAGCGGAAGCTAGCGAAGAACGAGGTGACGGCGTGTGGAAATGGATCAAAGGTTGATGTGATCGCGGTCGGCACGCTACCTCTTCATATACCATCGGATAGTTTTATACTTAAATAATTGTTATTTGGTGCTGCTAGCATGAACATTATATCGGGATCTTGTTTATTAAGTAGCGGTTACTTGTTTAAGTCCGAGAATAATGGTTGTTCGATTTATATGAGTAATATGTTTTATGCACATGCACCTTTGATAGATGGTCTATTTTTATTGAATCTCGATAGTGGAAATACACATATTAATAACATTGAGGCTAAACGTTTGAAATTAAGCGATAAATCGACCTATATGTGGCACTGTCGTCTTGGTCACATTGGAGTGAAGCGTATGAAGAAACTCCATTCCGATGGAATTCTTGAATCACTTGAAAGATGCAAAGCATGTATGATGGGTAAATGACTAAGACTCCATTTTCTGGTATGATGGAGCGAGCTACGGACTTATTGGAAATCATAGATACCGATGTGTGTGGTCCAATGAGTGTAGCATCGCGCGGTGGTTATCGTTATGTTCTTACCTTCACGGATGACTTGAGTAGATATGGGTATATCAATTTCATGAAACATAAGTCCGAAACTTTCGAGAAGTTTAAGGAATTTCAAAGTGAGGTGGAGAATCAACTTAACAAGAATATTAAATTTCTACGTTCTGATCGTGGATGTGAATATCTAAGTTACGAGTTTTGAGAAATGCGGAATACTTTCACAATTGACACCGCCGGGAACACCACAACGTAATGGTGTGTCCGAACGTCGTAATCGAACTCTCTTAGATATGGTTCATTCTATGATGTCACTTACAGATTTACCGCTATCATTTTAGGTTTATGCATTAGAAACAGCCGCATTCACTTTAAATAGGGCACCATCTAAATCCGTTGAAACGACACCATATGAATTATGGTTTGGGAAGAAACCTAAATTGACGTTCCTTAAAGTTTGGGGTTGCGAAACCTATGTAAAGAAGTTATAACCGGACAAGCTTGAACCCAAAGCGGAAAATGCGTCTTCATAGGATATCCAAAGGAAACTATTGGGTATACCTTCTATCATAGATCCGAAGGCAAAATCTTCGTTGCCAAGAATGGATCCTTTCTAGAGAAGGAATTTCTCTCGAAAGAAGTGACTGGAAGGAAAGTAGAACTCGACGAGGTTGTCGAACCTTCTCTCGAACTTGCGAGTAGCGCAGCACCGGAAGAAGTTCCTGTGGTGCCTGCACCAATAAGAGAGGAAGCTAATGATGATGATCATGAAACTTCGGTTGTGGTTGCTACAGAACCTCGCCGGTCAACGAGAACTCGTACCACTCCTGATTGGTATGATCCCGTTATGAGTGTCATGTTGGTGGACAACACCGATGACCCTGCGACATATGAGGAAGCGATGATGATCCCATATTCCAATAAATGGCAAGAAGACATGAAATCCGAGATTGGATCCATGTACGAAAACCAAGTATGGACCTTGGTGGACTTACCGGATGGCCGGAAGGCTGTCGAGAACAAATGGATTTTCAAGAAGAAAACAGATGTTGATGGTAATGTTACTTTCTATAAAGCTCGACTTGTCGCAAAAGGGTTTCGAAAAATTCAAGGAGTTGACTACGATGAGACTTTCTCACCAGTAGCGAAGCTAAAGTCTGTGAGGATTTTGTTAGCAATCGCTGCATATTATGATTATGAGATATGGTAGATGGATGTCAAAACAACGTTCCTCAATGGAGACATTGATGAAGAGTTGTATATGATGCGACCCAAAGGTTTTGTCGATCCTAAAGATGCTAACAAGGTATGCAAACTTCAACGGTCCATATATGAATTGAAGCAAGCATCCCGAAGTTGGAATCAACGTTTTGATAAGGTAATCAAAAGTTTTGGTTTTATACAAACTTATGGAGAAGCTTGTATTTACAAGAAAGTGAGTGGGAGCTCTGTAGCATTCTTAATACTATATGTAGATGACATATTGTTGATTGGGAATGATGTAGACCTTCTTAATAGTGTCAAGGAATATTTGAATAATAGTTTTTCAATGAAAGATCTTGGCGAAGCAGCTTACATATTAGGCATAAAGATTTATAGAGATAGATCGAGACGCCTAATATCATTGTCACAAAGTACATATTTGGACAAAGTTCTAAAGAAGTTTGGAATGGAAGATAGCAAGAAAGGGTTCTTGCCCATGTTGCCCAATACGACCTTGAGTAAAACTCAAAGTCTAGCAACGGCAGAAGATAGAGAAAGGATGAGTAATACTCCCTATGCCCCAGCCATAGGATCTCTAATGTATGCCATGCTATGTACTAGACCCGACATTGCATATGCTGTTAGTTTGACTAGAAGATATCAAAGTGATCCAGGAGTGGATCATTGGACAGCGGTCAAAAACATCCTTAAGTACTTGAGAAGAACTAAGGATATGGTTCTTTCTTATGGAGGTGATGAACAACTCGTTGTTAATGGTTACACCGATGCTAGTTGGAACACCGATCCGAATGATTCTAAATCTCAAACTAGATACGTATTTACTTTGAATGGTGCAACATTTCGCTGAAGGAGTGCAAAGCAAAGCATTGTGGCGAGATCTTCAATTGAATCGGAATACATAGCTGCTTCGGAGGCTTCACAAGAAGCGATATGGATGAAGGAGTTCATTACAGAGCTCGGTGTGGTTCCAAGTGCGCTGGACCCAATGTCTATCTACTGTGATAACATGGACGCCATAGCCAATGCGCAAGAACCAAGGCCACACAAGAAGCTGAAGAACATCAAGCTACGTTTTCACGCTATTCGAGAACATGTCCAAGATGGTGACATAAAGATTTGCAAAGTACACAGATCTGAATGTGGCGGATCCGTTGACTAAACCTCTCCCGAGGGCAAAACATGACCAACACCAAACTGCCATCGGTGTTCGGTATATTACCATGTAATCTAGATTAGTTGACTCTAGTGCAAGTGGGAGACTGTTGGAGATATGCCCTAGAGGCAATAATAAATGTAGTTATTATTATATTTTTGTGTTTATGATAAATGTTTACATTCATGCTATAACAGTATTAACAAGGAAACATTAATACTTGTGTGATTTGTAAACTAAATTAGAGTCCCTAGTAAAGCCTCTTTATAATACTAGCTTGTTGGTTAATAAATGATTGTGGTTTCCCTATCATGAACATTGAGATGTTATTAACAACAAGATCATATCGTTAGGAGAATGGTATGATGGACATACTCCTATAGATAAGCGTAGCATAAAGATCAAGTCATTTTAATAGTTCAATTGTTATAAGCTTTCTGATACATAGTAACCTAATTCCTTCGACCATGAGATCATGCATATCACCATCACCGGAAGGATGCTTTGATGACATCAAACACCACACCGTAACTGGGTGGTTATAAAGATGGCATTGAGGTTTTGAAATATGCGCATAATTCTACGATTACTTTGAAATTCATATGGTCGCCACCAAGTCGCCGCCACCTAGGGTTTGCCCTAGCCACCGAGTTGGGGCCCTCCCCTTGCCCTAGCCGCCGGCCTAGCCCTCTCTCCTTGGTGCCTCTAAACCCTAGATCGCCAAGGCCTCTCTCATAGTCCACCATACTCGCTCCGGCTTAAGGCGAAGCCCTGCGAGATCTCCCCTCTACTTCCGGTACCACGCCTTTGTGCTGCCGGAATCACGAGGAGAGTGCTACAACCTCCGCTGCTTGCTAGAACAAGGGAGAGGAAGGTCTTCATCGAGTACCGAACGTGTGACCGACTGCGGAAGCGCTACCGGAACGCAGCGCCGGAAGGATCGTCTACACGATCTTGAGATCGTCAAGAGTACGACTACATCACCCACGAGAATCCGCTCTCGTTAAACACTTTGGAATCTTCGAGGGTGAGTTATTCCATCGACTCGTTGCTACAATCTAGTAGACAGATCTTGGCTTGTTTGTTTGTATGCGGTAGAAATTTTTTGTTTTTCATGCTACGAACCCCTACAGTTATTAAAATAAACAGACCAAAACATTAAGATCTATGATGCCACTGTTACTTCCTAGATAATCATCTACAACATAGTGTACTCTCCTTACTGCCAGTAGGTTTCTCCTCGTTGTTGAGAGATCTCTCCTTCTCTCTCCTCTTTACCTTACCGATCTTCAGAGACTGGAGTACCTAACAAGTCCTAGGATCGAGGTAAAATACTAGAGACAAATATATACATCTATATTACTTAATAAAATATATAACAATCGCATATCAACATGCACATAAAGCTGCGAGGCTAAGTGTTAGACCTCAGCCCGTGAGGACTACTCAATCATGATTAGATCAAAAATCATAAACACTCTATAAGAATTCCTGAGAGAAAAATCAAATAGTCTAATAATGCCGCTAGTTGCGATGGAAACAAGATTACAAGTATTGGACTATGACTATAAGGGAAATGGAGTCGGGGATGATTGGCTATGGTGATGAAGATATCAACAACTCTCTACTGGATCTCCTTTTCTCTGTGAATGTTCTGTTTGCATTGGGTTCTAGGCGGCTGCGAATATGATATAGGCACCTCCACACGAGTTGCTCGGTTTAACGATCCGGAGGCAGTGGTGCATGGTATGGCAGCTCGGTAAGACCATGTCCGTCCATATTGCAGGTTGGTATGGCTTCTGACAATTGATTTCATGGCCCCTTTGACTTGGTAAAATTGCTAGCTCGTGATTCTTCATTAATTAACCCAAATTTGTTCCTAAAAGTGTCCACTTCTGAAAGAGAAAAATAAAAGAATAGATTTGCACATATATACGATAATTAGCGATTAGTGGCAGATCTAGAAAGATATCGCATCAAATTTGTGAGTAATATCTAGTTTTAATGGAAATAAAAATAAGTATATTTTCCACTCATCAAAACCTCCCGTGGGAGGGGAGTGAAGACGCTCCACCATGAACGCAAGCCACATCGTGTGCCTGGTATCCTGTATCGGCTGCTTCGTCGTCCGTAGTCTCTTCGCCACCGTAGAGACTGTCGTGGCCCCAACGCGAGCAACTGGGCGCAGTGCAGCCCCTGTCGTGTCCCTAGGATCTTCGGGTTGACGGTGCAGTGAGAGTTCACTGTTAAGGGCTCGGTTCGCTTTTTGCCAGGCACATGTCAGCGCTTGCTCCGGTGGCCCCTTGAGGATGTTCCCGGTGAAGGAGTCTTGGCCTTGGCATTGATGATGTAGGTCTTGAAGGTCGCCACGATTTCCTTAGCGGGTTGCTGATGTCGACGACATGGCCCATGCTTGCCAGGCTAGTCGGTACCTGACACAGTGGCATGATTCTTCCTAGCTACTGTGATTTTGACTAAATTGCTCCATCAAGCCAGGTTCACGGATTTTGGTTGGTTCCATTTTTTGAAGTAGATGTTTGAAATTGTTCCAGCAAGCCAAGTTTATGTCCTTCTATCGCAGTTATCCCTGGTGCATGATAACGGGAGTATACATTAGTCCCTCCGTTTGCAAATATAAAATGTTTTAGATTGATAAAGGTGTCTAGGTACATTTATTTTACAAACCTAAAACATCTTACACTACTAGGAAAACAGCTATAGATAGACGAATCTTCGGTGGCGCATATGTCATGCCATGCATCACAGAAAAACGACATTGACGCATTACACCAAATGCGTCACAGATGCCTTCACTCTTCCGTGGTGCATTCCGCGCAACGGTGAGCTACAGAAATATGGTGGGACCCGTCACAAAAGTTACAATTTCTATGGCGCATACGACCATATGCGCCACAGAAAGTGAAGAGGGGACCCACCATAGAATTTAGTTGACCAACATTCTGTGACGTACATGTCTATATGCGCCATAGAAAGTGATGTTTTTGTGTCTATATGGCTATATGCGCCACAGAATGTGGAAAAACAGATCCCTCTATGGATCGCCTCTTAACTTTTGTAAAAAATAAATGATAATGATAAAAACTTTTAAAAAATATTTTTTTGAAATATAGTTATATTTTGTGGTATAGTTGTAGGAAAAATTGAAAAACATGAATTTCGATGTATTTTGCAAAAAAGGTCATGGCACGGTAAAACAGCCATAACTTTTGCATACGATGTTGGAAAAAAGTTTTACCCATCAAAACGATCGTATCGAAATTTCCTACCTGAATTTAGCCGCTAAATACTGTTCTGGAATTTACAGATTCTCCAAATTAGAAAAGAGTAAAAAGTCATGGCAGAAAGAAGATTTTTTATACAAAAAAAAGGGGGACACAATTCTGTGGCACATTTCTCCCATATGCGCCACAGAAGTCTTGAACGGGATTCGAAATTTGAATACCGCAGCGCCTTCTTCCTCTCTTTTCTCCTCTTCCTCTCCTCCACACTTCTCCTCCCTCCACTTCTTCTCTCCTCCTCTCCTTCTTCCTCACCTTCTCCTCCTCCTCCTCCTCCTCCTCCCTATTCCCTCCTCCCTTCTTATCTACCTCGGTGAGCTTCTCCTCCTTCCTCCTCCTTTCCTCCTCCACCTGTGAGATCCCCCTCCGGCAACTTCCTCCTCCTCCACCCCGGTGAGCTCCTCCTCCTCCTACTCCGACGATGACCTCCTCCACCGACAGCCTACCGGTGACCTCCTCCTCCGGCGACCCCCTCCTCCACCGACGGCCTCCTCCTCTCCTCCACCGGCGACCTCCTCCTCCGGCCACCACCGGCCTCCTCTGTGGCATCCCGCAAAACCACTACTAGAAAATCGCGTTGAATTTGTGCATTGCATCGTCATCATCATGCATTGTTGCATAAAACTATTTCGCAAAGCCCGTTTTGTTTACTAAAACGCCCCATCTTTATTCAAATATCAAAACCCGGGTCTCCGGATTATTTTGTTTTGTCGGATATCGGTTTACAAAAGCCTTGTTTGAAATAAATAAAAATATTTATTATTTTAGCGGGGCAGTCGAACGGGCCGATTGACCCGAACGACCACCCCAGAAAAATAAAACGGTCCACGAGACAAATCCTATAGCTACCAGCTAACCTACCCACACACCCCCTCCACCTCACCCCACCCAATCCCCACTTGCCACCTCACCCTCTCCCCTCCCCCTAGCCTACCAGACGCTGCCACCTAATCCTACCCCACTCCCCATCCCCAGCACCCAACTCACTCCCCAACACACACAGCACACGACGCACTCACCCAGCCCCACCCCACACACTCACACGCACGCCGCTGCAGCTGGGCCCCACGCGCGCAGCGCCTGCCTCCCCCCGGCCCACCTCCTGCAGCCGGCCCCACCCACAGTGCCACACCCCGCCCGTGCCCCCGCGTCCTCTCCCCTCTCCCGCAACCTCCCTCCTCCTCCCTGGCTCTCTTCCCCACGCGTAGCAGCCCGCGTCGCCTCCCGCCGCTGCCTCCCCTTCGGCCCGCCCACTCCAACGCTTCGCCCGCTCTCGCCGCCTCCGCTTGCCAGTCCTCCCGTCCCGCGTCCCTCACCTCGCCCGGCTGCCCGCCTCCGACCAACCGCTGCAGCCGCCGCCGCTCTCTCCTCTCTCCCCGGGTCCCCGCCCCGCTGCCGCCGCCCGTCTCCTCTCCTTCCGCCACATGCCATCCGCCTCCGCTCGCCCTCGCCACTGCCGGTCTTCACCGTCGCCGCCTCGCCCCCCGGCGATCGGCCGACCCGCCAGCACCCCCGCTGGCCCGTCTTCCTCAAAGGCTCA
Source organism: Avena longiglumis (assembly GCA_030063025.1). Lineage (NCBI taxonomy): Eukaryota > Viridiplantae > Streptophyta > Magnoliopsida > Poales > Poaceae > Avena > Avena longiglumis. Next base: position 21,546,431 of record CP125974.1, read on the forward strand.
CCCGCGCCGGCCAGCGGCCGCCGCTGCCGCCTCCATGCCGGCGCCGCCGCTCCTCCGCCTCTCCGCCCCATCCCCAAGCGCCGCAGCGGGACCCAGCGTCGCCCTCATCCGCGCCCGCGCCAGCTGCCCCCGTCCCGAGCTCTTCCCGTCGCCTGAGCCCCAACCACCTCATTGCCGCCTCCCGGCCCGCGGGCCCGCCGTCTCTCGGCCTATGCCCTTTGGAGCTCTGGGTGAGCTATGTGTGGCGATGCGATATGGAGAAGTGAGGTTGTGATGGTACTAGATATGTGGTGTTCGATGACCAAGTACCAAGCTCTCCAACACGGACTTGTCACTCAAGGAGTCGATGACGAAACATCAAGGACTTCTTCCGGAGCAAGAACGCCGACATGCATGCGAAGACCAAGCGCGACACCCGTAACGTGTCGCGCCAAGATCTCGAAAACCCGTTCTGGGACGAGTTCGCCATCGACCTCGAGTTCTCCCACCACGGATACCAAGCGACAAGATCTCCTTCATAGAAAGCGTTTAACTGGAGACCTCCGTCATGGATCATCGAGCACTTCTACACGGACCCACGGGATGACATGTTCTTCGCCCAAGGGCGACAAGGTTCTCTTCACGGACGTCGGGACCCCGACATCGAAACGACAAGAACATCGTCATAGAACCCGAAGGCCACATGTGCGACAAGTACTCACTCAAGGACGCCGAGTGCTTCACCCTGGGAGCGACAAGACCTACTTCTGTATCCGAGAACGATCCGCCGAGACCGGATCCCGAAACCGTCGCACCCTGGACCCTGAGACCGGACCCCGAACCCCCGGAGCCCAAGATCGTCGAGAACCCTAATGTGTGAACCCCTTCCCGAAAACCCTATTTTATAACATAATAACAAATTGTTGCATATATAATTGTCATCTCGCATGCATACCTGTGGTTTGGGGGCCTTATGCCGATTCACCTCTAATTAAATATGGGGCCCATATGCAGGCAAATCTAGTCTTATATTGGCCTCATTTAAATTTGTGCATCGAACCGTTGTCATATCTTGTCTTGTTAAAACAACATTTAAAATGCGGGGTATCTAAACTACTAGAACCATATAATTAATTGTCGGGACCCCGGTTCCGCTTAATCTTGCCTAATTGCATTGCACCTTTGCCATGTCATGCATCATACATGCATCATGCCGATCTTCTGCCGTTGTATTAAATATTGCATCCGGTGTTTATTCTAGTGTTTTGCTTCTTCGCGGATAAGGCCGTTGAGTTGATGTGAGCTTCGCCCCGATCTTCGGTTGAATCTTTCGGCAATGTTTTCAGGCGAGCACCTCCCCCTTTCTACCTATCTTACTTTTATAGTATTTATTCCCTCATGTTGATCTATTGCTATCTGTGTTGCGATGCTCTAGTTTTCGTACCCGTGATACCCCTTGCAGCCATATATTGCCTTGGACACATCCTATTACCTGTTGTTTGGTAGATAGTTGGACTTGCGCGCCGTAGTCGCTTGCTCAAGTGCTGTTGCGTGTCGTCAAGTACCACAATTGTTGGAGGATTGCCGCATGTTGACGTTGGAGATGATCATGGCTTTACTTATCGTTCACTTTAATTACTGTTTAACAACTAAAATTGAATTAAGCAGAGGCATCGGTGGGTGATAGGTAAGATTTGGTTTCCGACCGCCCACTTGTGTCCCGTAGGACCCGAGTTCTTGACACCTGTTCCGAGATCGAGCGCGCTAACCACAGGTGGGGAGATATGGGCCCCCCATTGATTAGTACCTGATTTCAAAGTATTGTACTGGGGGCCACAAACTAGTTTGAGGTTTTATTTACTATCCTGTACCTATGCCATGCTTTACTGCTTTATTTACGATTGTGTGAGGAGCACGCTGTACTGTTTTGGAAGCGGAGTGTTTTCGCTGTATCGACAGTCCCCGTTTGGGGATTTGCTGTCGTTTACAGCCACTGACGCAAACCCTAAGTCCGTCTCGGAGACCGGCCGACTTCGTTGCGGGTGTCGACTTGGTGGGGTGGCCCCCATGTACTTGCTTTGGGTCTGGGAACGTCGTGACTTAGGCCCCGCCGACATACCGATGGGTGTATGTTAACTGATCTGGCAAAAAGGGTCGAAGTGCCTGTGGATACTTTGGTGCACCCCTGCAGGGTTAAATCTTTTCGAGAAGCCGTGTCCGCGGTTATGGACGACTTGGAGCACAGTGCTTGATCATAGACAACCATAACTAAAGTTTACTGTTATAAATTGACTTGTATTCGATTTTACTAGTAATCAGCTTCACTACAACGGAATGGCTAAATAAAAGTACCAACAACTGCTGGGTTTTTGGGTTGTCTCATGCTAATTATATATGACTAGTAAGTGTTGCCACGATAACGGAATGGTTAACTAAAAGTGCCCACTGCTTACTTATCAGGACGACTATCTAAACCTGACTAGTAAAGTGCCGCAACTATAACTGAATAAGTAAAACTGCCAACTGTGTGAGTTCCTCGGTTGACTTCCTCGATGGTCTCGAGGGGGAAACGCCAGGATGGGTTTGTTTGATGATAGTATCAGGTTGGATCCGAATAGGTCTTTCTCACCCCTCTCTGATAGCCGCCAGTTGTATCGAGTCTCTATAGGTTGTTTAGTGCATGCTGCCGCTGCCGCTTCAGTCCACCATACCTATGTAGGCGAGGACCGCCGAATTCTAGCCTCGCCGTGTACTGGCCTCAGTACTGACGCTCCTCTTTTTCCTTTGCCCTTTGTCGGCACCCCTTTTGTTTAAGCAGGTTTTGAGATCGACGTCGTTAGCAGGGTTACCCTTCCGGCTTGGCCTGGGCAGGGTTATGGACGCCATTGGTTATTCTTCAGGGCTCTTAGCCCCATTTGCATCTTGTCCGTAGTCGGACGCTGTATCGTTTTACAGGTGATTTGGATCTTTGTATTGTATATCTGTATTCTTGACTCTTTGAGTCGCTGTTGTATATATATCTGTTCTGTGGGTCCCATCGAGGACTGTTGTGTAATGTTATTACTTTGTTTTCCACCCGCACGCAAGTGCCTGGTGGGCACCTTCGAATCGTTTCTATGCGGGTTTGGCGGGTTTCGCTAAAACTTGCATAGGGTCGATTCTGAGGGTGTTACATCCTCCCCCTCCACCCACCTCCGGCAACCCCCACCTCCGTCCAGATTAGGCCCGTTTTTTTTTGAAATTTGAAAAAAAAATTGTGGCGCATATTGGCAATATGTGCCACAAAAGTTTGAGATCTGGCACACTTTTTTTTGAATTTTGAAAAACACTTCTGTGACGCATATTGGTGCGCCACAGAATTACACAATTCAGTGGCGTATTCCCATATGCGTCACAGAAGTCCAAAACCAATGCGCCACAGATAGCCTTTTTCTAGTAGTGTTATATTTTTAAACGGGGAGAGTATAACGGAGACGTGTGTTGCCATGAAATGATTTTTTTAACAAAGCATGTTAATCCCCTACAAGCGTACACGTTGAGACATACATCCCCAGCCCGTTGCTTTCGAGTTTGACAGCATCAAGAGGCTTCTTTTCTTTAATTCTTATCTACTCCTCTCCGACTCATATTAGTTGATTTAGATTTATCTAGATATAAATATATCTAGTCAAGTTTTAGTAGTAGATACATATGTATCTAGATAAATTTGAGTCAACTAACATGAATGAGAGGGAGTAATAGATTTTGAGTTTTTTTTCCAAAACTGTGAGCATTTCCCGCGTATGAAGGGTTTGCAAACAAAGAGGCATCGCTAGGTGAACTAGCATAGTCCCGGCGGGATAATGATCGGACTTCGTAGAGTGTGCTAGCAAATCATGATCTCATATTTAGTGGACTAGTGACAACGGCTGATCTTTCTTCAGGAGGTATATTTCCTTAAAAGGTAGCTACTTTTTGGGAGTAGCATAGTAATGGCTAGGGCATGTTTGTGAAAATCACATGCACACAAACATTTTTCTTGCAATAAGAGATAAAGTTGTCCGTGTTGGAAAACATCAGTACTAAGTGCCAACTAATATATAGTACTTAAATGATAAGGTCTATCTAGCTAGGAATCATAGTGGAAACTGATATATACTAAAAGATTTTTTTTAGGCGGGGGATAGCGTTATCAGAGAGATGATTTTGTCTCATCGGGTATGACATTTCTAGCTGGCAGGAATTAGTGGCTAGCTACCTTCAGTAGCAGAATTGCTGATGTTCATTCGTACCTCACGCTGAGAAGCATATAGTTGATGCCGTTTGTTGGTGAATCTCAGCCTGGTTGTACTTCAAGAAATAAACATATCAGTGGCTATGAACTTGATTAATAGAGAAAAGTCCATCGATACCGTTCATTCTAAACCATATATATTCAGTGAACCCTTGCTGATAAGAGCCATCCGAGACCGCTAAACGTGCTGTCTTTTCATCGTAAACCGCCTGTAATGATCAACTGTCTGTGCGAATTGAACCTACCCAATACTAAATACGCCTTTTTTAGAGTATACGCCAATGGCGTACAATACTTTTATAAAAGGGGAAACAAAATGAGACCTTAAATCAGCTGGAAACAACCGATTAATTTTACACCACACTCACAGCACTACAGCACGCGATGGCTACGCCGACGGCAAAAAGCCCTCGGCGTAGTCCACTATGCCGTCGGCATACTCTATGCCGAGGGCTGCCGTCGGCGTAGCCCCCTCGGCGAAGGTCTCCCTCGGCGGAGCAAAAATGGCCGTCGGCGTAGCAAACAACCGTCGGCGTAGAGCTACGCCGACGGCCGAGGCGGGCCCGTCGGTGTACCAGCCGTCGGCGAAAGGCGTCGTCGACGTTACACGGCCAGCTAACGGTAATGCGCCCGGCGGCGCGACCCTCGGCGTGCGCAGTGCGTGGCGGCTACTGGGCCTTCCCAGGAAATGGGCTGGGCCGACGGCCGCGGCCCTCGGCGTAGGGCCAGGTGTACGCCGACGGCCTGGCCCTCGGCGTAGAAGGGGCACGTGGCAGCTGCTGGCCTCCCGGGGCGGGCTGGGCGATGGCTGGGGCCGTCGGCGTGATCGCTGCACTACGCCGGCCATGCCCTCGGCGTAACGACCATATGACACTTGGCAGCTGCTACGCCGAGGGCATTGCCGTCGGCGTAGTACCGATATTTTTTTGCCTTTTCACATCACCCTCACAGCATCACCATTCACAACACAACATCATCCATACATCAACATAATTCATACATGCATCAACATAATTCATACATGCATCAACATCATCCATAAATCATAATTCAAACATCATTCAAACATGTATCATCCATACATCGTTAATACATGCATCGACATCATCACACATGCCTACAACTCTGAGGAGGGGTGTACCGAGATCTCCACGGTGAAAAGTGGCGACCTCTGAGGTTGCGTCCGGTAGAAGCAGCGGAAGAGCCACTGGCGAGGGAGTAGGAAGTGTGAAGCTCGGGAGAACCACTGCAGAATGGCCGGAGATGGACCATCGTCATGAAGCGGTGTGATCGGCCCATCCGGCGGCGTGGCCAAAGTGCGGTTCCCGAAGCTCCCGTTCCTACATGTTGCCTACATGTTAGCAACTTGCGAGGCAAAGTAAGCGATAACCAGTGGGTTCGCAAAGAACTTACCGGTGTCGATCGTAGTAGGTCCTAGAAGCTTTCTTCGATTGCCAAAATGGCATCGGACTGGCATGGGAGGCACGGGCCTAAATCTCTATTCGGCCAGTTTGAATATTCACCATCATGGCCTGCAAGATAGTTTAGAAGTCAGGCCGTAGTACAACAAGCGGGGAAGTGGGACTTGTATCTTTGCAAAAATAAAGGTTCGGACTTACATTTACGTATTGCATGTAGATCACATTCGCCTCGATGCTGCCGAAGGCCACTGATATTCCTCATAAGCGGCCGTAGGCCGCGTCTAACTCGGCTACAATTTCAAATACAAGGAATCTCGTCGGTTAGCCATGCAGGAACAAAACTCATAAAGATGATGAAAGCGAAAAACTTACATCCTCGGCGGCGACGAGGCTGGTCCTGGCGGGATAGGGGCCGTCGGCGGGTAGGTAGCCTTGAGGCGGCTGAAGCTCGTCTTGAGGTAGGCTTGACCTTCTTATTGAATCTTGAGGCGTCCATGCTGCAATCCGTGCCCGACAGGACCAACGACTCCTCGTCGATCTCCGCGTGAATGGGGTCATCCACATGGGGTGACGAGCCTTCACCATCGTCTTTGTAGTTCCCCAAGTCGTTACGGGCAGTGCGAAGTACACGAACAGCGAGGTTGAGGCTCCGAGTAATTGGGCTTCTTCGCGCATCATCTCATAGACGGCGGCGTCATGAATCACCTCCCGGGTTGTGCCTCGGCCACTGTCGCGAAAAGAAAATATTATGCATATGAAGTACAAACATAAGCGAAATGCACGCAAGTCGTTCCATGTATATACGTACCACCTTCCCCTTGAAGCGGTCAAAGTTGCGGTTTCCCGCGCAGTGCGTTCCACCATCGCCTCGGTTATCCGCGTTCCGCCTCGACAAGGCTGCAAACTCCTCGTCTTCTCTGAGCCACCTCGTCCTAACCAGCTCCTCCCATGCGAGTCGATGCGGCTCGGCCCAATCGGGGATAACCTGAAAATGCAATACTCAACTCCAGACAATGCAATGGCAACTTAGAAGCAATGTAGAATCTCATTGACATTTTACTCACCGACATGTACTCTTCTGGCGTCATCGAGTACTCAGGATTAGGGTTCCTACCGACAATGTCTTCCTTCCTGACCCTCACGCCCCTGTCAGCCCAGAAGTGGCTAGCGGCCGTGACCTTGGTTGTACCACACTTAGGGGGTCAACTTCACACAAGCCCCAAGCAAAGTCCTCTGCGCCTTCTCCTGGTCCTCCTCGGCCACACGGTAAAAGCACTTCAATCATGCATAAGAGTCATGAGTTAGCACGGTGGGTTCATCAAGTATGAACATAACTCGAAATATGCCTTACCCAAAACTTGGTGATGACATGACAGCCGGAAAAGCCGGGACACGGGTAGTCAGTAGTCCGCCCAAGTAGTAGCTAGCTTCTGTCACCCTCGGGGTAATGTGATAGCCGGCGAACTTCCTAATCGAGCTCCAACGAGGCTGTTAGGAAGGCGAGCCTTGGTCCCGGAGGAAATGTCCAATTGCTGCACAAAAATAAACATTAGTACACAATATGGAATAATAAAATGTTTTAAATTGCCAAATTAGTAAACTTACTCAAGGCCATCGGAATAATAAGGGCTTTCGCCTCCACAGTCCTAGGCTCAAACTTCTCGTCGAGGACTCCCGATTCCCCACGATTCCAATTTCTTGGCCCAACCAACTCATGGCTAGTGTCCGCCTCCGTATCGGTCCCCCTCCTCTCGGTCCTCGCCTCCCTCTCGGACTCTGCCTCCCTCTGGACTCTGCCTCCCCTCGGCCTGAAAGGCTGCTCATCGGGAACAACTCAGAGCCACGTCGCTGCGAGCGGTGGTGGGTCAAAGTCCACGCCTCCTCCGTGGCACCTCGTCCTCGTCCTCCTCGACCTCGGCCTCGACCCCGTCCTCCGCCACAGGGGAGCAAGATCGGAGTAACGCGGATTGGGATTTGGCTGTCTCCCACTCCGTGTAGCACTTTTTCTTATGCTTCAGCGCATTAAGCAAGGGAACTGGTTGCCTTGCCGCTGCTCATATTGTTCAATCACCGCATTAAAGAGAAAACAGTTAAGCACAAAGACATAATAAAATGTATACACAAAGAATAAAGGCATAATGCAATTAAGAAAACAGTTAAGCACAAAGACATAATAAAATGCATTAAATCAAGGAATCGAGCTGAGAAATCTTTGCACCCTCGTACAGAGGCCTCTTAGCCGCGGCCATCATATCAAGGAAGGCCTTCGCGGTTGGCTCCGGTTCCTCCGGTTCTAGCGGTTCCTCCGGTTCTGGTGATTCCTCCCGTGGAGGTGGCGAATTCGGCTGGTCGGCATCGATAAGATCATCTAGCATGTTTCTAATCCCATCGTGCTCATTGCCATTGAGCGGCGGCGCATCACCTCACCTCATCACGTTAAATCGAGCAAAGTCGACTTGAGTGACATAGTTAGACATGTACCCATATTGCGAAGGTGTTTGTACATGTCATCCTTTTCCCGACGATGACGCTTAGTGCAATGAGCGGGGACAAAGTGCCGAACCATTGCCTTGAACCACGCTAACTCATTCACTAACAAATGAGTGTTCCGTACCCAATCGTCTGTTTTATTAGTCGCACTAATACGCCACCTTTGTACATCCACCCATTATCGACCATCCTCTTACGCTTTGTTGGGAGACAAACAACAAATATAACATTTTATATCAAGCGAGATTAAATGCTTCATATTTTACGCATTCATCAACCTACATGTCCAATAGGAAAAGAGGGTCTAACCAGCCGCGGATCCGTAGATTGGGTAAGTTCTCCTGGTTCTACCCGATCAGCAGAATTTCGGCACCTCCCGCTGCTCTCCCGATACGTCTCGACAAAAGCCAAGAGGATGTGCATCCGGAGAACAACGAGGGCGCCACCAAATCTGTCTCGAATCGAGGTAGAGCCAGGAGAACCAACAACTCTGAATCCCGATTGCCGATAAAAGCCATAAGCGTTACGGTCCAAAATATGCGAGACCACTAATGCATATTAAGTCGCTGTAACGCTTACGGTCGGATGACGCCTAGGTGACGCGACAGACTTGGTGATCTAGACACAAAAATAAAACCTAGGTACAAGAGGCGAACATATTCTCACCCTCAGCGGTAGAGGAAGTAGTCGAACAACCGAGTGTTGAGGTCGTGACGAACTCGAAGACGGATCGAGGTGTCACCTACACCATCTCCATAGCAGCGGTCGATCCGCCAAGGATGGTCACTCCCGAAACTATACAAAGTCTACATTGACATAAAGAGAACACCTTAGTAAACATGCAACACACTCACGGCCCTAGTGTGTCTTCTCTCTTCAACGGCCATATGACTAAGCTAGCTTGCCACTAACCAGCGGCTTAATCCTAGCAACTCGTGCATGCATATCCTTGAACAAATGATATAAACTACTAATAGATGCAACTAATAAATTCTAACAAGATTAACAACAAGATTTAATCTAACAAAATTAAATATTTGCTTCTAGAGGGAGTGGAGGAGGTACTGCAGAGGGGCCGAGCTCAGGAGGAGGGGAGAGCTTGGGAGGAGGGAGGCTCGGGAGGAGGGCCGAGCTCGGAGGAGAAAGGGAGGAGGAGGAAGGCCGAGGAGGGGAGAGCTTGGGAGGAGGGGCAAGGTCGGGAGGAGGAGAGCTTGGGAGGAGGAGGCTCGGGAGGAGGGGCCGAGCTCGGGAGAAGGAAGGAGGAGGAGGAAGGTTAGGGAGGAGGGGCCGAGCTCGGGAGGAGGAAGGAGGAGGAAGGCGGCTGACGGGAGGAGGAGAGGAGGCGGCGGTGGGGGAGGCAGCAGGTGGGGCTCGGGACCGGCTCGGGGAGGAGGAGGAGGAAGGCGGGAGGAGAGAGTGAGGCGGCGGGGAGGCCGGTCGGGGAGCTCGGGGGAGGGAGGCGGCGGTGGGGCTCGGGGGCCGGGTCGGGAGGAGGTGAGGAAGGCGATCACATGGGATTAGAGAGGGAGGCGGCGGGGAGGCCGGGGAGGAGGCGGTGGAGCTCGTGGGAGGAGGAGGCGTGGGCTGCTGGCGGGGTCAGGCGTCAGGCGGTTGGTGAGAGGAGGAGGGTCGGGAGGCGTCTGAGCCAAAGTAGGATAGGGACTGACGGCCGTGCATACATCTGGCAGCCGTCGCGTAGCTAGCTAGGGTTTTTTTAACTTTTTTGAAAGAAGGGTCCTTTGTTTAATATCAAATTTTACAACATACTTTATATAGTGTCTACTATTATAGAATAAACTATATATTATTAATATATAATAATATATATATACTCAAACCCGAAACCACGATGCTGCACTCGGATCGTCTACCCCCTAGGCGTTCCTCGGCGGGGTAGCCGGTAGCTCTCTTATTTTGTGTTTGTTTAGGTCCTAGGATGATGTAAAACCATGTTGGTTCAAGTTGGTGCACTATCCTACCGGTTTCACCTCAACGGGAGATTCCCCTTATCTGGTCGGAACCTTCGGCTAGGTTAGAGCGCATGCATGCGAGGAGGGACACATGCAAGCACCTATACCAACCTCTCACTACACTCACACAAATATTCTAGGGGCACATGCAAGTTTTCATCTGATTCCGATGTTCTCGTGGTCTTCCTCGTGAAACCACGATCTCTGCACACTCGGATCGTCTACCCCTAGGCGTTCCTCGGCAGGTAGCCAGGCGTGAATCTCTCTTGTTTTGTGTTTGTTTAGGTCATAGGGTGATGTCAAACCATGTTGGCTCACAAGTTGGGGCACTATCCTACCGTTTCACCTCGACGGAGATTCCACCCTCATACGGCCGGAACCTTCGCCTCTAGGTTAGGCGCATGCATGCGAGGGGACACATGCAAGCACCTATATATACCAACCTCTAACCACACCCACACACATATGCTAGGGACACATGCAAGTTTTCATCGATTCCGATATTCTCGTGGTCTTCCTCGTGAAACCACGATGCATGCACTCGGATCGCTACCCCTAGGCGTTCCTCGGAGGTAGCCGGTAGCTCTCTCTCTTATTTTGTGTTTGTTTAGGTCATAGGGTGATGTAAAACCATGTTGGTTCACAAGTTGGTGCACTATCCTACCGGTTTCACCTCAATGGGAGATTCCCCTTATCTGGTCGGAACCTTCGCTTCTAGGTTAGATCGCATGCATGCGAGGGGACACATGCAAGCACCTATACCAACCTCTCACCACACTCACACATATGCTAGGGACACATGCAAGTTTTCATCGATTAGATGTTCTCGTGGTCTTCCTCGTGAAATCGATCTGTGCACACTCGGATCGTCTACCCCCTAGGCGTTCCTCGGCGGGGTAGCCGGCATAGCTCTCTGTTGTTTTGTGTTTGTTTAGGTCCTAGGATGATGTAAAACCATGTTGGTTCACAAGTTGGTGCACTATCCTACCGGTTTCACCTCAACGGAGATTCCCCTTATACGGTCCGAAACCTTCGCTTAGGTTAGGCGCATGCATGCGAGGACACATGCAAGCACCTATACCAACCTCTCACCACACTCACACACATATGCTAGGGACACATGCAAGTTTTCATCTGATTCGATGTTCTCGTGGTCTTCCTCCGTGAAACCACGATCTCTGCACACTCGGATCGTCTACCCCTAGGCGTTCCTCGGCAGGTAGCCGGCGTAGATCTCTCTTGTTTTGTGTTTGTTTAGGTCATAGGGTGATGTCAAACCATGTTGGCTCACAAGTTGGGGCACTATCCTACGGTTTCACCTCGGGGAGATTCCACCCTCATCTGCGGAACCTTCGCCTCTAGGTTAGGCGCATGCATGCGAGGGGACACATGCAAGCACCTATATATACCAACCTCTAACCACACCCACACACATATGCTAGGGACACATGCAAGTTTTCATCGATTCGATATTCTCGTGGTCTTCCTCGTGAAACCACGATCATGCACACTCGGATCGTACCCCCTAGACGTTCCTCACGGGGGTAGCCCGGTAGCTCTCTCTTATTTTGTGTTTGTTTAGGTCATAGGGTGATGTAAAACCATGTTGGTTCACAAGTTGGTGCACTATCCTACCGGTTTCACCTCAATGGGGAGATTCCCCTTATCTGGTCCGGAACCTTCGCTTCTAGGTTAGATCGCATGCATGCGAGGGGGACACATGCAAGCACCTATACCAACCTCTCACCACACTCACACACATATGCTAGGGACACATGCAAGTTTTCATCGATTCGATGTTCTCGTGGTCTTCCTCCGTGAAATCGATCTGCACACTCGGATCGTCTACCCCCTAGGCGTTCCTCGACAGGTAGCCCGGCATAGCTCTCTGTTGTTTTGTGTTTGTTTAGGTCCTAGGATGATGTAAAACCATGTTGGTTCACAAGTTGGTGCACTATCCTACCGGTTTCACCTCAGCGGAGATTCCCCTTATACGGGTCGGAACCTTCGCTTCTAGGTTAGGCGCATGCATGCGAGGAGGGACACATGCAAGCACCTATACCAACCTCTCACCACACTCACACACATATGCTAGGGACACATGCAAGTTTTCATCGATTCCGATGTTCTCGTGGTCTTCCTCGTGAAACCACGATCTCTGTGCACACTCGGATCTACCCCCTAGGCGTTCCTCGGAGGGTAGCCCGGCGTAGATCTCTCTTGTTTTGTGTTTGTTTAGGTCATAGGGTGATGTCAAACCATGTTGGCTCACAAGTTGGGGCACTATCCTACCGGTTTCACCTCGGCGGGAGATTCCACCCTCATCTGGGCGGAACCTTCGCCTCTAGGTTAGGCGCATGCATGCGAGGGGACACATGCAAGCACCTATATATACCAACCTCTAACCACACACACACATATGCTAGGGACACATGCAAGTTTTCATCGATTCCGATATTCTCGTGGTCTTCCTCCCGTGAAACCACGATCTGTGCACACTCGGATCGTACCCCCTAGACGTTCCTCGGCGGGGTAGCCAGCGTAGCTCTTTCTTCTTTTGTGTTTGTTTAGGTCATAGGGTGATGTAAAACCATGTTGGTTCACAAGTTGGGCACTATCCTACCGGTTTCACCTCAATGGGAGATTCCCCCTTATGCGGGTCCGGAACCTTCGCTTCTAGGTTAGAGCGCATGCATGCGAGGGGGGGACACATTCAAGCACATATACCAACCTCTCACCACACTCACACACATATGCTAGGGACACATGCAAGTTTTCATCTGATTCCGATGTTCTCGTGGTCTTCCTCCGGCGAAACCCTGATCTGTGCACACTCGGATCGTCTACCCTCCTAGACGTTCCTCGGCAGGGTAGCCCGCATAGCTCTCTGTTGTTTTGTGTTTGTTTAGGTCCTAGGATGATGTAAAACCATGTTGGTTCACAAGTTGGTGCACTATCCTACCGGTTTCACCTCAACGGGGAGATTCCCCTTATCTGGTCCGGAACCTTCGCTTCTAGGTTAGGCGCATGCATGCGAGGGACACATGCAAGCACCTATACCAACCTCTCACCACACTCACACACACATATGCTAGGGACACATGCAAGTTTTCATCTGATTCGATGTTCTCGTGGTCTTCCTCGTGAAACCACGATCTCTGTGCACACTCGGATCGTCTACCCCCTAGGCGTTCCTCGGCGGGGTAGCCAGCGTAGATCTCTCTTGTTTTGTGTTTGTTTAGGTCATAGGGTGATGTCAAACCATGTTGGCTCACAAGTTGGGGCACTATCCTACAGGTTTCACCTCGGGGAGATTCCACCTCATCTGGGCCGGAACCTTCGCCTCTAGGTTAGGCGCATGCATGCGAGGGGGACACATGCAAGCACCTATATATACCAACCTCTAACCACACCCACACACATATGCTAGGGACACATGCAAGTTTTCATCGATTCCGATATTCTCGTGGTCTTCCTCCGTGAAACCACGATCATGCACACTCGGATCGTCTACCCCCTAGGCGTTCCTCCCGAGGTAGCCCGGCGTAGCTCTCTTATTTTGTGTTTGTTTAGGTCATAGGGTGATGTAAAACCATGTTGGTTCACAAGTTGGTGCACTATCCTACCGGTTTCACCTCAATGGGAGATTCCCCTTATCTGGTCCGGAACCTTCGCTTCTAGGTTAGATCGCATGCATGCGAGGGGACACATGCAAGCACCTATACCAACCTCTCACCACACTCACACACATATGCTAGGGACACATGCAAGTTTTCATCTGATTAGATGTTCTCGTGGTCTTCCTCGTGAAATCACGATCATGCACACTCGGATCGTCTACCCCCTAGGCGTTCCTCGGCGAGGTAGCCCGGCATAGCTCTCTGTTGTTTTGTGTTTGTTTAGGTCCTAGGATGATGTAAAACCATGTTGGTTCACAAGTTGGTGCACTATCCTACCGGTTTCACCTCAACGGGGAGATTCCCCTTATCTGGTCGGAACCTTCGCTTCTAGGTTAGGCGCATGCATGCGAGGAGGACACATGCAAGCACCTATACCAACCTCTCACCACACTCACACACATATGCTAGGGACACATGCAAGTTTTCATCGATTCCGATGTTCTCGTGGTCTTCCTCGTGAAACCTCGGATCTCTGCACACTCGGATCTCACCCCCCTAGGCGTTCCTCGGCAGGGGTAGCCCGGTAGATCTCTCTTGTTTTGTGTTTGTTTAGGTCATAGGGTGATGTCAAACCATGTTGGCTCACAAGTTGGGGCACTATCCTACCGGTTTCACCTCGACGGAGATTCCACCCTCATACGGGCCCGAACCTTCGCCTCTAGGTTAGGCGCATGCATGCGAGGAGGGACACATGCAAGCACCTATATATACCAACCAACCACACTCTCACACATATGTTAGGGACACATGCAATTTTCATCTGATTCCGATATTCGCGTGGTCTTCCTCCGGCGAAACCCTGATCTGTACACACTCGGATTGTCTACCCCCCTAGACGTTCCTCTGACAGGCGTAGCCCGACGTAGGTCTCTCTTATTTTGTGTTTGTTTAGGTCATAGGGTGATGTAAAACCATGTTGTTTCACAAGTTGGGGCACAATCCTACCAGGTTTCACCTCGACGGGAGATTCCCCTTATCTGGTCGGAACCTTCGCTTCTAGGTTAGAGCGCATGCATGCGAGGGGGGACACATGCAAGCACCTATTCCAACCTCTCACCACATTCACACACATATGCTAGGGACACATGCAAGTTTTCATCTGATTCCGATGTTGTCGTGGTCTTCCTCCGGTGAAACCTTGATCTGTGCACACTCGGATCGGCTACCCCCTAGGCGTTCCTCGGCGGGTAGCCGGCATAGCTCTCTGTTGTTTTGTGTTTGTTTAGGTCCTAGGATGGTGTAAAACCATGTTGGTTCACAAGTTGGTGCACTATCCTACCGGTTTCACCTCAGCAGGGAGATTCCCCTTATCTGGTCCGGAACCTTCGCTTCTAGGTTAGGCGCATGCATGCGAGGGACACATGCAAGCACCTATACCAACCTCTCACCACACTCACACAAATATGCTAGGTACACATGCAAGTATTCATCTGATTCCGATGTTCTCGTGGTCTTCCTCCGGCGAAACCCTGATCTCTGTGCACACTCGGATCGTCTACCCCCTAGACGTTCCTCTAGGGTAGCCCGGCGTAGATCTCTCTTGTTTTGTGTTTGTTCAGGTCATACGGTGATGTCAAACCATGTTGGCTCACAAGTTGGGGCACTATCCTGCGGTTTCACCTCGACGGGAGATTCCACCCTCATCTGGCCGGAACCTTCGCCTCTAGGTTAGGCGCATGCATGCGAGGGGACACATGCAAGCACCTATATATACCAACCTCTAACCACACCCACACACATATGCTAGGGACACATGCAAGTTTTCATCGATTCCGATATTCTCGTGGTCTTCCTCGTGAAACCACGATCTGTGCACACTCGGATCGTCCACCCCTAGGCGTTCCTCTCGGAGGTAGCCGGCGTAGCTCTCTCTTATTATTTTGTGTTTGTTTAGGTCATAGGGTGATGTAAAACCATGTTGGTTCACAAGTTGGTGCACTATCCTACCGGTTTCACCTCGACGGGAGATTCCCCTTATCTGGTCAGGAACCTTCGCTTCTAGGTTAGATCGCATGCATGCGAGGGGGACACATGCAAGCACCTATACCAACCTCTCACCACACTCACACACATATGCTAGGGACACATGCAAGTTTTCATCGATTCCGATGTTCTCGTGGTCTTCCTCGTGAAATCTCGATCTCATGCACACTCGGATCGTCTACCCCCTAGGCGTTCCTCGCGAGGTAGCCCGGCGTAGCTCTCTCTTGTTTCGTGTTTGTTTAGGCCATAGGGTGATGTAAAACCATGTTGGTTCACAAGTTGGTGCACTATCCTACCCGGTTTCACCTAAACGGGGAGATTCCCCGCTTATATGGGTCCGGAACCTTCGCCTCTTGGTTAGAGCGCATGCATGCGAGGGGGGACACATGCAAGCACCTATACCAACCTCTCACCACACTCACACACATATGCTAGGGACACATGTAAGTTTTCATCTGATTCCGATGTTCTCGTGGTCTTCCTCCGGCGAAACCCTGATCTCTGTGCACACTCGGATCGTCTACCCCCCTAGACGTTCCTCTGACAGGGGTAGCCCGGCGTAGCTCTCTCTTGTTTTGTGTTTGTTTAGGTCATAGGGTGATGTAAAACCATGTTGGTTCACAAGTTGGGGCACTATCCTACCGTTTCACCTCGACGGGAGATTCCACCCTCATACGGGCGGAACCTTCGCCTCTAGGTTAGGCGCATGCATGCGAGGGGACACATGCAAGCACCTATATATACCAACCTCTAACCACACCCACACACATATGCTAGGGACACATGCAAGTTTTCATCGATTCCGATATTCTCGTGGTCTTCCTCGTGAAACCACGATCTGCACACTCGGATCGTCTACCCCCTAGACGTTCCTCGGCAGGTAGCCGGCGTAGCTCTCTCTTATTTTGTGTTTGTTTAGGTCATAGGGTGATGTAAAACCATGTTGGTTCACAAGTTGGTGCACTATCCTACCGGTTTCACCTCAATGGGAGATTCCCCTTATCTGGTCCGGAACCTTCTAGGTTAGATCGCATGCATGCGAGGGGGACACATGCAAGCACCTATACCAACCTCTCACCACACTCACACACATATGCTAGGGACACATGCAAGTTTTCATCGATTCCGATGTTCTCGTGGTCTTCCTCGTGAAATCGATCTGCACACTCGGATCGTCTACCCCCTAGGCGTTCCTCCGCGACAGGGTAGCCCGGCATAGCTCTCTGTTGTTTTGTGTTTGTTTAGGTCCTAGGATGATGTAAAACCATGTTGGTTCACAAGTTGGTGCACTATCCTACCGGTTTCACCTCAGCGGGGATTCCCCTTATCTGGTCCGGAACCTTGGCTTCTAGGTTAGGCGCATGCATGCGAGGAGGGACACATGCAAGCACCTATACCAACCTCTCACCACACTCACACACATATGCTAGGGACACATGCAAGTTTTCATCTGATTAGATGTTCTCGTGGTCTTCCTCCGTGAAACCACGATCTCTGTGCACACTCGGATCGTCTACCCCCTAGGCGTTCCTCGGCAGGGTAGCCGGCGTAGATCTCTCTTGTTTTGTGTTTGTTTAGGTCATAGGGTGATGTCAAACCATGTTGGCTCACAAGTTGGGGCACTATCCTACCGGTTTCACCTCGACGGGGAGATTCCACCCTCATGGGCCGGAACCTTCGCCTCTAGGTTAGGCGCATGCATGCGAGGGGACACATGCAAGCACCTATATATACCAACCTCTAACCACACCACACACATATGCTAGGGACACATGCAAGTTTTCATCGATTCCGATATTCTCGTGGTCTTCCTCCGTGAAACCACTGCATGCACTTCGGATCGTCTACCCCCTAGGCGTTCCTCGGCGAGGGTAGCCGGCGTAGCTCTCTCTTATTTTGTGTTTGTTTAGGTCATAGGGTGATGTAAAACCATGTTGGTTCACAAGTTGGTGCACTATCCTACCGGTTTCACCTCAATGGGAGATTCCCCTTATCTGGTCGGAACCTTCGCTTAGGTTAGATCGCATGCATGCGAGGGGGACACATGCAAGCACCTATACCAACCTCTCACCACACTCACACACATATGCTAGGGACACATGCAAGTTTTCATCGATTCCGATGTTCTCGTGGTCTTCCTCCGTGAAATCGATCATGCACACTCGGATCGTCTACCCCCTAGGCGTTCCTCGGCAGGGTAGCCCGCATAGCTCTCTGTTGTTTTGTGTTTGTTTAGGTCCTAGGATGATGTAAAACCATGTTGGTTCACAAGTTGGTGCACTATCCTACCGGTTTCACCTCAACGGAGATTCCCCTTATCTGGTCCGGAACCTTCGCCTCTAGGTTAGAGCGCATGAATGCGAGGGGGGACACATGCAAGCACCTATACCAACCTCTCACCACACTCACACATATGCTAGGGACACATGCAAGTTTTCATCTGATTCCGATGTTCTCGTGGTCTTCCTCCGGCGAAACCCTGATCTCTGTGCACACTCGAATCATCTACCCCCTAGACGTTCCTCGGCGAGGTAGCCGGCGTAGATCTCTCTTGTTTTGTGTTTGTTTAGGTCATAGGGTGATGTCAAACCATGTTGGCTCACAAGTTGGGGCACTATCCTACCGGTTTCACCTCGGGAGATTCCACCCTCATCTGGGCCGGAACCTTCGCCTCTAGGTTAGGCGCATGCATGCGAGGGGACACATGCAAGCACCTATATACCAACCTCTAACCACACCCACACACATATGCTAGGGACACATGCAAGTTTTCATCTGATTCCGATATTCTCGTGGTCTTCCTCGTGAAACCACGATCATGCACTCGGATCGTCTACCCCCTAGACGTTCCTCGGCGAGGTAGCCGGCGTAGCTCTCTTATTTTGTGTTTGTTTAGGTCATAGGGTGATGTAAAACCATGTTGGTTCACAAGTTGGTGCACTATCCTACCGGTTTCACCTCAATGGGGAGATTCCCCTTATCTGGTCGGAACCTTCGCTTCTAGGTTAGATCGCATGCATGCGAGGGGGACACATGCAAGCACCTATACCAACCTCTCACCACACTCACACACATATGCTAGGGACACATGCAAGTTTTCATCTGATTCCGATGTTCTCGTGGTCTTCCTCGTGAAATCCGATGCACACTCGGATCGTCTACCCCCTAGACGTTCCTCGGCGAGGTAGCCCGGCATAGCTCTCTGTTGTTTTGTGTTTGTTTAGGTCCTAGGATGATGTAAAACCATGTTGGTTCACAAGTTGGTGCACTATCCTACCGGTTTCACCTCAACGGGAGATTCCCCTTATCTGGTCCGGAACCTTCGCTTCTAGGTTAGAGCACATGCATGCGAGGGGGGACACGTGCAAGCACCTATACCAACCTCTCACACTCACACACATATGCTAGGAACACATGCAAGTTTTCATCTGATTCCGATGTTCTCGTTGTCTTCCTCGTGAAACCACGATCTCTGTGCACACTCGGATCGTCTACCCCCTAGGCGTTCCTCCCAGGGTAGCCCGGCGTAGATCTCTCTTGTTTTGTGTTTGTTTAGGTCATAGGGTGATGTCAAACCATGTTGGCTCACAAGTTGGGGCACTATCCTACCTTGGTTTCACCTCGACGGAGATTCCACCCTCATCTGGGCGGAACCTTCGCCTCTAGGTTAGGCGCATGCATGCGAGGGGACACATGCAAGCACCTATATATACCAACCTCTAACCACACCCACACACATATGCTAGGGACACATGCAAGTTTTCATCGATTCGATATTCTCGTGGTCTTCCTCGTGAAACCACGATCTGCACACTCGGATCGTCTACCCCCTAGGCGTTCCTCGGCGGGGTAGCCCGGCGTAGCTCTCTCTTATTTTGTGTTTGTTTAGGTCATAGGGTGATGTAAAACCATGTTGGTTCACAAGTTGGTGCACTATCCTACCGGTTTCACCTCAATGGGAGATTCCCCTTATACTGGTCCTAACCTTCGCTTCTAGGTTAGATCGCATGCATTCGAGGTGTGGCACATGCAAGCACCTATACCAACCTCTCACCACACTCACACACATATTCTAGGGACACATGAAAGTTTTCATCTGATTCCGATGTTCTCGTGGTCTTCCTCGTGAAATCGATCATGCACACTCGGATCGTCTACCCCCTAGGCGTTCCTCTGACAGGGGTAGACCGGCATAGCTCTCTGTTGTTTTGTGTTTGTTTAGGTCATAGGGTGATGTAAAACCATGTTGGTTCACAAGTTGGGGCACTATCCTACCCGGTTTCACCTCGACGGGGAGATTCCCCCTTATACGGGTCCGGAACCTTCGCTTCTAGGTTAGAGCGCATGCATGCGAGGGGGGACACATGCAAGCACCTATACCAACCTCTCACCACACTCACACATATGCTAGGGACACATGCAAGTTTTCATCTGATTTCGATGTTCTCGTGGTCTTCCTCCGGCGAAACCCTAATATGTGCACACTCGGATCGTCTACCCCCTAGACGTTCCTCGGCGAGGGTAGCCAGGCGTAGATCTCTCTTGTTTTGTGTTTGTTTAGGTCATAGGGTGATGTCAAACCATGTTGGCTCACAAGTTGGGGCACTATCCTACGGTTTCACCTCGACGGGAGATTCCACCCTCATCTGCCGGAACCTTCGCCTCTAGGTTAGGCGCATGCATGCGAGGGGACACATGCAAGCACCTATATACCAACCTCTAACCACACCCACACACATATGCTAGGGACACATGCAAGTTTTCATCGATTCCGATATTCTCGTGGTCTTCCTCCGTGAAACCACGATCATGCACACTCGGATCGTACCCCTAGGCGTTCCTCGGCGAGGTAGCCCGGCGTAGCTCTCTCTTATTTTGTGTTTGTTTAGGTCATAGGGTGATGTAAAACCATGTTGGTTCACAAGTTGGTGCACTATCCTACCGGTTTCACCTCAATGGGAGATTCCCCTTATCTGGTCGGAACCTTCGCTTCTAGGTTAGATCGCATGCATGCGAGGGGACACATGCAAGCACCTATACCAACCTCTCACCACACTCACACACATATGCTAGGGACACATGCAAGTTTTCATCGATTCGATGTTCTCGTGGTCTTCCTCCGTGAAATCACGATCTGTGCACACTCGGATCGTCTACCCCCCTAGACGTTCCTCTGACAGGGGTAGCCCGGCATAGCTCTCTGTTGTTTTGTGTTTGTTTAGGTCATAAGATGATGTCACACCCTGTTGGTTCACAAGTTGGTGCACTATCCTACCGGTTTCACCTCAACGGGAGATTCCCTTATACTGGGTCCTAACCTTCGCTTCTAGGTTAGAGCGCTTTATTGCGAGGAGGGACACATGCAAGCACCTATACCAACCTTTCACCACACTCACACACATATGCTAGGGACACATGCAAGTTTTCATCTGATTCTGATGTTCTCGTGGTCTTCCTCCCAAACCTCGATCTCTGGCACTCGGATCGTCACCCCCCTAGACGTTCCTCCGACAGGTAGCCCGTAGATCTCTTGTTTTGTGTTTGTTTAGGTCATAGGGTGATGTCAAACCATGTTGGCTCACAAGTTGGGGCACTATCCTACCGGTTTCACCTCGACGGGAGATTCCACCTCATACGGGCCGGAACCTTCGCCTCTAGGTTAGAGCGCATGCATGCGAGGAGGGACACATGCAAGCACCTATACCAACCTCTCACCACACTCACACACATATGCTAGGGACACATGCAAGTTTTCATCTGATTCCGATGTTCTCGTGGTCTTCCTCCGGCGAAACCCTGATCTGTGCACACTCAGATCGTCTACCCCCTAGACGTTCCTCTGACAGGGGTAGCCCGGCGTAGCTCTCTCTTGTTTTGTGTTTGTTTAGGTCATAGGGTGATGTAAAACCATGTTGGTTCACAAGTTGGTGCACTATCCTACCCGGTTTCACCTCGACGGGGAGATTCCCCCTTATACGGGTCCGGAACCTTCGCTTCTAGGTTAGATCGCATGCATGCGAGGGGGGACACATGCAAGCACCTATACCAACCTCTCACCACACTCACACACATATGCTAGGGACACATGCAAGTTTTCATCTGATTCCGATGTTCTCGTGGTCTTCCTCCGTGAAATCGATCATGCACACTCGGATCGTCTACCCCTAGACGTTCCTCCGACAGGGGTAGCCCGCATAGCTCTCTGTTTTGTGTTTGTTTAGGTCCTAGGATGGTGTAAAACCATGTTGGTTCACAAGTTGGTGCACTATCCTACCGGTTTCACCTCAACGGGAGATTCCCCTTATACGGTCCTAACCTTCGCTTCTAGGTTAGAGCGCATGCATGCGAGGAGGACACATGCAAGCACCTATACCAACCTCTCACCACACTCACACACATATGCTAGGGACACATGCAAGTTTTCATCTGATTCGATGTTCTCGTGGTCTTCCTCCCATGAAACCACGATCTCTGCACACTGGATCGTCTACCCCCTAGACGTTCCTCGGACAGGGTAGCCCGCGTAGATCTCTTGTTTTGTGTTTGTTTAGGTCATAGGGTGATGTCAAACCATGTTGGCTCACAAGTTGGGGCACTATCCTACCCGGTTTCACCTCGACGGGAGATTCCACCCTCATACGGGCGAACCTTCGCCTCTAGGTTAGAGCGCATGCATGCGAGGGGACACATGCAAGCACCTATATACCAACCTCTAACCACACCCACACACATATGCTAGGGACACATGCAAGTTTTCATCTGATTCCGATATTCTCGTGGTCTTCCTCGGCGAAACCACGATCCAGGCACACTCGGATCGTCTACCCCTAGACGTTCCTCCGGGGGTAGCCCGCGTAGCTCTCTTATTTTGTGTTTGTTTAGGTCATAGGGTGATGTAAAACCATGTTGGTTCACAAGTTGGTGCACTATCCTACCGGTTTCACCTCGACGGGAGATTCCCCTTATACGGGTCCGAACCTTCGCTTCTAGGTTAGATCGCATGCATGCGAGGGGACACATGCAAGCACCTATACCAACCTCTCACCACACTCACACACATATGCTAGGGACACATGCAAGTTTTCATCTGATTCGATGTTCTCGTGGTCTTCCTCCGCGAAATCGATCTCATGCACACTCGGATCGTCTACCCCCTAGACGTTCCTCGACAGGTAGCCGCATAGCTCTCTTGTTTTGTGTTTGTTTAGGTCATATGGTGATTTAAAACCATGTTGGTTCACAAGTTGATGCACTATCCTACCCGGTTTCACCTAAACGGGGAGATCCCCCTTATACGGGTCCACAACCTTCGCTTCTAGGTTAGAGCGCATGCATGCGAGGGGGGACACATGCAAGCACCTGTACCAACCTCTCACCACACTCACACACATATGCTAGGGACACATGCAAGTTTTCATCTGATTCCGATGTTCTCGTGTGTCTTCCTCCCTGAAACCACGATCTCTGCACACTCGGATCGTACCCCCTAGACGTTCCGACAGGGGTAGCCCGTGAGATCTCTCTTGTTTTGTGTTTGTTTAGGTCATAGGGTGATGTCAAACCATGTTGGCTCACAAGTTGGGGCACTATCCTACCGGTTTCACCTCGACGGGAGATTCCACCTCATACGGGCCCTAACCTTCGCCTCTAGGTTAGAGCGCATGCATGAGGGGGACACATGCAAGCACCTATATATACCAACCTCTAACCACACCCACACACATATGCTAGGGACACATGCAAGTTTTCATCGATTCGATATTCTCGGTCTTCCTCCGTGAAACCCCGATCTGTGCACACTCGGATCGCTCACCCCTAGACGCCTCCCGACAGGGTAGCCCGGTAGCTCTCTCTTCTTTTGTGTTTGTTTAGGTCATAGGGTGATGTAAAACCATGTTGGTTCACAAGTTGGGGCACAATCCTACCCGGTTTCACCATAACAGGGAGATTCCCCCTTATACAGGTCTGGAACCTTCGCTTCGAGGTTAGAGCGCATGCATGCGAGGGGGGACACATGCAAGCACCTATACCAACCTCTCACCACACTCACACACATATGCTAGGGACATGCAAGTTTTCATCTGATTCCGATGTTCTCGTGGTCTTCCTCCGTGAAATCGATCTCAGGCACACTCGGATCGCTACCCCCTAGACGTTCCTCTGACAGGGGTAGCCCGGCATAGCTCTCTGTTGTTTTGTGTTTGTTTAGGTCCTAGGATGATGTAAAACCATGTTGGTTCACAAGTTGGTGCACTATCCTACCCGGTTTCACCTAAACGGGGAGATTCCCCCCTTATCGGGTCCGGAACCTTCGCTTCTAGGTTAGAGCGCATGCATGCGAGGAGGGACACATGCAAGCACCTATACCAACCTCTCACCACACTCACACACATATGCTAGGGACACATGCAAGTTTTCATCTGATTCCGATGTTCTCGTGGTCTTCCTCCGGCGAAACCCTGATCTCTGTGCACACGGATCGTCTACCCCTAGACGTTCCTCCCAGGGTAGCCAGCGTAGCTCTCTTGTTTTGTGTTTGTTTAGGTCATAGGGTGATGTCAAACCATGTTGGCTCACAAGTTGGGGCACTATCCTACCGGTTTCACCTCGACGGGAGATTCCACCTCATCACGGGCCGGAACCTTCGCCTCTAGGTTAGGCGCATGCATGCGAGGGGACACATGCAAGCACCTATATATACCAACCTCTAACCACACCCACACACATATGCTAGGGACACATGCAAGTTTTCATCTGATTCCGATATTCTCGTGGTCTTCCTCCGGCGAAACCCTGATCTGTGCACACTCGGATCGTCTACCCCCCTAGACGTTCCTCTGACAGGGGTAGCCCGGCGTAGCTCTCTCTTATTTTGTGTTTGTTTAGGTCATAGGGTGATGTAAAACCATGTTGGTTCACAAGTTGGTGCACTATCCTACCCGGTTTCACCTCAATGGGGAGATTCCCCCTTATACGGGTCCGGAACCTTCGCTTCTAGGTTAGATCGCATGCATGCGAGGGGGGACACATGCAAGCACCTATACCAACCTCTCACCACACTCACACACATATGCTAGGGACACATGCAAGTTTTCATCCGATTCGATGTTCTCGTGGTCTTCCTCCCTGAAATCTGATCTGCACACTCGGATCGTCTACCCCCTAGACGTTCCTCGACAGTAGCCCGCATAGCTCTCTGTTGTTTTGTGTTTGTTTAGGTCCTAGGATGATGTAAAACCATGTTGGTTCACAAGTTGGTGCACTATCCTACCCGGTTTCACCTCAACGGGGAGATTCCCCCTTATACGGGTCCGGAACCTTCGCTTCTAGGTTAGAGCGCATGCATGCGAGGAGGGACACATGCAAGCACCTATACC
Source organism: Avena longiglumis (assembly GCA_030063025.1). Classification (NCBI taxonomy): domain Eukaryota; kingdom Viridiplantae; phylum Streptophyta; class Magnoliopsida; order Poales; family Poaceae; genus Avena; species Avena longiglumis. The sequence continues at coordinate 21,571,604 of CP125974.1, forward strand.
AACCTCTCACCACACTCACACACATATGCTAGGGACACATGCAAGTTTTCATCTGATTCCGATGTTCTCGTGGTCTTCCTCCGGCGAAACCCTGATCTCTGTGCACACTCGGATCGTCTACCCCTAGACGTTCCTCGACAGGTAGCCCGTAGCTCTCTCTTGTTTTGTGTTTGTTTAGGTCATAGGGTGATGTCAAACCATGTTGGCTCACAAGTTGGGGCACTATCCTACCCGGTTTCACCTCGACGGGAGATTCCCTCTACAAGAGAAACTATCGTCCGCTCCCCAGTAGGGTTGACAGAACCACTTGCGATAAAAGCATTGAATCTTTGAACAGCTTCTCCAAAATGTGTGATACATAAAATTCACACACATTTCATGTGGGCGTGGAGGGTGCTATTCAGAACCACATGCGATAATAACACTTACAAACATATAGAAATTTGTCGGGGTGTGAGAAGATTCGCAACGATATTTCATGTGGGCATGGAGACTGCTATTCAGAGCGTACGAAATCATCCAATTAATAAAAAAAAGAACATAAATAATTGATACAAATATAAAATAAGTGTGCAAGTAGAAAGGGAAAAATGCAGAGGGCTACGCCGAGGGTCACCGTCGGCGTACGTGATAGGTACGCCGAGGGTCACCGCGCGCACTGGATGGCGCTATGCCGGTCGCCTCGCGTAATGGCCGGCACCGTTAGCGCGCCGTCCGCTGGCCGGTATGTGCCACGCGTCCCCCGGCACCGAGGGCCTCACGATGCGAGGTGACCGTCGGGCGAGGTATACTACCGACGGCTTGGCTACGCCGAGGCTGGCTGCTTGGGCTGGCCTGGTCCGTCCCACGCCGACGGCTTCGACGCTTATTGCCGGCGAGTAAGCGTCGTCGGCAAGATCTGGTTTTCTGTAGTGCAGCTTCGTCACCAGCACTAAAAACGGCTTATCAATGTGTATATGTTGGGCATTTATTTTTTGTTTAGAACTATCTGAGGCTGTAATGTCGTTCCACATAGTTTGTAAACGTACCGTCTACTAGGGTTATAATGAAGGTTCGAGAAACATATCTATTAAATAACCCATGACAAATAGGGTTTTAGGGTAAAGGACAAATATTTGTTGCATGTATATCTAGCTATATTGCCCATTTATTATCTATTGGAAGGTTGTATTTTTTTTCCTTTGAACGAATGGAATGTTGACTCTACATCCACGAGTACTGATAATTTAGTACAAACATTCCTGATGTATATGCTATATCGACCGTTAATGTTAAAGCAAGTTTTACATTGTTGGTTGCACAAAGCAATACATTACTGATGATGGTGTTATTATATATTTTGTTAAGGGAAGGTAAGAGTCTAGGACCGAGGCTTATATATATTGCTAGAACCTAGACTATGTGAGAAAATCATGATATATACCATATGCAGTGGTGTAGAATGAATGTTGTTGAAAGATGTTCATGACAATGACAATTCCTTTCGTCTCATGAGTAAGGGCAAATAAGTGCATCTTGGAATGCTAAAACCATGATGAACATTTTCAGATACCTTTGGAACTTAATGAACCTAACTTATATGATATAATTAAAAAGTAATTTCATTTTTAAATATAACTATGTATCTTAAATTGTAAAACCATACAAGGAATACAAAATAGCTTTGGATAATCCCGACAAAATGAAGTGGTCGTTCGGTAAGAGCTCCATTACATAACTTTGTTGTTTTATTGGGTACAACTTACGTGTTCCACCCGAGGTTGCGTTGAACATGTCGGAATAATATCTGTTCATGTTTATGATTATTATTCATGTAAAGTTGCGCGTGCCTGACATCCACTATACTAAAGAGATGGTTATCTTTATTGTCAAGTTAAACCCCTTGAGTTGTTCTCCTATATATATAGGTATGTTAGCCTCTTCGAATCGTACAAGGGAGATGCTTGGAACATGTAAGTTGTCATGATATTATTTATATATGGATGTTCTCTATAGTAGTTGTGTAGTTTAGTTACTTAAAATTCATATTTCTCATATGTTTTGATATTGAAACTTTGCTTGCCAAGTATTTGGATTCTTCCTACTACCGATACCACACATGGAGAAAAAATATGTTGTTGGATTAGAAGTAAACTAATATATGCTCGTTCATCAAAACTATGTAGTTTCAAGAGGTATTATTGCGTAATGATGAGGACCATTTTTTAAAAAACAAAGCAAAGAGTAATACATTTCAAAATTCATCATTACTTAGTTTTGTCTCATGACTAGGCGTTTAATAGAATTCACTGATTAAAAATAATACTACTAGCACCTAAGGTCAACTAGTAATTGCATGCAAATGCTTGATATGTAGTTTTAAGTAATAATCAAAAAATTAATTTTACTTGTGCAATTTACTGCCAACCAATATACTTTAAATTAGTTAGGATAGATCTTATAGGATTGTTACTCCCTTAGATAACATGTCTATGTTTTCAACATTAGATGCTAGACCAGGATAAAATAATTTTTAAATCCTCTTTGTTGGATCTGTATAATCGCCAAATTAATACATAATGTATCAAGGACTAAGAATTTCTTTCGTATACACTCACAGTAACCTCCTTTTGTATCGATGTATTCTCTTAGACTATTTATGCATATGTATAAGCTCATCTTCAAGGTCTACAAATGCCCGATGATCTTGTGTTTGTGTCTTGTTTGACTCTTTGTTGTCAATATTATTGTAGCATAGTTAGTACGACTCTATTCATTTTTGAAAATTATATAAGATAAAAATCATGTCCTTTAATGTCTAGCTTAATAGTACATGTACATGTGTGATAATGCTTACAAGTTTTTGTCGGTTCATTCAGCGGAAAATATGGCGAAGACACACACCATTGTCGTACTGCTTGTCTTTGTGATCATGTTCTCCTACCATGTTGTGGAGGGTGGTGCATACCCGGAGCAAGTGGCATTCTCTCGCAAAGAGCTGAAACCAGAACACAAACTGTCTATTGGTGGTGGAATGCGTCCGTCTCTTGGTGGCCAGGTATCCGGTGCGACCAGTGCAGAAGGTGTGAGCAAGAATGCTGAAATAGAGCAGATGTTAAAACTACCACTACCAGTACTACCCACCGTGACGTTCCTGTGGGTATGTATCGTGATATCATCATCCACGGCCACAAGTTCAACAAAACTTAATTATGCATCAAGACGAAGGACCATGGGCACCAACTTGATATCGATGAACCGACTAATTATCAAGTTGGCTATTCCTACACATCTCTGTTATGTGTCTGTGTAATGTAAATTGGTATTGTAAGACTTGAGTGGTATGCTTGGTCTGTCGAGCTATATCCAACTCTACTAAGTGTACTATGTATTTTACTACTGGAGAATAAATCATGCCCCTGGTCCATGGTAATTGCGACTTTATATATGGTACACACGATTATGTGTCCTTGTACAATACTTTCGATTTCTTTTTAGACAAAGATAGCTTTAGACTTTCAAGGTCTAGTAGTCAAATATAGTACTATATGGTGGCTGAAGCTTGTTATGTCACTAATATAGGAAATTTAGGGTTACAAAACCGTTTGTACTATCTCTACATGTCAGAGAAAATATACCCGTTTCTCTTCTAATATTGGACGGACGTCGTTGTGTCTGCCAGCATGTTTTGACGGAATTGATGGAGTAAAATCATCTCCACTAGCATTCCCAGGAAGCCGATCCGGACGCCGAATTTAGGTCCGGACGCCGAAATTCGGCCCAGTCGCGTTTCCAGGAACCTCTTTTCGTTCGGATTCAGACGAACTTTGGTCCGGGCTTCCTAGGCCATTCCTAGGATCCCGGGAACGCCCTGGAAACGCCGAACGAAGCGAAAACAGGTGTGGGCCAGCTCTGTCGGCGAGACAGTCCCATTTCCCCCCACTCCACTCGCCTAAACTGCGGTGAAGAGCTCCCAGCGCCTCTGTCGTCATGACTTCGCCGACGGAGCTCCTCCATGCCGAAACATGCCCACGCCTCTAGATTTGCTCGCCATAGTCGCCGCCCATATAGCCGCCGCGTCCACCATCCGAACTTCGCCGTAGATCGGCTTTGCTGCGAGCTCCCACCGCCACGCCCGCCAAGTGTTCGGCATTTGGCCGGTTCGGCCGTGGACTACGACGACGAGCAGACACTCGTCGTACTGCTGGAGGAGGAGAACGCCGAGGTCGCCGAAGATGAGCACATGGAGATCCTCACCTTCCTCGCCCAGCTGTACCTGCAGATGGCGAAGCCAAAGCGCGGTGGTTCGGCGCCGGGTCGTCGGAAGTGCAAGGCGATGCAAAGGATAGAAGGCTACTGCTTATTGTACGCCGACTACTTCGCCGACGAGCCTCCCCATTGAGAGGCCATGTTTTTGTGCCGTTTCAGGATGAGCCAGAAGCTCTTCCTCAAGATTGTGCATGCCATCCGGGAGTTCGACCCCTATTTCGTTTGCAAGGACTGCACCGACATGGTTGGGGTTTCCTTACTGCAGAAGTGCACAGTGGAGATGAGGTTGCTTGCATATGGAGAGTCGGGTGACAGTGCCGATGACTATATCTGCATGGCCGATTCCGCCGCTATCGATTGCTTGTACAGGTTCTGCTGGGCAGTGATTGCAGTGTTCGGGAAACAGTACTTGAGATCATCCACTGCTGAAGACACTGCTCGGATCCTCGTAGTCAATGAAAGTAGAGGATTTCCTGGTATGCTTGGAAGCATAGACTGCATGCATTGGCAATGGAAGAACTGTCCATTTGCATGGCAGGGAATGTACAAAGGCCACAAAGGAGGTTGCACTATGATACTCGAGACAGTTGCTACACATGATATTTGGATCTGGCACTCCTTCTTTGGCATGGCAGGATGATACGTCGGAAACGTAACTATAATTTTTGATGCTCCATGCTTGTTTAGTATCTACTTTGCTTTACTTGTCTACACTTTGAGGTGCTTTTTACATGTTTTCTGGTACTAACCTATTAACAAGTTGCAACAGTGCCAGATGCCTGCTTTACTGTTTTGGTTTCGAAAAGTAAAGAAATATTCTCGTAATTGGACGGGACAAACGTCAAAGTCAATTACTTTCCGCGGGGAACAAGAAGTCCATAGGGGAGCCAGAGAGGCCGACCAGGGTGGCCAGACCCACCCTAGGGGCGGGTGGGCCCTTTCCCGCGCCTGGGAGGGCGTGGGGCCCCTAGCCGCTGCCTCAGCCTCCCCCTTCGCCTATAAGAAGCCCCTGATGCAAAAACCCTAAGCACCTGATCAAATATCCACGAAACCGTCTGTAGCCTCCACCACCATCGTCCCTAGATCGGGAGGGATCTGAAGTTCTTCTCGGCACCCTCTTGGAGGGGAGATCATCCCGGACGCCTTCTCTCCGGTATGATGCGTGAGTAGTTCCACCTTGGACTATGGGTCCATGTAGTAGCTAGATGGTTGTATCTCCTCCTTGTGCTTTCATTTATAGATCTTGTGAGCCCCGTTCATGATCAAGATCTAATCTATTTGTAATCATGCATGTTGTGTTTGCTGGGATCCGATGGATATTGAGATTATTATGTTGGTTTGATTAATGGTTTTGCCTTTATGATTCTATCATGTCTGTGTTGTTTGTGATCTTGCATTCTCTCCGTTGTTAGTGGCTATCTTGGCCAAGTAGTTGCTAGTGACTCCAAGAGGGAGTATTTATGCTCGATAGTGGGTTCATGCCTCTAGTTTCCAAGGGAAGTGACAATAATCTCTTCGGTTGTAGATGTGATGTTGCTACTAGGGAGAAAACAACGGTCTCTTGTTCATGGAACATGTGGATTACTTTTACACACATTGCTTAAAGTTGTTTGTTGCTTGCAACTTAATCTTGGAGGGGTTCGATGATAACCTCAAGGTGGACTTCTAGTCATAGATGCAGTTGGATGGCGGTCTATGTATCTTGTTGTATTGCCCAATCGAATCTCATAGGATCTTCGACTAGTAATTGCATTGTTATGCCTTTCTCGATTCTGCCAATCGCCTCCTTGTAATTTGTTTACCCTTCATGCCATGTTGTTTATCTAAGGAGAGCACTTCTAGTGAACTATGGATCCTGGTCCAATATTTACCATTGATACATCCTCCATTGTTACTTGTTTACTTGCTGCAAACCATTACCTTCCACACATTATGTTTAATCCTTTGTTACAGCAAACCGGCGAGCTTGACAACCTCACTAATTCGTTGGGGCAAAGTCTTAAGTTTGTGTTGTGCAGGTTTCCATGTTGCTTGCAACACCTTTGAGACGTTTCCTTCCTCCTTCAGGTTCGATAACCTCGGTCTCTACCGAGGGAAGACTTTCTGCTGTGCTCATCACACCTTGCTCTTGGGGTTTCCAACGAAGCGCTCCCACGTCAACACCGGGCGCCATCAAGTTTTCTGGCGCCATTGCTGGGGAGGCTAAGGACGTCTTCACAAGGGGAGTCCTTCACTTCCTTTCTCCTTACTTTGTTTTTAGTTTGCTTTGTTTCTTTTGCTTGGTTTTGTTTGCCTCTTTCCAAAAAAAAAAACGCCCCAAAAAAATTAGTCTAGTTTGGTTTGCTTTCTTTATTCAAAAACACAAAAAAATAGTTCCTGTTCTAGCTGCTGATGCTATTTTTGGCTTGCCCACCTTTGCCAAAATGAACTCAGCTGAGAACACCAAGTTGTGTGACTTCACTATCACAAACAACAATGATTTCCTAAGCACTCCTATTGCTCCACCTGCTCCTGATGCTACCTTTTATGAAATTAAGCCTACTTTGTTGAATCTTGTGATGAGAGAGCAATTTTCTGGTGCTAGTTCTGATGATCCTGCTACCCATCTCAATAGCTTTGTTGAACTTTGTGAAATGCAAAAGTATAAGGATGTAGATGGAGATATTATTAAACTCAAGCCTTTTCCTTTCTCCTTGAGAGAAAAATCTAAAGAATGGTTGCTTTCTTTGCCTAAAAATAGTATTGATTCTTGGACTAAGTGAAAAAATGCTTTTATTGGAAAGTATTATCCTCCTGCTAAGATTATATCTATGAGAAGTGACATTATGAAATTTAAACAATGATAATGAACATGTTGCTCAAGCTTGGGAAAGAATGAAAATTTTGGTTAAGAATTGTCCCACTCATGGACTCACTGCTTGGATTATCCAGACTTTTTATGCAGGTTTGAACTACTCTTCTTGGAATCTGTTGGATTCAGCTGCTGGAGGTACTTTTATGGGCCTCACTTTGGGTGCTGCAACAAGGCTCCTTGATAATATGATGGTTAACTACTCTGAATGACATGTTGAGAGAGCTCCACATGGTAAGAAGGTAAATTCTGTTGAGGAAACTTCCTCTTTGAGTGAACAGATTGATGTTATTATGGCTATGCTTGTTAATGGGAAAGCTCCTCTAGATCCTAATAGTGTTCCCTTAGCCTCTTTGGGTTGCTCAAGAAGATCAAGTTGATGTGAACTTCATTAGAAACAACAATTTCAACAAGAACGCTTATGGTAATTATAAGCCTTATCCTCCTAGTGGAAATGTCTATCATGGTAGATCTGGAATGCCTAGTGAAGAAAGGATTCTAGAAGTAGAGAGATACACTAAGAATTTTATGCAAATGCAAAATTAGATTTTCACTAAAACTATGGAGGAACAATCTATTATCTTAAAAAACATTAGTTATCAGCTTGAGAATTTGAATAGAGAAATTCCTAGTTTACAGTCAAAAATTTTGAGTGCTGAGAAAAATATATCCTCTTTGTCTGAAGCTCAGCCTTCCTTGATTAATAAATTGGCTGCTAAACCTGAAACTATGGAAAACACCTTTTCTACTGCTCATGCCATACAAGTTACTATTGATGAAAATGTTAGGTTGTTAGCTCAACTCCATGCTACGTGGGAAAGGGAAGCCAAAATTGATAGAAACAATAGTGTGTGCACTATCACCACTAAACCACAAGTAGTCCCTATTCCTCCTCCTACTATGCCTAAGCCTATTGATCCTACTACTAGTGATGCTAGGTTTGACTTTGATATTGATGGTTGCAATATTTCTGAAGTAATTATGTTCTTGCAAAAGCTTGCTAGAAGTCCTGATGCTAGTGATATGCATGTTGCCTTTACCAAACACATTATAGATGCTCTTGTTAAGATTAAGGAAGATAAGCTAAAACACAAAGCTTCTACTCCTAGGAAAGTAGAAGATAGTTGGGAACCCATTATTAATATGCAAGTGAATGACTTAGATCTCAAAGCTTCATGTGATCTTGGTTCTAGTGTCTCTATTATGCCTAGGAAGATTTATGAAATGCTTGATTTTCCACCATTGGAAGATTGTTATTTAGATGTCCCACTCAATGATAATGCTAAGAAGAAACTCATGGGGAGTATTAATTATGTTCTCATTATGGTTAACAATGCTTATGTCCCTATTGATTTCTATGTTTTGGATGTTGAATACAATGCTTCTTGTCCTATTACTTTGGGAAGACCTTTTCTTAGAACAGTTGGTGCCATCATTGATATGAAAGAAGGTACCATTAAATATCAATTTCCATTCAAGAAAGGTATTGAACACTTCCCTATGATGAGAGAAGTTGCTTTTTTCTCCTCCTTTGAAATCAAGATTTGATGTTAATGCTTCATCATTTGAAAATACTTGATTCTTCTTTCTTCTTGTGCCTAACTTAAAGGCGTTAAAGAAAAGTACTTGTTGGAAGATAACCCAAGAGTTTCCTTGAGTCTTGTAAGTTATTACTTCAGTAATGACCTCTCCTTATCCTTTTTGTTTGCTTTTTGTGTCAAGAATAACCTCTAATGAGAGGGAAGTAAGATTGGGGAGTTGCTGCCGCGAAACAGATTTCTGTCCTCCACCATAAAATTCGTGAGGAGTCTCTGTAACTCGGATTGATATCAAAGTTTACGAATAAATCCCCCAGTATGTTAGCTAACTTTTGTTAGTTCAACACTTTTTGATTTGAGCAACAGAAGATTTTTGAAAAAATAGGTTTCTGCCTGCTGGTCTACTTTGACAGATTTCTGCCATTATTTGCATTCGCTTCTTATTGATTCCTTTTTGAGTTCTCTTTTGGGGAATTGAGCTTTTTTAAGGAGATACTACAGTAGCTTATGTTTTTAGTGAAAATCCTTGTTGTTCCAAATCTTTGTCAGGGGTCTAATATCTTTTGAATAAACTAATGTTGCTAATGAAGATTGTGTGAAGTTTTGTATGAAGGAAAAAATTTAGGTGTAGAGAGAGAATGATGCAATGAGATGAAGAATGGACAAAATCTCAAGCTTGGGGATGCCACCATGGTGTCACCCCAAGAAATATCCAAGAGGTACAAGCGTGAAAGCTTGGGGATGCCCAATGCATCCCCTTCTTCATCAATAAAAAGCTTAGGTCTGTCTAGACACTTCGTTTTTATTGTTTAATGCACAGTTGTGTTGTTCTTGGAGCGTCTTAGTTTTCGTTTGCTTTGCTTAGGTTGTTTAGTTTGCTTGAATAAAGTAGTTTGGACCCCGTTATCGCTGTGTCGTTTTGCAAATAAGTTTTCTTGGTGTTGGAAAGGAGTAGTAAGTTCTTGCTTGAAGTACAAGAGGAGCTTGCATTGACTGTGACTTAGACTTTAGCATGACATGCTAGGTGTTGTTTTGACCTTATGCTTACTATTTATTGCTGTAGCATGTCTTGTTCCAAACAATTGGGATTTCTTAGTGTGCCTTGAAGAAATTATGCGTTGTTTTATCATGCAAAAGCATAGTATTGTGGTATTCTCCTTTAATGATTTGTTTGGGTTGACTTGGCACATTCTCACACCATGTTATGACTATGAACAAGTCACCATAGCCTCTATGATCATTTAGTCCTTGACTTGTAGTACCACTCTATGCTTTGATTAGTAATGCTTTGTTGCTCCGCATGATTATGGCCATTATTGCTCTCTCAATTGGTTGCTCCCAGTCTTTTGCTAGCCTCCACTTGTATGAGTAAGCTCTACTCATGATTCCAACTCTCAAGAAACCAAGTTATTCCAAAGTGTCCACTATAAACTCCTATGCATGGTGTGTTACACCATTCCAAGTATATTCTTGTTTTTAGCTATCTTCCAATTAAAAACTATTTTGTTATGTGCAAACTTAGTGATTAAAGCCCTCACAAACTTGATGGAACACATTATATTCTTTGCCCCTAATAAACTTGAACCATTGTGGCGCTATGTTGTATATGCTTGCACTTATACGTTGGAATTAGCAGAACCATGCTGTCATGGGGAACGTTTTCAACATTGCACTTCTACTTTGTACTCAATTGATATCATGCTCTTTTGTCTGTGGATGTCACCGGTGTGAAATAAAAAGGGAACCTGTAAGTCCATGGAGTTTGTATTATTGTTTAGAGAAACGCCTGTGCCGCTAGCCTAAGCCACGCCTAATCGTGGTGGAAACTTGCAGCATCACCATAGTGAGCTATCTATGAAGCATCCTCAATAAAAAGCTATGCATATAGTAAATAAAAAAGATTGCTGAGATGCTCATTGTATACTTGCCTTGTCATTTTGGTTATGGGAAAGCTCATGTACCATGTGCAAGGGGTACCCCATTGGCGGTTCTCAATGATATGCAAATACTTACAATGACAAGAACTTGCTTGGGCATGAAGTTGAGTAGCATGAGGTGTGGCCCTCACATTCAAGGGACTTGAGATTGCCAACTTATACTTCGTCAAGCATATACTCCCTAGTTTGTTAACTTTAACCTTAATCACTTCAAGATGCTTATGATAGGGGCAATGAGGGCTGAAAGCTAACAAGTACCATAATTTTTGGAAGCTCCATTTGAAACTTGAAATCCCTGCTTACTTTATAAAAGGCTTTTCTCCCACCACTATTGAGTCTCCACCTTCTACCTTTAGGAACCATTAAGAGAGCATAATTTTCATCCTATGTGTAGTGTTCCAAAGCTTATTGATTGATGCATATTGTGATATTACTTGTTCTTGTGCTATTTGTTTCTAGTCACCCTTGTGAACTTTGAAGGTGTCCTATGCATCTATATTGCTACTCTATGAGGGACAAGCTGATTGGTAATATGCTATGTTTTCTGTATGTGAAACAAACAAACGTTTTTCAATGCATGCTATTCATGATATTTGTTTGTATCTTGTCATGTTGAAACAGTAGTTGCTCTGTCGTACTGTTAGACCTCCATTCTTTCATGTTCATGTTTAGAGTTCTTTGATCCCAACTTTCAATGCTTGCAGTCGAGGACGAGCAGGAGTTAAGCTTGGGGATGCTTGATACGTCGGAAACATATCTATAATTTTTGATGTTCCATGCTTGTTAGTATCTACTTTGCTTTGCTTTGTCTACACTTTGAGGTGATTTTACATGTTTTTTGGTACTAACCTATTAAAAAGTTGCCACAGTGCTAGTTGCCTGTTTTCTGATGTTTTTCGTTTCAGAAAATCTAGTAAAGAAATATTCTCGGAATTGGACGGGACAAACGTCAAAGTCAATAACTTTATGTGGTGAACAAGAAGTCCAGAGGGGAGACAGAGAGGCGTGCTAGGGCAGCCAGACCCCCTAGGCACAGCCAGGGGTGGGTCTGCGCCTGGGAGAGGTGTGGCCCCTCTGGCCGCCTCCTCGGCCTCCCCCTTCGCCTATAAGAAACCCCCGATGCCTAAACCCTAAGTACCCGATCAAATCTCCAGGAAACCGTCTTTAGCCGCCGCCACCATCATCCCTAGATCGGGGGAGATCTGAAGTTCTTCCTGGAGGCCTTCTCTCCGGTATGATGCGTGAGTAGTTCCACCTTGGACTATGGGTCCATGTAGTAGCTAGATGGTTGTATCTCCTCCTTGTGCTTTCATGTATAGATATTGTGAGCTCCGTTCATGATCAAGATCTAATCTATTTGTAATCATGCATGTTGTGTTTGCGGGGATCCGATGGATATTGAGATTATTATGTTGGTTTGATTAATGGTTTTGTCTTTATGATTCTATCATGTCTATGTTGTTTGTGATATTGCATGCTCTCCGTTGTTAGTAGATATCTTGGCCAAGTAGTTGCTAGTGACTCCAAGATGGAGTATTTATGCTTGATAGTGGGTTCATGCCTCTAGTTTCCAAGGGAAGTGACAATAATCTCTTCGGTTGTAGATGTCCTGTTGCTACTAGGGAGAAAACAACGGTATCTTGTTCATGGAACATGTGGACTGTTTACCTTACACACTTTGCTTAAAGCAGTTGTTTGTTGCCTGCAACTTAATACTGGAGGGGGTTCGGATGATAACCTGAAGGTGGACTTCTAGTCATAGATGCAGTTGGATGACGGTCTATGTATCTTGTTGTATTGCCCAATCGAATCTCATAGGATCTTTCTAACTAGTAATTGCATTGTTATGCCTTGCTCAGTTCCTGTCAATTGCCCTGCGGTAATTTACCCTTCATGCCATGTTGTTTATCTAAGGAGAGCACCTCTAGTGAACTATGGACCCCGGTCCAATCTTTACCATCAATACATTCTCCATTGTTACTTGTTTACTTGCTACAAACCATTACCTTCCACACCATACGTTTAATCCTTTGTTACAGCAAACCGGTGAGCTTGACAACCTCACTGATTCATTCGGGCAAAGTCTTGAGTTTGTGTTGTGTAGGTTTCCACGTTGCTTGCAACACCTTTGAGACGTTTCCTTCCTCCTTCTGGTTCGATAACCTCGGTCTCTACTGACGGAAACTTGTTGCCGTGCTCTTCACACCTTCCTATTGGGGTTCCAACAAGGTGCTATGTCGAGCCCCATCAAAGATTTCTGGCGCTGTTGCCGGGGAGGCTAAGGACGTCTTCACAAGGGGATTCCTCCACTTCCTTTCTCTTTACTTTGTTTTTAGTTTGCTTTGTTTCTTTTGCTTGGTTTTGTTTGCCCCTTTTCGAAAAACACAAAAAAATTAGTTCCTACTCTAGTTGCTACCATGTCTGGTTTTGGATCAACCTTTATTTCCCCTATGGTAGAAATCTCCACTTTTAAGTAAAAAATTGAAGAAAGTTTTAAAGAAGCTTGGTCTAGAATCTCTGCTTTACAGAGGGAAACTGAGCCTAAGGTGAGCCTTAGCTTGGTTATTGATAGTTTCTACCACGGTATTGCTCTTCGTTATAGATATGCTTTGGATGCTGTGGCTGAGAAAGATTTTTTGCTATGTACTAAGGATGAAGCTTTTGATGCCATACATAAATTAATCATGATTTATGGTACACCTGGCAAGTCTGATTCCTCTTTCACAAATATTTTTTCTAGGTTGAACACTCTTGAGACCGGTATTGCTGCTATGAATAGTTGCTATCACACGCTTAGGGCTTATCATGATTATGTTCCCATAAATTCTGAGCCTTTAAAATGGTTTCCCACAATCAAAGTCTCAATAAACACTACACTTTTTGATGCTCGCTGTGATATCATGTCTGAATTTTGCCTTATGCCTAAAGATATTTATGATTCCTTGAGTCTTTGGGGGCTCACTGAAGGAGGAGAGGAAATCTCTCTTACCAACAATGCAACTATATTACCCATTGGAATAGCCGAAGGTGTGTTTACAAAAATCTCAGGGAAAATGGTAACTACTGATTATCTTGTTATTATGTGTATACAAAGGACAAATCACACTTGGAAGATCTCTACTGAAACACCTTGGGGAAGTGATAGATGTGGGAAAAGGTATCATGCATTTTGCTCCTCCGGTAAGCAATCATATCTTTCCTAAAGAAAATAAGAAAGGTAAGAACAAGAAGGATGCTTCCTCATTTGAAAATACTTGATTCTTCTTGCTTCTTGTGCCTAACTTAAAGGAGTTAAAGAAAAGTACTTGTTTGGAAATAACCCAAGAGTTCCCTTGAGTCTTGTAAGTTATTACTTCAGTAATGACCTCTCCTTATCCTTTTTGTTTGCTTTTTGTGCCAATAATGACCTCTAATGAGAGGGAAGTAAGATTTGGGGTGTTGCTGTCCTGAAACAGATTTCTGTCCTCCACCATAAACATTCGTGAGGAGTCTGTGTAACTCGGATTGAGCTCAAAATTTACAAATAAATCTCCCAGTATGTTAGCTAACTTTCGTTATTTCAACACATTTTTATTGAGCAACAAAAGATTTTCTAAACAATCGGTTTCTGCCTGCTGGTCTGTTTTGACAGATTTCTGCCATTATTTGCATTTGCTTCTTATTGATTCCTTTTTGAGTTCTCTTTTGGGGAATTGAGCTTTTTGAAGGAGTTACTACAGTATCTTGTGTTTTTAGTGAAATTCCTTGCTGTTCCAAAGCTTTTCCAGAGGTTTAATCTCCTTTGAATAAACTAATGTTGCTAATGAAGATTGTTTGAAGTTTTATATGAAGGAAAAAATTTCAGGTGTACAGAGAGAATGATGCAATGAGATGAATAATGGACAAAAGCTCAAGCTTGGGGATGCCACCATGGTGTCACCCCAAGAAATATCTAAGAGGTACAAGCGTCAAAGCTTGGGGATGCCCAAGGCATCCCCTTCTTCATCAATAAAAAGCTCAGGTCTATCTAGACACTTCGTTTTTATAGTTTCATGCACAGTTGTTTTGTTCTTGGAGCGTCTTTGTTTTCATTTGCTTTGCTTAGTTTATTTAGTTTGCTTGAGTAGTTTGGACCCCCGCTTTTGCTGTTTTTTGTTGCAAATAAGTTGCTTGGTGTTGAAAAGGAGTAGTAAGTTCTTGCTTGAAGTGCAAGAGGAGCTTGCATTGACTGTGACTTAGACTTTATCATGCCATGATAGGTGTTGTTCTGACCTTATGCTTAGTAGTTATTGCTGTAGCATGGCTTGCTCCAAGTCATTGGGATTGCCTAGTGTGCCTTAAAGAAATTATGCGTTGTTTTAGCATGCAAAAGCATAGTATTATGGTATTCTCCTTTAATGCTTTGTTTGGGTTGACTTGGCACATGCTCACACCATGTTATGACTATGAACAAGTCACCATAGCCTCTATGATCATTTAGTCCTTAACTTTTACCACTCTATGCTTTGATTAGTAATGCTTTGTTGCTCCGCATGATTATGGCCATTATTTCTCTCTTAGTTGGTTGCTCCCAGTCTTTTGCTAGCCTCCACTTGTATGAGTAAGCCCTACTCATGCTTACAACTCCCAAGAAACCAAGTTATTCCAAAGTGTCCACTATAAACTCCTATGCATGGTGTGTTACACCATTCCAAGTATATTCTTCTTTTCAGCTATCTTCCAATTAAAAACTATTTTGTTATCTGAAAACCTAGTGATTAAAGCCCTCACAAACTTGATGGCACACTTTATATTCTTTGCCCCTAATAAACTTGAACCATTGTGGCGCTATGTTGTATATGCTAGCACTTATACGTTGGAATTAGCAGAACCATGCTGTCATGGGGAACATTTTCAATATTGCACTTGTACTTTGTACTCAGTTGATATCATGCTCTTTTGTCTGTGGATGTCACCGGTGTGAAATAAAAAGGGAACTTTTAAGTCCATGGAGTTTGTATTCTGTGTTAGAGAAACGCCTGGACCGCTAGCCTAAGCCATGCCTAATCATTGTGGTAACTTGCAGCATCACCATAGTGAGGTATCTATGAAGCATCCTCAATAAAAAGCTATGCATATAGTAAATAAAAAGATTACCGAGATGCTCATTGTCTGCTTGGCTTGTCATTTTGGTTATGGGAAAGCTCTTGTACCATGTGCAAGGGGTACCCCATTGGCGGTTCTCAATGATATGCAAATACTTACAATGACAAGAACTTTCCTGGGCCTAAAGTTGAGTAGCATGAGGTGTGGCCCTCACATTCAAGGTACTTGATATTGCCAACTTATACTTCGCCAAGCATATACTCCCTAGTTTGTTCACTTTAACCTTAATCACTTCAAGATGCTTATGATACGGGCAATGAGGGCTGAAAGCTAGCAAGTACCATAATTTTTGGAAGCTCTTTTTGAAAATTGAAATCCCTGCTTCCTTTACAAAAGGCTTTTCTCCCTCCACTATTGAGTCTCCACCTTCTACCTTTAGGCACCATTAAGAGAGCATAGTTGTCATTTTGTGTGCAGTGTTCCAAAGCTTATTGATTGATGCATATTGGGATATTACTTGTTCTTGTGCTATTTGTTTCGAGTCATCCTTGTGAACTTTGAAAGTGTCCTATGCATCTATATTGCTACTATATGAGGGACAACCTGATTTCCACTATGCTATGTTTTCTGTATGTGAAACAAACAAACGTTTTTCAATGCATGCTATTCATGATCTTTGTTTGTATCTTGTCATGTTGCAACAGTAGTTGCTCTGTCTTACTGTTAGAACTCCATTCTTTCATGTTCATGTTTAGAGTTCTTTGATCCCAGCTTTTAATGCTTGCAAAAGGTTGGATCTTTATTGTGAGGGTGCATGTCACCTCAAAAATTATTCTTTTATCACTTACCTACTCGAGGACGAGAAGGAGTTAAGCTTGGGGATGCTTGATATGTCGGAAATGTATCTATAATTTTTTATGTTCCATGCTTGTTAGTATCTACTTTGCTTTGCTTTGTCTACACTTTGAGGTGCTTTTTACATGTTTTCTGGTACTAACCTATTAACAAGTTGCCACAGTGCCAGTTGCCTGTTTTCTACTGTTTTTGGTTTCAGAAAAGCTACTAAAGAAATATTTTCCGAATAGGACGGGACAAACGTGAAAGTCAATAACTTTCCATGGGGAACAAGAAGTCCAGAGGGGAGACGGAGAGGCGTGCCAGGGAAACTAGACCCCCCTAGGCGTGGCCAGGGGTGGGCCCGCGCCTGGGAAGGGTGTGGCCCCTATGGCTGCCTCCTCGGCTTCCCCCTTCGCCTATAAGAAGCCCTCGATGCCTAAACCCTAAGAACCAGATCAAATCTCCACGAAACCGTCTGTAGCCACCACCATCGTCCCTAGATCGAGGGGGATCTGAAGTTCTTTCCGGCACCCTGCCGGATGGGAGATCATCCCGGCGGCCTTCTCTCCGGTATGATGCGTGAGTAGTTCCACCTTGGACTATGGGTCCATGTAGTAGCTAGATGGTTGTATCTCCTCCTTTGTGCTTTCATGTATATATCTTGTGAGCTCCATTCATGATCAAGATCTAATATATTTGTAATCATGCATGTTGTGTTTGCGAGGATCCGATGGATATTGAGATTATTATATTGGTTTAATTAATGGTTTTGTCTTTATGATTCTATCATGTCTGTGTTGTTTGTGATCTTGCATGCTCTCTGTTGTTAGTATCTATCTTGGCCAAGTAGTTGCTAGTGACTCCAAGAGAGAGTATTTATGCTCGATAGTGGGTTCATGCCTCTAGTTACCAAGGGAAGTGACAATAATATCTTTGGTTGTAGATGTGCTATTGCTACTAGGGATAAAAAACGGTCTCTTGTTCATGGAACATGTGGACTGTTTACCTTACACACTTTTCTTAAAGCACTTGTCTGTTGCTTGCAACTTAATACTGGAGGGGGTTCGGATGATAACCTGAAGGTGGACTTCTAGTCATAGATGCAGTTGGATGGCGGTCTATGTATCTTGTTGTATTTCCCAATCGAATCTCATAGGATCTTTCTGACTAGTAATTGCATTGTTATGCCTTGCTCAGTTCCTGTCAACTACCCTGCTGTAATTTGTTTACCCTTTATGCCATGTTGTTTATCTAAGGAGAGCACCTCTAGTGAACTATGGACCCCGGTCCAATCTTTACCATTGATACATCTTCGACTGTTGTTTACTTGCTACAAACCATTACCTTCCACACATTACGTTTAATCCTTTGTTACAGCAAACCAGTGAGCTTGACAACCTCGCTGATTCATTGGGGAAAAGTCTTGAGTTTGTGTTGTGCAGGTTTCCACGTTGCTTGAAACACCTTTGAGACGTTTCCTTCCTCCTTCTTGTTCGATAACCTTGGTCTCTACTGAGGGAAACTTGCTGCTGTGCTCTTCACACCTTCCTCTTGGGGTTCCAACAAGGTGCTACGTCGAGCACCATCACCCCCATGACGACTACTCAATCTATTCGCTCTTGTACATTGAAGTGGATTAGAGTGCATATGTTCTCTCCTTCTCTCGAAGTTAGCAGTAGCCTTATATTTTGAGACCTCGACTTCGTCTTGATTTCCCCGGAGTGTCCTCTTGACGAACATGAGCCACGACCCCTTGTTGGTGGTGTTTTCGATTTTAAAATGGAGAAAGAATCTTTATTAGTGGTGTCGCGAGAATCTACATGAAGCAATAAGATTCAGATCGTCAACCTTCTTCCCCGTATCATGTGGCGGATCTCAAGGGCGAGATCCATTGTTAGTGGTGTCGAATTGTAGCACCCCAGACAAACCTAATTATAATATCTCCAGATGTTTTTCTTTTGTTGCATCATTATGACATCATTCTTTTTTCCTCTCAAAATATTTTAACTAAAGCTATTTTGTTTGCTACAATACCTCTTCTCTTATTTCGAAACAAAGACTTATAATTGTCTGCTAAACTGTTTGACTAATTTGCTAAAAAGATTTAAAATAAAACAAAATAAATATTTTTTTTACAAAAATAGTAAACCTAAATCTGGACCTAAACCGGCCAGGCCCAAATGGCCAGTCGACTGAACCCTTGGCCCTGCCTAAACCTAACCCTAACCCACACAACACCCCACTCCCTCCACCAGCCGACGCCGCCTCTCCCAGGAAAACCCTAATTGCCACCCACCCAAACCACCCCACACCGCCGCGGCACCCACCCGCGCGTGACCTCCCGCCCAAAATGCCCCACCCCACCCGCGGCCACCCACTGATACGTCGGAAACGTATCTATAATTTTTGATGTTCCATGCTTGTTTAGTATCTACTTTGCTTTGCTTTGTCTATACTTTGAGGTGTTTTTATATGTTTTTTGGTACTAACCTATTAACAAGATTCCACGGTGCCAGTTGCCTGTTTTCTTCTGTTTTTGGTTCCAAAAAGGCAGAAAATCAATATTCTTGAAATTGGACGGGACAAAAGCCAAAGTCAATATTTTACCGTGGGGAACACAAAGCCTGAATACGAGACAGAGGAGACTCACCAGGGGGCCACACCCCCTTGCCGTGCGGGTGGGCCCACACCACGTCTGGGGGGGTGAAGCCGCCCTGGCGACCCTCCTGCCTCGCCTCTTCACCTATAAGAAGCCCCCGATGCCTAAATCCTAAGTACCCGATCAATATTCCACGAAACCGTCTATAGCCGCCACCACCATCGTCCCTAGTCGGGGGATCTGAAGTTCTTCCCGGCACTCTGCCGGAGGGGAGATCATCCCGTAGGCCTTCTTATTCATCATGCCAGCCTCCGGTATGAAGCATGAGTAGTTCCACCTTGGACTACGGGTCCATGTAGTAGCTAGATGGTTGTATCTCCTCCTTTGTGCTTTCATGTCTAGATCTTGTGAGATCTATTCATGATAAAGATCTCATCTATTTGTAATCATGAATGTTGTGTTTGCAGAGATCCGATGGATATTGAGATTACTATGTCAGATTTATTAATGGTTTTGTCTTATTGATTCTATCATGTCTGTGTTGTTTGTGATCTTGCATGCTCTCTGTTGTTGGTAGCTATCTTGGCCAAGTAGTTGCTAGTGACTCCAAGAGGGAGTATTTATGCTCGATAGTGGGTACATGCCTCTATTTAATCTAAGGGAAGTGACAGAAATCTCTAGGTTGTAGATATGCTGTTGCCACTAGGGAGAAAACAACAGTCTCTTGTTCATGGAATAGGTGGATTGTTTACCTTACTCACTTTGCTAAAAGTAGTTGTCTATTGCTTTCAACTTAATACTGGAGTGGGTTCGGATGATAACCCAAAGGTGGACTTCTAGTCATAGATGCAGTTGGATGGCGGTCTATGTATCTTGTTGTATTGCCCAATCGAGTCTCATAGGATCTTGATGTCTAGTATTGCATTATTATGCCTTGATGTCTAGTATTACCTAGCATGCCATGTTTGTTTATCTAAGGAGAACACCTCTAGTGAACTATGGACCCCGGTACAATCTTTAACATTGATACATATTCCATTGTTACTGTTTACTTGCTGCAAACCACCATTACCTTCCACACCATACAGTTAATCCTTTGTTATAGCAACCGGTGAGATTGACAACCTCACTGTTCGTTGGTGCAAAGTCTTGAGTTTGTGTTGTGCAGGTCTCCAAGTTGCTTGCAACACCTTTGAGGCATTTCCTTCCTCCTACTGGTTCGATAAACTCAGTTTCTTACTGAGGGAAGACTTGCTGCTGTGCTCTTCACACCTTGGTTTTGGGGTTTCTCGACGAAGCGCTCTTAGGCACCATCACCCACCTCTGTCACGAACACACGCAACACACCCAACCCATCCCACACTCCCGCATGCAAACGAGCCCGCTCCCCTGTCCCGTACCCGACCCCATCCAGCGCACCCGTCACGCAACCCCATCCCCTCTCGTTTCCACGCGAGCTGAACCCAAATAGTTCTTTTCTTGACACCACATTGAGCACCAAAAAATTGGGCAAACACATTGCCAACCTTATCCTTACAAAGAGAATAAGCATCATCAATCAAGATAGGGTTATATGAGGAGATACCAATAGTGCATGAGGAAGAAATGTGCCCTTTCTCGCAGCAAATGTAGCAAGTTCTTCTCTTGCCTTCTTTCTTCATATGTGAAGCCACAACTCGAGGAAGAGCTCGAGTAGTCATCTTAGGAAGAGGCCCATCTCTAACTTGGGGTAGATCTTGAGGCCGCTTCCCTTGTTGCTTCACACTAAGAGACTTCTTCTTCAATGGGCAAGATCTAACATGGTGCCCTTCTTCCTTGCACTTGAAGCAAACAATGTTGGCCAAATTCTTGACTTGGTCTTGGCCATTCTTATTGTTTCCCTTGTGCTTCAACTTGATAGTGGACTTGTTCTTGACATTGGAGTTGAATCCAAGCCCACTCTTGTCAATGGGGAATTTTTGCACACTCAAGATGTTGTCGAGTGTGGCTTTCCCTTTATGACCCTTTTTCAAGTCATTCTTCAAAGAAGTGACTTGAGCCTTGAACTCTTTAATTTCCCGTACATGATTAGTATGAACAACAATACTAGAGGAAGTAGACGCTACATTATTAGAGCAACAAGGCATGGAAAGTAATTCATCACAAGATGTAGCAATGTCATGAGTGGATCAATTACAAGGACTAGCACATCGCAATATGACATTAGGAGAAGAAGTAGTTCTAATGTCCACATGAGGCCCACTAGATGTTACCTTTGACATGATGACCTCATGAGCTAACTTTAGCCTACCATGGGAGACTAGAAGATCCTCATGCGAGCTTGAGAGCTTAACATGACTTTCTTCCAATTTCCCATAGTTTCTAGTTAGCAAAGCAAGTTGATCCTTTAGCTCAACATTCTCCTTGAAAATAGATTCTTCACAAGAAATAGAGTTAGTAGCACAAGCATCATCATTATTAGCAAGAGGTGAGGGCAACTTGGCAAGCTCTTTTGAATATGAAGCTTTAAGTTGCTCATGCGACTCGGTGAGTTTGATGAGCTCCCTCTTAACGACCCGAGAGCCATTTTCGAGGTGCTTAAAATCCTCAACAAGTCTAGAATGGGCACCTACAAGTTCATCATTTGTAGTTTTGAAGGAATTTTCCACCGCAAGTTTACTATCATGGTATTCCTTTACTCTAGATAATCTAGAGTAAAAGTCTCCTCAAGAGATTCTTTGGTGGTTTGTTCTTCTTCAAGGGAGTCCTTTAGCTATGCAATTTCAAGTGCATAGTCACGCTCACGCGCATAATTTTGAGAAATGATATTATCTTGCTCCTCAATAAGTTTATTGCCTTCAATAACATAAGTCAAGATTTCAACAAATTTGGAGGAAGCAATTTTATTTTTAAAGAGAGCGGAATAGACAATCTCTCCCATCTATTAAATAGTGGCAATATCATACTCAACTAGATGATCATCATTATTAACATTATCATCATCATTATGGGAATCAATGGGATCCAAATAGGTTACCTTTGTTCCCTTAGCCATAAGACATATGTGAGTACCGAAAGAAGGTGGAGATGAGATTACATTTGCAGCTCCAATCAAAAATTTGTCTTGGCCCATAGAATCTTCGGTTTACTCTACATGGTTAGCAACACAAGAACTATAGGAAATATAAGCATTTTTATCATGGCAACAAGACAACACAAGCATATCATCATAAGATTCATTCAAGCCATTTCTACATGATATACAAGGACTATCAACACATGCATGTAAGGAGTTTGTAGTGCTAGAAGTGTTAAAGTCCAAAGATAGATCATTGCAACTAGATAGATATGAGGGATTACAAATAGTAAGTACATTATCCATATTGCAATTTCTATCACCACTTACCATATTATTACCTTGTGATAAATCACATGTTGGTGAAGTGGTAGAAGATAAGAACTCTTCTCGACCGAAAGTGGAAGCAACACAATCATTCTCAATAATATTGGACACACCATATTTATCTTGAAGTTTTATCCATAACTCACGAGAGCTCCAAAAAGGAATGATTGAAGATGTAACTATATAGCTCAAAGCATTAACAAGCACATTATATGCTTGAGAATCGAATATAAGTTTTTCGCAACCTCACAAGATAGATTTTCGAAATCCATAGGAGGAGAAAAACCTATATCTACAATATGCTCCAATTTTGGGTCCATGTACCGAAAATGAATAAGCATACGAGTTTTCCATGTATCATAATTTGTGCCATCGAATATAAATATGTCATTATGCACTAATCCCCTACCCGACATCTTTACTCTGAAGGCGGTGAAGCCTAAAATGAGAGATCGGGCTCTGATACCAATTGAAAGGATATAGATGCCACCTAGAGGGGGGGGAGGTGAATAGGCGGTTTAAAATATTTCCGAGAGTGGCTCAACAAAGACGGAATTAAACTAGAGTTTACTTTGTTAAGCACAAATCCTAGAACAACTATGGTTCACCGATGGCGCCTAAGTTGATGTAGGAGCGCTTCATTGGAAACCCCAAGAGCAAGGTGTGAAGCAGCACAACAGAAAGTCTTCCCTCAGTAGAGACCGAGGTTATCGAACCAGAAGGAGGAAGGAAACGTCACACAGGTGTTGCAAGCAACGCGGAGACCTGCACAACACAAACTCAAGACTTTGCCCCAACGAATCAGTGAGGTTGTCAAGCACACTAGTTTGCTGTAACAAAGGATTAAATGTAATGTGTGGAAGGTAATGGTTTGTAGCAAGTAAACAAGTAACAGTGGAGAATGTATTGATGGTAAAGATTGGACGGGGGTCCATAGTTCACTAGAGGTGCTCTCCTTAGATAAACAACATGGCATGAAGGGTAAATAAATTACAGCAGGGCAATTGACAGGAACTGAGCAAGACATAAAAATGAAATTACTAGTCAGAATGATCCTATGAGATTCGATTGGGAAATACAACAAGATACATAGACCACCATACAACTACATCTATGACTAGAAGTCCACCTTCAGGTTATTATCCGAACCCCCTGCAGTATTAAGTTGCAAGCAACAAACAACTGCTTTAAGCAAAGTGTGTAAGGTAAACAGTCCACATGTTCCATGAACAAGAGACCGTTGTTTTCTCCCTAGTAGAAACAACACATTCTACAACCGAAGATATTTCTGTCACTTCCCTTGGAAACTAGAGGCATGAAACCACTATCGAGCATAAATACCCCCTCTTGGAGTCACTAGCAACTACTTGGCCAAGATAGCTACTAACAACAGAGAGCATGCAAGATCACAAACAACACAGACATGATAGAATCATAAAGACAAAACCATTAATCAAACCAACATAATAATCTCAATATCCATCGGATCCCCATAAACACAACATGCATGATTACAAATAGATTAGATCTTGATCATGAACGGAGCTCACAAGATATATACATGAAAGCACAAAGGAGGAGATACAACCATCTAGATACTACATGGACCAATAGTCCAAGGTGGAACTACTCACGCATCATACCGGAGAGAAGGCCTCCGGGATGATCTCCCCTCCGGCAGGGTGCTGGGAAGAACTTTAGATCCCCCCGATCTAGGGACGATGGTGGCGGCGAATACAAACGGTTTCCTGGATTTTTGATCGGGTACTCAGGGTTTCTGCATCGGGGGCTTCTTATAGGAGAAGGGGGAGGCCGAGGAGGCAGCCAGGGGCTGCAAACCCTAGCCAGGGGCGAGCTACGGCCCACCCGAACCTAGGGTGGGTCTGGCCCCCCCTGGCTCGACCCTCTGGCTCCCCTCTAGACTTCTTGTTCCCCACGGAAAGTAATTGACTTTGACGTTTGTCCCGTCCAATTCCGAGAATATTTCTTTACTAACTTTTCTGAAACTAAAAACAACAGAAAACAGGCATCTGGCACTGTTGCAACTTGTTAATAGGTTAGTACCAGAAAATATGTAAAAAGCACCTCAAAGTGTAGACATGGTAAAGCAAAGTAGATACTAACAAGCATGGAACATCAAAAATTATAGATACGTTTCCGACGTATCATTCACCTATTTGCACCAACAACTTATGCTAAGCAATACAAGTAACTATGTGATAGCAAGATGTATATACTTCAAGCACGAAGGCTATCACAAAGTAAGCTGCATAAGTAAGAGCTCAGATATAGAGATAACTGAGGCACACGGAGACGACGATATTTCACCGAGTTCCTCCCAACATAGAGTACGTCTTGTTTGGAGAGGGGTGGTATCAAACCACCAACGCCACAAAAGTCCTCCCTTAGTATCTTGTGAATCTCACCTCAACGGGATCGATCCACACTTCCACTATCGGTGCACTTGTCGGTGGCAATCTGGAACCTCTCACAAGGTTGGGGCACTTCTCCACAACTCAATTGGAGGATCCCAACAAACAAGCTTGGGGAAATCTCCACAACTAAATTAGAGGCCCCAAGTAATCCTCAAACCTGCAAGACAACCAAACCGACTAGGGTTCCAAGAACCCAAGAGTAAAAAGCTTCTCAACTTCCACTCAATCGAATCCTTACCGAGAACTCAAACTGATGCACCAAATGCAATGGCAAGAACACAAGAAGTGCTCAAAGACTTCTCTCCCAAATTCCACCAAAGCTACAAAAGCTTATGGGAGAATAAGAGAGGAAGAACAATGGAGGAAATACATAAAAGACTCCAAGATCTAGATCCCAATATGTTCCCCTCACTTAGAGGAGAGATGATTGGTGGGGTTGTAGATCTAGATCTCCTCTTTCAAATCCCTCAAGTATATGCAAGAGGGATTGAGAGGGAAGCAAGCTCAAGAGATCAACAATGGTGGCTTAGTTTTAGGGTTCTTGAGGTTACGGAACAAGCAGCAACCAAGGTAGAAGAAGGGGCCTTTTTGTAGGACCCCTAGAAATGTAGACATTGGAAGTCACTTAACTTGGACAGTCCACTGAAATGCCCCAGACAGTCCGGCCTGGCCGGACACTCCAACTGCAACCAACCGGACACTTCAGCCCAGCACAGATTCCGGCCAAAGTCCGGGTGGAGTCCGGGATGGGTTACTGGATGACTCAGGCGCTTCAAAGAATTCCAGGGCCGGTCACTCTGGTGCGGACCAGCTGGACATTCTGTCCGGGCCGGACACTCCGGATGAAAACGGCCGGACATTCCGCCCACGGCAAAATTGACAGAAACAACAAAACTGAAACGACCATAACTTTTTCATCCGGACTCCGACTTTGATGATCTTGGGCTCGTTTTAAAGAGGAGAATAAGCTCTACAAGATCATACAGAAAAACATCATATTACAGCAAGGGCGGATAGAACCAAATGACGAAAGGTTTGACCTTTCTCACACTACAAGAAATGTGTTTACTTGTGACCTTCTTATAGTGACGGAGAATGAAATCGTCATAGATCTATGAAGATTTCACACAAGATGGTTGTAGACCGTTTATAGAGGTCAAAACCCTGTAGAATTACGACGATTTGTGTCAAAATCGTCGTAATTTATTCATGTGAAATTGTCATAACCTACATAACATAGCTGAGAGACTTATTTATAGTCGATTACGACCATTTTAAATCATCTATTGTTTAATATATGATATATTAAGTTGATTAGTCATCCACATAAGCTATTACGTCTATGTGGCATGTCTATGTGTCGTGCATAATATATGTCCATGTGTCAATACAACCTGTTGTCCACCGAACTAACATTGACCAATAGTTTTTGCTTATGTGGCGTGTCCATTTGATCTATGTGTCATGTGTATGTGTCAATTTTTGCTTATGTGGCATGTCCACGTGTCTCTAGCTCCATACGACCACCAACACCACCCAGCACCAACCCACCCATAGAACCATCGCTACGTGTGGCGTGTGGTCCACCAAACTAACATTGACCAACAATTTTTGCTTATATGGCGTGTCCATTTGATCTACGTGTCATGTGTATGTGTCAATTTTTGCTTATGTGGCATGTTCACGTGTTTCCAGCTCCATACAACCACGTCCATAGCCGAAAATAAAGCGCAGGGGTCGAACCTAGCACCAAACCACCACTAGAACCATCGGTACCACCGTGCTACACATTCGTTCATGTCATACTTCAGTAGTACATTTATTTATCCCAATATCCATTTTGTCAACAGAAAGATCCAACAAACGAACCTGACGTGCAAGACCTACCACAAACTGGGCATATAATAATCTGCAAAATAATAGCACGCTGGGGATTCGAACCTAGGACCTTGCCCTCCTCATCCACCAGGACATCCACGAGACCACCAATGTGTTCGCGTCCATAGTAGAAGTAGTTAGCTATTAATCGTGTCACTGGACAAAGGCCTACGGCCGGATGGGCCAGAGACCTATTTTTTCCATTAATTTCATGCTGCAAAAATGGACTGCCATGGGCTTTATTGTCCGACCCATCGACGGGCCACACAAGACCAGCTCGTGGGAGGGCCGATTGCGGCCCAAGACTGATTTGAAAAAAAACAGATTTTTCTTTTTAGAAATAAAGTAAATTCGTAATTCTATCATACAATTTGCATAGTATCTCCGATTAATATGACACAAAAACCAATTTGGTTTGTCTCGATGATATAAAAAACTTTCTTGTGGTTGAATTCTTATTTTACATATTTTTTTTCAAAATTAATGAGCAAACTATTAATTATGCATTTTCCACTTTATAAAGGAACCATATTTTCTATGCCTCTGAAAATTTCACTAAAAATAGTGAGAGGTCCCAAGGTAATATGTAGAAAATATTTGCAAAATGTTGCACGTTCACTTTGACCAAAGTCCCATTTCTTTGCATGTTTCGTTTCAGTCATTTTCTTTCATTTTCAAAAAATGCATTATTAATTTTTTCCCACCATGGTCAAGTGACCATTATAGGATCTCCTCACATACACAAACAACATACCAAAAGTTGGTATCAATCAAAATTCATTTGCATGTTCAAAATTCAAAATTTGCTTTCGGATGGTTTTGAATATCAAAAAACGGCGGGGGTGGCCGTTCTTATATAGGGGTGGAATCTTGCTAAACTCTGAGTGGATCTCTGATAAAACCACATGCTGTGAACCTAAAAATCATTTTTAAAAAAAAATCATGCGCTTTAGATCATGTACCTGTAGTTCAAATTGGACCCAGGAATTTGTCTTTTTCACGAGGGGTGGAAGAAAAGGTTTGAGATACCCCATTTGGGACATTGTCCATATAATTTGGTCTAGGATTTTTGAAAAATGTGTTGGTGCCATTTTAAAACTTCCATTTGGTGGTTGCTTCATAAAACACCTCTTTTTTTGGAACTCAGAAAATGGCTTTTCCGTGCGACGAAAAGGAAAACTTCCTCCTACAACATTGTTCTCCATCCCAAGATGCACATGGGTGCACAATATGGGCACATTATCACAAACTATGCCGCGATTCTAGCCATAGCACTCGTCGTTTGGCCCGAAAGCCATGCAACCTCAGACATGATATGTCATTTCTAAGAAGGTTTTTTCGAGACACTTGCAATATACCAAGTTTGGTATTTTTCCTTGAAACTATGTCACATAATAAGACACCGCGCAAAGGATTTGCATTGATCGGACCATTTTTTAATTTATTATGCCCGTTTCAAACTATGATCAAAACGACAAGCATGAAGGTTCTTCGCTACAGGATGAGCCTCGCTAAACATGCATTGGATCTCTGATAAAACCACATGTTATGAACCTAAAAATCATTTTTTCAAAAAAATTATGGGCTTTAGATCATGTACTTATAGTTCAAATCGGACCCACTTCCTACCGATTCGGCAGGAATTTGTTTTTTTCACGAGGGGTGGAAGAAAAGGTTTGAGTTATCCCATTTGGGACATTCTCCATATAATTTGGTCTAGGATTTTTGAAAAATGTGTTGGTGCCATTTTGAAACTTCCATTTGGTTGCTTCATAAAACGCCTCGTTTTTTGGCACTCGGAAAATGGAAAATGGCTTTTTCGTGCGACGAAAAGGAAAACTTCCTCCTGCAACATTGTTCTCCATCCCAAGATGCACATGGGTGCACAATATGGGCACATTATCACAAACTATGCCGCGATTCTAGCCATAACACTCATCGTTTGGCCCGAAAGCCATGAAACCTCAGACATGATAGGTCATTTCTGAGAAGGGTTTTTCGAGACACTTGCAATATACCAAGTTTGGTATTTTTGCTTAAAACTATGTGACATAATAAGACACCACGCGAAGGATTTGCATTGATCGGACCGTTTTTGAATTTTTATGCTCGTTTCAAACTATGTTCAAAACAGTGGGCATGAAGGTTATTAGCTAGGGGATGAGCCTCGCTAAACTTGCATTGGATCTCTGAAGAAATAGCATGTTGTGAACCTAAAAATCATTTTTTTCAAAAAATCATATACATGTAGTTCAAATCGGACCCACTTCCTACCGATTAAGCAGGAATTTTTCTCTTTCACGAGGGGTGGAAGAAAAGGTTTGAGATACCCCATTTGGGACATTGCCCATATAATTTAGTCTAGGATTTTGAAAAATGTGTTGGTTCCATTTTGAAACTTCCATTTGGTGGTTGCCTCATAAAATGACTCATTTTTTGGCACTCGGAAAATGGAAAATGGATTTTCCGTGCGATGAAAAGGAAAACTTCCTACTGCAATATTGTTCTCCATCCCAAGATGCACATGGGTGCACAATATGGGCACGTTATCAAAAACTATGTCGCAATTCTAGCCATAGCACTCGTCATTTGGCCCGAAAGCCATGAAACCTCAGACATGATAGGTCATTTCTGAGAAGGTTTTTTCGAGACACTTGCAATATACCAAGTTTGGTATTTTTCCTTGAAACTATGTTACATAATAAGACACCACGCGAAGGATTTGCATTGATAGGACCGTTTTTGAAATTTTTATGCCCGTTTCAAACTATGATCAAAACGGCGGGCATGAAGGTTCTTAGCTAGGGGATGAGCCTCGCTAAACTTGCATTGGATCTCTGAAGAAATAGCATATTGTGAGTCTAAAAATCATTTTTTGAAAAAATCATGGGCTTTAGATCATGTACCCGTAGTTCAAATCGGACCCACTTCCTACCGATTTGGCAGGATTTTGTCTTTTTCACGAGGGGTGGAAGAAAAGGTTTGAGATACCCCATTCGGGACATTGTCCATATAATTTGGTCTAGGATTTTTGAAAAATGTGTTGGTGCCATTTTGAAAGTTCCATTTGGTGGTTGCTTCATAAAACGTCTCGTTTTTTGGCACTCGGAAAATGGAAAATGGCTTTTCTGTGCGACGAAAAGAAAAACTTCCTCCTGCAACATTGTTCTCCATCCCAAGATGCACATGGATGCATAATATGGGCACATTATCATAAAATATGCCATGATTCTAGCCATAACACTCGTCGTTTGGCCCGAAAGCCATGAAACCTCAGACATGATAGGTCATTTCTGAGAAGGTTTTTTCGAGACACTTGCAATATACCAAGTTTGGTATTTTTCCTTGAAACTATGTCACATAATAAGACACCACGCGAAGGATTTGCATTGATCGGACCGTTTTTGAATTTTTATGCCCGTTTCAAACTATGATCAAAATGACGGGCATGAATGTTCTTAGCTAGGGGATGAGCCTCGCTAAACTTGCATTGGATCTCTGAAGAAATAGCATATTGTGAGTCTAAAAATCATTTTTTTTCAAAAAAATCATGGGCTTTAGATCATGTACCTGTAGTTCAAATCGGACCCACTTCCTACCGATTAAGTAGGAATTTGTCTTTTTCACGAGGGGTGGAAGAAAAGGTTTGAGTTACCCCATTCGGGAAATTGTCCATATAATTTGGTCTAGTATTTTTGAAAAATGTGTTGGTGCCATTTTGAAACTTCCATTTGGTGGTTGCTTCATAAAACGCCTCATTTTTTGGCACTCGGAAAATGGAAAATGGCTTTTTCGTGCATCAAAAAGGAAAACTTCCTCCTGCAACATTGTTCGCCATCGCAAGATGCACACGCGTGCACAATACAGACACATTATCACAAACTATGCCCTGATTATAGCCATAACATTGGCCATTTGGCCCGAAAGACATCAAAGACGCAATCAATTTACCAAGTTTGATATTTTTACTTGGAACTATGTCACATAACATGACGCCACGCGAAGGTTTCATATAGTTTGGACCCTTTTTGAATTTTTTATGCCCGTTTTGAACTATGGTCAAAACTTCCTCGACAACTTTATTCGCCATTCCAAGATATTCACAATATTCCATGATAGCTTATCTTTAAATCACTTTTTAAAAATATTCACAATATTCCAAGTTTTACCTATTTTCGAACAAATACACTAAAAATTATTACACATTTACTTATATTTCTCCTCGAGAGCAATAAAATTCGAAAAGTATTAGTCCAAACTTCTCTTCACATCCCACTCCCCCCTCTAGCCCGAAATTTTCGCTCACATCCAAATTTTTCGCTCACGGCGCCAATTCCTCCCGCCTCTCCCACCAACCTGCTTTGGAAGTGAAACAACCGAAACAACCCCAGATCCTACAGTGTTGCAGCACAGAAATAACTATGGGAAGTTTCGTGAAATCCTCCACACCACCCAAATAACTCTGATCCAAACCTCTCCCCTCTCCGTGAACCCTAGCTTCTCCCGTCCTCCCCAATCCCCACCGTCTCTCCTCAGCCGCCACCAGATCCAGTCAAACAACACCACCATCTTGTATTCACAATCATCTGCCTCCTCTTCTCCGTCTCTCTTCTCCAAGCCTAGAAAAAGCCACGCCACGACTTGCCTCTGTAGAGGTGGTTGTTTCTTCGATGGCGATGGCGGCGCCCTAGCAGCGGGTGGTGATGAACAGACTCAACGACTGGCTTCACTGCGCAGTTCGTCGCGTGCGATTAGAGTCGTCGGGGAGAGAGGATGGCCTTGCCCTCCAGGGTGATCCATATCCAGAACGTCGTCCATGAGATCTCGGAGGTCAGCAAATCCCGGTCCCCTTTATGTATTTCTGCTGCAAGTTCTCTTGTAGAGTAGTTCGGGAGTTTCAGTTGTTAGGTGGATCTGCTGTTTCGTGAATGTAATGTGGCGTTTGTGCTGCTGGTGCTGCAGGCCCTTGTCTATATGGAGGATTTTTCTTCTTCCCAATACTACACCCCAGCTCTGGCCAACCCTCCTTCTCGTGTTCGCCATCTCAGACCGGCCTCCACCGTCACGCTCGCCTCCGACGGCAGTAGCCACGACACCACCAGCAACCGCCTCCCTGCAGACCCCCATCAAGGCCGCCTTCCTCCACCCGCCTCCTGTCCGTGAAACCCCCACCAATAAGGAGAGTAGGGCTAGCGGTGCCGATCCCCTAGAGAAGAAGTCCAAGCGCCAGTTCAGGCACGAGTGCAAGCAGGTAACCCCATCGCAGTAGCGAACAAGAGCTACTTGCTGGAATGTACCAGTGCTCGTGCATGCTAGGTGCTTGTGGTAATGCTTTCATGTTGTTATAGCCTCTGATGTGCGGCTACTATTCTTATTGCATCGGTTCAGACTAGATGTAAGCACTTCTAAATTCACCATTAGTTTAGTTGGCACAATAGTTTCAGGTTTAAGTCGAAATGTCCATTCTAATGCTTCATATGTTCTGGCATTAGACCATCTGAAGCTTTCTATTGTGATAACTTTGTCAATCGCCGAAGTGATACAAGTTTGGTTAGGGCTATAGTTTGTCTTATGCCAGTGAATTATGTTGTTCCGCTGCTTGCTCAGCCTGAAGAATTATGTGCTATGCCCAGAGAATTATATGGTTAGAAGCTGTAGTTTGTGTAGCTATAGTGATACAACTCTTGTGGTGAAAAAAAACTTAATGTTGTTCCAGATTTATTAACCCTTTTGTGAAACATGTTGTACTGATATGCCTCACTCTTGTGGTGAACCCGGGAATAATTTATTGATGTTCCAAGTGGACTGTTATTGCAACAGGCCGACAGTAGATATCTTACCTGTTAGGTTAGTGTTTGTGGTATGCGATTCTCTACTGCTATGTCTAATGCTGTAATACTTGTTCATGTTCAAACCTAGGAACTCACATGATGTGGTTTCATATATGATATGTTCCAACTGAGCTTATTAGTAATTTTTTTTGCATGTTGCTGGGTGAAGTTTGGACTATATTTAGTACTTTTACATCTTCCAGATCTGTTGCTCCAGTGAGTTCCCCTTAGTAATAAATCCATTTGCAGTATTTCATTGTGTTCTAATCTATCTAAAAAGAAAATAGGATAAGTTTAGTTCTGCTAGAACACAAGTTGGACTATCTTGAATGTGTACTTTCATTCTACACTTGTATGTAGTCTGTTTGTACTGAAACTTTTGTTTGTATGTTTCTAGTAAAATACAGATAAAAGCACCATGTGTTTCGGTAAAAAAAATAGGAAGGTATAACTTCAAGTTTTGGAGTACCATAAATGGCCGCCCTTGAGTGTTATCATATCATGGAGTATGATGGGGATATGCCTACCGGGGTAATACCCAGCAGGAAGTTTCCGACTGGCCCAGGTGCCAGCGAGTGGGCCTGTGGGATGGCGACTGGATCAAGACCTGGCGTGGACTCAAGCGACTGGAAGCTAAAGGCCCAGAAGCGTAGATAGGCCCAGTCGGATTAGGTTAAACGATCGCTAAAACCTTAACTAATTCGGTTGAGATCTGTAAACCCTAGGGGGGTGAGTCTATATAAACCTCCCTAGAGGGCGCGTAGAGGATACGTTCCATCATACACCCAAGCGACTCGCTGCCTAGCCGCCGAGCTCGCCCCATTGTACCTTCACCATAATACAATCTAGCAGGAGTAGGTCTTTACCCTCTGGGGGGCCGAACCTGGGTAAATCCTCGTTTCTCCGCCCTCATATCGCACCGCAGATGGCTGGCCGCCCTTGCCCCATGTTTTACTACTCGCTGCCGATTGCAGCATCTGCCGTGGTCATTCCCACGACAGTGGCGCCCACCATGGGGCCTGGCCGGTCTGGCCGGTGTTCTGCGGCGAGATCCAATCTACCCATCAACGAGTCGATCGCCACCGGCCGCATGATAGCGATCAGCGAGATGCTTAAAATCTTGCCGAGCAGCTACGTCCCGGCGGCTCGACCCGTCACGCATAGCATGATCCTGCCGGTCGGCACGATCAGCCTCTTCGTCGGCCTCACCGACGTCATCGTCTCGGAGGACTCGGCTCGCATCCGTGAGTCGCCACGCGACAGGCTCTCTGAGAGTCAGGTCCGCACGATCCACCCCCTCGCCTCCGAGTACAACTCAGGGCACATCAACGTGGCTGAAACCACTGCAGCCGCGAAAGACGCGGCCCTCAACGACGACGCCGACTCGGCGACCCTGGTGTCACTCGCCGGATCCATTGTCGCCGCGTCGCCCGCGGGCTCCATCACCCAGGTCTCCAACGTCGGATACTTCGAGGATCCCTCTATCCTTGGGATCTTCGACTTCGACTCCGGGTCGGAGAACTCCGCCGACCTCCGCGATGGAACCGGCCGCCACGCCGCGACCTACATGGCGACTGGCGCCAACCCACCTGAGGATCCATTCTCCACTCTGATCCCTCCCAATGCGACAGCAATGAAGGCCGAGGAACTTCGCCTGAAGCTGGCGGAGGCAGTTCGCAAGCAACAAGCCGAGCGCGAAAAATTTCGCCTCGGCGGTGTTTGCCAGAGCTGTCGCTACCATCAGCTCGAATCAGGTCGCGCTGAACCCCACCGTCGAGGCGCGCCACGAACTTAGATGACGAGCGGCCGCTGGCGGCCGAAAGGCGATCTGCGAGAACGCCGCCAGAGGAAGCGCCGGCCCCACTGTGGTCGACAGCCAATGGCGCCCCACCACCACCCAGGGACCAGCCGAGGATCGTGGTCTCCTCAGGGGAGTGAGCGCGAACGGCCTACCGCTATTCTCCACCCCGATGGACAACCTCGTCGCGGGCCGCGTAGCAGTCGACAACATCGCGGCCACCGGTGTGGGGGCCCTACAGATCCAGTACGCCAAGGCCTTGCTCGCAAAAGCAGTCGAGCAACAAAATGCAGGCGTCGACTCACAGGGTCGGATGTACTCACGTTCATCGGGCAGCAGAGCGGCCTCAAGCGGCCGCCCCATGGCGGCAAATACCCTCAACTGCCCGCCACCCGAACCACTACAGCTCCAACACCGACCCGCGAACGCGGCACTCTCCACCAACGACCCCCGGCCGGCGACCAACTTCGTCGCCGCCAACGGTCAGCCCGTCGACGCCCGCACCCACATCATCAACAACCAGAGCTGGCGCGCACGCCAGCCCGACGACCCGCGGCATACCCTAACCAACCTCCGTGACGGCGAGCCGAGGGGGTCGCTAAGCCAACTCAGGCCCCGGTGCTTCGGACCGATGATCCGAGGTGAAAGATACCCGACAAACTTCAAAGCTCCGAAGGAAATAGAGAAGTACGACCCCTTGTACGATCCCTCCGTGTGGCTGGATACCTACCTCATGGCGATGGGGATCGCCGACCACATCGATCTACTAGCCGCCCGCTACCTCCCCCTGATGATGGAGGGGGCGTGCAGGCAGTGGATCAACACTCTCCCCGCGGATAGCATCGACTCCTAGGAAGAGATGCGCGATGTCTTCGTCAGGCACTTCGAGGGTTCATACACACGTGCCACCACCATCGAGGACCTGGAACGATGCGTCCAGGGACCTCGCGAGTCGACCCGCAGATGGGTCCAACGGTGGCAAGAACTGTGGTACAACGCGGTCGGTATCCACCTAGACACCGCAATCCACTGCTTCAAGACCTTGTGCCGCTACGAGCCCCTGGTCGCCAAGCTCAAACAAGCATACCGCACACTCGACAACATACCGGATCTCCTGGAGATCGCCAAAAGATACGCGGAGGAAGGCCCAAACCAAGAAACCGACGACGAGTCGGGAGGACAACGCCGCACGAGCGGCAACGACAACGGACGACGATCCGATCTACGCTACAGCAACACTCGCCTCACCGGCAATCGCCGCAGTGACGGGCGAGTCAACTTCGTCGCCAACGCTGGATACGCGCAGCGCGAGCCCAAGAGCTTTCGCCGCGATGGGGGGCAACGTCGCGACGGCGGCAACTACAAGACGAAGCCAAGGTTTGACCCCGCGACCCTTCTTAACCAACCTTGTGTATTCCACAGAAGGGAAGGAAAACCCGCTACGCACACGACCGCCGACTGCCACTCCCTCAAGGAGGTCGAGAAGGCACGGCGAGCACAGGAAGACCCTGACAAAAACCCTCCAAACGGCAAAAAATTCGGCAGCGTGGCCGGCTCGCTCCACACCTTCACATGCTTCAACACGAAGCGCGAGAAGAAGGTCATCGCCCGCGCCGTCGCCGTCAACGCGGTGGCCCAGGTGGACGTCCCCCAGTTCCTCAACTGGTCTGAGCAACCAATCACCTGGAGCCGCCAGGACCACTCGCCATGAATCGAGTACCCAGTCCGAGTCGCCCTGGTGGTCAAGCCCAAGGTGGGATACTACTGGCTCCCCAAGACATTGATGGACGGCGGCAGCTCCATCAACATCCTGTACCTGGACACCTTCAGGCGACTGCGGATCCCGCAGTCGACGGTCGAGACGACCTACACCACGTTCCACGGTATCGTCCCTGGTCGTAAGGCGTACCCGATCGGCAAGGTCACGCTGTCGGTCAGCTTCGGCACACCGGCAAACTTCTGCACCGAGTGGATCGTCTTCGAGCTGGTGCCCTTCGACAACCCCTACCACTGCGTCTTGGGGTGCCAGGCGTTCGCCAAGTTCATGGCGGCGCCCCACTACGCGTACAACGCGATGAAGCTCCCCGGTCCGCATGGCGTCATCACCATCCACGGCGACCCCGACATGGCCGCCGAGTGCGAGGCCAAAGGAGTCAAACTCGCCGACGCCGTCATCGCGGTAGAGGCCAACCACGCCGACGAGCTCGCCAAATACGCGAGCGAGGTCAACAACGACGACCCCACCATACTCAAGAAGCCCAACTCAGAGGGTGGCAACACCTCAGCCTTCGAGGCAACGACGCATACCCGCACCGTCGAGCTGGTCCCAAGCGACTCCAGCCAGACGGTGACAATCGGGACGGGCATGAGCCCAGCATAGGAAGGCGCGCTCATCGAGTTCCTCTGTGAGAACAGGGACATCTTCGCATGGAAGCCCTCTGAAATGCCTGGTGTCCCTAGGAAACTCGCTGAGCACAAACTCAACGCCGACCCAAAGTGCGACCTGTCAAGCAGTCGCTGCGGCCCTTCAATAAAGAGAGCCGCCGAGCAATCGCCGAGGAGGTGCAGCGTCTACTCACTGCAGGCTTCATCCGGCCAATCAAATACTCCAAGCGGATGGCAAACCCAGTCCTGGTCGAGAAGAAAAATGGGACCTGGAGGATGTGTATCGATTACACAAACTTAAACAGCGCCTGCCCGAAGGAGCAATTCGTCCTCCCGCGGATCGACCAAATAATCGATTCCACCGCGGGATCGGAGTCGCTATGCTTCCTCGACGTCTACTCTGGATACAACCAGATCAAAATGGCCGTTGAGGACGAAGAGAAGACGACGTTCATCACGCCATTCGGAGCCTTCTGCTACACTGCCATGACCTTCGGCCTCAAGAACGCCGGGGCGACCTACCAGCGTTGTATGCAGGAGTGCCTAGCGAGCCAAATTGGCCGCAATATCCACGTCTACATCGACGACGTGGTAGTGAAGTCCGCTCGCCAGAGCGACCTACTCGCCGACCTGGCGGAAACATTCGCCAACCTGCGGAAATACAAGATAAAGCTAAACCCAGGCAAATGCACCTTGATTGTACCAGCGGGCAGCTCCGGGATACGCCGTCTTCAAGCGCGGGATCGAGGCGAATCCTCCAAGATCGACACGATCGCCGACTCGGCAAACCCGAGTGCTGCGCGGCGTCCGAAGCTGGCGGGCGGTCGCGGCTCTCGATCGCTTCATCCCCGACATGGTAAGGCGATGCCCCTATACCGCCTGATGCGCAAGAACCCTACCTTCCAGTGGGACAAGGAGGCGGACGATGCGCTCCACGACCTCAAGAAGGTGCTACTCGCAGGACCGCTACTCGCCGCCCCCGTCTACAAGGAACCCATGCTGGTCTACGTCGCGGCTTCCGAGCGCGTCATCAGCGCCGTCATGGTCGTCGAGCGACCAGAGGAGGGAAAGGCGCCCGGCAGCGACGGTGTACTATATCAGCGAGGTCCTCACCGAGTCGCGCCAGTGCTACCCGCAATACCAGAAACTGGTATACGCGGTCTTCAGAGCACATCGACGACTACCATACTACTTCCAAGAGCACCCGATAACGGTCGTCTCCTCAGCATCGTTGCAGGACATCATCCGCAATCGTGAGGAGACCGGGCGAGTCGCCAAGTGGGCCATCGAGATCAGCGTCCACAACATCAAGTACGAGCCGCGCAAAGCGATCAATTCGCAGGCTCTCGCGGACTTCATCGCCGACTGGGAGGAGGCCCAGCAGCCAGAGAAGCTGCAATACCTCCACTACTAGAGTTTACACTTCGACGGCTCCAAGAATGCGTACGGTGCAGGAGCAGGGATCATGCTAACCTCTCCGAAGGGCGACAAGCTACGCTACGTCCTCTGCCTCGACTTCATCCCCTGCACCAACAACATGGCCGAGTACGAGGCACTACTCCACGGCATGCGAGCCGCCAAGGAGATGAATGTCAACCGCCTACGCTGCTACAGAGACACCGACCTCATCGCTGGGCAAGTCGCTGTCACCTGCGATGCCGTCTCCCCCACCATGGCGGCATTACCTCCAAGCAGTGGACAAGCTGGGCGGACACTTCGCAGGCTACTCCGTCGAGTGGATCGACAGGCGGAAGAACGAGGAGGCCGACGCACTCTCTCGTATCGGCTCGGCTCGACTCGCACCACCCGCCGGCGTCTTCCTCGACACCATCACCAAGCCTTCCGTCTCTCCCCCAAGGGAGATCGACATCGAGTCCTGGCCGCACCAGAGGCAGCCCTGGTCGCACTCATCGCCGAGCCAGAGGACTGGACTATGCCGTACATCGCCTACCTGGAGGGAGGCACCTTGCCAGCAGACGAAACAGACGCCCGTATGATAGCACGCCGCTGCAAATCCTTCGTCATCATCGACGTCGAGCTCCACAAGCGCAGCGTGACCGGCGTGTTCCAACGCTGCGTCCAACCTGCTGAAGGACGCAAAATCCTCCACGACATCCACTCCGGCAACTGCGGCCACCAC
Organism: Avena longiglumis; assembly: GCA_030063025.1. NCBI lineage: Eukaryota > Viridiplantae > Streptophyta > Magnoliopsida > Poales > Poaceae > Avena > Avena longiglumis. Next base: position 21,610,527 of record CP125974.1, read on the forward strand.
GCCGGCGCCCGCTCTCTGGTTGCAAAGGCTATGTGACATGGTTTCTTTTGGCCCACCGCACACGGAGACGCTGTCGACATTGTCCAGCGGTGCGCCGGGTGCCAGAAGTACGCCAACCAAACCCACATGCCGAGCTCGGCGCTCAAGACAATCCCCATCACCTGGCCATTCGCAGTGTGGGGTATGGACATGGTAGGCCCTTTCAAAAAGGCCCCCTCCGGCTTCACCCACCTCCTGGTCGTAGTCGACAAATTCACAAAATGGGTGTAGGCCAAGCCAGTCCGGAAATGCGACGGGAAGACCGCCACCAAGTTCCTACGCGAGCTCATCTATCGCTACGGGTTCCCAAACAGCATCATCACGGACAACGGCACCAACTTCGCCAAAGGAGCCATGGCCGAGTTCTGTGAGGAACATCACATCCGACTCGACCTCGCCTCAGTCGTTCACCCAGAGTCCAACGGCCAGGCGGAACGAGCCAACCAGAGCATCCTCCATGGCCTGAAGCCACGGCTCCAAGTACCGCTCGAGCGCACCGCGGGTGCTGGGTCGAGGAGCTACCCTCCATCATCTGGGGCAGCCGCACCTCCGTCAACAGGTCGATAGGGTTCACCCCTTCTTCATGGTGTATGGCGCCGAAGTAGTCATGCCCACCGACCTAGAGCACGACTCGCCCAGGATGGTCAACTACACGTAGGCCGCAAACGAACTCGCACAACAGGATGGAGTCGACCAACTCGACGAGGCACGCGACCTAGCTCGCTCCCGCACCGCCATCTACCAACAAGGGCTCCGCCGCTACCATAGACGGCGAGTAAGGACTCGCACTTTCCAGGTAGGCTATCTGGTGCTACGCCTCATCCAGGACAAGAAGGGCATGCACAAGCTCTCCCCCCCTTGGGAGGGACCATTCGCCATCGATCGAGTCCTCGTCAACGACGCCTACTACCTCATCGACGTCCGAGGAGACGGGAAACTCGACATCAAGTGACCATGGAACGTAAACCTCCTACGGAAGTTCTACTCATAGAACTCTCTACATGTACTCTCCACCTGCTATGAAATAAAATGGATCGGTTACCGCAAATCACGTTTACTATCTGTATATTGTGCCACTCGCACTCGTAATAACAGCGTCACGCTAACCGCAGAAGTCCACCTCTGGTACAGCGAACGACACGGCCAAGTAGTGCACTCCGAGGGCCGGGTTACCCTGTGACTCGTAACGCCCACGAAAAACGCCAACCCGAGCCCCATTGAGTCGCTTAGCTCGGTGGCTTCGAGCCAAGACAATCGCCGTCGATCTTCACAGCGACCAAGGTCCTCCGCATCCTCGGCACAACCTTTCGAGCGGCCAAGTACCACGCCGGGGACGACCGATCAACACGAGCGACCAGGGAAAAACGCCAAGTACGAGAGCGTGCCCAGGACTCGCCACGCGACTGATCCTTGGGGTCAGGCAGGAGTGACGCGCTCAATCCTCACCCACCCTGGAGATGCGACTAGAACCACCAAGTACCACGCTCGGGGACTCGGCCACCCGAACTCGTTCGCGCAAGGGAAAATGGTCAAGTAAAGAGCACCCACGGGAGTCGCCCTGTGACTGGATCTCCGAGATCGGGCGAGTCGACCTCAATAGCAAAACAACTGACAAAACATTCAAAACCATAAACACATAACAAACGAGTTAAACCCCATAAAAAGGGCGGACGCGCTCGGGGACTCGTCCAATCAGCATCCAAAATAGCGAAACAATGCACAAAATAACACGAAGTTTCATTACAACAGAACAAAGTCATTCCAAAATACAAAATGAGTCCAATGACTAATTGTTACTAACGCCCCAGGGCACAATGCTTCTACTCCGCAGGTTTCGACGGCGACTCGCCGCCACCCCTGCGGTTGCGAATGAAGGGCGTGTACGGGTTCGGCGGGTACATCGTCAACTCACCCGCCATCGCTGCACGGAACGGCTGCTCGACCTTGAAGTCCCGATGCGTTTGCTCAGGGTCGTTGGGGGCAACAGTCGTCTCCTGATAGGGGAGGAGGTCGCCCATTGCCCAGACGCGATCGGAATACACCGCGGCCCGATCCATCAGATTCAGCACCTCGGCAATCTCCACAGAGCCCGTCGACGAGGGGTAGCCACTCGTCACATCGTCAAGATCGAAGTCCTCCAGGAAGTGGGAAAGCCCAAGGCTAAGAGCCGTCGCCGCCCCGCGCCGGAAGGCCGACCGCGTCATGAACTCGACGACTAACGGCGCCTTCTCCAGATACCGCCATACTTCGTCGAGGTCGCTGGGAATCACTTCCGTGGGCGATATCTCCTGAAGATATACTCGAATGCAGGTCGCGGACAACGCGGACGAGTCGACCAGAGTGGTCACACACTGCCGCATCGTACGATTGTGCCTCCTCCGAGCTGTCAATAATCCGACCTATGGACAGAGGTCGGCAGTGAGTACAACAACGACTCCACAATACAGCTATTACAGGCAGAGGAAGAAAAGTTTACCAATTAAAGGACGACAGAGGCCCGTGATGAAAATTTGAAGCGAGGAGAAGTCGTTCTATAGCCCAACAACGAGGGCGTCAGAGACCTTTCACTCTTCAGCGGCAGCCGTAACAGCAGCTTTCGCTCGCCCATCCGCCGAGCTCGCCTCCGCCTTCGCTTCCTTGAGCTCGCGCTCCAGATCAGCGATCCGCTTCTCGGCTGTACTCAAAGCAGATTGAGCCGCCATCAGGTCACCTGCTGGGACAAGGCCCTGGCGGACTCCTCTGCCTTGGCAGCAATTGCTTGGAGTTCCTTGTTCGTTTCTTGGACGGCAACAAGTTCCTTCTCCATGCGACACTTTGCAGCAAGCCGATCGGCTGATTCACGCTGCAAGCCCTGTGCACAAATCAAACTGTCAACAACAATGAAATCCTAAGTGCCCACCCACTGAAATTCAGCGACTAGGCACTCGAGGACTGGAGATAAAAAATCCTAAGTGCCCACCTGCTGAAATTCAACGACTAGACACTCGGGGACTAGAGATCGAAAATCCTAAGTGCCCACCCGCTGAAATTCAGCGACTAGGCACTCGGGGACTAGACGCTACAAAAAAAACTAAAAGAATCTGACCACTTAAATTCAGTGGCCCGATCCTCGGGGACTGGACATACCTGGATGGCTGCGCCCAACATGCCGTGGAGCTGTAGCGCGTCCACAGACGCAAGCAGAGCTGGGGTGTGTCCGCGACGCTGCTCGACCTCCGTTTCGGCGACCCCAGGCGTTTGGCTTGTCGGCGCTGCGCCACTCGCTGTGGCCACTTTGGCCATGAAGCGGGGGAAGGTCGCAGCGGATGCCCCAGTGCCACTAGGAGCCAGTTCGGCCACTCCGGAGGAAACAACCTCCTTGGTCTTCGAGGCCACCTCCGCCGCAGTCGGAGGATCGCTTGGAGCAACTGTCGTGTCATTAGAGACCGTGACAAACATCGTCGCCTTTCGCCTTCTTAGCTCTGTCCGCAGAAGCAGCGACTTCGTCAGCTTTCCTCTTCCGCGAGGGGTCCTCCTCGGCGACGACTGGCGGAACCTTGGCCACGGAAGGATGGCCGATCTTTTTAACTCCAGTCATGTGAAACAACGATATGAGCAAAATTGTCCGATTACAACGGAAGGCAAGCAGATGAACAAGACTTACTTGGCGAATGGTATGAACCGCAGACCCGTGCGGATGCTGGACGGCTTCTCCATCTCGGGGCCCAGTTTCTGACTGATGCCCATCTCAAACACATCGTGTGCCCAAGACAAAGAGGGCCTCTTCGAAGATGAGGCTGCGGCAGGAGCCTCCGTGATGACGTCTGCAGGAGCTTTCCTGGAAGGCGAGGCTGCTGCGGCTGGAATAGCCCCCAACCCAGAGACCGGAGCGAATGGGGGTGGAAGCGATGCCAGAGATACCTCATCCAGGGGAGCGGCAGCGTCCGGTGCTGCTGTCATATGCGCCGCTTCACCCTTAGCCGAGCTGGTGGCGTCGGAACTAGTCGCAGAACGAGGCGGAGACGCCTGCTTCGCCGGCTTCGTCTTCCTCCTTGGCGGAGCCTTCACCTCCTTCTTCTTATTCTTCTTCTTCTTCTTCTTCTTATTCTTCTTCTTCTTCTTCTTCTTCTTCTTCTTCGAGGGCATGGCCTCACGACGCGAGGTGTGCTCGGGGATCTCGTCGTCATCGTCATTGTGAGGTTCGAGGCTCCTACTCGCCTCGAGCTCGCGCTGATGTTGCCCGCGAGTTTTGCGAACCATTGGGGTGGCGTCTTCCATGGGTTCGTCTTCGTCGTCATCGTCGTCATCAACCTCATCGCTTCCAATGCCGCCTTTGGCAGGTGGCGACTCGCTCCCGTCCTGGACGGACGAGCTCGAGTTCTCGTCGTATGCGGGTGGGAGCCATCCTTCCACCACTTGGAACAACTACAATAATCATGAGATAACGTTAGCATAACCGCGAATGCATCATCTGCGACTGCGAATATAGCAAAAATGGCGACTTACCGTCAGAGCTGGGTGCCTTGCGATATACGGGGCGACCCCGGCCTTCGCGTCCAGGTACGCCGCCTGGGTGATTTTCTTTAGAGCCAGGATGTAGTCTTCGAGTTTCCACTCGGCGAGGCAGGATTTCGTCGGGTCGTCCCTACCCGCATACTCGTACATATAATGGTCGTGGCGGGCCAAAGGCACGAGCCGCCGCCCGAGCCAGCAGTTGTAGAGGTTGATGGTTTGGAGGCCCTTCTTCTTCAGGCCACGGATGGTTTGCAACATTTCGTCGACTACCATCCGCTGGTCCAATGGGAGCTTGCCGACCTGGAGCCGACGCGGTTCGGGCCGGTCGGCGGAGTACCTTGGAAGCGCCACCTCGCCGTCTGGAGTCGCCTCGGTGACGTAGAACCAGGACTTCTTCCACTCGTTTGCCGCCTTGGCTGGCAAAGATCGTTGAAGAACGACGCCGACTTCTAAAATATCACCACCCAGCCAAAGATCCGCTGATTCTTCGCGACTAATCCTCCCATGGAATAGATCTTGCCACAAGGAAGTAGGGCCTGCAGCTCAGATAGCACTCAGAACGCCACGAAAATGGCGAGCTTTCGATGCTATGCGGGCCTCGTCCGACGGCTGGATCTCGTGAAGGCGCAGCGCCGTAAGAAGAGAGAAGTGGAAACCCCAGCCCCCGCTCCAGGTGGCTGGTGAAGCAAATGAATTCTCCCTCGCGCGGGTCCGAGGTCACCTCTCTGGCCGCGGGGATGCGCCATCTGCCGGCGCGCAGGATCCCGGCCTCCTCGAAGGACGCCAGCAACGCCCTGGTGCACTTAGATCTGCCCCATGGTTCGGTGGAGGGGGCCATTGGTTGGAATATTCGTGGAGGTCGGGGCTCTCAGTATCGGTTGGATCGCGATGCGGAGTGGAAACGAAGATGGGAGAGATCGGAGGAAATATGAAGGAGTGTTTCCCCGCTCGCCTGTCATTCTCCTTATATAGCGATTGTTACCCGCCAAACCCGGGAGCCGTTACTACGCGGTGATTACGCCAAAAGTTACCGTTGGATTACCCCAACGGCTAGTTTTGACCCCACTTGACGGTCCAACTTCATCTACTCTACTCGTCGCTTCGCGCGACTTGACGATTCGCCGACCCGATCACTGCAACAGTGACTGAATATTCGCCGACCCGTTCGCCGAGCTGCGACCCGATCGGTCGCCTTTAGTGCGACTAGAATAACTAGTTTTGCCTTTATTCAGGAGTCCGCCGCCGATTCTACTGGGTGTCCGCATTGGACCCGTATACACCAACTGCCAGCAACCACCTGCGACCAATCAGCGACGGCCTCGGGGACTACTGATGGGGATATGCCTACCGGGGTATACCCAGCAGGACGTTTCCGACTGGCCCAGGTGCCAGCGAGTGGGCCTGTGGGACGACGACTGGATCAAGACCTGACATGGACTCAAGCGACTGGAAGCTGAAGGCCCAAAAGCGTAGATAGGCCCAGTCGGATTAGGTTAAATGATCGCTGAAACCTTAACCGATTCGGTTGAGATCTGTAAACCCTAGGGGGTGAGTATATATAAACCTCCCTAGAGGGCGCGTAGAGGATACGTTCCATCATACACCCAAGCGACTCGCTGCCTAGCCTCCGAGCTCGCCCCATTGTACCTTCACCATAATACAATCTAGCAGGAGTAGGTCTTTACCCTCCGGGGGGGGGCGAACCTGGGTAAATCCTCGTGTCTCCGCCCTCATCTGGAACCATAGATGGTTGGCCGCCCTTGCCCCATGTTCTACTACTCACTGCCGATTGCAGCATCTGCCGTGGTCATTCCCACGACAGAGTAAACATTTTCACTTGGATATAATTGCAAGGGGTGCATAGTTGAACAACAATGCATTTCTGCTGTAGTTAGAAAATCTTTTTGCTTGCTGTACCACTTCTATATCTTGGATTTATTGGTGTATTGTATTGTACTTGCATTATAGTACTGCATTTGTGACACCTGTGAGTGCCTTATGCTTTCTGATAAACCAAGTTTGGTGATATCCCTGATGTTTGCATAAACTGCAATCTCCTTCCACATTTCTTAGCCCTGTCGATTTATCTAACTATTCATTCTAGCATTCCTGACGCAATTGCTACTTCATTTCTTTGGCTCATAGGATCTCGATCAAGAATTTCATGCACTAGATAGATTCCAGCAAGGTTACTCTGGATGATTCCAACAAGCTTACTTGATATCCCTTTATTAACCGACTACCTCCTCAATAGTCTTCTCCACGGTTCAGATTTACTCCCTCTGGTAGGAAGCTCATAAGTTTCTTTGTTAGGGATTGTCCTGTTCTCTTGGTTAGTGATCTAGCTCTTAGTAGATTTGTAGGTTCCTTAGTGCATCTTTTTTTAGCATTTGAGCTTATTTTGATAACATATGAGCTTTTGTAACTGTGTTGTATGCATGTTGTAATTATTATCTCGATATGCTCTCTTCTGTTTAGGTAGTGTGTTATTTTTCCAAATTGATTCACTTGTCAATTGATCATCTACTATGTTTCTTGTTAGTTATAGCGTGTCTATCTTGAAAACCATTTGCTTAGATCTTCCATTTTCTAATTTGCCATGTATGCAAATCTTAAATCATCTACCATAGCTTATATGTTTGTACTTCTTTCTTAAACACCAGGCTGGCATGAGATGATCCAGGACGCTAGCGAAACACCACTCACACATCATTTAGGGGCCTCTAGGCTAGGTGTGTCATGCCCGGAAGCCAAAGTGTGTGAACCAGGCTGTGTACATTCTTGCATTTTGCTCAAGTGTGTCAATCAGAGATACTTGTTTGCTGGGATATACTTGTATGTAATAATGTTGTTGAACCTGTGAATCTGGTTGTATGTTGGTGCTATGTAATCCAAATGTTGGCAGTCAAATAAAATTCAGATTCTAGATTCTGTGTGCTATTTCATTTGTGTATTCAAAATAATGCCTTATTTAATTTTGGGCTTGATCTATATAAATGGGTTGTGCAATACTGAATATAAAGAGGCCAAGGCCAAGCTAATATTGCATTGTAAAAAGGCTGCAGTAGAAATATAATGGACCATATAATAGTAATGAAAAAAGGCCACAACCCACAATAATCGTATTATAAAAAGGCTTAAAATGAAAAAGAAAGAATGTAAAAAGTACAAGGCCCAAAAGGAAATGGACTGTAAAAGGTAAAAATCCCAAAAGAAAAAGGCTGAATTATTGGTCTCGACCCATACAAACTATTGAAATGGAGCGGGCTAAATTTGCGTTACGACGATTTCGTTTCGTCATAATTTTTCTACGTTGGATTGGCCACGTAGGACCTGACGTGGCTAGGCTAGAGCGCCAGTGACGATATTGGATCAGCATAGAGGTTATGACGATCCGATATCGTCATAGACGATTATGACGATTTCAAAAAATGTCGTTGTATGCAATTACTGACACTCAGTTTTTGACGATCTGTTTTTCGTCATAAGATCGTCATATATTGTGGACAATAATGATCCAGTGACGAAAATGGAGGGTCATGTATCAGCAGATTCTTTATAGTGTCAAAAAGACGAATTGGTAAAACCTCCAACATCGAAAATGCAATAGAGAATCCATATGAAATCTGTTTTCGATGAACTTGAACTTTTCATGGAGATTAACAAAAGCTCTAAATCCTCTCATGGATAAGAACCAAATAAGAACCAAGAAAGATGATGCCAAGTATGCAAAGGTTTGAGCTCTCACTGAGGGATACGATCAAGTTACTCACTCGAGAGCCCCTCTTGATTATACGGTTACCTATACTATAAACCGGCCTTCCCAACTAATACCATGAGACCGGTAAGAAAGAAAACCTATTAAGAACATACTTTTACCTTGATCATATTCCACTTGAGCTTGACGATAACAATCATGTCCACCTCAAGATGAAACACCTTTCTTGATTGCTCTAGCTTGGTGAAGTCTTCCAAATTCCCCCTCCATACTCACTATGGGAGAGCCTCTCTTTTAGGCATATCTTCACATATCCATGATCACCATAATGATGGAAAGCCCGAAGAATATGATCTCTTCGATATGGCTCATCTTGAACATGCACTTCATTTCTTCTTTTCTTCATTATGTTGGTGCCTTGTAGGTACACCAGAGATATCACTCCATATTATTCTTCAAGACACACTTGCCATAGGCTCAACTCTCCCATGACCAACCTTTGGATCACTCCTTTAACATCTTGGTCATCACTTGATCTTCTTCATTTTCTTGTTCTTTCAACCTTGACACCACCACATGGTTCAAGCATTCCCAATGGACAATTCCTACAAATGCAACTTAATACAAGCATTAGTCCATATAGATTGATATTAATTACCAAAACCAAACATGGGGGACCACATGCTCTTTCAACTTCCTCCTTCAATATTGTTCTTCATCCTATGGACACATTATCACAAACTATGCCTTGATTCTAGCCATAACATTGGCCATTTGACCCAAAATCCAGAAAACCTCGAATGAGATAGATCATTTTGTGAAGGTTTTTTTGAGACATAATCAATATAACAAGTTTGATATTTTTCATTCTAACTATGTCACATAATATAACACCACGCGAAGGTTTCACATTGTTTGGATTCTTTATGAATTTCTTATGCCCGTTTTAAACTATCGTCAAACTCTGTCGAACGATGGGCATGGAGATTCTTAGCTCGGGGCTGAGCCTCGATAAACTTGAAGTGGATATATGATGAAATAGCATATTGTTAACCTAAAAATTATTTAAAAAAATCATGAGCATCAGATCATATACCTATAGTTCATATCTGACCCACTTCCTACCGATTCGGCAGGAATTTGTCTTTTTCACCAGGGATAGACGGAAAGGTTTAAGATCCCTCTGTTAGGACATTATCCATGTAAGGTGGTCTAGTATTTTTGAAAAATATGGTGGTAGCATTTTGAATTAGAATTTGGTGGTTGCTTCACAAAACCACCCGTCTTTTGCACTCGGAAAATGGAAAATGGCTTTTTGGCATGACGAAAAGGAAAACTTCCTCTGGTAACATTGTTCTCCATCCCATGATGCACATGCATGCACATTATAGACACATTATCATAAACTATGCCTTGATTCTAGCCATAACATTGGTCATTTGACCCAAAAGCTAGAAAACCTCGAATGAGACAGGTCATTTTGTGAAGATTTTTTTAAGACATAATCAATATACCAAGTTGATATTTTGCCTTCTAATTATGTCACATAATATGACACCTTGCGAAGGTTTCGTATTATTTGGATCGTTTTTGAATTTCTTATGCACGTTTTAAACTATATATAATGTTTTATGTTTCACATAATTTTTATTTACAAATGTGTAATATTTTAGTGTAGATAGATAGATCTTATTTTTCTGTAAATTTTGATATATTATTCTTCAAAGATTAATGAGGTAAAAGGAAAAATAGCTATGCCGAGGGCAGCCGTCGGCGTAGCCTATTCTATGTCGAGGGCAATTCTACACCGACGACTGCTTGGGAGGGGCTGGCCTGGTCACGGTCTACGCCGTCGGCGTATGTATCCATTCCTGTACTGATAGAAATAAAAATGAATGTATTTTCCACTCATCAGAACCTCCAGTGGGAGGGGAGTGAAGACGCTCCACCATGAACGCAATCCAAGTCGTGTGCCTGGTATTCTGTATCGGCTGCTTCGTCGTCCGTAGTCTCTTCGCCACCGTAGAGACTGTCATGGCCCCAAGGCGAGCAACCGGGCGCGGTGCAACCCCTATTGTATCCCTAGGATCTTCGGGTTGATGGTGCAGTCAGAGTTCACCGTCAAGGTCTCGGTTCGCCTGTTACCAGGCACAAGTCAGCGCTTGCTCCTGTGACCCCTCGAAGATGTCACCGGTGAAGGAGTCTTGGCCTTGGCATTGAGGATGTAGGTCTTGCAGGTCGCCACGATCTTCTCGCTTGCCAGCCCGGCTCGTCAATACCCAATACAGTGGCATGATCTTCCTAGCTACCGTGATTTGACTAAATTGTTCCATCAAGCCAGGTTCATGGATTGGTTGGTTGCATTTCTCGAAGTAGATGTTTGAAATTGTTCTCGCAAGCCAAGTTTCTGTTCTTCTGTTGCAGTTATCCCTGGTGCATTATAAATGGTATACATTATGTTTAACTAAGGCGTACGTTGCTATGCCATGATTTTTTTTTAACAAAGCATGTTAACCCCCTACAACGCGTACACGTCGAGACATACATCCCCAGCCCGTTGCTTTCGAGTTTGGCAGCATCAGGAGGCGGGGCGGCAGCTCCATGGTTCCGCAATGAGAGGCTTCTTTTCTTTAATTCTTATCTGATAGATTCTGACTATATTTTTCTAAAACTGTGAGCATTGACAGCGTATGAAGGGTTTGCAAACAAAGGGCATCGCTAAATGTTAACTAGCATAGTCCCGGCGGGATAATGATCAGACTTCGTAAAATGTGCTAGCAAATCATGATCTCATATTTAGTGGACTAGAGACAGCGGCTGATCTTTCCTCAGGAGGTATATTTCCTTAGAAAATAATAATTACTTTTTGGGAGTAGCATAGTAATGGCTAGGGCATGTTTGTGAAAGACACATGCCCACAAACATTCTTCTTGCAATAAAAGATAAAGTTGTCCTTGTTGGAAAACAGCAGTACTAAGTGCCAACTAATATATACTGTACGTAGTACTTAAATCATAAGGTCTATCTAGCTAGGAATCATAGTGGAAACTGATTTACACTAAAAGGAATGTTTTAGGCTGGGGATAGCGTTATCAGAGAGATGATTTTGTCTCATCGGGTATGACATTTCTAGCTGGCAGGAATTAGTGGCTAGCTACCTTCAGTAGCAGAATTGGTGATGTTGGTACCTCACTCTGAGAAGCATATAGTTGATGCCGTTTGTTGGTGAATCTCAGCCTGGTTGTACTTCAGGAAATAAATATATCAGTGGCTATGAACTTGATTACGTCTACCTGTGCAGCTAACACTACTTAATAGAGAAAAAAGTCCATCGATACCGTTCATTCTAAACCATATATATTCAGTGAACCCTCGCTGATAAGAGCCATCCGAGACCGCTAAACATGGCATATTTTCATCGTAAACCGCCTGAAATGATCAAGTGTTTGTGCGAATTGAACCCATTTGACCCCATACTAAAGACGCCTTTTTTAGAGTATACGCCAATGTCGTACAATACTTTTATAGAAGGGGAAACAAATTTACAAGAGACCTTAAATCAGCTGGAAACAACCGATTAATTTTACACCACACTCACAACTTCATCACCAGCACTAAAAACGGCTTATCAATGTGTATATCTTGGGCATTTATTTTTTGTTTAGAACTATCTGAGGCTCTAATGCCATTCCACATGGTTTGTAAATGAACCGTCTACTAGCTAGGATTATAATGAAGGTTCAAGAGACATATCTATTAGCCCACGACAACTAGGGTTTTAGGGTAAAGGAAAAATTATCTTTTACATGTATATCTAGCTATATTACCCATTTATTATCTATTGGAAGGTTGTATTTTTTCCTTTGAAATAATGGAAGGTTGACTCTACATCCACGAGTAATGATAATTTAGTATAAACATTCCTGATGTATATATATGCTATATCGGCCGTTAATGTTAAAGCAAGTTTTACATTGTTTGTTGCACAAAACAATACATTACGGATGATGGTGTTATATATTTTGTTAAGGGAAGGTCAGGGTCTAGGACCGAGGCTTATATATATTGCTAGAACCTAGACTATGTTAGAAAATCATGATATTTAGAAAATCATGATATATACCATATGCAGTGGTGTAGAATGAGTGTTGTTGAAAGATGTTCATGGCAATAACAATTCCTTTCGTCTCATGAGTAAGGGCAAATAAGTGCATCTTGGTATGCTAAAATCCATGATGACCATTTTCATATACCTTTGGAACTTAATGAACCAAACTTATATGATACAGTTAAAAAGTAATTTCATTTTTAAATATAACTATGTATCTTAAATTGTAAAACCATACAAGGAATAGAAAATATCTTTGGATAATCCCGACAAAATGAAGTGGTCGTTCGGTAAGATCTCCATTACATAACTTTGTTGTTCTATTGGGTACAACTTACGTGTTCCACCCGAGGTTGCGTCGAACATGTCGGAATAATATCGGTTCATGTTTATGATTATTATTCATGTAAAGTTGCGCGTGCCTGACATCCACTATCCTAAAGAGATGGTTATCTTTATTGTCAACTTAAACCCCTTGAGTTGTTCTCCTATATATAGGTATGTTAGCCTCTTCGAATCGTACACAATTGCCAGAAGGGAGATGCTTGGAACATGTAAGTTGTCATGATATTATTTATATATGCATGTCCTCTATAGTAGTTGTATAGTCTAGTTACTTAAAATTCATATTTCTCACATGTTTTGATATTGAACCTTTGCTTGCCAAGTATTTGGATTCTTCCTACTATCGATATATACCACACATGGAGAAAAAAATATGTTGTTGGATTAGAAGTAAACTAATATATGCCCGTTCATCAAAACTAAGTAGTTCCAAGAGGTATTATTGCATAATGATGAGGGCCATTTTTCTAAACCAAAGAAAAGAGTAATACATTTCAAAATTCATCACTACTTAGTTTTGTCTCATGACTAGGCGTTTAATAGAATTCATTGATTAAAAATAGCACTACTAGCACCTAAGGTCAACTAGTAATTGCATGCAAATGCTTGATATGTAGTTTTAAGTAATAATCAACAAATTAATTTTACTTGTGCAATTTACTGCCAACCAATATACTTTAAATTAATTAGGATAGATCTTATAGGATTTTACTCCCTTAGATAACATGTCTATGTTTTCTACATTAAATGCTAGACCGGGATAAAATAATTTTTAAATCCTCTTTGTTGGATCTGTATAATCGCCAAATTAATACACAATGTATCAACGACTAAGAATTTCTTTCATATACACTACTCACAGTAACCTCCTTTTGTATCTATGTATTCTCTTAGACTATTTATGCATATGTATAAGCTCATCGTGAAGGTCTACAAATGCCCGATGATCTTGTGTTTGTGTCTTGTTTGACTTTTTGTTGTCAATATTCTTGTAGCATAGTTAGTATACGACTCTATTCATTTTTGAAAATTATATAAGATAAAAATCATGTCCTTTAATGTCTAGCTTAATAGTACATGTACATGTGTGATAATGCTTACAAGTTTTTGTCGGTTCATTCAGCGGAAAATATGGCGAAGACACACACCATTGTCGTACTGCTTGTCTTTGTGATCATGTTCTCCTACCATGTTGTGGAGGGTGGTGCATACCCGGAGCAAGTGGCATTCTCTCGCAAAGAGCTGAAACCAGAACACAAACTATCTATTGGTGGAATGAGTCAGTCTCTTGGTGGTCAGGTATCCGGTGCGACTAGTGCAGAAGGTGTGAGCAAGAATGCTGAGATAGCAGATGTTAAAACTACCACTACTAGTACTACCACAGACACCCACCGTGATGTTCCCGTGGGTCTGTATCGTGATATCATCATCCACAACCACAAGTTCAACAATCCTTAATTATGCATCAAGACGAAGGACCATGGGCACCAACTTGATATCGATGAACCGACTAATTATCAAGTTGGCTATTCCTACACATCTATGTTATGTGTTTGTGTAATGTAACTGGTATTGTAAGACTTGAGTGGTATGCTTGGTCTGTCGAGCTATATCCAACTCTACTAAGTGTACTATGTATTTTACTACTGCAGAATAAATCATGCCCATGGTCCATGGTAATTGCAACTTTATATATGGAACACACAATTCTGTGGTCCTTGTAGAATACGTTCAGTTTCTTTTTAGACAAAGATAGCTTTAGACTTTCAAGTTCTATATATGGTGGCTGAAGCTTGTTATGTCACTAATATAAGAAATTTAGGGTTACAAAACCGTTTGTACTATATGTACATGTCAGAGAAAATATACCCGTTTCTCTTTAATATTGGACGGACGTCGTTGTGTCTGCCAGCATGTTTGGACGGAAATGATGGAGTAACAAACTGGCAGCGAAGTAGTTCAAACATGTTTTCTATCCATCTAAAATATTACTCCGTCGCGTGAAGAGTTGTATCTACCATCACGTGGCAGTACATAGAAGAGTTGTATCTACCGGGTACGTGGAAGTTGTATGTCTTGTACTCCCTTCGTTTTAAAATATAAGATGTTTTAAAGCTAAAACATCTTAAACATCAATGCAAAGTGCAAACTTTCGTGCATATGCTGCTATATATGCACATTAACATATAAGTGTTTATTTTTACCACTGTAACACTAGTTCTCGCATAAATTGGACTGTGCCACTGCAATTTCTTGAATTGGAAAAATGCCACTAACTTCGACCACATAGTTGATTTTATACCAGTGGAACTGGAAGCACTTGATGCCGGCTACCATTAGATATAGCTAACTTACCGTGAGGACCTCTCTGTTGACCGGTGGATGCTGCTTGGTTTTGTCCCACCTCGCCTACGGGAGGAGGCCACACCCAGCTTATAAGGTAGATATTTCTTCCTCTCACCAGTCCGTGCTTTTGGGATGGAGTGGGCTCTCTTCTTATTATTGGGTTGTGTGCGCATAAACGTCCAGAACGTAGGCTTAGTGCTAGGCTGTCCAAGTGGACGCTAACACTTACTATATGTTTTGACTCATTTCTTTACACGTGGATCTCACATGGATTACTTGTTGGGATAGTTTCCTTACGCGCGCCACAATATCAAAAGAAGATGACGTACATTCCAGGTTCGAGGATTCGACTCTCCATTTTTGTGCAGTTTTCTATTATTGTCGATCTCCTATTGAGCTCCCACCGTCACCTTTTTTTTTTGACCGAAACTACGGCGGGCTTACGCCAGCCTGAACAATTTCATTCAACCAAACACAGTTACAGGGCTCTCAGCAGAGTTTTAGATGACAGAGGGGGCAAGGCAGACAAGAGGATTCACGGCGGATCATAGATGTTACACCAGGACCTAAGGCTAGGTGCAGAGCCCGGGTTCGTACAGCGGTACTCCCAGAGTCGCAGATCCTCGATGCATCTGTTACGAATAAGGGAGAGAGGTTCATCGATGTTGTTGAACACATGTGCATTCCTTCGTTTCCAGATGTTCCAGAGGACAGCGATGCAGATGGTGGCTGCTGCAGGGCTCGCGCTGCGGGAGGCCCAGAGCTCAGTGAAGTCTTCGCAACGCTCGTCATCCGTAAGGGGGAAGAGCGCCCAAACCTCCTTAGCCCGGGGACAGTTTGTAAACAAATGATCAATAGTTTCTTCGTCTTGACACCTTTCTCATCACCCACCACCATGCACCTCTCTAGCCAATCCCTTAGGTTGATGTTCTCCACCGGGACACCTTGCTGCTCTCGTGCCCTCCATCTTGGTCACTAACCCATGCTTGTCGTGCTCTGGCGTTTGGAAGTCAAGTGCATGAAGCGGGTCTAGGCTCAGAGATTGATCCTTCATGTTTGGAGATCGTGGGTGGGGTGATGGAGCAGCATAGAACACGGGGTGCAAATATTTGCTACTCTGTAGCTAAGTGAATGTGCCACTTGTCGTCCCTCAAGGGTAAGAATTGAAAATCCTTCTCTTATTTGTTTAATTAGATATGTGAATCTCATAGTAATCATGGGGATATGTGTTGATAACCATAGTAGGATGTCTATTGCATTTGGATTTCTACCGAAGATTTGGCCAGTGTTGAAATGAAACCCTCTCAAGGTAGAACCAAATTAACATGGATTTTGATTATTGACTAAAATGGACGAATAGAACTAATTTTATAACACTTGCAAATGAAATTTACAAGTTTCCGTTAGAATTTTTGACCAGGTGCTATGATAGCAATTCTGAAAAATTCTACAATGTTACTGTGCCGAGGCTTTGGACCTGATGTGGAGAGGATAGCTGGGCACGAGGACTGCGATGATGTCTCCATATTGTTAACAAAGAGACTCTTCAATTATTATCATCTACGAAAACAATTCATCTTAGCATAATAGAGAAGCTTCTTGTTGCTCAAATGGCTATTACCGAGCAGCTTCTCCTGGAGTATATGGTGTAGAGGCAAGAAGTAGGAAGTCATAGAAATGGGGGGGGGGGGAGATTAGGATCTTGTTTTTGTATATAGTGATAATAAGAAAGCATGTCTAGTCGTGGTTGTTGATCCTAATAGGATTGCAAGAGGGAATGGTTGGTCAATCCACACTTTGAACCTGTCTACGGGACACAAAATGATGAGGATGAACATGGGTTGCAAATATGATAAAGAGGAAGACATAACATTCATACACTTTATGAATGACAACCTTCTAATATACAAAGGGACTATATTTGAGTGGAGGACTGCAAATATTTAGTTGCTACTTTCTCAAGTTGGGTTTGAATATATCACTGAAAAGAAGGACCAAAAAAGACAAATAGTGCATTGTAGGAAAAATAAAGTGTGTAAATGGAGGTTGCATGAGGGTTAGATACCTATTGCAGGTTGCAATATTCTGTTTAATGTGTTTCCATATTTATCTATTGAAATGTGATATAATTTTATTAATTTACTATCCAATTTTGATCAAGGTAAACACTCGAAAAAACAATTTCCCTAATACACCTTTAAGTGAGAAAATAAGACTCTCTTCAACCAAATGGATTGTTGATATTATACTTGATTGAGCAAGAAAGGATCAAACAGTTGGACCTGCTGAATTAATAAGGAAGGTAAGGAAAAAGTTTCAATATACTCGTTAATTTCTTACCATAGAGTTTTTCATGGTAATGAAATGGATTTGGACCTTTTTCAAGGAAAGTGGAATGGCATTTTCCACATGTTGTATTATTTTAAAACTGAAGTTTTGTTGACATTGGTTATGAGTTTGTGAGAGAAAGAGTAAATATCTCAAGGGGGAGAAGAGTAATATGTGATACCTTCGATCCAGATTCACGGATGTAGTATAATAGCTTTTTCCCTAGAAGCCCTAGGTTTAATCGAACCTTGGAATGCAATGCTAAAAGAAAATAAATAAGGACACATCTACAAGACTTTATCTTTTTGTTTTACCTTCGTTTATCGGAACAATCTAGTTTACTTTTATAGTGGGTTGAATCAATGGATGGAGATAGGCTAGGGTTGAAGATCCACCTGCAGCTGCACATCATATGGGATGAAAGATAATAATAAGAATAGTTGTGTGTAATGTTTTAACGAAGATAATCTCTTGTGGGAAACATATCCTAGTATACTAAAGCCCCCGTGATGCATCGGGCATAGCAATAGCTTTTTAATCCAACTGAGTGCACACCGAAGCCACGGGCTACAAACAATTATTAAGTGTAGAACACAGATTAAAGCATTATGTGGTGACGTTGTTGTGATCCTGAATGGGTCGCTAAGCAAAGACCGTACTACCTTTTATGTCACTAGGGTTCCTATGAGATCACCGCTAGCCAAGTATATCACCTCAAGCCTTTATAAATCTATGGGATCTTGGGTACCTACAAGTCCATAGATTGAGACAAGAGACAAAGAAACAAAAGATACAAATCTCAATTGCAAACAAAATACAATAATCCCATGATTAAATGCACATAATTGCGGCAAGGTTTCTCCCCAACCCGCAGCCTGTGAGGACTACTCACTCATAAAAAATAGATCAAGGATATAAAACATCATGCAAAATACTTAGATTGAAATCAAATATTCTTACAATGGTCGCCAAATCACAAGGAGATCTAAAGTACAAAGTAATGAATATGGCTAGTGGAGGGATGGATGGTGGAGTGGATGAACAACGGCGTAGATCTCCTTTGGTGGTGTTATGATGAAATCTGAGAATGGTGGCCCTCCAGGCAGCGACCGGAGCCTCAAAATATATAGGCGTCTTCACAAATATTGTAGGGTTTGACGAGATGAAGCCGTCGGTACCCCGTACGGGTGGGACATACGGGCAAGCCCCGCCCGCACCGTTGGTTGTTACGTGCACTGGCGCTTGGAATTTCCTCCCCAATTACTTGGACGTGTGGTTTTCCTCTAATTCCTTAATTATGACTCCAGGTTTTGCGTTAAAACCCGTGATTTCCTGCACAAGATAATTCAAAGAAAGCTTTTGCATATCTTAGCAATTATTAGTCATTAGTGGCAAGGATTGAGAGTTTCTTGTCAATTGCTTGACTAAAAACAATGTTTAAACATAGAGAAAGATGGAAAATTTCAGAGCCATCAACTTCCCCAAATCTCAAACCTTGATCTCCCTTGAGCAAGAAGAAACAAAAGAACTATAAGGAATTCAGCGCGGTTAAACTTGAAACAACGAGAATAACAATTCACTTACGGTTGGTAGCCATATGTGCATGACACTTCATTCATTTGCAAGGCTTATCAAAGTTAGAGAGATGACAAAAGTACAAGCTTTGGCAATTCAAGACAATCAAAGTAGAGTTTAATATCAATATGAATAACTAGTAGTGTAACAATCAATCCGATTCTTCTAGTTAACTCTCAGCTTGCCAAGGAACACTAGGATGTTTAAATTACATAATTAAGTAAGAGAGTTTCATGTCCTAAGTAATATAACAATGAAGTGTCTTATTTACACCCACATCAATAGATCAAGTCTATAAAAAACACTTCTATTCCAATCATTGCTTTTCAAGAAAAACTCGTAGAGTAGTAATGAGACCATGCCAAGGACTTGATATGTGGATCTCTATATCTTTTTATTTTCATACTTTTTTCAAGGATTGCTGGCTGTTTTTCTGCAAGTGTTTACACAACCTTTGAGAATACCAATACTTTTGCCCATACATTGACACTGATGTCAATCATGTCATCAACTCATAGACAAAATCCAGGGTTATACCATAGATCGTTCAAAAGCTAGCAGAGTTGTTGGCATCCCAAAGGTGTGCACTATGATCATAAATAGTAGAATTTTTATTTCTTTCTTTTTCATGAGCTAGTACCACGGTTTGATCCACAAGGTTAGCTTTGGCATGCATCACAATTACCACTAGACTTTATTTCAATCAAACATCTCCTTTCAAGAGTGTCTTCAAGACTATCAAAACGTCTATGGGGTTAAGTATCTTCAAGGGTATACTCTCAAGACAATCATTCATCAAACAAGTCATAAACTTTAGAATTTTTCTTATTATACTTGTTTGGAATTATTATTTCCAAGGCAAGACTCGGTTAGCTAAAAGAACTAGAGCAAGAGCTTCAGCAACTAATCATCATACTAATAAAAAGCTTTAGTTAACTAAATTAAATTGCTCCCACACGCATAACATCTTAGCAAATCGACCAGCTAAGATAAACAACTAAAACTTAAAAAGTGGGAGACATAGGACATACCTCTCATAAGTGACTTCATGATTCTCTTTCTTATAGGGATGTGTTCCTTAAAAAGCTCAAACACGATTACTCTCGTAATAATAAAATAAAAGCAAAGAGGAAAAGTGGAAACCCACATTTACGAAAAAAGGAAAAACAGAAAAATATTTTTGTATTTTTGAGGAAGGGGTTAAATAATAGAAAGGATCTTGCGACCAATAAAGGGTTATAATAAAAGGAAAAACAAACGAATAAAAAAAAGCAAACTAAAAAGCAAAGGAAAAAAGGCAAAGTGTGGGATCAAGCCAACACGAGTGTTTCAAAGCTCCCAAGGACCAGGAGTACAACCTCATTATTACACAAATAAATTTGCAAGGGGAACACATCCCCAAGATCAGGCTTTTGCAAGACCCTTTGTTTCTCATTGTGGTGGCAATGGAAAATATCCGAAATTCCATTGGCCATGCCAATTTTGGAATTGGGTGTTGAGGCTTGCGGTGGCATCTCGAAGGTTGATGGAGAGGTTGTTCATATTATGGATATTTCCTTCGAGTGTAGATGTATTCATAAGTGGTGTAGTAGTTTGGTGGCTGCTCATCTTGTTTGGGACCTTCTTGTTCTACTTCTTTATATTCTCCTCCTCCCACGGGTATCTCTTGTTGGAGTAGATTAGCATCAACCTGCGAGTCATAACGCAAACGTCCCTCCTCAATAGAGAAGGGGCCATTAGGCAAAGGAGCTGGGATCAAGTGATCCGCTCCAGGTATATTGTGAAAATATCTACCATGAGTTTTAGAGACCATACCACATGCTTAGTAGATAGACCGAGATGATTACTTCCTACCAACAGTTGTATATTACCTAGGTTGATGTGAAGTGCATGTGTAAGAACGGTCACAACTCCTCCGCCACATATGGGTCCACGAGATTGAAGAGCCTGATTCTTAAGGTAAAACACAAGCAAAACGTCCAAATTTGGCATTAAGTTAAATTAACAATAGAAGCTTTAGCGAAGATCAACATATCCTCCTCATTGACTCCAGTATACTCACCACATGCCTGCAAGATGTTAGAAATCACATAAAATAAATAGCGGATATTAGGGTGATCAATTTGGTTTCCCTTGGGTGTGTTTCCACGGATTCTCATCAAGTTAAAATATTGCCAAGGTGCAAGGTCCAAAACAAAAGCAGTTGTGCGTACATCGGTAGCGTTGTTGGAAAACCCAAAGCATTGAACCTATTGGTCGAGTGTTAGGATGTATTCACGGTTCATGAGGCGGAATTTGACGCGATCAACTCCAGGCCTTTGTTCCTTGGTACAATGGTAATAATCCACCATATGCGTCAAGGTGCTGAAGAACTCAAGTGTCAAGCGGCGATACGTGGCTGCATCCTAAAAGACAAAGCCATACAAACCAATATTGTTGCAAAGTAAATCAAAATCAGCACGAATGCCGAGTTGATTCAGGATGTAGGGACACGCCCACTTTGTGGACTTGATTTCCCGAAGCTTCAGACGGTTCAAACGGTTCAAGTGGAACTCCTCGGTGAACTCGATACAAATTGACCCAGGGGTCAACGTATCAATGGGTCGTGCGGAAGATGCCGCAGCCACCACACGTGTACGTCTCCTTGTGTTCATATAAAAATAATAATAAGATTGAATAAGAAATAATAAAAATTGCTAATAATATATTTTGATCCAATAGAAACATAGCATAAGTGATCCTCTACACTTGTTACAAACGAATTCTCCTCTAAAACAATACTAAGCGTGCTCAATATCAAAATTAAATAAAAAACAAGACCTAAGTCTAGATTGACAATGGTGATTGATCGAGTGAAGCTTTTGCAAAAATAACTTGAGGATCAGAGGAGAATCGTACCTTAGATCGGTTGAGTGCGAGGAATTAAAGAAAGATAGAGAAAATTTGAAGATCAAATGGAGGTAGTGTGGAGTTTGGAGGAAGAAGAAAGATAGAGATTGATATTTAGGGATTTTTAGGTTACCTCCCGGGGTGTTTATGGCGGCTGAGTACATGGTACGGGCGGCTGGTACGACCGGAGCCCGCCCATACTGGATGACAAAACTTGGGGGCGACGGCTTCCCCTGGCGGTGCACTCGGTACGGTCGCGCGCGCATCGGTACTGCTAGTCGTTATCAAGCCGATATAGTTTAAGAATTTGTTTAGTAGCTCCATGCGCCTTTGCACATCTTATCAAAAGTAAAATAACAGTAAACATACTTCATAAAAATTCAGGAATACTCTAGGCCATGTGCTAGTCTAAATAAAAATATGAGTATTACCTTATTTATTCTCCTCTCTCCAAAGGTCTTCATGAACACTATTTATTTTAAGTTAAACAAAACAAAATCAAAACTAACAAGACTAACACAAATAAAATTTTATTTCACATGAGTTGCCTCCCATGAAGCGTTTCTAATTAAGGTCAATTAGCTTGACCTAGATGGAAATCATTTAGGTTTAAGGAGTGGAATGCCCACTCCGAAATAATTGGCTTTCAAAGTAATTATACCATTATCATCATTAGGCTTGGACTTATTTTTCCTAGGGAAGTGGACTATAAAAGAATCTCTAGATGGTAGACCAATTATCACATTCCCTTCATGTAAATTAATCAAAGTCTTAATAGTTCTTAGGAATGGCCTACCTAAAATTATAGGTGCTATGGGATCTTCAGGCATGTCCACAATAACAAGATCAATAAGTGCGGGACTATCTCTAATTTCAATAACTATATTTTTTATCCCAACAGCTTATTTATAAGTTGAATCTGACAGGTGGAGTCTTAATTCAGTGGTAACAAATGGCTCCAAGTTTAACTTGTCAAATAAGATTTTGGTAATTGTTGAGACGCTCGCACCAAGATCACAAAGTGCAGATATATCATTGACTCCCAACTTAGTTTTAATAATAGGCTCAAATATATCATCTAGCTTATCAGGAAGCTTATCAGCTAGTCTTTTGTACTCCAACTCTAGCTCATGAACTTTAGATGCTACTTGTTGTATAAATTGTTGGTACATAGCATCATTACCTTGTTCTATACCGGGATTCTTTATGGTGATCATGTTTAATAGATCTTCCACGGTAATACTCCGGTGTTGGTGCATTGCTATAATCTAACTCTCTAGGTTTATCTTCATTTGTTGCAACCCTCATCATTTTGAGGTCTTCCACCGGATTTGGCTCGGGTTTCCCAGAAAACTTTGCTAGTATGAGAGCTTGGCTCTCAGCAACTTTACCCAATTGAGCCTCCACGGTCTTGGTTCTTTCCTGTAGATCCTGCACATCATTTCTAGTTGCAATGGATTGGTTGGATAATTTTCCTATACTACTTTCATGGTTCTTCGTGATTTTAATAAGCATATTATTTTTCTTGGTTTGAGCTTGAATAAATGTTCTAACAGTTTGTTCCAACGAGATTTCCATGGTTTGCTTCATTATTATTATCATAACTATTATAAGGAGCTCCTGCAGGATTTGGATAATGTGTTTCAGAATTTGGAGCATAGTGGTTTTTCCATGTAGGATTAAAAGGAGTACGAGCTATAAAATTAGCATCATTAACATCGGTAGCAATAGTATTAACTTGGGTATCATCTTTACCCTTCACTATGATTAGCAGCTCGTCTACCTTAGATGTACGATCTTCATTACTTACCTCGGTGATTGAACCTACTCTTTTCGAGGTTCTTTCCACATGCCATTGGGCATGGTTGTTTTGCATATCATCAAGAAGTTTCTTTGCAACACTCACTTGCTTTCCCATGATTGTTCCTCCTGTTGTAGTATCTAGCATAGACTTAGATATTGGGTTAATACAATTATAAAATAAATGTAATATAAGCCACTCTTCCATCCCATGACTAGGACAGTTCATTATGGCTTCTTTCATCCTCTCCCACGCAAGCGCTAGTGTCTCACGGTTTTCTTGTCTAAAACTTGTAATGTTGGATCTCAGTTGCATAGTCTTAACTCGGGGGGATTAGTCATAAATAAATTAGTGCATTCCTCCCAAGATTTAATAGTGCCCTTTGGTAGAGCTAGCAACCAATCCTTAGCCTTTCCCCTAAGAGAGAAAGGAAATAATCTCAATTTAACAACATTTGGATCAACATCCTTAATACGCATCATGTCGCAAATTTCAGTAAAAGTATTTAAGTGCAAACCCGAATCCTTAGAGGATGAGCCCCCAAATTGGTTTTGTTGAACCCATCTTAAAATGTTGGGCTTAATTTCATAGGTCTCTGCATCAACAACAGGCTAAGTGATAGTTGCACGAATAAAGTCATCGGTGGGAATAGCATACTCACCAAGTCTCTTTTGAGCCATGGCTCTTATCTTTTTGGTAATTTTTAAGTAATGAAAGCAAATAACAAGTAACTAATTTTTTTAGTTTTCAAATAGATAACAACAAAGTAAACTAATAACAAAAATAAAACTACAAACTAATAAAAAAACTAAAGATAAGGTCTCTAGTGACCTCACCAGGATAGCAAAATTGCTTCCTCGGCAACGTCGCCAGAAAAAGGGTTGATACCTTCGATCCGGATTCACGGATGTAGTATAATAGTTTTTTCTCTAGAAGACCTAGGTTTAATCGAACCTTGGAAAGAAATGCTAAAAGGAAATAAATAGGGACACTTCTACAAGACTTTATCTTTTTTGTTTTACCTTAGTTTATCAGACCAATCTAGTTTACTTTTATAGTGGGTTGAATCAATGGATGGATATAGGCCAAGGTTGAAGATCCACCTGCAGCTGCACATCATTTGGGATGAAAGATAATAATAAGCATAGTAATGTGTAATGTTTGAACGAAGATAATCTCTTATGGGAAACACATCCTAGTATACTAAAGCCCCCGTGATGCAGCTAGCGGGCATAACAATATCCTTTTAATCCAACCGAGTGCACACCGAAGCCACGGGCTACAAACGATTATTAAGTGTAGAACACATATTAAAGCATTAAGTGGTGATGTTGTTGTGATCCCGAATGGGTTGCTAAGCGAAGACCGTACTACCCTTTCTATCACTAGGGTTCCTATGAGATCGTCGCTAGCCAAGTATCTCACTTCAAGCCTATCAATCTATGGGATCTTGGGTACCTACAAGTCCATAGATCGAGACAAGAGACAAAGAAACAAAAAATACAAATCTCATTTGCAAACAAAATACAATACTCCCATGATTATATGCACATGATTGCTGTGAGGTTTCTCCCCAACCCGCATCGCGTGAGGACTACTCACTCATAAAAAATAGATCAATGATAGAAAACATTGTGCAAAATACTTAGATTGAAATCAAATATTCTTACAATGGTCGCCAAATCACAAGGAGATCTAAAGTACAAAGTAATGACTATGGATAGTGGAGGGATGGATGGTGGAGTGGATGAAGAATGGAGTGGATATCCTTTGGTGGTGTTATGATGAAATCTGAGAATGGCGGCCCTCCAGGCAGCGGCTGGAGCCTCAAAACATATAGGCGTCTTTACAAATGTTGTAGGGTTTGATGAGACAAAGCCGTCGGCACCCCGTATGGGTGGGTCATACGGGCGGGACCTTCCCGTACCATTGGTCGTTACGCACACTAGCGCCTGGAATTTGCTCCCCAATTACTTGGACGTGTGGTTTTCCTCTAATTCTTTCATTATGACTCCTGATTTCGCATTAAAACCCATGATTTCCTGCACACCATAATTGAATGCAAGGTTTTGCATATCTTTGCAATTATTAGTCATTAGTGGCAAGGATTGAGAGTTTCTTTTCAATTGCTTGACTAAAAACAATGTTTAAACGCAAAGAAAGATGGACAATTTCAGAGCCATCAATATGGCATGTAAAAATTGTTTTAGAAGATATTTATCTACCTGAAGGGTATGCTGGAAGTGGTTTCTAGAGGGTTTATAGGTCATAATTTGGTAATAGACTCAACTTCTTTGACAAAGAATTTTAGAAGACATATTTCTACAAAAGGTGGTATAGATTCCCATAATTGGCTATTTCTCGTATCCTATGATATTATAAAGGGTGAATCTAATGAATCATCGACATGGTTCATGGTTAGACTCGGAGGAGTAATAGGTCACCCTAAATACTTGTTGATACACACATATGCATGCAAGATGCTAGAGAATAATGATGTTGATTATCTATTTCCCGAGGTAGGGCCTAGTGAGTCCATGTGGCACATCCCTGGCTCCCTGCTAACTTAATGAAGATGTTTAAAGACAAGATCTTTGAAGATAACTTTGGGCCAACAACATACACATACTCCCAAATCAGGTATGCTACTTACATGCAAAACAAATATACACATCCGAAGGTGATAAATCTTGAATAACATCACACCAAATTATGCACTAGAATCAGGTTTTGTGAGTTAAGCAAGGTGGGTTATTTCTTAAAAAATGTGACAGAGAGTTTCAGTTCTAATATTAGGCACCTTAAATCACATGCAGCGATTCTTCTGATAGATGCAATAATACATTACATAATGGTGAATATAGATGTTAGGCAACACATTTGTCCAAAAAAATTTAGAAGCCACACTCTAGTGAAAAAGGTGGTTTTCTTAATAAATGCAAGAATTAGAACAATGAGAGGGTTAAACATTGAAAGGATACAAATGTCGCCTAGAGGGGGTGAATAGGCGGTTTAAAACTTTTCCGAGAGGGCTTAACAAAGGCGTAATTAAACTAGCATTTACTTTGTCAATCACAAAAACTAGAACAACTAGGGTTCACCTATGTGCACCAACAACTTATGCTAAGCAAGACAAGCAACTATGTGATAGCAAGATATATACTTCAAGCATGAAGTCTATCACAAAGTAAGGTGCATAAGTAAGAGCTCGGATATAGAGATAACCGAGGCACGCGGAGACGACGATGTTTTACCAAGTTCCTCCCAACATGGAGTGCGTCTCATTTGGAGAGGGGGTGGTATCAAACCACCAACGCCACAAGAGGCCTCCCTTTTTATCCTATGAATCTCACACCAACGGGATCGATCCATGCTTCCACTATCGATGCACTTGTCGGTGGCAATCCGGAACCTCTCACAAGGTTTGGGCACTTCTCCACAACTCAATTGGAGGCTCCCAACAAACAAGCTTGAGAGGAGGAGAGGGGGGCACCCCAAGGGGCACGGAGCCAGCCATGGTGGCTGCCCCCACCTCTTCCACATTCATGTGGGTGGAGCTCCCACTCAAAATGAAAAGCCTCCACTCCCATAAAAGAGCCTCCACTCAAAAATCCACTCCCATGCATTAAATTTCCACCAAATTTAATGCAAGCTCTCATTTCAATAAAACTCTTTTATTTATTTATTCAGAATTTTGTTAATTACTTTAATTAACAAACATTCACATAAAACCCCTTGCTAGTATTCAATTTCACATGCAGAACCAGTTTCAGCAATTTCAACCGAAACAGTTTCGGTGTCTAGTGAAATAAATTCCTGCGCTTTCTTTTTTCTTTCTCTGGCATATTATTTGCTCCAAATGGTGTCGGTATCCCTTAAGTGTGTCACCCTACGGTTCGTGAATAATGTAGACATGATCGAGACCCCTCTCCGATCAATAATCAGCAGCGAGACCTGGAAATCCGTACTGACTCCCACATATTCAACGATGACTTCTGTGATCGTGCGAACCTTATACGCATATAACTTAATCCATTTGTCTCGCAATATATTACATGTCCGAGATTCGATCATCGGTATCTCCATACCTAGTTTGATCTTGTTACCGACATGTACTCTTTTCTCGTTCCCGTGATATAACATTCTAGTGATCAAATCACTTGATTGCAAGCTAACTAATGTGATATCACCGAGAGGGCCCAGAGTATATCTATCCATCATCAGTATGGACAAATTCCACTCTTGATGCATGAGCCTCAACATAACACCTTCGTAGCACTGAACCCATTTTTATAGTCACCCTGTTATGGTGTGACGTTTGATGTTATCAAGATACTCTTTCGGTGTTAGTGATTGACATGATCTCATGGTCTAATGACTAAGATTACTTTGTTTGATGTTATAGCAATATAAACACAATGACCTTGATTGCAATGCTATACTTCGGATGAATGTTCATCACATCATTACACTAATGTTGTGACGTTGTTATTAACAACATCCAATGTCCATGATCAGGAAACCTTTGATCATCATATTAATCAACAAGCTAGTTTATAAGAGAGGTATAACTAGGAACTTCCTTTTTGTTTATTAAACACACATGTATTAACGTTTCTGTATTAATACAATTATAGTATGCAAAATAAACATTTATCATAAATAAGGAATACGATAATAACCACTTTATTACTGCCTCTCGGGCATATTCCCTTCAGTCTCCCACTTGCACTAGAGACAATAATCTAGTTTGAAAACTTTGCATATTGAACACCTGTGGCTTTCTAGTGTTCCATATACGCAATTACAAGTGGTTAACATAATCTACGGATCTGATGCTTCAGGTCCGTGTGTATTTGCATGTCTTTGTGTATTCACGGATCACTCATTCTCCAATGAGATGGCATTGTATAAATTTGGCCTTTTGGTGAGATCTTTAGTTCCTTGAGGTTAAATCATGTCGATACTATTGTCGTACAATATATCTTTAGTATTAGCCCGTTGTGAACCACACCTTAGTTTGATAACAAACTACTTGACACAAATGCCCTCCTTTGCTGCTACTATAGCAGTCATATACTTAGCCTTTTGTTGTACTATCCGTCACAATGTCTTAACTTTGGACTTCATCCAAATCCGTCATGGAAACTCCTTTCCATTTCATTGTGCTACCCATAGTTTAAATTGAGATAAACTTAATTTTGTATCTTGTGACAAAACTAGTATCAATGTAACGCTTTACAATCAACTATTTGTAATTGTTTGTCACCTCTACACAAATATATTCTTAGTTCTTCCAAAAGATCATAAGAATATCCCCACTATCGTCCAATGATCATTTTATGATTCATTATGGTATATGTTCATAACACTTAGATCATAGGACATATCTGGATGTGTACATATCATGGTATGATTGATCAAAACATCCTTGTGGTTTCACTCATCAAGTGTCAAAGCACTTGAATCTTGTTTCACTTATCAAGTGTCGATGCACTTGAATCTTGATTCAATTCCTATCCATGTGACAAGAACCGTTTCTTGTCGTTTCTATATTGAACTCCTTCAATATCTCATATATATGCGTTTGGCATAACCATATTAACGTCACAGTCTATCCACTATAGACATTCATGCTAAATATTCGGGTTTTGCCTAAGTCTTTTATCAAAATGAAATTCTTAACCTTTGTCAATAAAAGATACATCATTTCCAATCAACAAGATGTCCTCCACATAATGTATTAGAAATATGTCTTAGCGCTCCCACTTAATTTCTTGCAAATGCAAGCATCTTCATCGTCTCCTAATGAAAACTCCTTTTCATCATGGTGAAGATTCCAACTCCGCGATGCTTACTTCAACCATTGAAGTTTGCATGCCCTTTTAGCATCCTTTAAATTAACAAAACCCTTTGGACCATGTCATGTACACATCCTAGGTAACCATTCTATTAGAAGAACTTTGTTTTGTTTATTCATCTACCATATAATAAATTATATGTAGTGGTTGCTA
The DNA here is from genome assembly GCA_030063025.1 of Avena longiglumis. Classification (NCBI taxonomy): domain Eukaryota; kingdom Viridiplantae; phylum Streptophyta; class Magnoliopsida; order Poales; family Poaceae; genus Avena; species Avena longiglumis. The sequence continues at coordinate 21,640,184 of CP125974.1, forward strand.
TTTTAATCCGTCCAGACTAAATATCGCTATGAAAGATCAAATCTTGTCATAGTCAACTCCTTGAACATTGCCATAATACTTTACGACATGTCGACTATTTCATAGATGTGAAACATCCATGTCTGTTTTTTTATAGATCCAAATACGACCGATAGGTTTTTACACCTTTCCAGAGGGTCTTCCAAGTTCAAAACTTGATTTCTCGTGTATGGAACTATCACGGATTTTATGGCTTCAAGACATTTGACGGAGTCAGAGCCCATCATCGCTTCTTTGCATGTAGTCGGTTCATCATTATCAAACAATAATGAGTTACTCTCAAATCTCAGCATTTGATTGTTTAACTGACCGACTTGGTTCAATAAGAACTTAGCTATCTCTGACCACAACCTTTGAGGCACATAAGCTATGAGCATTATGGCAGCCTCCGGAATGATTTTTGGCGCTGCGCAACTCAGCACATTTAGCTAAGATTCGTTAACCTTATCAAAGTTCTATTGTCCTCCCACTTAACTTTTAGGAAAAAAATCCTTTTTCAAGAAACTTTACATTTCAAGCGACAAACCCTTTTGTCCTCGGTGTTATGGAGGAATATCCAATGGTTATTCGAAATAACCTACAAAGACATGCTCATCCGACTTTAGTTGTAAACATCTTACTTATGTTTAGCATACCAAAATTTAAGAAATGACAACTTGGGTTTTACCCCAAACCATAACTTCCATGGTGTCATTTCAACGGATCAAGATGGAGCTATTTTTAGTGTAAAAACGGTAGTCTCTAAATCTTTAATCTTTTAAAACATAATGGCAGTTTTATAAATAACACCTTTGATCCAACCATGTCAAACAAGGTTTTATTACAAATATCAAACACTCCATACTCCAATGGTGTTTCGGGAGATGTAAATCTAGGTGTTTTGCTAAACTTGCAGCTCAAATAAATCTCTTTATGATAAATCATAATTCATTTATTTCTCTTGTTACACTTGTAACTCAAATAAATCCCATATGATAAAATCATAAACCATTTATTTTCTTGTTACAATGATTTTCCACTTCATCTTGAAAGTCTTTGAACGTTTTCAAATATTTCATACTTCTTTCTCATTAAGTGAACATTCACTCAAATTTCCGGAGAAAGCATATAAAGTTGAAATCCATCGCTTACGACTACACATAATGGAATACATACATCGACATGTATAAATTCCAATATTTTAGTCCTTCGTTCTTCTTTGGCCTTTGAACAAAGTTTTAATTATCCCGAGGAAAGTCTCACAAGCATCACTTGATCAAATCAAAGACTCCAAAAATCCATGAATATGGAGATTCTTCATGTTTTCTTTCCAATGTAATTTAAACGGCGATGTCACTTCATAAGTGATCTTTCAATCATTTGTCTTGCGACATTTTAGCATTAGGTTTTATGGATGTGATTTCTCCAACTAGATTTGTAAATCATCCATCTTATATGGAATACGATAATTATTTGAACAAACTTTGTTCTCATAATACCTGATTTAAATAACAATTATTAAAACAAATCTTGAAGTCAAGCTTTGATGCTAACGAGAAATACAAACAACGGTTTGTTTGTTTTCGATGAACATCATCAGATATTCTATAGCTAGTTACTTAGGACATTATGGTTCATGAATTGCGTCGTTCCGTTTGAAATTTCATACCAACCAATTCGGTATCCAATACCCAAGAACCACATTGTTTAACAAGCAAATAATACAACCATAACATGTATATCATCTATATACCTAAATTGGATATTTCCAATCTTTTCTTTTCTGCCAAATATATTTTATAGATTCTCTTTCAGCATTTCCTTTTCCTTTTAAAAGAATCTATCAATATCAAAAGTGGCGCCATATACATGACACATAGTCCAAAGCGTGTATATTCAAATAATAATACATTTGTACTTGCACTTTGAAATAGATCACCATCATCAAAATGATCGGTATTCTTTCAAAATCCATTCTTTAGTAATCTTTTAGTGTAGTAAACACTTTACATACATCTTCCATTCATCCTTATCATGACGACTTTCATGATCAAGCTAATGTAGCTTATAAAGACGAATCGTGAGTATAACGTTACTTTCCAAAACCCTTTTGGATGATTAGGATGTCTATCATCTCCAACCTTTGTAAATTCTCATCCAATATGAGAACATACATTATACTCTATCATATTGCAACCAAAACATTGTTTTAGATATCGTTATATCTGTCACACATGATGGTTTCTGAAACAATTCTTTCAGCTCCTAGATAAACTTGATATTAAAACAATCAAGAATCATGGAGGCAAACATGATACTTAAGATACTAACACTGGAATTGTTACTCTCGATTTAATACCAATTATTAAACTTCACGGAGTAAATAGAGTTTGCTAAAAGTTTGCAATAGGACTTTAAACTTTAGATTGACACTCAACACAATACGATACCAGTTTGTAAAGTAAATATCCAGAATTCTATAGTTCTATTATCTCAATTACAACTATGCATAAGCTGGTGAACGAATGCCAATGACTACAACAAATTATGCAAATTCACTTTGATTTAATTTATGATAAAATGAGTTCTTCTAATCCAACTTAGAAATGAACTCCCACTCAAAAACGACATCCCTCGTGTCTTTTTGGTGATTACATGAACCAAATCCACTACACCAAGTCCGATCATCATGTGAGTCGGTGTAGCTTCAAAGGCGAGCATCCGTATGGTCATCATATCAAAACATATGACGCATGCTTAACCTTCTGGTCCGTGTTCTGAGGCCATGTATCTACATGCTAGGCTCGCCAAGTAAGAACCTTAGTATTCGCGTGTGTAACTGTCTTACACCCGAGATATGCTCGTGGATTCAAGTACACCTGATCATCACGTGATGTCTTGAAGCGATGAAACATTGTCGGTGCATACTTAAGGAAGAACACATTTTTATCTTGATATCTAAATGAGGGATCATCTTATTATGCTAATAAAACACCAAACAAGCAATATAAGATGCAACAAACATCTCATGTTAATAAGTGAAATGGTATGGTTCTTGCACTTGATCTCCATCATGTGCATCATGGTATGATCGCCATTATACCTCTATGTGTAAGGCCAAGGTCTATGAAACTTACACGTTATGTGTGTTGTAAGAGTATCGACTTATACTTCTACTTACAACATCACCATATCATGACACTAGCCTAGCAACAATCTAAACTATACGCCTCTAATTTATCCATTGCAAGTTTTACGTGGCTTAGGGATTTCGAAGATAAAACTGTTCTTACCTACGAACATGAACCACAACGAGGATAATCAAATCGTTGACAACTCGTTGCAAATTAGATATTGACTATAGTAGGAGAGACAGACACCCGCTAGCCACTTATGCAAAACTAGTTGCATGTCAAGCGTGGAACATGTCTCATGTGCGAGGACATGTAAAGTTTGTCCGGACCGCTTCATCCCACTATGCCACCAATATCCAAAGTATAACTAAGAAGCAATAAAATGATCATCATCGCCCACATACTCATATGTGTACTACCCGTGCAAAGAATCTACGCATAGAACCTGGCTCTGATACCACTGTAGGGTTCGCAGCATAGAAAACAAAAAAATTCCTACGATGGGAACATCTAAGTACCAAGATCTATCTACTAGAATACATACCCTAAAAGACCGTATAGCGTTAACGAGGTTGTACTCGTGGATGATGTAGTCGAACGCTTGCCGATCTCAAGATCGTGATGAAGTCCATCTGGTCCAGCTAGTCCAGCACCATCACGTCCAGCACCGCAAAGCAGTGGTGCATCCGTGATCGCACACATGTCCGGGTACCCCGACAACCTCCGCGCCCTCGCTCCAGCGAAGCAGAGGAAGCAACAAATCCTTCCAGAAAAAGCCACCGGAAACATGTATCTCGTTGATCCGAGACCATGGGGAAATTCTAAAGGGGGGAGAGCGATCCTTCGCGAGGAGGTGTGCTTTGAGAGGAGGAGAGGGGGGCACCCCAAGGGGCATGGCGCCAGCCATGGTGGCTGCCCCCACCTCTTCCACATTCATGTGGGTGGAGCTCCCACTCAAAATGAAAAGCCTCCACTCCCATAAAAGAGCCTCCACTCAAAAATCCACTCGCGTGCATTAAATTTCCACCAAATTTAATGCAAGCTCTCATTTAAATAAAACTCTTTTATTTATTTATTCAGAATTTTGTTACTTACTTTAATTAACAAACATTCACATAAAACCCCTTGCTAGTATTCAATTTCACATGCAAAACCAGTTTCAGCAATTTCAACAGAAACAGTTTCGGTGTCTAGTGAAATAAATTCCTGCGCTTTCTTTTTTCTTTCTCTGTCATATTATTTGCTCCAAATGGTGTCGGTATCCCTTAAGTGTGTCACCCTACGGTTCATGAATAATGTAGACATGATCGAGACCCCTCTCTGATCAATAATCAGCGCTGGCACGAGATCCGCGACTCCACATATTCAACGATGACTTCTGTGATCGTGTGAACCTTATACGCATGTAAATTAATCCTTTGTCTCGCGATATATTACATGTACGAGATTCGATCATCGGTATCTCCATACCTAGTTTGATCTCGTTACCGACATATACTCTTTTCTCGTTCCCGTGATATAACATTCTGGTGATCAAATCACTTTCTTGCAAGCTAACTAATGTGATATCACCGAGAGATCCTAGAGTATATCTATCCGTCATCGGGATGGACAAATTCCACTCTTGATCCATGAGCCTCAACATAACACATTTGTAGCACTGAACCCATCTTTATAGTCACCCTGTTACGGTGTGACGTTTGATGTTATCAAGATACTCTTCCGATGTTAGTGATTGACATGATCTCATGGTCTAAGGACTAAGATTACTTCGGATGAATGTTCTTCACATCATTACACTAATGTTGTGACCTTGTTATTAACAACATCCAATGTCCATGATCAGGAAACATTTGATCATCTTGTTAATCAACGAGCTAGTTTAGAAGAGAGGCATAACTTGGAACTTCCTTTTTGTTTATTAAACACACTTGTATTGACGTTTCCGTATTAATACAATTATAGCATGCAAAATAAACATTTATCATAAATAAGGAATACGATAATAACCACTTTATTATTTCCTCTCAAGCATATTCCCTTCACCAAAGGCATCCCCTTCTTCATCAATAAAAATCTTAGGTCTCTTTCTAGACACTTCGTTTTTATTGTTTCATGCATAGTTGTGTTGTTCTTGGAGCGTCTTAGTTTTCGTTCTTGGTTTTCGTTTGCTTAGTTTTCTTGAATAAAGTAGTTGGACCCCCTCTTTCACTGTGATGGTTTCAAATAAGTTCATTGGTGTTGGAGAGGAGTAGAAAGTTCTTGCTTATAGTGGTACAAAAGTGAGCTTGCTTTGACTGTGCCTTAGACTTTATCATGTCATGCTAGATGTTGTTTTGTCCTTATGCTTAGTTATTATTGCTGTAGCATGACTTGTTGCAAACAATTAGTACTGCTTAATGTGCCTTGGAAGAATTGATACGTCGGAAACGTATCTATAATTTTTTATGTTCCATGCTTGTTTAGTATTTACTTTGCTTTTCTTTGTCTACACTTTGAGGTGTTTTTAGATGTTTTCTGGTACTAACCTATTAACAAGTTGCCACAGTGCCAGTTGCCTATTTTTTTATGTTTTTGGTTCCAGAAAGGCATAAAATCAATATTCTCGGAATTGGAAGGGACAAAATCCAAAGTCAATATTTTACCGTGGGGAACACGAAGCCAAAGTACGAGACGGAGCGGAGGCACCAGGGGGCCACACCCCCTAGCTGCACGGGCTGGGCCGACCGCGCTTGGGGGGTGCAACCACCCTGGTGGCCCCCTGCCTCGCCTCTTCGCCTATAAAGTCTCCCCGATGCCTAAACCCTAATCACCCGATCAATATTCCACGAAACCGTTTGTATCCGCCGCCACCATTGTCCCTGGATCGGGGGATCTGAAGTTCTTCCTGGCACCCTGCCGGAGGGGAGATCATCCCGGAGGCCTTCTTCTTCATCATGGTAGCCTCCGGTATGAAGCGTGAGTAGTTCCACCTTGGACTACGGGTCCATGTAGTATCTAGATGGTTGTATCTCCTCCTTTGTGCTTTCATGTATAGATCTTGTGAGCTCCGTTGTTGATCAAGATCTCATGCATGTTGTGTTTGCGGGGATCCGACGGATACTGAGATTACTATGTTAGATTGATTAATGGTTTTGTCTTATTGATTATATCATGTTTGTGTTGTTTGTCATCTTGCATGCTCCCCGTTGTTAGTAGCTATCTTGGCCAAGTAGTTGCTAGTGACTCCAAGAGGGGGTATTTATGCTCGATAGTGGGTTCATACCTCTACTTAATCAAGGGAAGTGACAGAAATCTCTACGGTTGTAGATGTGATATTGCCACTAGGGAGAAAACAATGGTCTCTTGTTCATGGAACAAGTGGATTGTTTATCTTACACACTTTTCTTAAAGCAGTTGTCTATTGCTTGCAACTTAATACTGGAGGGGGTTCATATGATAACCTGAAGGTGGACTTCTAGTCATAGATGCAGTTGGATGGCGGTCTATGTATATTTTTGTATTGCCCAATCGAATCTCATAGGATCTTTGTGTCTAGTATTGCATTGTTATGCCTTGCTCAGTCCTGTCAATTTCCCTGCTGTAATTTGTTTACCCTTAATGCCATGTTTGTATTTAAGGAGAGCACCTCTAGTGAACTATGGACCCCGTTCCAATCTTTACAATTGATACATCTTCCACTGTTAGTGTTTACTTGCTGCAAACCATCATTACCTTTCACATCATATAGTTAATCCTTTGTTACAGCAAACCGATGAGCTTGACAACCTCACTGATTCGTTGGGACAAAGTCTTGAGTTTGTGTTGTGCAGGTTTCCACGTTGCTTGCAACACCTTTGAGACGTTTTCTTCCTCCTTCTGGTTCGATAACCTCAGTCTCGACTGAGGGAAACTTGTTGTTGTGCTCATCACACCTTGCTCTTGGGGTTTCCAACGAAGCGTCCCACGTCAACACCGGGTGAAGGCATCAAAGATTTCTGGCGCCGTTGCCGGGGAGGCTAAGGACGTCTTCACAAGGGGAGTCCTTCTCAACCTTTCTCTTTACTTTGTGTTTGGTTTGCTTAGTTTCTTTTGCTTGGTTTTGTTTGCCTCTTTTTATCAAAAACTCAAAAAAAATAGTTTCTTTTGTTTTGCTTTCTCTTATCAAAAACACAAAAAATTAGTTCCTACTCTAGTTGGTAGTCTGTTATTGCCTTGCCTTGTCATGCTTTCTATCAATGGATGGTTTCTTTGAAACTAGTTCTTATTGCCAAGGTGGGTTCACGGAACAAGAAAAGTATTATTATAAGGAACACCGTTTGTCACAAAAAGGGAAACACTTATGGGAACAAATTGATAAATTGAATACTATTGCTAGAGAGGTGTGCTCTACTTATAATGTTACTTATTGCTTTGATAAATCTTGTTGCTGTAGGAGGTATAAACACCTGCCTTTTCAATGTGAGTATAATGATAATGTTACCATATCTTCTCATGTTAAAGGAAATTATGACTTTTATGATGTGAAACAAATTGAAGAATTTATTGCTTTCAAGGGTGCATTTGAACTTGCCAGTTTGCTTGAAAATACTGATGATGCACCTTATGAATATGAGGTTTGTGAGATACTTAAATTTTGCTTTGATAATTACAAGGAAGAAAATCGCTATATTCTTGAATATTTTAATAGGTGCTTTCCACAAATGGAAGAGACTAATGCCTTGCAGGAGCCTATGGAAGAAGATATTGCTGAAACTGAAAGCTCATTATATGAAAAAGAGGAGAGTGATAGTCAAGAGAAGGAAAAATGGATCTACCCATGTCTACCTTCTAATGAGAGTAACTCTTTACCTCTTATATTATTTGATTGTCCGCCATGCTTACAAAGGAGGATGAATGTTATGTTCCTATGGATTCCTTTGAAATATCTGCAATGGGTAAAACTTGTGATAATAGTTATGCTCCTGTTATCTATGATAATCCTATATTTGTGCCTAATTTCGAAATGCATGGTACTAAAGAGTTTTTCTTAGAAAATGTTTATGATAAAGCTCTAGATGATGGTCCTATATTGAATGATCAGTCTTCTTATTATAAAATTGTTAAAAGTGGGTTTGAAGGTTTTAATCCCACTATTTTTGAGTTTGATAAAAATTATGTGTTTGTAGATCATGAAAATCATGCTTTTTGTGATAGTTATATTGTTGAGTTTATTCATGAGGCTACTAAAAATTATTATGAGAGAGGAAATTACGGTTGTAGAAGTTTTCATGGTGCTGAAACACCTCTCTATGTGCTGAAAGTTTTGAAGTTGCTATTGTTTTATCTACCCATTCTTGTTGCTATGTGCTTCTTTGATTTATTTTCTTACAAGATTCATATGCATAGGAAGTGGGTTAGACTTAAATGTGTTTTTAATTTGCTTCTTGATGCTCTCTTTTACTTCAACTCATAGTTCTTATGTGAGCATCTTCTCAAATTATTAGTGTCTAACTTAAAGGCGTTAAAGAAAAGTACTTGTTGGGAGATAACCCGAAAGATTTCTTAAGTCTTGGAAGTTATTACTTTAGTAATGACCTCTTCTTATCCTTTTTGTTTGTTTTTTGTGCCAATAATGACCTCTAATGAGAGGGAAGTAAGATTTGGGGAGTTGCTGTCCCGAAACAGATTTCTGTCCTCCACCATAAAAATTCGTGAGGAGTCTCCGTAAGTCAATAAAGCTTTCTCCTGATTCAAAAAAAATAAAACAAGAAATGCAAAGGATGTAGCTCTTAGTATGCTTTACTAGCTAGCTGAATTGCTGTTATGTGTATCTCTATTTAGTAAGATGAGATATGAAACGAATTGTAGCAATCTTTCATATACTTCAACTATTTATTTTCAAATATTATCAAGCCTGCTTATTATTTTTGCATTTAGGTGCCCATATTTTTATGCCAATATGCGAAAAAAGTTAAATGATTTATTTTGAGAATGGCCTTAGGTGAAATGAAAATGTAGAAACCTAATCCACCATCTTTTTTTAGACAAGACGTCTGAAAATCACATCCATTGCTATATCATTATTCAAATCACAAGTGACATTTTACCAATGGAGATGATAGCTGAAAACGCCAACATAGACCTCCCATAGTAAACTTTCTATATTGTGCCCTCAACAGTACATAAATGGAGTGTATCCGTTTACCTTAACTTTGAAGTCATTCATTGGGGAAGTAGTTTTCACCCCCACCACCATTTGCCCCCACAATCTCCAATTAGTGGAGAATCCATTTTCCAGGATAGATCTTCATATTTGAACAAACAAAGAGGGAAACATTAATTCACTCTTGCCTCCTATAAGTAGCTTATCACATCACACTTATCGTGTCCTCTCTACTAGACAAAGCTGTACAAAAACCATTGAGTTCAGCTCATCTGCAGATAATTATGTAAGTACTCTTTCTTACATTTCGAAGAGCTTTGTCTCCCAGCAGTTATCCTAATTCCTAACTAATTTTCCCGTTCTACAGAAATACATACAGCCATAATGAAGCTCCGCATGATCATGGTTGTTGGCCTGATTTTTATCAATTTATGCACCTGCATACCAAGGAATGTGGCAAAGCATGAACCTGATCAGGCTCCAACTATGCAGCAGAAGGAAATGCGCAATCTGATGTCCGGCACCGACGGAAAGAATGGGCCTCCTAGCAATGACCACCAGTGCCCCCTTGGGACCTACCCTAACTGCCAACGGATGTCCCAGGACACTCTAGGAGCAGCACAAGATGTTGGAGGAAACTGAGGGCAATATCTCCATTTCATGATGGATCAAGAGAACTAAATGACTACCCCCTAATAGTACTGCCCTAACCGACATATATAGCTTTTATGTGCACTAAGAAGAATTGGCTTTAGATGTCATGTACTCCATCAAATTATCTAGAATGTGTAGATGGTCTGGAGGATCTTGTATATCGATGGTCCATCTGCAGGTAGCTTGACGTACGATCTTGTGGACTGATAACATGGAAAGTACCTGATAAAGTTCTATGGCTGCTCAATTTATAACTGTATATATATTTCCCTTACAACTCATGTACGCATACTGGGCACAAATCCGGTTCACCTTCCAACAAGTATGACAGTGCGCCCAACATGACCCGATCGACCTGACAATAATCCATGGTTCAGTTTAGGAACTTGACACGAATTCTACTAGTACTTCCTGTGATCCAAATTAATGGGTTCAGATTTGTTTAGATTCGGATGTATCTTTTCATGTTTTAGTGTCAGATATATCCGAATCTTGACAAATATAAGTCTATTAATTTGGATTGGAGGGAGTACGTTAAAATAATGCACTCAAGTGCCAATTCCTAACATATCTGCACAGTGCGATTCAGATATGTGCACATACTCATGCATACTTGTGGAGCTTGGATATTATCTTGTATGCCACATAAAGGATTAATCAGTTTGAAGAAAACATAGTCTAACATTTGATTGCTTATAGCTAGGAATGTAACAAATTCAGCGAACACTAGTAGTAGTGCCCCAACCGACATATAAATTTTATCTCCACTAAGAATATAGAATTGGTATCAGATGTCATGTACATAGAACTCTCTAGATGAATGCTACACTCAATCAAACTCTCTGCAATGCGTGTAGATGGTCTGCGGATCTTAGAGTTTCGTTATATACCAACTTGATTGATGTTATATATTTTGGTATTTTTTAATAAACTTGGTTAAATTTAAAATGTCTAGCTTAGTATACCAACCTACAAATACACTTACTTGAGGATGGAGAGAGTAGCTAAGATATAAGGGCATCTCCGGTGGGCTGACCCATTTCGGACACGGGAGATGTCTGTTTTGGTCGGTCCACAGACAGAAAAATGTGCACTGTCCGGCCTTGGACAGATTTCGCTGGGTGGTGGCCCCCGGTGGCACGACCCATTTGGTTCGGCTAGGCCAGTCTGGCCAATTTTTTCAGATTTGGAATAAATCTTGTAGTTCACAATCAATTAAAGTTAAATAATTTACAACCAAATTAACAACTTAGTTCATAAGCAAACATAGCTAAATAAATAAATAAAATAATAGTTGATGCCTAGTGGCTTTCTATGTGATCCCACATATGCTCGATTAAATCCGTTTATAGTCGATTGTGAGTTTTACGATGTTGGGTTCCATGATATGCACGTGGAGGAACTCGTTAATGATGCTGGCCCTAGTGTCGACTCAACCAGTTCACCCTAAAATTTTCACCCTCGGTCATAGTGTATGTCATCACACTCATCCTCAATGATAATGTTGTCGCTGATCACATAAGCAGTAATCACCTCTCATATAGTCTCATTGGTCCATATGTTCTAGAAGGGTGTCTAATAATAGCCCACGTAAACTGGAGCACACCAAATGCCCGCTCCACATCTATAAGCCTCTTGTTTATTCGCAAACCTTGCATACTTCTCATCACCAACATCTTCAATTGTCTTCACTAAATATGCCCATCAGCTAGCTAATACCCTTTGTCATATAGATGACCATTTATCTCATAGTGAAGCACTAGAATATTGCCTTTCGAAATCCTAGAGAATGTAAGCGTCGGAGCACATTGATGTCATTATTAGAACCAGCCATATGCCGAAAAAAGAGTGTAACATCCACAGATCTTGTGAGCCAACTGCCTCAAGTATCACTATGCATTCATCCACATGCCTGCCATACTATCCATGCCAAGACACACTCTTCCACTCCGAGTACATGCAATCTATGATTACCAGCATCCCAAGACAACCCCTTTTATTGTTGATGAACAAAATAGGACAATGCCATCAACATTTGGCTCTCTTAGGTAAACATCACCGAAAAACGCAATCACGGCCAGTGGCAGGCATAGAAAAATTTGTAGGGTGGGCACACTTTAAACAACATTTGACTAGATCCGGTGAGCCACAATAGCCGCACAAGATCCGGTAAGCCAACAACCGTGCAAGATCTAGCACGGTACGATAGGGTTAGATCATGCGCTACCCGGTTAAGATGATGCACGTGGAGTTCTTGAGTTGGAGGTGTATGTGTGAGGTGGGGACTGATAATGGAATTATTTTCTAGGGTTCCTCTATATTATATAGAATGGGGAGTAGCAAGTTTGGGCCATTTAAACAAGTTCGGTCCAGACATCCAACTTTTTGGGCCGCATTCACAAGGGACCATAAATAAATTGCAAAACACTTTTCTTCTACCTGTATCCGTACACGAGAATGATTGGAGTAATCTAAAAAAAATACGAGAAGGATTGGAGGAGGCGGCGGTATTGCTTTAATTGCGGGAGAGGATCCCTCAAAAAATAAAAATTGCGAGAGAGGAAAAGAAAAACATTCATTCCAGGTCTATGATAATAATATGTAAACACCTGAGTCTTACAAGAAACATCTTGTTAGTGGTGGGTCTCACCACTTAGTGTGATGCGTTTGACCAGTCAGCATGGCGCTTACCATCCACGACGCAATCGTGACAGCCTCCATTGAGCTACCGTGGCATTGATGGCTTGTTACCAAATCACATACCACGGCACCATAACCCGCCGGTATCGAGTGTGCCATGGCATATAGGTGACCTCCTCGACAAAATGGTGCTGCATAGCCCATCCGCAGCATAACCAACTTTTGTCGGTTCTTTTCGCTTATGCCGCCACAAAAATCCGCCTGGTATGGGGGTATTTTTGTAGTGTTCTAGGGATTTAGTGGCTTCCAAATAGCATATTTATGCCCATAGTTGACTTTTCCAAATGATTTATTCATCCATGATGCAGCGCCAGTCTAAGTGGGAGCGCTTCGTCGGGAAACCCGAAGAGCAAGGTGTGAAGCAGCACAACAGCAAGTTTTCCCTCAGTAAGAAACCGAGGTTATCGAACCAGTGGGAGGAAGGAAACGTCACATGGGTGTTGCTAGCAACGCGGAGACATGCACAACACAAACTCAAGACTTTGCCCCAACGAATCAGTGAGGTTGTCAAGCTCACCGGTTTGCTGTAACAAAGGATTAACTGTATGATGTGGAAGGTAATGATGGTTTGCAACAAGTAAACAGTAATAGTGGAATATGTATCAATGGTAAAGATTGGACCGGGGTCCATAGTTCACTAGAGGTGCTCTCCTTAAATACAAACATGGCATGAAGGGTAAACAAATTACAGCAGGGAAATTGACAGGACTGAGCAAGGCATACCAATGCAATACTAGACACAAAGATCCTATGAGATTCGATTGGGCAATACAACAATATACATAGACCTCCATCCAACTGCATCTATGACTAGAAGTCCACCTTCAGGTTATCATCCGAACCCCCTCCAGTATTAAGTTGCAAGCAACAGACAACTGCTTTAAGAAAAGTGTGTAAGGTAAACAATCCACTTGTTCCATGAACAAGAGACTATTGTTTTATCCCTAGTGGCAACATCACATCTACAACCGTAGAGATTTCTGCCACTTCCCTTGATTAAGTAGAGGCATGAACCCACTATCGAGCATAAATACCCCCTCTTGGATTCACTAGCAACTACTTGGCCAAGATAGCTACTAACAACGGGGAGCATGCAAGATCATAAACAACACATACATGATAGAATCAATAAGACAAAACCATTGATCAATCTGACATAGTAATCTCAATATCCATCGGATCCCCGCAAACACAACATGCATGGTTACAAATAGATGAGATCTTGATTATCAACGGAGCTCACAAGATCTATACATGAAAGCACAAAGGAGGAGATACAACCATCTAGCTACTAGATGGACCCGTAGTCAAAGGTGGAACTACTCACGCTTCATACCGGAGGCTGCCATGATGAGGAAGAAGGCCTACGGGATGATCTCCCCTCTGGCAGGGTGCCAGAAAGAACTTCAGATCCCCCCGATCTAGGGACAACAGTGGCGGCGGATACAGACGGTTTCATGGAATATTGATTGGGTGCTTAGGGTTTAGGCATCAGGGAGACTTTATAGGCGAAGAGGCAAGTAAACAAGTAACAGTGGAGGATATATCAATGGTAAAGATTGGACCGCGGTCCATAGTTCACTAGAGGTGCTCTCCTTAGATAAACAACATGGCATGAAGGGTAAACAAATTACAGCAGGGCAATTGATAGGAACTGAGCAAGGCATAACAATGCAATTACTAGTTAGAAAGATCCAATGAGATTCGATTGGTCAATACAACAAGATACATAGACCGCCATCCAACTTCATCTATGACTAGAAGTCCACCTTCAGGTTATCATCCGAACCCCCTCCAGTATTAAGTTGCGAGCAACAGACAACTGCTTTAAGCAAAGTGTGTAAGGTAAACAATCCACATGTTCCATGAACAAGAGACCATTCTTTTCTCCCTAGTAGCAACAGCACATCTACAACCGAAGATATTATTGTCACTTACCTTGGAAACTAGAGGTATGAACCCACTATCGAGCATAAATACCCCCTCTTGGAGTCACTAGCAACTACTTGGCCAAGATAGCTACTAACAACGGAGAGCATGCAAGATCACAAACAACACAGACATGATAGAATCATAAAGACAAAACCATTAATCAAACCAACATAATAATCTCAATATCCATCGGATCCCCACAAACACAACATGCATGATTACAAATAGATTAGATCTTGATCATGAACGGAGCTCACAAGATCTATACATGAAAGCACAAAGGAGGATATACAACCATCTAGCTACGACATGGACCCATAGTCCAAGGTGGAACTACTCACGCATCATACCGGAGAGAAGGCCTCCGGGATGATCTCCCCTCTGGCAGGGTGCCGGGAAGAACTTCACATCCCCCGATCTAGGGACAATGGTGGCAGCGGATACAAACGGTTTTGTGGAAATTTTATCGGGTGCTTAGGGTTTCTGCATCGGGGGCTTCTTATAGGCGAAGGGGGAGGCCGAGGCGGTGGCCAGGGGGGTCAAACCCTACCCAGGTGCAGGCCCACCCCTGGCCAAGCCTAGGGGGGGTGGCCGCCCTGACACGCTTCCTCGTCTCCCCTCTGGACTTCTTGTTCCCCACGGAAAGTAATTGACTTTGACGTTTGTACCGTCCAATTCCAAAAATATTTATTTACTAGCTTTTCTGAAACTAAAAATAGCAGAAAACAGACAACTGGCACTGTGGCAACTTGTTAATAGGTTAATACCAGAAAACATGTAAAAAGCACCTCAAAGTGTAGACAAAGCAAACCAAAGTAGATATTAACAAGCATGGAACATCAAAAATTATAGATATGATTCCGACGTATCAATCCACACCTTAGATTCTGGGATCCTAGTGAAATAACCATAAAAGGGTCACGCAAGCACGATAAAATACCAAAATCCTATCACTACTCATGCCAAACCACAAGGTAAACATGTTGAAAAAATGCACTCATCAGTCCATGATGAGGAGGAGACGATTGTGCAACTCATGAATAGGGTGAGGATGCCACCATTAATTGCGGTGCCCGTTGGTGCCATATTCCTTGTTGGAGTTGTTATGGGGGTGTGTCTCTCACTCCATGGTCTCATGGTGAAACTTCAGATTCGGGCTTCCCAGATTGGGTGATGGTGGCGTATGCATCGTCACCCCCATGGGGGCATCATATTTGGAGACATACATCAGTTGGACGAACATGTGTATGGCTTCGGTGGTTTGATGCCTGTCTTCGTGTGATTCTTGAGTAGGGACAAAGGTGGAGTGACATGGAATCTACATTTCTACGTGATGAGTCTGGGTGACATGGTGCATCGGGGTCTCGGCGGTGAACGTGGGATGATGGCCGCGTGTAGGTGGTGGTGCCGTGTAGCATTGTGGCAGCGTAGATGACATGCCTGGCAAGGTCAAAGCTTTGATACCTCTTGGAGATGGATTCATGGAAGACGATGGTAGCGACTTCTATGACGTGTGCTAGTGCTTATTGAGGGCTTTCTAGACCGGTTACGCCCCTTGCTCACAAATGGACGGCAGACTTCGGTTTTTAGATGATGCACTTAGGTGTGATAGTAGGGCATGTGGCTCTATATTCATGGTCACCCCCTTCATCAGTCTTGTAGGTGTATGATTTTTTGATACGATGGTGGCTTCGAGTTAATCTTTTTATTCTTCTTATAAGGCTTCATTGAATAATCTAATAAAAATACTATGTGCATTTTTTTATGCATAGGATGGTGATTTCAACCTCCTTTTCAAAAAATGGAGCTAAATACAATGAACCGACGCTTTCTTAAAGAAGGATGACGAGAATTCAAAACTTTGACCCTATCGAGGGATCAATCTATTGGTGTTGTTATCATTTAACTACTTGCTTCAGTTACAATGCCTAGACTCAGTACCTGAACTGACATTAATTAATATTATTTTCAAAACAAGAGCCTATTTCGGAAAAAAAATGCATACAACCAAGATTCCATAGAGGAAGGGGGTCAGATCAACCATCATAGGTTGCATGACCTCCTTATTCCTGCGACGAGCCCAATGGTTCTTGTAGCATCAGAAAAGAAGGATGATGAGATATGAGGATGAGCAAAAGATGTGTTTGAGTTTTAAGACTTGCCCTGGTGGAAGTATCATAGGTAGTATCACATATGAGATGTTCGAAAAAAACTGTTGTGGAACAATTAGGTCTAGTGAGATATTGTTGTTGTCCCCATGAATATCTCTACTTTGTCATATTGTGATGGAAATGTAGTTGTGACAATTGTCTGTCGTATGAATTAATAAAATTTGTTACTGTTTTAGTGTTTGTGTCATGTGACATTTTAACGCGCTGCAAATTATATATTCTAGAGAGATAAAAATAGCCTAGCAAAAATGGGTGGAAGTAAGATAACTATAACTAGTGAGTTCCACCTTAAGGAAATGGAGGAGTGCCGAAGAACGATACCAAAGCATCCCCCTTATTGGTGACGGTTTTAAGCTCCGCTGTCACAGATATCTTCACATCAACTACATGTATCAGGCAACAAAACCTGTTTTTTGTTGCTGAAGGTGGTTTTGATATGTGTCCATAACATGATTAAGTCTTAAATGAGCCCCCCTAAAGTTTGAGGCAAATGAACGCATTTTTGTTCGTCGTCTCCCAGCTATATATCCTCGCGGAACTCTGGTCATTGAATCAAATTAACCTTAATGAATAACTAATTATTTCTCTTCTTTTAGCCATCCTTTTTTCCATTAATAACAAAACTAATTATTCCGATTTCCAGTGTCTTTTGCTATAGTAACCTTCCCAACCACGATTTTTTATTACACTCCTTTCATATCTTTGCACTAGTGTGTCCATGCAAGTTTATGCTAAAATTAAACAGTTTGTACCATGCCAAATGTAGGCACCAAACTCCCATGATAGAACAAGTGGCCTCATTTTAACCACTATGCATTTCTACCCGATAGAAAATATTAGCAATGGTATGACACGTTGCAGCTCCTGGTTTGTTGCTAATATTAGCAGGTAGTTACATATATTCATCTGAGATGCTCATGTGATATAAGCCTATTATTAGGTTTTCCTAGATATAGATCTGTGACACCCTTGTGGTGCTAAATTATGCAGTTATGTGGATGGTGTTGCCGGTGTTCGTATATAACCTTAATCCGCACGTAGGCTTTCTAATTTGTCCTTCAAACTTTAATAATCCCAGGGAAGTGTATAGTTCACATACTCTTTATCGACATCTTTTAATAATGGAGTCATCAGGCAAGTTCTTCCCAACCATCGTCATCCTCTTGTTGCTCGTTGTCGCCACAGGTAAGCATCATGGTGGTATTTTCAGAAAACTAGGCCGCACACATATTATCAATTCTCTGTTTATGGGTTGACAAATAAGCACAAATTTTAGGGTTCCTCCAGTTTGTGGCACTATTTTCTACTTCCAAAAGGATTCCAATGTTTTCGTTAATATCGTGCATACCCTGAAAAGGATAAATATCCAACATTGCGTATGCAGGGATTACAAAGATCTAATAGTATATCTGTTAGTTCTATGCAATTGTATTTTAATAAAAAATATAGTACAATATAGCTAAACCTATCTATTTTTGTTTATTCTCCAGCTTCAGAATTTCCCTGAGTTACCATTTACGATTCCAGTTATATTATACATCAATTAGTCCATGTGCAAGAGAACTTATTCCGAGGCTAAACAACATTTAGGCATATGAGCCGGTGATTAGGTATGTCTAACATAGTCTGTAAGTTGCTTAATATCCCAAGTAGATAAGATAAACTGACTCGTATGGTAATTTGTTTACGGTACATACTTCGTAGTGTAATGTCCTGCAAGTGTATTGTGCTGATTTAATCTCCTCTAACGGATTTCCTCCATGCGGTAAAAAAGGCCATATAGTCTCAGTACAACGTGTGCGTGTAGACCTCATCTATACTCGTCGCTTGCGATTGTGTTTGGCAAGCAAAACATTAGTGGTATATATCTGGTGTTTATCTGTCATACGTAGCTCTTTATAGATGCCAAGGTCAGGCAATTTATCTCATGGAATCACACATATGAATTGACACACATGCTTTAGATCAATTTTCTATGTTAAGAAAATAATGTTCGACTTGTTGTGTTCAGAGGTGGCGCCAGCACAGGGTAAGGAGTGCGAGGCAGTGAGCGGTCGGTTCCAGGGGCTATGCATTATTCATGCAAACTGCTTGAGTATGTGCCTTACCGAGGGATTCACCGGTGGTAGGTGCTCCGGCTGGAACAGGAACTGCGTGTGCACTAAGGAATGCTAGGCAGCATGTGGATGGCGAACATGACCATACTCATTGTCATGGATTTGTTCTTCGCATGGTTTGAGTTAATTTATCTGACATGCCTCTAATAAGTTTCAGGTTAACCGCGTCGTGATTCTTCAGATAAAATGAAGGATACTAGTTTTATTTGTTTCAGAAAGATGTGTGGTCCGTGCATGAAAGTGTTCATTTGATCATATGTGCAAGTTTAGTTTATTTTGTCTATGTTTTACCATTTTTATTGTTCAGGGTGTTTAGTTTGATTTCTTGTTAAAATTAAAAGGGGTTCTCAATTATATCCGTGTGTTGCTCAAAGCGCTATCACATTTCTTAGCTTTTGAATGAGCATCAAAACTATCCGCAGTTATTCTATAGCTATATGTAAAGATCAGAACAATAGATCTAAAGTGACATTTCCTATAAAACAACAATAAATTACACTGACATTTTGCTAAGGTTGGGTATTCTTACAAAGAAGATTATCTAGATATAGGTTCATATGCATCCTTGCGAGTTTGCAAACTCAGGTTCCTAAATGCAAGAAACTTCTAGAAAGAAATAAATAGGTATAGGAAAGAAACTCCATGAAAAAAGGATCATTTGTCTATTTTACGAAAACATTTTTTTTGTTACATAACTTCTCTTGTTATCTTTTTTGTACATTAAAAAATACCACAGTTTTCATATTTTCATATGGACCTTATATTACCACAAATTTAACCAGATTTATGTGTGTTAAAATTCTGTTATAAACGCGACAAGCAAATAACGAAGAATAAAAACAAAATCATAGCAGGGACACATAATTTAACATGGAAAAACCTCTCCAACAAAGAGAGGAAAAAACCATGGGCGCTAACCGGTGAAACTCCACTATAATAGGGAGTGTTTACAATTGCCGGGCATTATAGAGGTCGAAACCTAGATTTTCAATGATCTGGCGATAGGTCTTGCTCCGCTCGTCGGAAGTTAGCCTCCTTAATAAATTTGGATCATACTTTAACAATCTCCACCTCGAGACAAATTCCTTTTTTAGCATCAAAACAACAATCATCCCCCTGAACAAACAAACCAAATATTTTCGGCGCCAATAGCCACTAGAGCTAATCAGTTAAGCCAACTAAGTTTGAGTAAAAACATGTTTAGTCATCATATCAGTAAGATTATCATTAGTGTTGATCTTGCATACTTTTAGTTTACCTTGAGCAACAATGTCTCTAACAAAATGGTACTTGATATCAAGGTGCTTAGTTCTCTTATGAAACATCCGATCTTTTGTAAGGTATATGGCACTTTGACTATCACAAAAAAAAAGTAATGCAAGAATCATCACCACAAAGCTCAGCAGACAAATCTTTTAACTAAACAGATTCTTTGCAAGCTTTAGCAATAGTCATGTATTCAGCTTTAGTAGTAGATTGTATAACAACAACAACAGCCTACAATGTAGCCTTCCAGCTAACAACATAAACACATAACCTGTGAGGGATCTTCTTTTATCCAAATCGACACCAAAATCTCAACGAGTCCCTTACCGGTCCTTCCAAACTTCAAACAAGCATTGGAAGTGCTAAGAAGGTATATGAAAACCAACTGAACACTTTCCTAATATTCTTTACCTAGGTCTTCAACGACCTGTACCGCAAGGAGAGAGGGGAGGGCTCCACTTGTCAGAAGTTAGTCTCCTTAATAAATTTGGATTATACTTCAACAAATTCTATGAACTTGTGTAGGACTACGGTAGATGTAGACTTTCCTTATTTCCTTTGAACGTAATTTAGGCTGGTCCTGTGCACTATAAAGTGTTCCTGAAGGGGGATGAAATCCTCCCCTAAGAGAGCACGATTGTTTTGGTAGGATATGAGACCTCTCTACAAGTTCTTCACACGGATAGCACACCGCGATTCAAACATGGTGGGTGAGTTCACCAGCATGAGCTCTAGCAACGAAGCCATCACTTGGCATTCCTTTCTGTGCAATATGAGGTTATATGAAATTTTACTATGTATTTGCAGCCATCTTCGTATATAATACATATTGGAGGTGATTATATCTATGTTTTTGGCATCTATATGTGCTAATTATAGTAGTACTCATGCACCCTGATTTAATGAAAATAGACGACCTCGCTGTTGATGAGCATCAGCTTATTTATAGACATAAACCTATCGCCATAATATTTTTAGATCCGTCATTGGCAGCTGCCCGAAAGTTTTCCAATCAACCACGATTATTGGAGGTGACATTTTCCAACCTTTGTGAGCAACCGGGATACTGGCTTCTTGGGCAGACATGTTCACCGTAGCCAGAAGATGGCCTGCCATCAATCACTTCCATTTTCATCTGCGCTTTGCCTGTCTGCTGCCCATCATCTCCGGCCAACTTCCTAGCTGGAGAAGCGGCGAAGGATGTAATCACCAAAAGCACAAACACAAGAACTCGAACTGTCTTCATGCTTTCACAGGTTGAGGTACAAATCTGTATGGAAAAGACACTAAAATTTGAGGAAATGATCTTATGATAATACTATAACTGGCGAAAAAGATTTTGCAAGATGGGTACCGTATGACTTGTTTAATTTTTTCCTTCCATCTACTCCATGTTGGATATTTTTGTATCGATGGAGTTGTGGTATTTATAGAGGGGCCAGATACAGTAGTACTCTGTTTTCGTGTGTTAGATTGTCGTCTCCACTAAGAAGATCTACCAGATATGCATCGATCGACAATATTAGGTGGCTGCAAGAATTCTCTGGCTAGATCGATTGCAGAAATGACAGGTGATGGACTGATGGAATATCAGTGTAACCAACATTTAGCGACCTATACATTGCAAATTGCAGTTAGGTGCACTGTTCCAATGCATTGTGACGGCCAGGAGCAATAAAAGAGAGTTATTACGTACTCTTATTGCATTTCTCTGATCATATATCAACTTTTTTTTTAAAGAAAGGCAAATGGATTGCCTTAATTCATTGGAAAAGAAGGAGAAAAAGGGCAAGATATAAAATCAAAACCCACAAGTTCTATCTCCCGAAACAAGAACTCATAAAAGTTTAATCTCCAGGAAGCAAGTGACCCAAAGACTTAGCCCCTGCGAAGGACCAAAATCTAGCATACGACTTGATGCGTACAAGAGTGGACAAAGCCATCATGCTCGCGTGCTTGAAGACCCCCGCGTTTCTCTCATTCCAAAGATCCCAAGGATTTAACATGAGAAGGGAGGCAATAGCTTTCCTTCTCCCCGATGGGCGTGAACAAGGTGAAGCCACCAAGAGTTGACGTTCTCGAAAGCATCCCAATACAAAGGCTCGAAAAAGTGTAGCCCAAGCCAATATTTGATTATGAACCAAACATTCTTGGTATAGTGACATTTGAAGAGATGGTGGGCCGCCAACTCGGGGGGACTATTACAATGCATGCAATTGTCGCAATTAGGCCACCCGCGCCATTGTAAGCGATCCACCGTCCATACCTGGTTTTGCATAATGAGACAAGATAAGAACTTGTATTTTGGAGGAGCCCAAACCTTCTAAATAGTTCCATTAATTTGGGAGACGATGAACCCGGTGAAGTGAACCTTGTATGCGAAGGCCGAAGAATCACTACAGGAAATAATTGCTACGCCGACGGCCGGCTGCCGTCGGCACAGTGCCAAATTGTCGTCGGTGGCCGTCGGCGTAGCCCCCTCGGCGTACGTCCTCGTCGGCACAGCTCTGTGGCCGTCGGCACAGCGTCTTCCAGCGGGCCCCGTGTGTCAGTCAACGGCGTCTTGGCTAACGGTTCAGCCTGGAGCTACGCCGACGGCCAGACCGTCGGCATAGCCTAAAATATTTTTTATTTTTTTAATCTTTGAATTATTTGACACTTAATCTCCCGCTTTAATCATTTTAACATTTATAGTTAATAATTGATTAAATTGTAGTCTTAGTCAAAGTTCCCGTTCGGTCACTCATTCTAACACTACTCCAGCTCTAGCACGCTTAACTTCCTCGTTCCTTCAGAATCTCTTCCCGCACATCAATTTACTCATTGTTGTCAATACTATGATATCATTCCTATTAACTCTTATATCATCATGTCATATGGTTGTATTTTTTGAAATTACAAGCGATTATTTAAGTAAACAACAATGAATAAGTAAAAATATTATTGAATTCAAATAAAAATATAACGATTTTAATTTTTTGTATTTTTTATTTAATATGGAATAATTAATATCTTTAAATCTGTAAGTCGGAATTCGGCAAATAATATGTCTAAAATGATTAGAAAAATGAGAGGAATCCAAATATGATATCAATATCAACTTATCACAAACTATGTCATGATTCTTATCATAATTTTATTTGCCTGTTTAAAACGACACGTATAAAGATTCTTAGCTCGGGACTGAGACTCGCTAAACTTGAAGTGGATCTACGATGAAAAAATATATTTTGAACCTAAAAATGATTTTTGTAAAAAAATCATGAGCATCCGATTATGTACCTGTAGTTCATATCTGACCTACTTCCTGCCGATTCGGCAGAAATTTGTCTTTTTCACCAGGGATAGACGGAAATGTTTGCGATCCCCGTGTTATGAAATTATCCATGTAAGGTGGTCTAGTATTTTTGAAAAATGTGACGGTAGTATTTTGAATTAGCCATTTGGTAATTGCTTCACAAAACCCTCCGTTTTTTGCACTCGGAAAATAGAAAAAACGGCTTTTTGGTGCGACGAAAAGGAAAACTTCCTCATGAATCATTATTCGCCATCTCATGATGCACACTTATGCATAATATGGACACATTATCACAAACTATGCATTCATTCTAGCCATAACATTGATCATTTGACCCGAAAGTCAAGAAACCTCGAACGAGATGGGTCATTTTGTGAAGGTTTTTTTGAGACATAATCAATATATCAAGTTTGATATTTTTCCTTCTAACTATGTCACATAATATGACACCACGCGAAGGTTTCACGTTGTTTGGATCGTTTTTGAATTTATGATGCCCGTTTTAAACTATCGTTAAACTTTGTCGAAGGGTGGACATGAAGATTCTTAGTTCGGGGCTGAGACTCGCTAAACTTGAAGTGGATCTATGATAAAACAACATATTTTGAACCTAAAAATTATTTTTGTAAAAAATCATGAGCATCCGATCATGTACCTATAGTTCATATCTGACCAACTTCCTACCGATTCGGCAGGAATTTATCTTTTTCACCAGGGATAGACGAAAATGTTTAAGATCCCCGTGTTATGAAATTATCCATGTAAGGTGGTCTAGTATTTTTGAAAAATGTGACGGTAGTATTTTGAATTAGCCATTTGGTAGTTGCTTCACAAAACCGTCCGTTTTTTGCACTCTGTAAATGGAAAACGACTTTTTGGTGCGACGAAAAGGAAAACTTCCTCCTGAAACATTGTTCGCCATCCCATGATGCATACCTATGCATAATATGGACACATCATCACAAACTATGCCTTTATTCTAGCCATAACATTGGTCATTTGACCCAAAAGTCAAGAAACCTCGAACGAGATAGGTCATTTTGTGAAGGTTTTTTTAAGACATAATCAATATACCAAGTTTGATATTTTTCCTTCTAACTATGTCACATAATATGACACCACGCGAAGGTTTCACGTTGTTTGGATCGTTTTTAAATTTATGATGCCCGTTTTAAACTATCGTTAAACTTTGTCGAAGGGCGGACATGAAGATTCTTAGCTCGGAGCTAAGACTCGCTAAACTTGAAGTGGATCTATGATGAAACAACATATTTTGAACCTAAAAATGATTTTTATAAAAAATCATGAGCATCCGATCATGTACATGTGGTTCATATCTCACCCACTTCCTACCGATTCAGCAGGAATTTGTCTTTTTCACCAGGGATAGACGGAAATGTTTGAGATCCCCCTCTTATGAAATTATCCATGTAAGGTGGTCTAGTATTTTTTAAAAATGTGACGGTACTATTTTGAATTAGCCATTTGGTGGTTGCTTCACAAAACCTTCCGTTTTTTGCACTCGGAAAATGGAAAACGGCTTTTTGGTGCGACGAAAAGGAAAACTTCCTCCTGAAACATTGTTCGCCATCCCATGATGCATACTTAAGCATAATATGGACACATTATCACAAACTATGCCTTCATTCTAGCCATAACATTGGTCATTTGACCCAAAAGTCAAGAAACCTCGAACGAGATAGGTCATTTTGTGAAGGTTTTTTTGAGACATAATCAATATACCAAGTTTGATATTTTTCCTTCTAACTATGTCACATAATATGACACCACGCGAAGGTTTCATGTTGTTTGGATCGTTTTTGAATTTATGATGCCCGTTTTAAACCATCGTTAAACTTTGTCGAAGGGCGGACATGAAGATTCTTAGCTCGGGGCTGAGACTCGCTAAACTTGAAGTGGATCTATGATGAAACAACATATTTTGAACCTAAAAATGATTTTTGTAAAAAATCATGAGCATCCGATCATGTACCTGTAGTTCATATCTGACCCACTTCCTACCGATTCGATAGAAATTTGTCTTTTTCACTGTGGATAGACGGAAATGTTTAAGATCCCCGTGTTATGAAATTATCCATGTAAGGTGGTCTAGTATTTTTGAAAAATGTGACGGTAGCATTTTGAATTAGCCATTTGGTAGTTGCTTCACAAAACCGTCCGTTTTCTACACTCTGTAAATGGAAAACGGCTTTTTGGTGCGACGAAAAGGAAAACTTCCTCCTAAAATATTGTCCGCCATCCCATGATGCATACTTATGCATAATATGGACACATTATCACAAACTTTTCCTTCATTCTAGCCATAACATTGGTCATTTGACCCAAAAGTCAAGAAACCTCGAACGAGATAGGTCATTTTGTGAAGGTTTTTTGAGACATAATCAATATACCAAGTTTGATATTTTTCCTTCTAACTATGTCACATAATATGACACCACGCGAAGGTTTCACATTGTTTGGATCATTTTTGAATTTATAATGCCCGTTTTAAACTATCGTTATACTTTGTCGAAGGGTGGGCATGAAGATTCTTAGCTCGGAGCTAAGACTCTCTAAACTTGAAGTGGATATATGATGAAACAACATATTTTGAACCTAAAAATGATTTTTGTAAAAAATCATGAGCATCCGATCATGTACCTATAGTTCATATCTGACCCACTTCCTACCGATTCGGCAGGGAATTTGTCTTTTTCATCAGGGATAGACGGAAATGTTTGAGATCCCCCTGTTATGAAATTATCCATGTAAGGTGGTCTAGTATTTTTGAAAAATGTGACGGTAGCATTTTGAATTAGCCATTTGGTGGTTGCTTCACAAAACCGTCCGTTTTTTGCACTCAGAAAATGGAAAACGGCTTTTTAGTGCGACGAAAATGAAAACTTCCTCCTGAAACATTGTTCGCCATCGCATGATGCACACTTATGCATAATACGGACACATTATCACAAACTATGCTTTCATTCTAGCCATAACATTGGTCATTTGACCCAAAAGTCAAGAAACTTCGAACGAGATAGGTCATTTTGTGAAGATTTTTTTGAGACATAATCAATATACCAAGTTTGATATTTTTCCTTCTAACTATGTCACATAATATGACACCACGCGAAGGTTTCGCATTATTTGAATCGTTTTTGAATTTATATTGCCCGTTTTAAACTATATATAATGTTTTATATTTTACTTAATTTTTGTTTATAAATGTGTAATATTTGAGTGTAAATAGATAGATTTTTTTCTGCAAATTTTGATATATTATTTGTATTTTTCTGAATTAGAATGATTTAGTTATGATTTTTCAAAAAATAATGAAAAAGGAAAAAAATCTGGAGGCCTATGCCGACGGCCTAGCCGTCGGCACAGCCCAAACAGCTTGGCTGCCTAACGCCGTTTCCGTCATCGTGTCTGAACTGGCGCTACGCCGAGGGCTATATCTCGCCGACGGCCACGCTACGCCGAGGGCTATCCTCGGCACCGCCATCTACGCCGACGGTCGATCTCGCCCGGCCCACGGGTCGGTCGGCTGGCAGAAAGGCTGCTACGCCGACTAACTGGCCGTCGACATAGCCGGCCGGCCGTCGGCGCCTTAGTTCTTTCCTGTACACTAGTAGAAAACAGGCCATCCGTCCACGCCCCCTCAGAGCACTAGTCCCGGTTGCGCCACCAACCGGGACTAATCTGCCGCGTCGGTTGGAGAGCGCAGCCGGGGGCATGGGTCCCGGTTGGTAAGCATGCGTCGGTTGGAGCCACCAACGGGACTAAAGGTTGCCACAGCCGCGTGGCACACGCACCTTTAGTCCTTCTGGCTCCAACCGACTAAAGACCGCCCTCTATAAATGCAACGCCCTCCTCCGCCTCCACTCTTTTTTTCGAATGGTGTAAGCTGTGAGGGTGTGTGCTAGTTTTTCTCATGCATGCATGGAAGGTGTTTGTTGAAATGTTTGAGTGAAAAATCCCTTTGAATTTCTCATAGAACAAAAATATAGAAGGTGTCAGACGCGCTTGAGCTTATTTCCCTCGATCGAGGTTAGCAATCTTATCTTTTCTAGGTCATTGATACAATTCATGTGTCGGTGTGAATTGGTTATTTCACTATTTATGATGTCCTGTTTTTGATAAACTTACTTATATGATGCAGATGAACGTCGAATGGATGTACGGTGACGGCGGGTAGCCGGTATATCAAAGGCGTGGATAAATTTATCGATGTACTGACAAACAAAGAGAATGGATTTATCGTTGTCCATGTGTTCAATGTCGGAACAACAAGGAGTACTCTTCCTCGAAAATCATTCGCGGCCACGATTATGAAAGGTTTCATGCCCAACTATAATTGCTGGACCAAGCACGGGAAAGAGGGGTTATGATGGAAGATGGTGAAGAAGAAGATGATGATAACAACTATCATCATATGTTTCTGAATACGGATACCGCAATGGAAGACAATGGAGAGGAAAAAGGTGAAGAACGGGCATCGGATGAGCCGGTGATGAACTTGGTAGGGTCATTTCGATGCAAAGCGAGACCGGTGAAACGAAAATGAGAAGTTGAAGTTAGAGGGCATGTTAGAAGATCACAAGAAATTGTTGTACCCAAATTGTGAAGATGGCGGCACAAAGCTCGATGCGACCTTTGGAATTGTTACGATGGAAGGCGAGTGTGGTCTAACCGACTCCTCATTTGAAAAGATGTGAAAATAATGAAGCCAAGTTTCCAAAACATAACGAACTTCCGATAGTACCTCTGAAGCAAAGAAGACTCTCTGTCCTCGGGATTAGATGTGCAAAAGATACATGCATGCATTAATGATCGTGCATCCTCTACATGTAAGGAGTATGAGAATTTAGATAAATGCCGGTATGTAACGCTATGTATAAGATCGACGAGATGACCTGGTGATGTTGAGGGAGAGCCCCTCGGAAGAGGGTTCCTGCTAAGGTTATGTGGTATGCTCCTATAATACCAAGGTTGAAACGCATGTTCGAAACAAAGAGCATGCCAGTTGTTGCGATGGCACAAAGAAGACCGTAAGAAAGACGGGAGTTGAGACACCTGGCGATGGGTCACAGTGGAGAAAAATCGAGAGACTTCCTGCACTTTGCGGTGACGCAAGGAACTTATGGTTTGGTCTAAGTACGGATGGCATGAATCCTTTTGGGAGCAGAGCTGCAACCACACCTGGCCCGTGACTCTATGTATCTACAACCTGCCTCCTTGGTTGTGCATGAAGCGTAAGTTCATTATGATGCCGGTGCTCATCCAAGGCCCGCAAGAACAGCGACATTGATGTGTACCTTAGGCCATTAGTTGAAGAACTCTTATTGTGGGGCAAACCAGGTGTACGTCGTGGGATGAGAACAAACAGAGCCATTTAATCTACGAGGATTGTTATTCGTAACCATCAATGATTGGCACGCTCTTAGTAACCTTTCGTGACGGATACAAACAAAGGATATAAGGCATGTACCCTGTTTAGATAAGACCGAAGGTACATATTTGCATAAATGCAAGAAGGTTGTGTACCTAGCGAATCGGCGATTTCTTGACCAATCATCCCGTAAGAAAGAAAGGCAAGCATTTCAAAGGTGAGGCGGATCAGGAAGAAGCCTGAACTCCTACCGGGTGATGATGTATTTGGTATGGTCAAGGACAAGTAATCTTTGGAAAGGGTCCCGGTCAATCAGTTCGACGACGTCGCTCTGTGACACGCACCCATGTGGAAGAAGAAATCTATATTTTGGGAGCTGCCATATTGGAAAGTCCCGCGTGTCCGCTCTTCAATCGACGTGATGCACGTGACGAAGAATCTCTGCGTGAACTCGCTAGGATTCCTAGGCGTGTATGGGAAGACAAAAGATACACACAAGCGGAGGACCAACAAATTATGAAAGACCCAAAGAACATGCATACAGATAACAAGAGGCGGATAAAGGCGTCACTTAAGTCGTGGCTATGCTCTTACCAAAGCGAGAAGGAAATCTTTTGAAGTCCTTTACAGATCAAGGTGCCGGGCTTCTCATCTAATATAAAGGGATAATAAATATGGCAGAAAAAGTTCCAAAACCTGAAGTCTCATGAGTATCACGTGATTATGACGCATTGCTTCCGATTGCATTGAGGGGCTTCTACGAAAATGTTCGAGTACCCATTGTGAAGCTGTGCATTCCTCAATGCAATATCTCGAAGGTAATCAATCCAGATATTCTGCCAAGGTTCTGAAGGATGTGGTACAATGTCTTGTTAGTTTTGAATTGGTGTTCCCACCATCCTTCTTCAATATTATGACGCATCTCCTGGTTCATCTAGTGGAAGAGATTGCCATTCTCGGTCCGGTTCTGCACAATATGTTCCCCTTTGAGAGGTTCATGGAGTCTTAAAGAAATATGTTCATAACCGTGCTAGACTGAAGGAAGCATCTCCAAGGGATATGGAGCAGAGGAGGTCATTGAGTTTTGTGTTGACTTTATTCCGACCTTAATCCGATTGGTGTTTTCGACTCGCGGCATGAGGGAAGACTAAGTGGAAAAGGCACTGGGAAAGAAAGCACCGATATGTAGGGACGGGGATTCTTTCACTAAAGCACACTACACAGTTCTACATAATTCCACCTTGGCAGCTCCGTATATGGAGGAACACAAGAATATTGTACGCTCCAAAAACCCGGGGAAGCCTGAATCATGGATTACAGATGAACACATGAAGTCTGTCGGTGGTTGGATGCGGACACATCTCTTGAATGACACCACTGTTGGAGATCAGCTATACTTGTTGGACGCGTCACCATCTTCTCTGTATTGAATTTCCAAGGCACGAAATAAATTGGAATACATTCTACACGATCGCCCAAGATAAAAAGAGCACCAACCAAAATAGTGGTGTCCGCTTTGATGCAATAGACGAGAATGGACAAAAGGACACATATTATGGTTACATAGAGGAGATATGGGAACTAGACTATGGAGTCTCTTTTAAGGTCCCTTTGTTTCATTTGCAAATGGGTCAACCTGAATGGGAAGGGGTAAAGATAGACCAGTTGCGGAATGACAACAGTGGATCTCAACAATCTTGGTTATAGAGATGAACCATTCGTCCTAGCCAATGATGTGTCTCAGGTTTTCTATGTGAAGGACATGTCCTCCGCGAAAAAAGAAAAAATATGCAAACGAATAAAACATATGATGATCCAAAGCGTCACATAGTTCTTTCAGGGACAAGAAACATCGTGGGAATCGAGGGCAAGACAGACATGTCAGAAGATTATAATAAGTTTGATGAAATTCCGCCCTTCACAAAGGAAACCCGACCCAAGCATTCCGTTAAGTAAAGAAGATTCTCCATGGTTACGCCCAAGCGGTCATAAGGAATGACATATGCCAAGAAGTTCATGCTCATATTATGTAACTCTAGTTCATGTCTTCGCGGTTTGTGGCTTGAGAAGGATATCTTTTCGGTTTGTGGCCTTTAGTCCCGGTTTTGTAGTCTCAGTTTTAATATTAATAAATGTCTTGAGTGTTAGTCCCATTTTGTGGCCGGACCGAGTGCCTCTATGACCAGTTTCTGGAGATGCCGAGGAGGCTCCGTCGGCATCTCCACGAAACTGGCCGCAGTGGTGTCCTGCTCGAAAACCATCTTGCAGCTTGTAACTTCACTAACTAGATCAATCGCCTCGGAGCTAACTAATTTCACATATTAGGGTGCCTCTATGACCAGTTTCTCGGAGATGCCGGAGGACTGGCTCGTCGGCATCTCCACTGGCTGGCCGATGGTGTCCTGCTCTCGAAAACCATCTTGGAGATGCCTCAAACTGGTGGAGGACTGGACTCACAAGGATGCATATTTATAGTACAAGCAGCTCGGCATAATGTCGACACTCACGACATAATGTCGACACTCACCCTATTAGTGCTGACTCATCTTTAGTCGGTTGGTGTCTCCAGGGACTAAAGTCATCTTTAGTCGGTTGGTGACACCATCCGGGACAAGGTACAAGCCGCACGACATAATGTCGACACTCACCCCTATTATTAGTGTTGTCGGCCCACTCCGTTATCCCTTTAGTCGGTTTGTGACTACATCCGGACTAAATGTGTTGAACAATGATCATGTGTGTGTGGACATTGGTATGTAGAACAATGTTGCAGAGGAAGTTTTCCTTTTTGTCGCACGGAAAATCTTTTCCATTTTCCCGGCATAAAACGGTCGCTTTTGTGAAGTAACCACCAAAATGCCGTTTGAATGCTACCGCCCTATTTTCCTAAAATACTAGACCACCTTACATGGACTATATCCCAACCGTACAAATCGGGACTAAATATGAACCCTCTCTTTATATAGGCATTTCCCTCTATTTATTAGGTAACACTTAAGACATTTATTAATATTAAAACCGGGACAAATCGGGACTAGCTAACACTCGGGCCTAAAGCCCCCTTTAGTCATAATCATGCCTAGTCCTATAATCCTTGCTTGGTCTTCATCGCCGTCGCCATCATCATCGTCATCGTCACCACTCCGGGATCCTCGGCCCATCCATGGCATATACCAGGGCCATTCCAGCCTTGGATTCACGGGCGGTGGGAGAGGGTCTCTGGAAGACGATGCCGCTACCACGGACAGTGTGGGCCTGTGGCGGGTGGACTCGTGGGCACCGTGGCGAGGATGGTCTCCCGGCGATGTAGCGCATCACTGATGATAGTGCGGTTATCCCACCACGACGGCCGACTTCGTTGTTGTTCACCGTGGCGGGCCATCACCCTCGTACTGGCGAGCTCCTTTCCCGCCTATTAGCGAAGAAGGCATTCCAGTGTCATAGTTGTCGGGATCCCACGGGATCCATCCGCCCGGCGTGAGCTCGTGGTAGAAGTGGTTTGTGATGGCCGCTGGCGTCGGAACCTTGAGGGACGGAGGGACAGAACCCTCCAGCGTTGCTCAAAGATCCGGCGGGCGGCGTACCCGGTGGACAAGGGTAGTTGAGGCGCCGCCTCGGTCTCGAGGTCAGAATGGCCCAAAGAGGGCGTTGTCCATTGTTCTAAGAGAGGAAGGTGTGGATGTGTGGATAGCCATGACACGATCACCCTAAATATAGAGGGAAAGGGCGGAAAACTTGGCATGAAGCTTTGGGAAATGGCGGAAATATCTTTAGTCGGTTAGTGACTACATCCGGACTAAAAGCTCTAGTAGAAAGGAAAGGCGGAAAACTTGGCGGGAAGAGGTGGGAAATGGGAAAATATTTTAGTCCCGGTTTGTGACTACATCCGGGACTAAATGTGTCCGAACAATGATCATGTTTCAAAAACCTTCACAAAATGACCTATCATGTTCGAGGTTTCATGGCTTTCGGTCCAAATGACCGATGTTATGTCTGAATCACGGCATAGTTTGTGATGTTGTGCCCATATTATGCATGTGTGTGGACATTGGTATGGAGAACAATGTTGGGAGGAAGTTTTCCTTTTGTGCGGAAAAACCCTTTTCCATTTTCCGAGCGCAAAAACGGGTCGTTTGTGAAGTAACCACCAAAATGCCGTTTGAATGCTACCCCTATTTTCCTAAAATACTAGACCACCTTACATGGACTATATCCCAACGGTACATCTCAAACCTTTTCGTCCATCCCCGGTAAAGGACAAATGTTCTGAATCGGCAGAAGTGGGTCGGTTTGTACTGGTACATGATCTATCGCCGTGATTTTTGAAAAATCGTTTTAGACTCGCAATATGTGGTTTCTTCAGAGATCCAATGCAAGTTCTAACGATGCTGTCCCCTATCTTCATGCACACCGGTTCGACCATAGTTAGAAATTCAAATAATTCAAAACGGGCATAATAAATTCAAAAAAAATCCGAACAATAAAAATCCTTCGTGGTGTCATATTATGTTACATAGTTGAAAGGAAAAATACCAGACTTGGTATATTGATCATGTTTCGAAAAAACCTTCACAAAATGACCTATCATGTTCGAGGTTTCATGGCTTTCGGTCCAAATGACCGATGTTATGTGCTGAATCACGGCATAGTTTGTGATGTTGTGCCCATATTATGCAAGTGTGTGGACATTGGTATGTAGAACAATGTTGCAGGAGGAAGTTTTCCTTTTGTCGCACGGAAAAGCCCTTTTCCATTTTCCGAGCGCAAAAACGGGTCGCTTTTGTGAAGTAACCACCAAAATGCCGTTTGAGAATGCTACCGTCCTATTTTCCTAAAATACTAGACCACCTTACATGGACTATATCCCAACCGTACATCTCAAACCTGATGGGGATATGCCTCTTGGGGTATCCTCGTGGGCGTTCGAAGCCCAAAGGGGCGAGTGGGCCTGCAGAGCCATGAGTGGATCAAAGCCCATCAGGTACCAAGGCGGAGGTCGAAGGCCCAAAGGTAGATAGGCCCGGTCGGTCCGAGTTGAACGATTGACAAAGTTGTAACCAATCGGTTGAGATATGTAAACCCTAGGGAGGTAAGCCTATATAAACCTCCCTAAGGGGTGAGTAGAGATACGTTCCTCATACACCTAAGCAACTCGCCGCCTAGCCGAGTTCGCCCATTGTAAACACCTCCATAATACAATCTAGCGAGTAGGTCTTTACCCTCGGGGCGAACCTGGGTAAAACCCGAGTCTCGCCCTCATCTCGCACCGCAGATGGCTGGCCGCCCTTGCCCTTCGTTTCTACTACCATTGCCGATTGCAGCATTCGCCGTGGTCATTCCGCGATGGCGCCCACCGTGGGGCTGGCGTCGGCGGTGTTCTGCGGCGATCCAATCTGCCCATCAACGAGGCCGGTGCGGCCGCATGATAGCGATTGGCGAGATGCTCCAGATCTTGCCAAGCAGCTACGTCCGGCGCTGACCCGATCACGCTGGCGTGATCCCCGGTCGGCACGATCAGCCTCTTCGTCGGCTTCACCGGCGTCATCACTCGGAGGACTCGGCTCGCATCCGCTGAAGTCGCCACCACGCGATCGGCTCTCCGAGAGCCAGATCCGCACGATCCACCTCGCCCTCCGAAACGACTTCGCCCACAGCAACGTGGCGAGAATTCAGCCGCGGAAGACGTGACCCTCACCGACGACGCCGACTCGGCGACCCCGGCGTCACTCGCTGGATCCATCACCGCGGCCTCGTCCGCGGGCTCCATCGCTCAGGTCTCCAACGCGGGAGATTTCGAGGACCCCTCCATCCTCGGGATCTTCGACTTGACTCGGTCGGAGAACTCCGCCGACCTCCACGATGGTGCCGATCGCCACCACGCGACCTACATGGCCACCGCACCGATCCGCCGGAGGACCCTTTCTCCACCCGATCCCTCCTAACGCCAGCGGAGGTGAGAACTCCGCCTGGCGGAGGCAATGCCATGAGCAGGCGGCGAAAAATTTCGCCTCGAGCAGGTGACAGCGCAGGAACTGTCGCACTACCACCAGCGGCGGATCAGTCACGCTGAACCCCACTGCTCGTGCGCGCCTGAACTTCGACGACGAGAACGGCTCGCGCAGCGGCCGAGGCGATCTGCGAGAACGCGCCACTGGGAGGAAGCAACCGCCCCGCCAGATCAACGGCGATGGGTGCCCGCCACCACCCAACCGCACTCCTGTGGACCAGCCATGGATAGTCGTCTCCTCACGGGAGCGCGACAACGGCCTTCCACTGTTCTCCACCCCGATGGACAACCTCGTGGCAGGCGCGCGCCGCCGACAAAGATCACGGCGACCGCGGCGGCGCCTACAGATCCAAAGATGTCGTGGCCCTACTGCGAAGGCCGTGGAACAGCAGAAAGCGCCGACTTCAGGGCGAGTGTACTCGCGCTCCGGAAGTGGCGGCCTCAAGCGGCCCGGCCGGTGGCAAACACCCTCAATTGCCGCCCGCGAGCCACTGCAGCTCCAACGACGACCGCGAATGCACTCTCCACCAACGATCCCAGGCGGCGACCAACCTCCGCCGCCAATGGAGAGCCAATCGACGCCGACTCACATCATCAACAACCAAAATGGCGACGCCAGCCCGACCGGCACGCGGCACCTAACTACGCGCGATGGCGAGCCTATGGGGTCGCCGACCGACTAGGGCCCAAGTGCCGGACCAATGATCCGGCGAAAGTACCCACCAACTTCAAAGCGCCAAGGAGATCGAAAAATACGACTCCTACGACCCCGGGTCCGGCTTGACACATACCTCATGGCAATGGGGATCGCGGGTCACACCGACCTACTCGCCTGTTACCTCCCACCGATGATGGAGGGGGCGGGCAATGGATCAACACGCCCCCTGTGATAGTATCGACTCACAGGGAGGAAATGCGAGCCTTTGTCGCACTTCGAGTGCTCCTACACCGCGCCACCACCATCGAGGACCTCGAACGATGCGCCCGGGGACCCCGCGAGTCGACCGCAGCTGGGTCCAACGGTGGCAAGAGCTCGCATAACGCGGTCGGCATCCACCGGACACCGCTATCCATTGCTTCAAGACCTCGTGCCGCTACGAGCCTCTAGTCGCCAAGCTCAAGCGACACGCCCGCACACTCGACAACATCCCCGACCTCCTCGAGATCGCCAAACGATACGCCGAGGAAGATCCCAATCAAGACGTCGACGACGAGTCCGGCGGACAACGACGCACGGGCGGCAACGACGGCGGCCGCGGCAGACCTACGCTTCTGGCGGCTTTTCGCCTCACAGGCAAGCGCCGAACGATGGGCGAGACGACTACGCCGCCAATGCTGGGCACGCACAACGCGACCCCAAGAGCTACCGCCGCGACGGAGGGCAACGACGCGACGGCGGGAACTACAAGAACAAGCCAAGGTTCGATCCCGCGGCCCTCCTTAACCAACCATGTGCGTTTCACAGCAGGGAAGGAAAGCCCGCCACCACCGCCGACTGCCACACCCTCGTGGAGATCGAGAAGGCACGCGCAGCGGGAGGACACCGACAACGACCCGCAAAATGGCGGAAAATTCGGCAAAGTAGCCGCTCGCTCCACACCTTCACCGGCTTCAACACGCGCGAAGAAGGTCATCGCCCGCGCTGTCGCCGTCAACGCGGTGGCCCAGACAGACGTCCCCCAGTTCCTGAACTGGTCGGAGCAGCCTATCACCTGGAGCCGGCAAGACCACTCGCCACGCATCGAGTACCCATGACGAGTCGCCCTGGTGGTCAAGCCCAAGGTCGGCGACTCGGCTCCCCAAGACTACGATGGGACGGCGGCTCCATCAACATCCTATACCTCGACACCTTCAGCGTCATGCTCCCGCAATGATGATCGAGACAACCCACACCACGTTCCACGGCATCGTCCCCGGTCGGAAGGCGTACCCGATCGGCAAGGTCACGCTACCCGTCACCTTCGGCACTCCGGCGAACTTCCGCACCGAGCGGATCGTCTTCGAGCTGGTGCCCTTGATGCCTCTTACCATTGCGCCCTGGGCGCCAGCGTTCGCCAAATTCATGGCGGCACCACGCTGCATAACGCGATGAAGCTCCGGACCGTGCGGCGTCATCACCATCAACGGCGACCACGACATGGCGCCGAATGCGAGGCCAAAGGAGCCGAACTTCGACGCCGTGATCGCGGCGGAAGCTAGTCACGCCGATGAGCTCGCTTAACACGCGAAGGGTCAACAACGACGACCCCACAATACTCAAGAAGCCCAACTCAGAGGGCACAAACACCTCAACCTTTGAGGCCACGACGCGATACCCGCACCGTCGAGCTGGTCCTGGCGACCCCAGCGGTGGCGATCGACGACAGGCATGAGCCAAAGATAGGAAGGCGCTCGCATCGAGTTCCTCCGTGAGAACAGAGACATCTTCGCATGGAAACCCTCCGACATGCCTGGTGTCCCTAGGGAGCTCGCTGAGCACAAATTAAACGCCGACCCCAAAGTGCGACCAGTCAAGCAGTCGCTACGGCCATTCAACGAAGAACGCTGTCGGGCAATCGCCGAGGAAGTGCAGCGTCTACTCGCTGCCGGCTTCATTCGGCCAATCAAATACTCAAGTGGCTGGCAAACCCAGTCCTGGTCGAAAAAGAAAGGACTGGAGAATGTGTATCGACTACACAACCTGAACAGCGCCCCAAAGGAGATTCGTCCTCCCGCGGATCGATCAGATCATCGACTCCACCGCGGGCTCGGAGTCGCTGTGTTTCCTCGACGCCTACTCTGGGTATAACCAGATCAAAATGGCTGTCGAGGACGAGGAGAAGACGGCGTTCATCACGCCATTCGGAGCCTTCTGCTACACCGCCATGACCTTCGGCCTCAAGAACGCCGGGGCGACCTACCAGCGGTGCATGCAAGAATGCCTCGCGAGCCAAATTGGCCGCAACATCCACGTCTACATCGACGACGTGGTCGTAAAATCCGCTCGCCAAGGCGACCTACTCGCCGACCTAGCGGAGACCTTCGCCAACCTGCGGAGGTACAAGATAAAGCTCAACCCAGGCAAGTGCACCTTCGGTGTACCCGCCGGGCAATTGCTGGGGTACGTCGTCTCCAAACGAGGGATCGAGGCAAACCCAACAAAGATCGACACGATCGCTCGGCAAACCGAGTGCTGCGGCGACGTGAAGCTGGCGGGCGTGAAGCGGCTCTCGCCGCTTCATCCCGCTGGGCGAAAGGCGATGCCCCTATACCGCTGATGCGCAAGAATCCCACCTTCCATTGGGACAAGGAGGCGACGACGCTCGCGACCTCAAAAGGTGCTACTACGCACCACTACCGCCGCACCCGTCGACAAGGCCCATGCTGGTTTACGTCGCGGCGTCCGAGCGCGTCGTCAGCGCTGTAATGGTCGTCGAACGACCAGAGGAAGGAAAAGAGCGCCCAGTCCAGCGGCCGGTATACTACATCAGCGAGGTCCTAACCGAGTCGCGCCAGCGATACCCACAGTACCAAAAGCTGGTATACGCGGGTTCAGAGCTCAGCGCGCCGCAGACTACTTCCAGAGCACCCCATCACGGTTGTCTCCTCCGCTCCACTACAAGACATCATCCGCAATCGCGGCGACGGCGGGTCGCCAAGTGGGCCGAGATCGACGTCCACAACATTGGCACGAGCCACGCAGGCGATTAAGTCACAGGCCGCGATTTCCTCGCCGGTGGGAGGAGGCCCAAGAGCGAGAAGCCGCCGTACCTCCATTATCGAGGCCTGTCGACGGGTCCAAGAACGCGGACGGGGAGCGGGGATAGTGCCGACCTCACCAAAGGCGACAAGCTCCGCTACATCCTCCGCCTCGAATTCACGCCTGCACCAACAACATGGCGAATACGAGGCCCTACTCCGGCATGCGAGCGCAAGGAGATGAGCGCCAATCGCCTCGATGCTACGGAGACTCCGACCTCGTGGTCAAGTCGCCGGCACCTGCGACGTCTCCCCTACCATGGCGGCATACCGCCAAGAGGTGGACAAGGTGGGCGGCCACTTCACCGCTACTCGGTCGAGTGGATCGACAGGAGGAAAACGAGGAGGCCGACGCTCTCTCGCATCGGGTCAAGACGATCCGCACCACCCGCGGCGTGTTCCTCGACACCATCTTCACGCCGTCGATCTCTCCTCCGAAGATCGACATTGAGTCCCGCTCCAACGAGGCAACCTTGGTACTCGTCACCGAACGACTGGACCAAGCCCTACATCGCCTACCGAGACGGGAACTGCCCGCAGACGAGACAAGCGCTCGAATGATTGTTCGATGCAAGTCCTACACCATCATCGACGGCGAGCTACACAAGCGCAGCGTCACCGGCGTGTTCAACAACTGCGTCAACCAGCTGAAGGACGCAAAATCTTACGACATCCACTCAGCGATTGCGGCACCTGCCGCAAGGCGCTCCTGGTCGCCAAAGCCATGCGACACGGCTTCTCTTGGCCCACCGCGCCGACGCCGCCGATATCGTCAGCCGATCGCCGGGTGCCGGCACGCCAACCAGACGCACGCTCCAAGTTCGGCGCCAAAACAATCCCCATCACCGGCCATTCGCCGTGTGGGGCATGGACATGGTCGGCCCCTTCAAAAGGCCCCCTCGGCTACACCCACCTGGTCGCGTCGACAAATTCACAAAGTGGATAGAAGCCAGTCCGAAATGCGACGGAAGATCGCCACTAAGTTCCGCGAGCTCATATACCGCTACGGTTTCCCCAAGCATCATCACGGACGGCACAAACTTCGCCAAGGGAGCAATGGCGAGTTCGCGAGGAGCACCACATCCGGCTCGACCTGCGTCGATCGCACCGAATCCAACGGCCAGCGGAACGAGCCAACAAAGCATCCTCCACGGCTCAAGCCGCGACTCCAAGTACCACTCGAGCGCACGCGGTGCTGGGTCGAAGAGCTTCCTCATCATCGGGAATCCGCACCTCGGTCAACAGGTCGACGGGATTCACCCCTTCTTCATGGTCTCTGGCGGAAGCCGTCATGCCAACCGACCTCGAACACGACTCGCCGCGGATCGTCCACTATACGGAGGGCCGAACGAACTGGCCCGCCAAGATGGGCTCGACCAACTCGACGAAGCGCGCGACCTCGCCCGATCGCGCACCGCTATCTATCAGCAAGGCCCGCTACCAGCCGACGGGTGAAAACCCGCACCTTCCAGAAGGCGACTTGGTGCTACGCCTCATCCAGGACAAGAAGGGCATGCACAAGCTCTCCCTCCATGGGAAGGCCCGTTCGCTCGGCGTGCAGACCGCAACGACGCCTACTACCTCGCCGACGTCCCGGGACGGTGAACTCGACGTCAGCGGCCGTGGAATGTAAATCTCCTCCGGAAGTTCTATACCTAGAACCCCACATATGTATTCTCCAGTCGCTATGAATAAAAAACGGTTACCACAAAATTCGTCTACTCTCCATGCCTTGTGCCACTTTTCGTAATTAACAGCGTCATGCTAAAATACGAAGTCAACCCTTGGTACGGCGGCCAAGCTAAGTAGTGCGATGTAAGAGCACTGAGTCATTTCAGGTCTTGCATCGTCCACGAAAAACGCCAATCCGGAGCCCCATCGGAGTCGCCTAGCTCGACTGGTTTTACGAACCAAGACATCTGTCCTCGCTTCCCACAGCGACCCTGGTCCTCCGCATCCTTGGCATAGCGACTCGAACGGCTAAGTACCACGCTCGGGGACTGGATACCAGTTCGTCTCGATCGGACAGGGAAAACGCCAAGTAAGAGAGCGTGCCCAGGACTCGCCACGCGACTGACCCACCGGGCCAGGCAGGAGCGACGCGCTAACACAAACGCGCTCAGTCCTCAACCACCCTCGAGTCGCGCCTTGAACTACCAAGTACCACGCTCGGGGACTCGGCCACCCGTTCGCGTCTGGGAAAAACGGTAAATCAGAGCACTCGAGGGAGTCGCTTGCGATCGCTCTCCGAGCTCGCGAGTCGACTCAACCAACAACACACATGATAAACAACAAAACATCATATCTAAGGTGAACCCCAAAAGGCGGACGCTCGGGGACTCACCCAAAATCAATCAAACACGCAAACAAATAGCAAAATGAACACAACGCTCCATTCAATCGCATATCGCATTGTCTTACATTACAAAATATGCCTACTCGGCAGAATTGTTACTAACACTATTCCACAGGCTTCGACGATGATGCACCAGCGTCCCGGCACTTCCGGATGAATACAGTGTATGGGTTCGATGGATAAGTCGTCAGCTGGCCCGCCATCGCTGCGGAAGAAGGGCTGCTCGACCTTGAAGTCGCGATGCGGCTCGGCGTCGTTCGCGCGACGACCGCTTCTGCACGGAAGAAGGTCGCCCATCGCCCAAACACGCCCGAGCACGCGGCGGCGTTCCTGCAGCTTAAGAACTTCAGACAGATCCACCGTGCGACGATGAAGGATAACCACCGTCACGCCGCCGAGGTCGAAATCTTCGGGAAGTGGGCGAGTCCTGTGCTCGAGCCGCCGACGCCCACGTCGAAAAGCCGACCGCCATGAACTCCACGACACGGGCGCCTTCTCCAAGTACCCCCACACCTCAACGAGGTCATCGAATAACCTCCGTGGGCGACATCTCTTGAAGGTAGGCGCGATGCAAGTCGCCGACATTGCCGCCAAGCATGCTCACGCACTCGCATCAAGAGAACTCGCTTCTTCATGGCTACCAATCATACGGCCTGCTAGATGAAACAGTTGTGAGCACCACGGAAACCACAAACAATACAACCACAAGACTGGGAAGACGTACTCACCGATCAACGGGCGGGCGAGCCCAGTAATGAAGCTTTGAAGCGATGTCTTATCGTCCTGAAGCCCAACGATGAGGGCTTCCGACACCTTCCGGTCTTCCTCCGCGGCAGCAACGGCCTTAGCTCGCCTGCTCGCGAGCTAGCTTCTTCTTCGCCTCCCGCAGTTCAAGGCCGAGGTCGGCGATCCTTTGCTCAGCGGTGCTAACGCAGACTTCGCCGCCGTCAGCTCGCCAGCAGGGACAAGCTCCTGGCGAGCCACCTCTGCCTGCGCAGCAATCGCCTGAAGCTCCTTGTTTACTTCTTGGAGAGCGCCCAACTCCTTCAAAGACGCTGTCAGAGCCAATCGCTCGCCGACTCCGCTTGTAAACCCCAAAGTTTCAAAGTCAGTTCACACACGAATCTCAGTGCCCACCCGCTACAATTAGCGGTGCGCACTCGGGGAGCGGCTCGAATATTAAAGGCCCACCGCTACAATTTAGCGGTGCGCACTCGACCTGGCGGCGAATATTTCTGCCCACCCGCTACAATTTAGCGGTGCGCACTCGGGACCGTGGCTCGAAATTACTAAGTGCCCACCGCCATAATTTAGCGAGTACGCTTCGGGGACTCGAACGACAAAACA
Organism: Avena longiglumis; assembly: GCA_030063025.1. Classification (NCBI taxonomy): domain Eukaryota; kingdom Viridiplantae; phylum Streptophyta; class Magnoliopsida; order Poales; family Poaceae; genus Avena; species Avena longiglumis. The sequence goes on from CP125974.1 coordinate 21,682,438, forward strand.
GTAACTGAGAAGAATCAGGCCGCTGCTAAACACCGACCTGATCCTCGGGACCGGAGGTACTGGATGGCGCGCCAAGCATGTTGCAGGCGCGCCCACGCCCACGGACGCAAGCAGCGCCGTGTGTGTGCCCGCGACGTTGGTCAATCTCAGCGCCGGCGGCCTCGAGCGGGGTTCGAGTCGCAGCCTCACCGCCGTGGCCGCTTTGGTCATGAAGCGGGGAAGGTAGCACCGCCCAAAGGAGCTCGCTTCTTCCGGTCTAGGCAACGAAATGCCTCCTTCGTGGATGCGGTCGCTTCAACGGCGGGCCCGGCCGGCGCCGTGTCGTCGAGACAAAGCGATTTATGTCATCGCCCTTGGCCTTCTTGCTGCCTTCCGTGGAAGCGGCGACCTCATCCACCTTCCTCTTACGGGAAGGGTCCTCCCCGCTAGTGGCGGAGGGCACCTTGGACACCGTCGGGTGGCTCATCTTCTTCACTCCGGTCCTACGCATCGAGACAATTCAGGAAAAAACATTCAAAATACTAAGAGAGAAAGGCGAAAGCCGAGTACACTCACTTGGCGACGGGAATGAAACGCAACCCTGTGCGAAGGCCGGCCGGTTTCTCCAGCTCGGGGCCAAGCCGGCGACTGAGCCCCAGGTCCAGGGCGCCAGGGGCCCAAGACACGGACGGTTTCTTTGATGTTGAGGTAGCGGTTGGCGCCTCCGGGGCGCCTTCGGCGGAGGTTTCCTTGCTAGGAGCTGTCGCGACCGGAGCCTCCTTGCAAGGCGAGACCGCCACGTTCGGGACCCCTTTGCGAGGCGAAGTCGCCTCAGCTGGAGCCTTCCCTAGCCCGGAGATCGGCGAAGGCGGGGCATCGAGGCCAGCGTGCCTCCATGGATGGTGCTAAGCGTGGTTGTTGCCGGCCGCCCGTCACCGCCGAGCTATGGGCATCGGAGCTGCTGGCGCTTGGCGGTGAGGCCATCTTGGCGGCTTCTCCTCCTTAGGGGGCCCTCGCCTCTTTCTCCTTCTTCTTCTTCAAGGGAGTGGCACGGAGCGAGGTGGTCTCAGGAGTTCCTCGTCATCGTCATGGCGCCGAGGCTCTGCCGCCTCGAGTTCGCTGACGACGTTGCCAGCGGGTCTTTCGGACCAATGGGGCGATCTCCTCTTGATTCGTCCTCATCGTCTTCATTGCCCTTGGCGGGGCGACTCGCTTGTCTGGGCGGATGGCCCGGAGCTCTGGCCATCGGCGGGTGGGAGCCACCCTTCCACCACTTGGAATAGCTGCGTTAAACATGGAACAAAGTTAGAATTACCGCGATGCATATGCTGCGATCGCGAATAAGATCAGTTATTACCGTTGGAGCCGGACGCTTGTGGTGTATGGAGGGAGCCCGCCCGCGATCCGTGTATGCCGCCTGGGTGATCCTCTTCAGCGCCAGGAGGTAGTCCTCCAGCTTCCACTCGGCGAGGCAGGCCTTCGTCGAGTCTTCTCGGCCTGTGTACTGGTACATGTAGTGCTCGCGTTGGGCGAGCGGGACGAGTCGCCGCCCAAGCCAACAGTTGTACAGGTTCACCGTCTGGAGCCCCTTCTTCTTCAGACCGCGAATGGTCTGGAGCATCTCGTCAACGACCATCCGCTGATCGTCGGGAAGCTTGGCGACCTGGAGATTGCGCGGCTCGGAGCGGTCGGCCGAGTACCGTGGGATCGCCGCCTCGTCCTCCGGGGTCGCCTCGGTCACGTAAAACCAAGACTTTTTCGATCGCCGCTGCTTTGGCGGCATCAAGTCGAAGAAGGAGGCTTTGGATTTCAGCCGAAGGTTAAACCGCCATGGCTAGCATTGGCCGCCGCCTCCTCGCACTGATCCGTCCGTGGAACAGATCTTGCCACAAGGGAAAATAGGGCCGGCAGCCCAAGTAGCACTCGCAGAACGCCACAAAGATGGCGAGCTGCTCGATACTATGGGGACCCAGATCCGAGGGCTGGATCCCGTAGTAGGCGCAGAAGCGCCGGAAGAACAGAGAAGTGGGAAACCCTAACCCGCTCGAGGTGACTAGTGAAGCAGATGAACTCTCTCGCTGGTTCGGGTCGTTCTCCGGCCATGGGATTCGCCAAGCCGGGTTAGGATTCCGGCCTCCTCGAAGGAGGCCGCCATACCTGGTACACTTGGATCTACCCAAGGTTCGGTGGAGAGGGCCATGGCTGGATTTGCTTGGAGGTCGGAGGATTGGTCGCGAGATCAACGGCGAAAGATGCGTACTCGGAAGAAATGGTGGGCGGTTGGCTTTCCGATGGCCAACCATTCCTTATATAGCGAAAGCTGCCCGCCAAATTAGGGGGCCGTTACACGCCGATGATTACGCCGAAGTTACCGCGGTTACCTTAACGGCTAGTTTGACCACGCGACGGTCCGCCTCCGCCACTCGCCATTGAGTTATTCGCCGAGGCCGCGACCGCTGGTTCGGTACCCAAACGCGACTCGGTTCGGGCCGGATTTTTCCTTTGTACAGAGCCCGACGATTATTTGGATGCCAACTTGAAGTCAGATACTCCGACCGCCAGCAGCCACCCGCACCTAATCAACGACGGCCTCGGGGACTGATGGGGATATGCCTCATCGGGTATCCTCGGTGAACGCTCCCGCCCAAAGGTCTGAGTGGGCTGCAGAACGGCGAGTGGATCAAAGCCCATCAGGTACCAGGCGGAGGTCAAGGCCCAAAGTAGTAGATAGGCCCGGGTCCGAGTTGAACGATTGACAAAGTTGTAACCGAATCGGTTGAGATATGTAAACCCTAGGGGAGGTAAGCCTATATAAACCTCCCTAAGGGGTGAGTAGAGATACGTTCCCTCATACACCTAAGCAACTCGCCTCCTAGCCACGAAGTTCGCCCATTGTAAACACCTCCATAATACAATCTAGCGAGTAGGTCTTTACCCTCCGGGGCGAACAGGTAAAACCCAGTCTCCGCCTCATCTCGCCGCAGATGGCTGGCCGCCTTGCCCTTCGTTTCTACTATCGCCGATTGCAGCATCTGCCGTGGTCATTCCCGACAAAACCTTTTCGCCCATCCTGGTAAAAGGATAAATGTTCCGCCGACCAGGAAGTGGGTCCGTTTGTACTACAGTACATGATCTATCGCCTGTGATTTTTTGAAAAAATCGCTTTTAGACTCGCAATATGTGGTTTCTTCAGAGATCCAATGCAAGTTCTAACGATGCACGCCCCTATCTTCATGCACACCGTTCGACCATAGTTAGAAATTCAAATAATTCAAACGGGCATAATAAATTCAAAAAATCCGAACAATGAAAATCCTTCAAGTGGTGTCATATTATGTTACATAGTTGAAAGGAAAATACGGACTTGGTATATTGATCATGTTTCAAAAAAACCTTCACAAAATGACCTATCATGTTCGAGGTTTCATGGCTTTCGGTCCAAATGACCGATGTTATGTGCTGAATCACGGCATAGTTTGTGATGTTATGCCCATATTATGCATGTGTGTGGACATTGGTATGGAGAACAATGTTGCAGGAGGAAGTTTTCCTTTTTGTCGCACGGAAAAGCCCTTTTCCATTTTCCGAGCGCAAAAAACGAGTCGTTTTGTGAAGTAACCACCAAAATGCCATTTCAGAATGCTACCGTCCTATTTTCCTAAAATACTAGACCACCTTACATGGACTATATCCCAACCGGTACATCTCAAACCTTTTCGTCCATCCCCGTAAAAGGATAAATGTCTCGAATCGGCAGGAAGTGGGTCCGGTTTGTACTACGGTACATGATCTATCGCCCGTGATTTTTGAAAAATCGTTTTAGACTCAATATGTGGTTTCTTCAGAGATCCAATGCAAGTTCTAACGATGCTCGTCCCCTATCTTCATGCACACCGGTTCGACCATAGTTAGAAATTCAGATAATTCAAAACGGGCATAATAAATTCAAAAAAAATCCGAACAATGAAAATCCTTCGCGTGGTGTCATATTATGTTACATAGTTGAAAGGAAAAATACCAGACTTGGTATATTGATTATGTTTCGAAAAGCCCTTCACAAAATGATCTATCATGTTCGAGGTTTCATGGCTTTCGGTCCAAATGACCGATGTTATGTGTCTGAATCACGGCATAGTTTGTGATGTTGTGCCCATATTATGCATGTGTGTGGACATTGGTATGGAGAACAATGTTGCTGGAGGAAGTTTTCCTTTTTGTCGCACGGAAAAGCCCTTTTCCATTTTCCGAGCGCAAAAAACGGGTCGTTTTGTGAAGTAACCACCAAAATGCCGTTTGAATGCTACCGCCCTATTTTCCTAAAATACTAGACCACCTTACATGGACTATATCCCAACGGTACATCTCAAACCTTTTCGTCCATCCGGTAAAAGGACAAATGTCTGCCGAATTGTAGGAAGTGGGTCCGGTTTGTACTACAGTACATGATCTACCGCCCGTGATTTTTGAAAAATCATTTTAGACTCGCAATATGTGGTTTCTTCAGAGATCCAATGCAAGTTCTAACAATATGAAAGGAAAAATACCAGACTTGGTATATTGATCATGTTTCAAAGGAAAAATCCAACAATGGCCGTCCCTATCACTTCTTATGTTTATAGTTTTCTAAATTCCAAATTGATATTAAAAAATATAAGTTAATTCATTTTTAATTGTAAATGGTTCATATTTTAAATGGTTACATTAATTATTTTTAAAAGTAAAATGTTTTTGAATTATTTATTTAAATCCAAACACTTTTTATGTTTAAATTTTTTCTAAATTCCAACTTAATATTCAAAAATATAAGTTAATTAACTTTAAAAGGTTACATTAATTATTTTTTAGAAATATAAAATGGTTTTGGATTATTTATTCAAATCCATACACTTCTTATGTTTAAAGTTTTTCTAAATTCCAAATTAATATTAAAAAATATAAGTTAATTCATTTTAAAAGGTTACATTAATTATTTTCTAGAAATAGAAAATGGTTTTGGATTATTTATTCAAATCCATACACTTCTTATGTTTAAAGTTTTTCTAAATTCCAAATTGATATTAAAAAATATAAGTTAATTCATTTTTAATTGTAAATGGTTCATATTTTAAATGGTTACATTAATTGTTTTTTAAAACAGAAAATGGTTTTGAATTATTTATTCAAATCCAAACACTTTTTATGTTTAAAGTTTTTCTAAATTCCAAATTGATATTAAAAAAATAAAAGTTAATTCATTTTTAATTGTAAATGGTTCATATTTTAAATGGTTACATTAATTATTTTTTAAAACAGAAAATGGTTTTGAATTATTTATTCAAATCCAAACACTTTTTATGTTTAAAGTTTTTCTAAATTCCAAATTGATATTAAAAAAATAAAAGTTAATTCATTTCTAATTGTAAATGGTTCATATTTTAAATGGTTACATTAATTATTTTTTAAAACAGAAAATGGTTTTGAATTATTTATTCAAATCCAAACACTTTTTATGTTTAAAGTTTTTCTAAATTCCAAATTAGTTATCATTTAAAAAACAATACAAATTTAAACCCCAAAATAAAAAATAAGGCGGGAACAGAGAGAAAACCTGAAATTTTTTGAAAACAGGGGAATATGTCCCGGTTGGAGCCACCAACCGGGACTAAATCTTCGCGCCCTCCGATTCTTTGAAAATTGAAAAAAAAGTGGAGTATACGTCCCGGTTGGTGGCTCCAACCGGGACGTATGACCCTTTAGTCCCGGTTGGAGTCACCAACCGGGACTAAAGGTCCTTCCTTCATATACGCGTGCCTCTTCTTCTTCTTCTTCTCCCCTTCTCCATTCTCTCGCAACCACACCCGACGCCCACCGCAGGGGAGACGCCGTCCATCGCCGTCGCCGTGAGCGCCGCCGCTTCCACCTACGCCGACCAGCCGCCCGCGCCCACCGCCCGCAGTCTTGGCCGCTGCCACGCCCTCCTCCTCTCTCTCCGCCACCTCTCACCTCCTCTCCTCCGGCTCGCCACGTCCCAGCGCCCGGCCCCGCCTCCAGCGCCTGCTCCTCGGCCGCGCCTCGCTCCCGCAACCGTCCGACGGCGCACCCTCCACTCGCCGGACCGCCTGGCTGAACCCTCGTGCGCCTCATGGCGGCCGACGCATGAGCACCTACCGCCTCCACTGCGCCAGTCCCCGCCGTCCACCGCCTCCCAGCCCAGCCAGTCCACCGCCTCCCCCGCCAAGCCAGCCGGCTCCACCTCCGCCGCTCCGCCTCGCTGGCCTCGCCTGGCTGCCGCACCGTGTCCTGCCTCCCCAGGAACCTCCTCGCCCGCCGCCCGCTTCCCCGCCCGGCGGTCTCGCTTTTTCCCGCAGACCCGACGCCATGTCGCCGCTGTCGCCACCGACACCTCGGCCGCCACTCCAGCCGTCGCCGCCGCCGTCGCTGCGGCCCGGCGTCGCTGCCGCCGCCACCTCGCCCCCGACGCCGTCTCACCTTACGCCGCCGCCGAGGACCGCCACCGCCGCCGCCCCGACCGTCGGCTGCTCCGGTGAGCCCTCGCCATAGTTACCATGTTTCCGATTCGGTCGGGTCGAGGAACGGAAACGAGGGACGAGAAACGGTGGATGAAAAGAACAGGGATCGAAGGGAGTATACATCTCCAGAATGATCGGTACGTTAGAGGGGACGCGATCCGTATGATCCGGGGACGATGACTCCGGAACGACATGCGGGGTCGAGCAATCGTAGACAGAGGGGAACAAATTTAACTGGGCCAATATTACTCCTATCAGCTTTGTAGGCCCAGAACAAAGACTAATCAGCCAAACTCATTGACTCGACCCCTTTTGAGGCTTTGACGTTGCCGTCCCCAGATAAAACTCCCGTGAATCAACCTTCTTGTTCCTTAGTTTCCGGGGTTGCGTTCCCGCAACCGAATCGCGTCGTACCGAGCCTCGTTCCCGACTCCGATTCCGGGACGACGAATCCGGGCCGAGGGACGGCCTGCCGTTCCCCGTTTCCGGCTACTATGGCCCTCGCCGATCAACATCCAATGGTCCAGATAGTAGTCAGCCTAGGGCGCTGACGTCAGCGCCACGAGTCAAACGGTTAAGTTTGACTATTTAATTTAATTCGATTTGTTTTGGCAGATTTTAGATGGAACTTGTAAAATTCATAGAAAATAATCTACTGGTCCAAAAATTGCAAATAAAATATGTATGGAATCAGTGTCTCACGTAGAATATTGTTGTACAGTTGTTTTATGCTTTTGAAGCAAGGTTTTGTCTTGGTTAATTAAATGAGTTAATGTTATTTTTAGAGTATTAAATCCATAGAAAAAGTTCTACAACTCCAAAAATTGCAAATAAGATGTCCCTGAAATCAGTGGAACAAGAGGAATCTTACAGTGAATTAAAAGGGTAGACTTGGCTAGCTCTTTAGTTTTTTAGTTAGATTTAGGTTTGATTATTTTAGGTGTATTAGTTGTTAGATGATTTAGTTGTTAGATGATTTAGTTGTATTTAGTTTGATGAATTTTAGGTGTATGTGTAGAATATGATTTAGGTGTATATGATGTAGATGATTAGAAGAACATAGTAACCCCTCATGTGTGATTCCGAGTTTCCGAGTTAGGGTTTGCGCCTCGGAACCCGTTTAATTTGCATCGATGCTTTAGGGTTTCCTTTCTTTTCGTGTTTCGATTATTAGGTTTATTATTAGTTAGGTATTATTAGGTTTATTAATTAGTTTGGTATTATTGGTCTTCGCTGGTCACCAATGTGGGTAGCCCTGCACTGATTCACATTGCCACCGTGGTTAGATAAGGAATCATTAATACCCTTAGGTGCATGTGGGTTCCCTCTCATATGCATCGGAGGTTTCTCGAACTAGGTTACACCCTGAACTCCGGAATATTGATAACCTGATTTTAGCTAGAGTTACCTATCTACTACGGTTTCCTTTTGTAGCTAGGTTTAGGGTTTCTCTTCATTTTATTATTGTGTATGTATATATCGTGGTTTCTCCTTAACTTTCTCCTTTAGCCGCTTTGACTTATTCGTTTTTCCACCTATGCGTAAAATATGGATCCACACGCCGAGACGAAGAAAAGGAAGAGTTGATCCAAGGTGTGATCCGTGGGGAAGATAATTTAGACGATCAACGTTTCGAACAACTCCGGTGAGGGTGATCCTCTTTACCGGAGTAGACAACTTGTTTGAGGTTGAAGGTGTTGCCTTCGCGAGGAGAAGGATGCCTTGTGTAACCGAGAATACGACCGCTCGGCCAGGTGCATGTAATATAAATCAATTCATTAATTAATCATCCGCTATCTATATAGAAATAGTAACGACGATCTTTCTTCTTTAGCCCTCGGATCAAGGAATCTCCGAAATGAGCAGAGGCCCAACCAAAAAGTTGGAAGACCATGAGAGGTTCAGATCGAAGATGTCGCCGCAGACGGCAGACCGCTCAAGTTGTCGCAACCAAATTTGTGGCACAATGCGGAGTAATCGTTAGGGACTTAATCCCGATCACCATTAGAAATTGGAATAGGCCTGCTAATGCGGATGAAGAGGGAACATGTTTATTTGTCCCTAACCACGCCAAAGATTTCTTGTGGAAGAGGCTCATGGTTAATTTCAAACTACGAAGATAGAGCTGGATCCAAATGCGGAGGATCCAGTTGAGGACGCTTTACAACATGGGAGAGCCATGGAGGCTAAGGTCGAGTGGGCTTTGAAGAAGATGGCCCATGTTTCACCAACGGAAGAAAAGATTGCACCTTGACTATGTCGTGAAAGAGAAGACTCGATTTCAAGAAGACTCAGTTTGTAAGATAAAACCATTCGGGCTGAGTTTGTGGAATACAAGACATCGAAAAAGCTAAGGAAATGTCCGAAAAGAATAAGCTGAATCGCTAACAAGAAGTATCACCATACTATGGGGCAAGGTGGCTCTGGTGGCATTCCTAAGTGGGAGAAACTTGAGCAGGCTGCGTGATAAAAATATCACCCCTGCAGATGCACGATTGGGTAGAACGCGTGCAAGGAATTGGTTTTACGGGCATGGGGGCACGTTGGACTCGGAAGGAGGTGTATATATACCATACGACATAAAGAAGACCCCTTGCCAATCGAGAGGATGAGAAAAGCAAAAAGCTGTTAAAGATGGGGACTTCATTCCGATAGAGAATGATGAGCTCACACTCGCCCTTGGAAATAAGGAACATGATGGACGAACACGAGGCACAATAGGCTCCCAATCATGGAGGACTGGGTTTCCCGAAGAGAGGAAGAAATATCCTGATAGAAGCCGTCAGAGGAGTAAGGACAGGGCGACAGTTGAAGCAGAAAGTCAGAAAGAGCGAATGCGTTTAATTGAAGAACGATTAAAGCAACAACAAGATGAAATTAACTCACTTAAAGAGCAAAGTACTACCGGCGCCCCATCTCAAAGACAATCGCATTCGATGCTACCGCCTATCGAATAATCGAAAAGCAGTGTGGCTTCCACCGAGGTCCCGGTGATGACAATGGCGATGCCGATGATGCACCGACGATGGCTCCTTGGCTACCCAGTGGATGATATCACAGATGACACACTGCGATCTACATGTCAAAGTTGTGAACATATCAATGAAGGTGGCGGTCGGCTATGCCTTACCAATTGGACCCACACCAACTTACCACAGTCGTCCGGTTCCAGAGGGCTACTGTTGTCGGCGTGGATGAAATCATGCCCACCTTTGAGGTTTTGGATCTTCATTACCCTGGTGAAGGGGATGTGATCGCGGGTGACGCAAAAAACGCCACCATTCTATGGCCAAGGATTGTATCGTGCTTCAAATCACACGCCAAGGCCATCTTCGCCGCCGCCTCACCCGTCTCCGAGGTCGCCGCCGCTGCAGCCGCCTTCGTCGCCTCACCCGCTCCGTCGCCTCACCCGCCTCCGGTGCAGCCATCGCCAAGGGAGCCATCGCGGCGCCAGATAAAGCGAAGCGCACCGCCATCAGGCGTCGTAGCGATCGCCAAACGTAAACAAGAGCCTCTTCCAAAAGTACCAACGGTTCCTCCCAAGAGAGCTTATGATCAGATCAAGAGGAGACCGCTGCTCGGGTTGATGCGAAACGACGTTTTTAAGCCGAGGCGAAAAGAGCCGAGTTCCCCACCAAAGAAGAAAAAGCCAAAGTGTTGAAAATGCTAAAGACTCTTCATCAACCCGAGCCAAAGCTGTCATCGACTATGAGCGTTCTATTCTCAAGTCACATGCGGCACAAAAGCCTCAAGAGCAAGATCGATGCAAGCGGAAATGTTGCCCAGCTCGGAGAACAAGCAAAACAGACTTGCGCCCTCTCAAGGTGATTTCTCAAACCAATGTGGGTCGAGCAAATATGGGGCGAAGCAGTATGATCCAGGTAGTTGCTGTCGGAGAAGCTGCTCAAGGTATGAGTATTGCCCAAGACTTATCCCGCTTAGAGTTCTTCCCGTGAGTGAAGTAGCATACAAATACCAAGACGGCAAACCTCTCGTCAAACCCGAGGAGGTAAATAATCTTTCAACAAAATGCTAAGATTGCATAACTGGTACATGCACGCCACAAGTGCCGGGCTAATCGGATAGTGCCGAGGGTTACAAAAAGCATCATGGGAAAGAAAGTGATGACATGATATCCATTGAATTTGTTGAGCTATTTCAATTATTCAATCAAGACGCCTTGGACAAATCGCTTATCGCTGCCTATTGTCTGTAAGTACTAATTGTAATTAACTTAGTCTCCAGCTATCTCACTTTGTTTATTGCATGTATATAATCATACCGTAATATGCGTAATGAAGATTCTCGAATGCAGAGGACAAATCTATGATATTGGCTTCATTGACCCATATTGGGTTCATGAAGCTAATCTCAAAATAAGCCCTGTGGATACGGAGGATAATATAGTACACGCGTTAAGGTTTCAAGAAACCAAAAGGAAATACTTTTTCCTTACAACTTCGAGTGAGTGTTATTGTCTTGTATACACTTTCTATTTCGCTACTCGATGTTAAGTATATAATTGATTAGTTATGCATTCGCAGCTTCCACTATATTCTGTTAATCATTCAACTTGACAAAGGGTGTGTACTAGTCATGGACTCGAAACATAAACCCCTTGAGACGTGGAAGGACATGCAGATACTTCTCCAACGGTAATTCTAATCATTACTACACTATATCGGCAACGTTCGTGAATTTTATGATATCAAGTACTTAATAACTTCTTTTATTCGTTTTCTTCGCCGGGCAGCGCTTGGAAACGGTTCACCAAGAAGGCTAGGGTGTTTGGAAAGAGGAGCTTACATTTCAACCACTAGATGTAAGCACCACTAGCTATATCCGCATCTCTTTGATTCTAGTTTTGATACAGTTATTATCATGCTTGATTATTATTTTGATTGAACTATGTTCTTGTGAAGTGCCGACACAGGACCAGGTAACAATCTCTGTGGATACTATGTTTGTAGTTCATCCGGCAGACGTCGATGAGAAGGGCAGAAATTTAGAGCAACTCCACGATGTAAACAATTTCTATAGTTTTATTTTCAAACAAATTGTGTTTAGTTTCATTCATATAGACTCCTTTTTAAATCAGATCGAACGCTCACGGGACGGTCTTCTGCCAAAGGATCGCGTACGAGCAATTCAGGAGGAATTGGCGGGATTCTTGGATGCAGAAGTCCTAGACCCGAAAGGGGAGTACTATTCTGCTGTGTATAGACAATAGGGATTGTAAAAATAGCAACTCGATCCGTGTATAGACAAGGGGAATACTTTTGTATGTAGTGCATGAACTCGATCCGTCTATTGAATGTAATATTGTCATGATGATCTTGTGTAATATAAGGTTCCTTCATTGATAAGTGCAAAACACTAAATAAACAATAAAACAACCTAAATGAATTCTCTGCCGCGGCACAAAAAGTGGCGAAAATGCTGCCGCGGCAACCAAATGTGCAAAAATGAATTCTCTGCCGCGGCAGAGAAATGAGCCAAATCTCTGCCGCGGCAGCAGGTTATTAGTCCCGGTTCGTGTTACGAACCGGGACTAATGCTCCACCCCCCCTCGCGCTTTGCTGCTGCCACGCGTGCACCCATTTGTCCCGGTTGGTGGGGCAACCGGGACTAATGGTTAGAGCTTTAGTCCCGATTGCCCCGTCCCGGTTGGGCAACCGGGACTAATGGCTCTTACCAACCGGGACGCATGGGCCGTTCTGCACTAGTGGTAGTGAATAGGATCCCAGAGTAGTGATCTTCCAAATAATGGAGTCTTGAGTCTCTTCATGTAAGTACCAAAGACTCAAATCCGCTAGGTGTTGGGTGGTAAGACCATTGAAGATATCCATTTGGGTAATCCAAAAATTACCGTGTAGATGGAGGGCGCGATGATTTTTAGGGGCAATCCCATCTACCCATGGCGCATTCCAAAAGCATGATTACCTATTATCTCCAATGTTGACCTTGGTAATAAGGGAGTAAAAAAACTCCATGTCTTCTTTATTTCAAGGGAGCTCGGTCCCAACCCACGGTCTATCTGGGTCCGTCCACTCCAACCATGACCAACGTAGCAGCAATGTTAGGGAAAAACTCCATGTTAAGAGCACCAAGCTCATCAAGAGAGGTAGAGCGGCACACGTCGGTCGAACTGATTTTGCATTTTTCTCCGGTGATTTTACACTAGTGGAGCCGTCGCGGCGCTAGCGGGCTATCCATTTGTCTCGGTTGGTGTTACGAACCACGACAAGTGGTTATCTGTCACGACAGTATTTTGGCCACTTTCTCTGCCGCGGTAGAGAATTCATTTTGTATTCTTTTATTTATTTCTTTTGAAGAGCTTCTATAAACTCCACCGGATAGTCCAAATCAATGAGTAGATAGGCTTGCAAGGTGAGGACCGACTTGACCAAAATAGTGCAACCCGCAATGTTGAAATATATTCCTTTGGGACACGTTGTGCGGCTGTTTTTTCTACGATGTATTTGAGGTGAATGTGCTTTAATTTGTTAATGGAGAGAGGGAGACCAAGTATTTCATTGAAAAGGTTGTGATGGAGTCCGAAAGGTCAGCCAAAATGTTAGAGAGGTCATGATCACGACAATGAATGGGGACGACTAAGCTCTTGTGGAAGTTTCTTTGGATACTGGTGATGTTGCCAAATTTGTTAAGGATGGAAGCAAGGTGAAACTGTTAGAAATATGACCTAGAGAGAAATAATAAAGAATGCTTATTATTATATTTTATTAGTTCATAATAGTTTTATACCATGCTATAACTATATCAATCAAAAACATTAATACACGTGTAATATATAAACAAATAAAGGTCTCTAGTAACCTATATATAACTAGGTCATTAGGCAACTAATGATCAAGGTTTCATGATCATGGAGCATTTATGCTAATTGACAATGAATCATATCATTAGTAAATGATGTGATGGATATTTACACAATATATGATTTGCGACATGATCAAGTCAGAGAGTTCACTGCTGCAATAATTAGAAACAAAGTTTCCTACTCCTTAAACCGTGAGATCATATTTAATCACTATCACCTGAGGCTGTCTTGACTATATCAATCATCACACCGTAAATGGGTGATCATAAAGGTTTTTATCAAGTATTCCAGAGGGATATGTTGAGGAGTATGCATCGAGATCGGCATTTGTTCTTCCGTGTGACGGGAAGATACACTAGGCCCACTCAGTGAGATTACATCCATAAGTTGCGTAGCATGTGACTATATCACGGGGACGGAATATCATGAACGAGTAAAGAGCACTTGTCGGTAATGATAGTGAACAAGGTATCATCATGATACCAATGATCCGATCTCGGACAAGTCAGGTATCGAAGTGAACAAAGGGAATTGGACTCGACGTTTATGGTTCAAACGACATTCAAATCGTGGAATGCACAGGGGTCATTATGGGTATCCAGATCCCTTAATTATTATTGGTCCGAGAGTCATCTCGATCATGTCTGTGATGTTCCCGAACTATAGGGTAACACACTTAAGGGTTCTACCACGCGTGAAGATCGTTTTGGAATCATCGGGATAAAAGTGTTCTGTGTAGAACTAGAATAGTTCTGGGAGGATCCGAAGGAGTTTGGAGTGGACCGAAAGGTGTTTTGGATCAAGAGAAATTTAATAATATGTATTTTAATTAATTATTAGAATTAATAATAAAATATTATTTAAAATTAAATTTGAAAGGACAATTTCCCTAATGGGCCAAATCATGGAGGGAAAAGGCCTAAGAGGCAAGCTGCCCAAGGGGGGTCACTGCCTAGGGCTCCCACCCAACTGACTTTGGGCCACGCACGGGGGTGGGGGCCCACTCGGCCGCCCCCCTGGGATGCCTCCTCCCCTAACTCTCCGTTAGTCCTACCCCGGGACATGGGAAGGAAGGGTCTCCTCTTTTCTCATATATAAGAAGGGCCATATGGGAGGTAAAAAGATACAACATTCTCTAAGGCAATTTCCTTAGGGAACTATCTCTCTTTCTTGTTGGCTCTTGCGCTTGCGTAGTTCTAAGAAGAACTGCACGCTTGGGAGACGACGCAACCACAACACGCTGTCGCGCTGATGGATCCTATTTCCAGAAGGTCTACTTCTGCATCCCAGCTGGATCAGGGAGAACGGAGGTCGTCGTCTGTGCGAGACCATGGGGGTGCTGCCACGGCAGGCTCGGCGATTTGGGGGATGGGGGAACGGGCGCACGGGAGTGGTTGTGGAATGAAGAGAGGGAAGGGCGGGCGACGCCTGTTAATTTAGCGAAATTTTAGATGTCATAGTGGTGGAATCTCCAAATTATGGGATGCCGCTACTACACCATAGTTGCAGCGTTCAAAGGTGTCGAACGCTTGGGATACATTGGTCCCGGCTCACATCATGTTCCCCACTTAGTGCCAGGGTTCACTGTCTCCCCAACGCCATGACTAAGTTATAGTGGCGGCCTTCACGTTTTTCCGAACACCGCGACTATTTTTTCTTGCAGTAGTGGCGCTCATTTTAGTTTAGACGCCACTAGAAAAATGACTGTTATAAGCCTTTTTCCTACTAGTGTCAACAAACTCTTGCATAACCGGGTCAAATTTAGCCAACATTTGAACTGATCCCAAGAAATTTCCATTGTTATCTTTGTACAACTTGCAATTAGTACCACGGAATGCTATGTTATGTTCTCCAAGAAATTATACAATCAAAAGAATCTAGTACAAAACTTTTCTCTAATGCCCCTTTTGTGTTCCCGTTAAGCAATTTCATCAATTTTTTGATTATTCTACAACCTCAGACGAAATTCATACCATGCATTCATGTTTGTGACATGTTCTCTACTAGTTTCATGTTCTTTAAGTCTGTTGCTAAATTTCATCCAGTCATTGAAACCACCATTAGCTAATAACCCTGACAAGCCCCTTCCTCAATAATTTGCAGAAAAAACAAATACTTTGTCAAGGTGTTTGCTATAAAATAACAAGCCATTCTCTATCACATTTTTCTCTATTTGGAAAGTTTCTACTATATGACAATGCAGAAAACCTTCTATTCCCTCCAACCATATTAGTTGACTTAGATTTAGTCAAATTCTAGTGCTAGATACATCCGTGTCTAGAAAAATACGAGTCAAGTAATATGGGTCGGAGGGAGTTGATATATTGTCATATGGACCATGATCAATAGATAAATCTCTTCTAGGACCCTTTGCCACAATAATATCAAACATTTTACTATCAAGATCATCCAAATTTCTTGAATCAAATATATTAGGATGAATAGAACTATTGGTATCATTGCCACTGGTAGCATTATTACCTTCGTCACCAATAGTAGCATCATTACCTTCATCACCAACATTACCATCATTGCCAATACTAGCATCATCGCCTTCATGAAATTCTGTAGTGTGAGTCTCAACCTCTACCGGATCTTCACCACGACCATCATCCATATTAACAGCCGCAAATTTGATTTTCAGAATTATTTGACTCTCTTTCACAACAAATTTATCCATAGCACCCTTTTTGTGACTGCACTACTTCTTTTTTCTCTTTATTCTTGCGCTTTGTAGCATCAGATTGACACTTTATTTTTCTACTAGAATTCATGATCCTTCCTCTTCCAAAAAAATAATTTAGATGAGTCCAACCCAATTAATTCAATCGCTACTGTAACCTATATGATGCAAAGAGTAATACAGTATTACTGTATTGGAATGGATGCAAAAAATGTTGCTTCTGTGACGAAGATGAAACTATTGAGCATCTCTTTATTGCCTGCCCTTTCGCAAAAATCATTTGGCGCATTGTTTTCTTTACTTATGACCTTCCACCACCCACCAATATCACTAATATGTTTGGGAATTGGTTAAATGGTATGGATAAGGAGAATAAAGCCATAATTCGTATAGGCGTTTCGGCTTTATATTGGTCGATATGGAAATGTCGTAATAATATTATTTTTAACAAGGCTCGAGTTCAATTTTTTTTGCAGGTTATCCTCTCGGCAACTCATTGGATCCAGCTCTGGGCTTTTCTTGTCCCAGAGCCTATGCGCAAGCCCATGGTTTCTGGATGCAACCGTCTGGTGATGGTCGCTCAGGATATCTACTACCTGGCTTCATGGCGACATACTAGTAGATTGAAGAATGTTTAGTTGTCGCTTACATCTTCTTGTCAGACTTCTGGTTTTATTCAGATGGTTGATTTTTGTATCAACCCTATCTGATCCGTGATTTGTAATAATTTTAAACTTATGACTTCGTAATAAAGGGCTGTGTGCATCCTTGGATGCAGAGGCCGGGGTCAACCCTATTTCGAAAAAAAAATACAGTATTACTGTACCTTGATCAGCCAAAAACACAATAAGAATTTATAGATCGACATGTCCTCTTTGTGTCCAGCTACTCGCGGTCAGGAAAATTCAGTTACTCCTGTGTCGCTCGCGGCAGAAGCTGGTGCTCGAAGGAATCAGCAATTGCGCCCTAATCGCTGCCGGCCTGCCGCCAATCAGTCAGCGGTCAGTTGCAGAGGCGGATGGGGCCTTTTTCTTGCTTCTACTCTCGTCGATGCGCAAGGAGTCAGAAAATTGATCGATGGAATCTAAAAGGAAACGATGGCATGCGATACGGTCACGATCGGCAGGGCACTAGAGATCAGGATGTTTTTTCCTACTTCCTCCAATCCATATTAATTAATTTAATTTGTAGATTCAGATGTATATAGACATATAGATATATCCGAATCTAGACAAATCAAAATTAATTAATTTGGATCGGAGTGAGTAGCCATTTGTGATTGGTTAGAGTAAATGTGGCATCGTGGCGACCTGGCGTGCCCAACGATTGGAAAGAATTAAAATTGGGCCTTAGTTGCAGCAGAGTTACCACGGTGAAGATAGGAAATTAACCAAACTAACTATACTAGGCATAATTATTTGGGGGACCCTTGGAAAATGGGGCCCTAAGCGGGTCGTGTACCCCGCTTAGGTCCATCGACGGGCCTGGACACATACAAATCTAAATCATTTATTTTAGGACGGAGAATTCTCAAAAAAAATATTTTGGACGAAGTACCTTTTTATAGATTTGAATACCAAAAATTAAAATATCTTCTGAACAGAGTGCAGATACTAAGATCCGCTTTCACGGTTATGTTTCTCGTGTCAAGCTATAGCCTCCATACATTTTTTTTTGCAAATGCAGATAAAATTAGAATTGTATAGTTCCACAAATTTAACAAGATTTAACATGTGGTCAAGTCTTAATTTGTGGAGCCGCGCAATGGACCTAGACTTTCCGGTATTTCTTTTGACTGTAACTTAGGCTCCTCCAATGCAATTTGAGGTGGCTATGCAACTCTATTATGTAGTTCAAGCCATTTTTGTACTTAGTGCACTCATATACAATCTGAAGGTATACATGATACATCATGTTTTTATATGCATGCGAGGGTAAACTGGATAACTATATCCATGTTTTTTTTGCTTATATGCTAATTATAGGAGTACTAGTATTTATTTACTTAAATAGACGACCATTTTGTCATAGTGCATCACCTTATTTATACATATATAGACACTTCTCCGTAATATTTCTTGATCTGTCTTTGGCAGCTGCCTGTAGTTTTTCATTCAACCACGATGGTTACGGATGATCTTTTGGCGACCAGCAACTCGGGTAGCAACTTTTTGGGCAGACAGAAGATGGCTTCCCATCGATCACCACCACGTTTGTCTGGGTTTCGCCTATATTCTGCCCATCAGCTCCGGCCAACTTTCTCACCGGAGATGCGGCGGACGACGCAATCACCACTAAAACGAACACAAGAACTGGAACTGCCTTCATGCTTTCACAGGATGTGGTATCAATCTGCATGGAAAGGGGACTAAAAGTTGAGGAAATGAGCTTATGACAGTACATCAAGTGACAAAAAGGATTTCAGGAAAATGGGTACCGTATGACTTGTATTAATTTCCCTTCAATATACTCCAAGTTTGATATCTTTTCTATGCGATGGGGATATGGTATATATAGGGGGTTGGCATACAGTAGTATTATGTTTTTTTTGTGTAGATCGTCGTCGCCACTAACAAAGATCGACCAGAATTGCATTATCGATCGACAATATGAAGTGGTTGCAAGAATTCTCTGGCTAGATCGATTGCAGAAATGACATGTGATGGACTGATTACATATCAGTGTAGCCAACGTTTCGCGACCTACATTGCAAATCGCACTTAGGGGACTGTTCCATTTCATTGTGACAGCCATGAGCGACATCAGAGGATTACTACGTACTCCTGTTCCATGCCTCTGAACATATATCAACAGATATAGCCATATCATTACTAGATCCAATTTGCAAATTTGTATATAAATGTTTTGTACTGTTTCCAATATCAATCTCTCTGCGGATTTTTGAAGAAAGGAGAATGAGATGGTGTCGATGCGAAGTTGGTCATATTTATAATTTCACAAGAAGAAATGAAGTTTGTGTGGCTTTATTAATTGGCGTCTTGGCACATTTTCTGAAGAGATAATAACACCCCTAGTCTCACAAGTTGCACACTAGGTGCAGATTAGTCCCAAAACTAGTCTAACTCGACTACACCGTCCCACATGTTGCTATTCCGGAACGAACCCGTTTGAACCGTCGGAAACAGTGTCACGTAGGAAACCAGGCCTCGACGGCACTTTTGCAGTTAGATCCTCATCAAACTAGCTCTCTGAGTTGCACCCCTCACTTTGTCCCTCTTATCCACCTATCGTCAGTGGTCAACCCGATCGACCGGCGACAACGAAATCGGCCCATGGAGGAGCGGAGTGTGGACTTGCTGGAGAGGACGGGGAGGCCCCGTCCACCTCGTCGCGCTGGAGCGCAGTGGACAGGCATGCCCGTGCCTCCAGCTCCTGGTCGCAATTCATTGGCGGCATGGAATCACAGGCTGATGAGGAGGCGATTTGGCAGAGGAAGAGGCTAGTCGGGGGCAGGCGAGACAGGTATGGAGGAAGAAGCGGAGGAGAAGGCATATAACTTGGTCATCCGCCTGCAATTCTTGGTGTGGTTGGCGGTGGGCAAGGAGAGGATGTTGACGCCGCCGGGTTGGAGGCCGCGCCTCCCATGGAACATTGAGGTTTGTTTTGATTTTAGTCCGTGCAATGAGGTCGTGAGTTGTTTGATCAGACCCTGTATTGACCCAATCAGTCAGTAAGCAGTGTATTCTACAGAATATTGTGCAAAGCATTATAGTTTCTGATGGCATTCACGGATGTTTGATGTATCCAAGCAAATTAAATTTGACTCGGTAGTCTAAATTGGTTGCCAGAATCTGAGTATGTCTATGTGAAAAAATGTAACTAGAATATCAGGCACTATATAGTGGTGTTTGTAATGCAGTTTGTAATCCATGTGTACAGAAACATACTTGATCTTTGTATGAAATTAATGAAATTTAATTGGTCTTTATATGGAATACCTTTGTATGAAATCAGTGTATTGTGCTTCATCATAATGAATGTTCTTTCTGTCATATACAAATCAGTTTTGAGCTGACCTGGTAATTGTAACATTGGGATGTCATCCGAGTTTATGATTGAATTTACTGTTAGCATTCTCCAACTGTGGTTGTAAATTGGATAATGATAATGTTGTTTGTTTAACCCGCTTTTGCCAATTCAACCGTTTGTTTGACCTGTTTTTGCCTACTTTTGTATCTAATTTTTCGCCGCAGATTTTTAAATAAGCATAGGAAACATAGTTCAGCAGCCACAAACTGAGCCTTTATCCTTTTTTTGAGAATCATGAGCCACATCCTATTTGGAGGAGCTTAAACTTGTTGCTTTGAGTTCAAGATGAAGTCCCCTAACAGGCCCCATATCTGAATATTAGTTTATTGTAGATGCTGGCTTGAACCATTTGACAGAAATTTCCAACTGCTCTATTCACATCATTTGACAGATATAGTTTCAGACTTCTGCCGAATATAAACATAGCGATCTTGCCCAATTGTACTAATCATCCTCATAACCATCTTCAACAGTATGTAATACAACAATTGAATTTGATGAATTAGGGCAACCTAAATTAACAAAAACTGTCAGTAATCTGCTCTTGCACTAAGAGGCGGAGCCGACAGAAAAAAAAAGGCATGAACTGATCGTTATCTGCAATTAGTTCATGAATTGGCAATGCCTCGGTACTAGTGTGACTGCCCCAACACTCAGAATACATCCGGATCATTGGCCCTCTACTTCGATCATGCGCAGCTCGGGAGAGAGAATTCGCGCCATAATGCAGAGGATCTTCGTCCCACTCGCGATAGTGCAGGTGCGGTGGCATCTCGCCGTCAAAGCCGCCACGAATACCAGGGAGAAGGAGGCGGCACCGTCCGCTTCATCGGCGGGCACGACGGCTCTAACGAAGATAAAAACGAAGAGAAGGAAACTACCTACAAATCAGCGAGCGCGCAGAAGCAGTTGCAGTATTCTCGCCATGCCCACCAAAAATCATGGAAGGACCTGATCTACTGTAGTTGTTGTCCTTGTACCTGACTGCAAAAATGCCATCGAGTCCTGGTTTGCTACATTCGTTTGCTACGTGACACTGTTTCCGACGGTTCGGACGGGTTCGTTCCCGATTAGCAACATGTGGGACGGTGTAGTCGAGTTAGACTAGTTCTAGGACTAATCTACACCTAGTGTGCAACTTGTGGGACTAGAAGTGTTATTATCTCTTTTCTGAAGTTTGCTAATGATGTCATGGTCTCCATCGTTATTCTTCAGTTTCCAAGCACCATATAGCCCATGCTGTTGCACACCCCACTTGGAAAACTTTGGGTCACCGAGTTAAGATCCTTAGGTAGAAGCCCGGAAGGAAATTTGGCCTCGTCCATTGGGCTCGTTCAGCTAAAATAATATCCATTGTAGCAAGAACATATCCAGTGATACCACCCTATAAAAGATACCATGATACCAGTCCTAAAAAACAAAATTTCAGTTTCTGAAAAATTAGAAAACAAATATGAGTGATCACATGGTTTGTGTTGACGAACTCTAAAATTTTTAGAACCAAATACTGAACACACTTAGAGAAACAAAAATGACAAATCCAACATGAATATTATCACAAAAGATAAAACCACAAATAACACTATTTACATGTCAATTTGTCTTTTTCGTTTCTCTTTATGTATTCCGAATTTGGTTCTGAAAATTTCAGAGATTGTGAACATATATATTCTCTTTTCTAATTTTTTTAGAAACTTAAAAATTGGATTTTTGAGGACTGGATCATGGTATTATTTAGAGTATGATATCTCCCACTCTAGCTCACCCAATTGGCCAATCACGACTTTCACAATATAAAATATCTTAGCATGCCATCATAGGAAAAATTAATGCTTAAGACACAACCTTTTCAATGCATTATCTTCTAGTTCTAAGTATTGTCTCTATATTTAATGATTTGAGGGGCATGCATTGGATTGGACTAACAAAATTTTCTTGCATATGGTTTACTAGAGGAGTTAGAGCATCTCTAGTGGACCAACCCAAACGACCAAGGCATGTTTGAATGTGTTCGGTCGGACGGGCGACACGGCCGAGTGGCTCAACCCAAACGACCGAGCGACCTAGACTTGTACTCGACAACCCATTTTGAGCCCAAATTTGGGTTGGCTTTGCGTCGGCCGGGGCAGCGCGCCCGTCCGAGCATGTTGCCCTCTTGTCCTTGCCTAGCCCACTCGCGAGTTGGCTCACCAAATCCATTGCCACAACCTCCGCCCATGTGTGTCGCCAATATTTGGCCACAGCACTGCCCGCATGTGCTGCTACTCACCATCGTTGTAGTATCTGTCATTGTCCGTCCTTCGGCATCCCCATAGGTCGTCCTCTTAGTCTCGATCATCACTGGTGCTCGCAATTTGCACTATCGAAAGTGCTTGGGAAGCGCAACCATCACCGTTGTTGAGTCGTGTCTTAGTCTCGATCGTCACTGGTGCCTCTAACCACGCCGTCATGGGGGTTCTTGTGTTGCTACGTCTTTCTTCCAGTTGCTGGCCAGGACTGTCCCATTTCACCGACAATAATCTCGGACTCGTAGTCGAATCATGTCGTGTGCATGAGCTGTTCGGCCATTTGCACGGCCGAACCGATGGAAAATAGCTCGAGCTCGATCAAGTTCTTCTTCAAGAATGTTGTGGACACATCGTCTTACGACGACTCCGATGGTGATATAGAGATGTTAATGGTTGGAGACACCCTCATCCATGACCACATGGAGAGCATGCATCACATTTTCCAAGGCTCGGTCAAGGAACGCAAGGCCAACTTGAAGCATGATCGAGAAGGTGTCCATCAGTCCATGAACGGCTATACAAGGACTACTTCCATCCTATGGAGCCACTATACTCGGAGCACATATTTTGGCATCGCTTTTGGTTGTTAGGGAATTTGTTTTTGACAATTCTCGATGGCATCAGGGACTTTGATCCATACTTAAAATGCAACAGTGATTGCAATGGTAAGATTGGCTTCACTTCCTACCGCATATGTTCCACGGCTATTCACATGCTTGCATCTGCAGTATCCGGTGTTCTTGTCGATGAGTACATGCGAATGAGCGAATCCACTTGCCTTGAGTCGATGTACAGGTTCTTTAAATCCTTGATCATTGTCGGAGGCAGGGCGGGTCGTGGCCCACCTAGAATTCTGGGATTTTATTTGACTACCTGTAACACCCTCAGAATCGGACCTATGCAAGTTTGAGCAAAATTCGCCAAAACCCGCATAGAAACGATTCAAAGGTGCCCACCAGGCACTTTCGTGCGGGTGGAAAACGAAGTAATAACATTACACAACAGTCCTCGATGGGACCCACAGAACAGATATATATATAACAGCGACTCAAAGAGTCAAGAATATAAATATACGGTACAAAGATCCAAATCCCTTGAAAACGATGGGACGTCCGACTACGGACAAGATGCAAATGGGGCTAAGAGCCCTGAAGAATAACCAATGGCGTCCATAACCACCCGAGCCAAGCGGAAGGGTATCCTCGCTAACGACGTCGATCTCAACCTGCTCAAACAAAAGGGTGCCGACAAAGGTCAAAGGAAAAGAAGGAGCGTCGATCGAGGCGATACATGGCGAGGCTAGAATTCGGTCCTCGCCACGTAGGTATGGTGGAGCGGCGGCGGCGAGCACTAAACAACCTATAGAGACTCGATACAAGCGGGTATCGAGAGATAAGAATAACCTAACCGGATCCAACCAGCTAACACCAAACAAACCCATCTGGCGTTTCTCGAGACCAAACGAGGAAGTCAACCGAGGAACTCACACAGTTGGCAGTTTTACTTATTCAGTTATCGTTGCAGTAATTACTAGTCAGGTATAGATGATCATCCTGATAAAATAAGCAGTGGGCACTTTTAGTTAACCATTCCGTGATAGTTGCAACAATTACTAATCAGGTACAGATAGCATGAGATAAACCCAAAACCCAGCAGTTGTTGGTACTTTTAATCAGCCATTCCGTTGTAGTTGCAGTACTTACTAGTCAGGTACCATGGTCGCGTTTACACTCCAAACAAGCAATTGTGGGCAGTATTATTAGCCATTCCATTATAGTGAAGCTGATTACTAGTCATTATAAGTCAAATTTATAGCAGTAAACTTTAGTTATGCTTGTCTATGATCGAGATACTGTGCTCCAAGTCGTCCATATCCACGGACACGGCTTTCAGAAAGTTTTACCCGGCCGGGGTGCACCAATAGCAACACACGCCGATCAACCTCGGAAAAACCAACTCAAAACCCAACGAGGCTTTCACGTTGAACAATCACAGGATCCAGAAATATTTCAGGGGCCACCCTTAAGTAGATTCATAACGAAGCTAGCTGACTCCGAGACGGCCTCAAGGTTTGTGGGGACTGCGGTAAACGACTGGGAACCCGAAAGTGTGGCTGGGCTTGTCGATACCACGTAAACGGGTCACAATTCCTAAACAGTACAGTGTGCTCCTCGCACAATTTAAATACAGAAAGTAGCATGGCATAAGTACAGGATAGTAAATAAAACCTCAAACTAGTTTGTGGCCCCAAGAAATAAGACTGAATCAAGCTCTGGCTCAGGGGGGTCCCATATACCTCCCGGATGTGGATAGCGCGATAAATCAAGGAACATGTATCAAGTACTCGGGGTCTTACGGGACACAAGTGGGCGTTCGGAAACCAAATATTATCTATCACCCACCGATGCCTCTGCTTATTCAATTTTAGTTGTTAAACAGAAATTAAAGTGACGATAAGTAAAACTAGAATCATCTCCAACATCAACATGCGGCAATACATCAGCAACTGTGGCGTATGACGATACACATCAGCACTTGAGCAAGCAACTGCGACGCGCAAGTCCAACTGTCTACCAAACAACAGGTAATAGGATGTGTCCAAGGCAATATACGGCTGCAGGGAATAACACGGGTACGGAAACTAAAGCATCGCAACACAGATAGCAATAGATCAACAGGCGGGAATAAAGACTATAAAAATAAGATAGGTAGAAAGGGGAAGATGCTCGCCTGAAAACATTGCCGAAGGGTTCATCCGAAGATCGGGGCGAAGCTCACATCAACTCAACGGCCTTATCCGCGAAGAAGCAAAACACTAGAATAAACACCGGATGCAATATTTAATACAACGGCAGAAGATCGGCATGATGCATGTATGATGCATGGCATGGCAAGGTGCGATGCAATTAGGTCAGATTAGGCGGAACCGGGGTCCCGACAATTACTTAAATGGTTCAAGTTATTTAGAACCCCCGCAAATTAAATGTTGTTTAGCAATGCAACAGGTGGAACCGGTTCGCTACACATGTTTAAATGAGGCCAATATAAGGCTAGATTTGCCCGCATATGGGCCCCATATTTAATTATACGGTGAATCGGCATAAGGCCCCCAATCCACAGATATGCATGCGCGATGAATGATTTAATGCAACAAGTTGATATCATTTATAAAAATAGGGTATCGAGGAAAAGGTCACACATTAGGGTCTCGACGAACTTGGGGTTTCGGGGTTCAGGGTTCGACAGGGTCAAGGGTTCGACGGATCTGGGGTTCGGGGTTCCGCGGAAGCGTTCTCGGATTACTGGGGTAGATCTTGGCGTTCCGGGAAGAAGAACTTGTCTCATCTGGGGTGAAGCACTCGGCGTTCCCGAGGAAGTACTTGTCGTTCCGGCCCTCGACGAACCTTGGCGTCCAAGTAGAAGATCATGTCGGTCCAAGCCGCAGATCTTGGGATGGTTCGAGTTCCACGGGTTCGCTCGACAACCGGACTCGAACGGTTCGTGGCGAACTTGGCGTGTCGGGGGTTCGGGGTTGATGTTCCAAGATGCGGTCTTGATTCGGGGCCTCAGATCCGCGAAGAGACCTCGACGTCTTTGGGGTCCGGGAACCGCTTCGGGATCCGGGAGGCGATCTTGGCGCTCCAAACGGCCGCATCAGGGATTCTTCGGGCACGGGAGTCTCGGCGAACTTGGCGTCCGTGACGTAGATCTCGGCGTCGACTTATCATCAACGGTCAACTTGTAGCCGCCTCGGGAGGTCTTGGAGACGTAGCACTTGGTGGCTTCGGGTTTGTCAAACGCGGCCACACTAACGTTGCAGGGAACAACACGAGTTGGGCATGGCGTGTCTGTCGGCGCTCGGCCGCAGCCAACAGAGGCAGAGGCGTCGGGGCAGGCTCGGGGTCGGCCATGCTGGCGTGCTCGCGTGCTGGAGGGCCGCGGCAGCCGGCGGTGCTCGCGTGCAGGGGATGATGCGACCGGCTGCTGGCGTGGAGCGGTCGACGGAGGAGGCGGGCGAGCTCGTCTGGGGGCAGGCAGAACCGGCCGACGCGAAGGCTCGGCCGCGGTGGCTTGGGGCAACGGGCTGCACGGCCGCTATGGACGGGCGGCAGTGAGCGGCAGCGGCGGCCGGAGCAGGCGGGCGGCGGGCGTGGCGGGCGGCGCGGAAGTGGAAGGGCGAGGGGCGGCAGACGCTGGTGGCTCGGGGCAGCGAGGCGCGAGAGGGCGCGGCTGGCTGGGCGCGAGCGGGACGATGTGTGGGCGGCTTCGCGTCGGCGACGCGAGGCGGGGCCGGGGGCGAGGCGGGCGAAGCTTGGCGGCGCTGGAGGAGCTGCGGCAGGCGAGTGGGAGGAGGCGTCTACTGGCGGGAGGCCAGGAGGGCCCAGCGGTGGCATGGGGCGGAGGAAGGTTGTGGCGACGCGGGGGGGCGGGGCAGAGGGAGAAGGGAGGACCGGCGGCGACGGGCGCGGAGGAGCTGCGGGGCTGTGTCGGGAGGAGGAAGAAGGCCACGGGGGAAGGGGAGAGAAGGCGTGGGGGACGCTGGGACAGGGGACAGGGTGCGTGGCCCACGCGGAGACCAGGGCGGGGCCAGGGGGATGGCAGCGGTTGGTGGGGTGTGTGTGGGGACAGGTGGGGCCGCGGGGGGGGCGGGGTCCACGGTCAGGGACAGAGGCAGGGGCGGGTGCGCGCGCGCGTGTGGGTGCGGCGGTGTGCTGCGTGTGTGGTGTGAGAGAGGGGTGAGAGAGAGAGTGGGTGGGCCGGCTGATGTGGCAGATTTAGATTGGTTAGGGGGGAGGGTGAGAGGAGGGCGGCAAACTCTGATTGGGTGGAGTGATGTGGCCAAGGGGTGTGGGTAGACTAGTTGGTAGGAATAGGATTAGATGGGGCTGATTTGGGTGTACCGATTTAATTTCTGGGGCGGTCGTTCGGGTCTACTCGGCCCGTTCGACTGCCCCACTAAAATAAATATAAATTTTATTTGTTTTAATAACACCATTTGCAAACCGATGGCAACAAACAAAATATTCCGGCGACCCGGGTTGACATTTGATTAAAGACGGGGCGTTTTATGAAACAAAACGGGTTTTGCGAAAACAGTTTTGGCAAACAATGCATGATGATGACGATGCAATGCACAAATTCAACGCGATTTTCTAGTAGTGGAATTGCGGGATGCCACACTACCCCTCATCTGCGTGAGAGCAACGCGGATGACCTATGCTCTTAGACATGTTAACCAAGTCCTCCGGAAAGGGAAGTAGTGAGATCTAAATCGACTCAATGCCGCCGCCTCCCCTCGTGGCCTCGCTGGCTCGCCCCTATTTCGACTCTCCTGTTGGTCGACGCTATCTACTCCGCTCCCGCTCGCCCCTCATCACTACTCCAATTACCAATGGCTTAGGTGCAGAGTCGCAACCCGCATAGGCTTGGCTGCTTGCTTCTCGCCGGCTTGTCGCTCCCCAAAATACGGTTGGCTCAGGTGCTCGGCCACCACTGACCGCGGGGCTAGAGCAGGACCAGCAGGCCAGTGTCGGACTAGAGACCGAGCCTGCATTCTACCAAATTGTGCTTACTTGACAACCTTGTGTCCTGCTCACTGTCCGACTGCCAAATTACCTCTTTTTGTGTTAGTGTCAATCAATTTAGTTGTTATAAATGGATCGCAGAATAGTTTACATATATTTTGATTAACTACATGTTTCTACGGTGCTTGTAGAATTGATTATTATTATTATTATTATTTTCATACGACTCCCTAAGCCGGGTTCCATTATCATGAACACAACAGAACATATGTATTTAACTTACAAACAAACCAAAGAGAAACAAATAAAAACAGAGAAAATAAACCAGGATCCAGATCCAAACCCAACAAGAAGCATGGTTTTTGCATGGAAGGACCATACAATGATACAACCCACGATACCTCTCCAATAGCAACAAAACATAACTATCTCAAGTTTTGTACGATGTCCCAGCAACTACAAGCACCAAATTAAGGCATATTCCCCCTGATAACACGGACCCACTCAGTATCCAGTAACTTCAACATCCTCATCCTATTCATCGTTTCTGATAAGCAATGTCGCAGCTTGCCTGGCCGCTTCATGCATATGAGTCACCATCTATTGTAGTCGATCTGCTCCAGCAACTAGCACCTCCCTATCATGAGCGCTCTGTAAGCCTGCCCAATATCGAAGGAATGTACACATATAACAAATTAGTCCCAAAGGGGAAGAAATCAACTTTCCTTCAAAACAAGCTCTATTTCTAGTTTTTCATAAAGACCAACAAAGCGCAGCAACACAAATAATGTGCACATTGAAACCAAAAGGGAGAAGTTTTACAATCCACCAGAAATATTGAGTAAATCAAGATGGCCTATTTTTAGCACCCAAGACAGAAGAAATCGTACTCCACATATACCCAGCAGCATGACACATACAGAAAAGATGATTAACAGTTTCATCCATAGGACAAAAATGACAGACATAGATACCAACCCACTTCCTCTTCTTCATATTCTCTTTGGTTGCAATCGCATTATGCCAAATTATCCAAAGCCACATTTTAATCTTAAGAGGTAACTTTGCCTTCCAAAGATGCCCCACATCAAAGAGTTTATTATATAATGATTTGATAGAAAAATACCAGATTTGGTATATTTCCACTTTAGCTTATCTTTAGTCTCACTCAAATTCACCAAGGCTAACATATCCCTCAGAGATTGCTACTGAAATGATAGCCTAGGTGAAAGCCATCTCCTAAAGGTAAAAAACCAACCAAGATCTGCCATTTCCCTAACAGTACCAGTTTGGTACTAATTATAAATATCAAACAACTCAGGAAACTTCTCATAAAGGTTGAAGGCACCAAGCCACTAATCATGCCAAAAATCAATATCTTTTCCATCCCCTATTTCCATTTTTCTCCCAGCCATATAAATCTATTTCAATTTCAATAAATCTTTCCAAACAGCAGAATCTCCCTATTTCATTTTGACCCTCCAGATCCCATGAGTTATACCATACTTGGCCTTAACAATTAATCCTCTGCACATCCTATCCTTATATTCCAGTTTCCATCACCATTTACACAAAAAACAAATATTGAAAAGTTTCAGATTTTTAATTCCCAAGCCTCCTTTCTTTTCTGGCCTACAAATAACTGCCCATTTAACCATGTACTATTTATTATTAGATCCTTCCCAAAAGAACTTCCTGATAATTTTAGTGAAATTTTCCAAATTAGTATTTGTAACCAAATACATCGATAAGTGGTAAATGAGCAAACTACACAAAGAGAATTGAATTAGGGTCAATCTCCCACCAATCAAAGAACAATTTCCTATCCAACCAATTGGGACAATTATCGAGAAACATGAAGCAAAGAATATTGAAACTTCATCGCTGTTGGTGGAAGATGACCAACAAACCCTGATATTTTTGATCATTTGTATTAGAATCATGCATTTGGAAGTTGAAACATAAATATATTATAAACTAGTACAATGTTTTGAATCAAGAGCTATTTATATTATTTATTTGGAAATTTCTATCGCATAAAGGTTAGTGCAACTTTGTTTAAAGTGTGCCCACCCTACAATTTTTTCTGCATCCGCCACTGGCTGTGATTGCGATTTTCGGTGATGTTTACCTGAGAGAGCCAAATGTTGATGGCATTGTCCTCTTTTGGTCATCAACAAGAAACGGGGGTGTATTGGGATGCTGGTAATCATACAGTGCATGCACTCGGATTGGAAGAAGTGTGTCTTGGCATGGATAATATGGCAGGCATGTGGATGGATGCATATTGATACTTGAGGCGGTTGGCTCACAAGATCCGTGGATTTGACACTCTTTTTTTTAGAATATTGTAGGTTCTAATAATGATATCAACGTTCTTCAGCGCTTACATTCTTTAGGATTGCGAAAGGAAATAATCTAGTGCTTCACTATGAGATAAATGGCCATCTATATGACAAAGGGTATTAGCTAGCTTATGGCAGCTATCCTGATTGGGCATCTTTAGTGAAGACAATTGTAGATGTTGGTGATGAGAAGTATGTGAGGTTTGCGAACAAGAGGCTTATAGGAAGGATGTAGAGCAGGCATTTGGTGTGCTCCAGTCTAGGTGGGCTATTATTAGACACCCTGCTAGAACATATGGACCAATGAGACTATATGAGAGGTGATGACTGCTTATGTGATCAGCGACAACATGATCGTTGAGGATGAGCGTGATGACATACACTATGACCGAGGGTGACAATTTGAGGGTCAACTGGTGGAGTCGACACCAGGGCCGGCATCATTAACGAGTTCCTCCACATGCATATCATGGAACCCAACATCGTAAAACTCACAATCGACTATAAACGGATTTAATCGAGCATATGTGGGCTCACATAGAAAGCCACTAGGCATCAGCTATTATTTTATTTATTTATTTAGATATGTTTGCTTATGAACTAAGTTGTTAATTTGGTTGTGAATTATTTAACTTTAATTGATTGTGAACTACAAGGTTTATTCCAAATCTGAAAAAACTGGCCAGACTGGCCTAGCTGAACCAAATGGGTCGTGCCGAGGGGGGCACCATCCAGGAAATCTGTCCAAGGCCGGACAGTGCCTATTTTTCTGTCTGTGGACAAACCCAAGCTGATCAAAATAGACATCTCCCGTGTCTCAAATGGGTCATCCCACCAGAGATGCCCTTATATCTTAGCTACTCTCTCCATCCTCAAGTAAGTGTATTTGTAGGTTTGTATACTAAGTGGGACATTTTAAATTTAACCAAGTTTATTAAAAAATACCAAAATATATAATATCAAATTGGTATATAACGAAAATCTAAGATCCGCAGACCATCTACACGCATTACAGAGAGTTTGATTGAGTGTAGCATTCATCTAGAGAGTTCTATGTATATGACATCCACTAGTGGAGAACGGGGCATTAGTCCCGGTCCTAGGGGGCCTCTAGTTCTGGATACGCAGCCGGGACTATGGAAACGGGACTAAAGGTCCCAGCCTCTAGTTTCGGGTCAGTTACGGGCCGAGACTAGAGGATCTGCACGTGGCAGCGTAGCAGTGCGCGGGGGATCTTTAGTCCCGGTTCGTAATACGAACCAGGAGTAGTTATTTTCTTCCGCGGCAGCATTTTACCAATTCGGCTGCCGTGGCAGCCGATGGGGGTTTCTGTCGCGGCAGTCGATGCAGGTTTCTTCCGCGGCAGAATTTTGTGCCCGATTTCTGCCACGGCAGAATATTGGGGCCGATGTCTGCGGCAGTAGCCGAATTAGGGGTTCTGCCGCGGCAGGAGGATAGGTAGAGGAGGGTTGCGTTTGGCGTAAAGTGACATGCAACGAAGAAACCCATTACACACAACATCGTTATGATTATATAGATATAATTCTACATTACATATATATATACAATTTGATTAAATGGAGATCACAACCCGTCTATTCGGTTACAAGTTCATTAAATCACTAGTATCCGGTGGTATGGTATTTTTCTTCTGGGTTTATGACATGGTCAACAAGAAATCCCGCCAATTCCTCTTGAATTGCTACTAGACGCTTCCTTGGATCGAGATTATCCCGCAATATTTCCAACTATATATAAAAGAAGGAGGTCAATATGAATATCAATAGTCATAACAAATATTATGAATGACACTCAACAAAAATTGTGAATATATTATTCACGTACTTCTAAAAAATGTCCCTTCGTCCCGTTCACTGACCTCGGAGCGAATGTACTCGCACACGAAGTATCCATATAGATTAGTACCTGGTGGCTACCTCTCGCACTTTACGAGAATATAATTCAATGAAATAATAATCAAGCATGACATAATGGTATTGAAACTAGAATTGAAGAGATGCGCGGATCTAGCTCATACTACTTACATCGATCCGATGAAAACTAAGCTCGTCTTTAAATTCACCAACCGTAGCATTGGTGAAAGCTTTCCAAAACCTGCCCGGCAAAAAAAATGAGTTATTAGTTACTTGATTTCTCAGGATATATATATGAACGAAAGATACCGATATAGTGCGATAATGACTGAATTTACCTCTGGAGCACATCTTTAATGAATGCGTACTCTGATTCGTCTCTCATTAGTGAGTCCTTGATTTCAACTCTTCCAGCGTCATGTTCAATGGTTAGCAGAATCCAGTGATAGTTGCGCATGTTTATATACGTCAGTAACTCATGAATTACAATTAGCAGAATCAAGTGATCTGTACAATGAAGTAACACTCTTATATGTAGTTGTATGAAAACAATATTCTTCATTTGTAATGTTGCCTCAATAAGACCCTTATCAAGTTACGCTCTGTGTCCTTGGGGTATTCCTTTAGCAATGCTTGATTAAACCGGTGTGGATCGATGAACCCAGTGTCAAAGATTTTCTTCCGGTCACATTCATCTCTATTCATTCTGCATAATAGCATATATAGTGAAGATAATTATATGCAATGAAAGAGATGAGTTAGAGACTTTATCATAGAAATAAATGAACCACTTACAGACAATAGGTAGCGAGGAGACTCAAGTCAAGGGAATCTTGTTTGAATAACATATAGAATTCCTCAAAATAAATTTGCAACTGGTCTTCACCATTAAAATGCTCACTTGTAATTCTCACAAGAAGCGCTGACAATCGATCTTCTTCATCGCATGTAGATACTGAAATGTACCACTCATGCA
Source organism: Avena longiglumis (assembly GCA_030063025.1). NCBI lineage: Eukaryota > Viridiplantae > Streptophyta > Magnoliopsida > Poales > Poaceae > Avena > Avena longiglumis. Next base: position 21,715,508 of record CP125974.1, read on the forward strand.
GTCTTCGCATTTGAGTTGCTAGAAGTTCGACCTCATTAGGTCTGACCAGAGTCTTCCCGTATTCATATCTCCATGCAAATTCCTCATGTTTGGGGATATGCCCACCTAGCGCTTGATCAACTGTAATACTAGCACATTTGGCAAATTCCATTGCTATAATATTATGATGATCAATATTGGATAACACATTGAGCGGGGCGATCGATTTGTTTGCCTCCATTCCGAGTTGCGCAACATCTCTTTTCCCGTTGCTTGCAGTGGTATTTCCTGGAGCCTTCCCGCTGCTTGAAGTAGTATTTCCTGGATTCTTCCTACCAATTCTCAGTAGACAACGTTTGTAGTCAACAGCCTTATTTATCTCATATTGCGATGGTTGCTCAAAAAAACCCTTGGCCCACTTTTTGGCTTTAGGATCAAATATTTGCTTTGGCTCGGGAGCTTTGGGTGCAAAGAAGGCTTTCACTTGAGCATCGCTGATCGCTTTGGTTTCCTCATCAGTCATCTCGTAAGGTAACTTGGGAGGAGGCGGCGGGATTTTCTTCACCTTTTTACCTTTGGCTTTCTTCTGACTAGTATTATTACTACTTGACTGAGAGACCGCCTTCTTGGTCTAACACGGCGGCAGCGGAGTGGCTTGACACGGCAAGGGAGTGGGCTGATGTGACGGTGGACTCGCGCTATGGTGGTCGTCCCACTCCTCATGTGGACTTTCTGGAGGCGGCAGACTCGGCTGACACGGAGGAGACGGTGGTGGCCTAGGTGCAGAGCCTGGAAACACGATGTATTTCTTGCGCCATAGAATGATAGAGCCCCTGACTTCTCCTAGCGTTCTCTCATCTTTAGGTCCAGGGATGTCTAGTTGTAGTGATTCATATTGAGGTAGAACCTCATCCACCCCGACATGAGCATAGCCATCTGGAATATCTTTGCAATGCCAGCGTGCTTCAGATTCACAAGATAAAGCATAGCCGAGAGCCGCCTTGAATGATAAGTTCATCACTCCCACGTGCAGCTCGCAGCTTGTCTTCTCAGTGATATTGTCCGCAGGATAGCGATCTATCGGATCGGCCGTCGTGGAAGAGCCAATGCTTCTCCGCGGAGATGGGACACCGACACTTTCTTCTAGCCGCTGATGAGTTGGCCCTTGCTGGTGCATTTCGTCCAATTGCTTCTGTTGCTCCTTTAGCATGGCATATATTTACTCATTCTTTATTTCCACGCTACGCAACCGGTCTGCCTCCTCTATCTCCTTCTGCTTCATTGCCCTCGCTCGGATTCTATAGGATTCAGTGTCCTCAGGAAACCCAGTCTTCGACAGCAAAGAAGGTCCAAAGCCTCGTGTTCGTCCTAGTTTTTCAGGATTACCGATGGCCTTTGTCAGCTCGTTGTTCTCTCTGTCGGGTTTGAAGTTACCCTGTTTAACCTCCTCAATTGTTTTTACAATTTCTCCATGGGGTGTAGCAACATTGGACTTTTCATCGAATATTAACTCCCTTGTTTCCATGTCATACTTTGCCCCATGGGCAAGTAACCAATTCCTTACTCTGATGAGCCAGTCCTCTGTAGCTGGAGTGAGCCCTTGGGAACGCAAGGCTTTCTCGGCTTCCTCCCACTTAGGAACGGAAGTCCTGTAGCCACCTGTCCCCATCTTATGGTGATATTTATTTTTTGCAGCATTTTCATTATTCTTTGCAGACCTTTTTTGATAGGGCAAAGGTGTCCGATCTTTCGATGAGATGGCGATAATCGATTTGGTGGAGTTCGGGCTTGACGATCCGACTACACGTGCGAGCACGAGCGCCAATGCAATCGCTAGGCCAATCTCCTGGAGGTTACCGATCCTGCGTGAACACGATCACCTGACCGAGGGTCTTAATTCCTACCGAAATCGAGAACAAGTAAGAACCAATATTGCAATCAAGATATTGCGGATTAAGAGGAAAGCTTTATTGAAAGAGGTGGGATCCGAATAGGTGCAGTACAAGAGGCCTCTGCGACGCCGAGCCTTGGCGAAGTTGCGACTATGGATAACTTAATGTCTAAACAAAATCCGAGTCTAAAGGTTGCTATGGGGCGTATTTAAGGGCGAAAAGGTGGGGTTTCGGCCAGCCATGGAAGTGGTGGCCGAATCCAACCCTAAAAGTCCTTTTCCCCTCAAATACGGACTCTAAAAAGTGGCTAATTAAAATCCTGCGAAAATTGCATGGGCCTGGCCCAAAATAAAGGTGTCATGACACCATATTATGCTATGGACGAATTAGTAAGTATTGATCTTGAATATTTCGTCCAAACCTTCTTTCTTCATTATGGTGGCCTCAAAGTTCTGAAATCTTCATCCGTGGCCTTCTCTTGGATCATCACATGCTTCGCCATCACCATGCATGGCCATGCTCCAATACTTGTCCCTCTCATCCATGCTTGGTCCATCATTCCTAAGAGTAAGAAACATATCTGATTTAGGCAGCATCATATTCTCATGTATGTAAGGAATAGTTCCAAGAAACGAAAGTACCTGATAGTTCAGTTGTTTGGCACGAGATCTTGTGATGGGTCCTTGTATGTGTGTTCTTGTAGGTACAACGGTTGTATCAATAGTAGGGATGTCCACATCATGCTCCCTTCTTGAATTGAAGTCGCCCTCGACGCAATCTCATCTTCCTCACCAAAGTAAGGCCTCAAATCTGCAATGTTAAATGTAGGACTAACTGCACCAAAGTCTGCAGCAACTCAAGTTTATATGCATTATCATTGATTTTCTCTAACACCTTAAAGGGACCAAAGCACGTGGCATTAACTTAGACTTGCGTAAATCAGGAAAAACGATCTTTACAAATGTAACCAAACAAGATCGCCAACATCAAACACAACATGCTTTCTCCTTTATCCCCAAAGAAGTTTATACTTAGCATTCATGTGTTCAATGTTATCTTTAGTAGTCTTATGCAAGTTTAATATCATTTCAGCGCGTTGTGTAGCATCCAAATTATGTTGCACCGAAGAAGGTAAAGGCAATAAATCAATAGGTGCACGAGGAACAAAACCATAGACAATCTCAAATGGGCACATCTTTGTGGTAGAATGCAAAGAACGATTATAAGCAAATTCTATATGAGGTAAACACTCTTCCCACAATTTTAAATTCTTCTTTAAAACAGCCCGTAACATAGTAGACAAAGTTCTATTTACTACTTCAGTTTGACCATCAGTTTGGGGATGACATGTAGTACTAAAGAGCAATTTAGTCCCCAACTTAGCCCATAAACATCTCCAAAAGTGGCTAAGAAATTTAGTATCACGATCAGAGACAATAGTATTTGGCACACCATGCAAACGAACAATTTCACGAAAGAACAAATCAGCAATATGCGCAACATCATCCGTTTATGACAAGGAATAAAGTGTGCCATCTTAGAGAACCGATCCACAACAACAAAATACTATCCTCCCTTACGTGTTCGTGGCAATCCCAAAACAAAGTCCATAGAAATATCCTCCCAAGGAACACTAGGAACAGGAAGAGGCATATATAAACCATGTGGATTAAGGAGACTTAGCTTTTTGACAAGTAGTGCAGGTGCCACAAATCTCTCAACATCTCGACGACACGTGGCCAAAAGAAGTGTGCAGAAGAACATCCTCCGCCTTCTTGACACCAAAGTGTCCCATCAATCCTCCTCCATGCCTCCAGAACAACAAAAGACAACAGAGCTATCTCGAATGCATAGTTTGTTAGCACGAACACAAATCCATCATTGAAGACGAACTTGTTCCAAGTTCTACCATCTCTACAATTCTGCAACACATCTTTAAATTCAGCATCATGCACATATTGTTCTTTAATAGTTTCCAATCCAAATATTTTGAAGTCAAGTTGAGATAACAAAGCATAACGGCGTGACAAAGCATCAGCAATAATATTATCTTTACCCTTTTGTGTTTGATAACATAAGGAAAAGACTCAATAAATTCAACCCACTTTGCATGACGACGATTCAACTTAGCTTGACTACTGATATGCTTCAAAGATTCATGATCAGAATGAATAACAAATTCCTTAGGCCATAGATAATGTTGCCAAGTTTCTAATGTCCGAACCAACGCATATAATTCTTTATCATAAGTAGAATAGTTCAGACTAGCCCCACTCAATTTCTCACTAAAATATGCAACAGGTTTTCCTCTTGTAATAACACCCTCCCAAACTAATTCCACTAGCATCACATTCAAGCTCAAAAGTCTTAGTAAAATCGGGAAGTTGGAGTAAGGGAGCATGTGTTAGCTTATCTTTCAATATGACGAAGGCCTGTTGTTGTGCCTCGCCCCAAACAAAGGGAACATCCCTCTTGGTACGTTCATTCAGCGGCAATTGATCCAAAGTCTTTGACAAAACGCCTATAAAAACCAGCGAGGCCAAGAAAACTCCTCACTTGTGTGACCGTCTTGGGCTGGCCAATTCTCAATAGCTTCAATCTTGGCTGGATCCACTTCAATACCGTGATGTAACAACATAGCCAAGAAAGCAACTCGATTGGTGCAAAAGGTGCACTTCTCAAGGTTACCAAACAAACGCGTGCATCACGTAAAGCATTGAAAACAACACGTAAATGGTCCAAATGTTCCTCTAAAGATTTGCTATAAATCAGAATATCATCAAAGTAGACTACCACAAACGTCCAATGAAAGCACGTAAAACTTCGCTTCATTAATCTCATGAAAGTGCTAGGTGCATTAGTTAAACCAAACGGCATTACTAACCACTCATATAAACCGAACTTAGTTTTAAATGCTGTTTTCCATTCATCTCCTAATTTCATACGAATCTGTGGTAACCACTACACAAATCAACTTTAGAAAACATGGTAGAGCCACTCAATTCATCAAGCATGTCATCTAAACGTGGAATAGGATGACGATATCGAATAGTAATATTATTGATAGCTCTACAATCAGTACACATGTGAAGAACCATCTTTCTTAGGCACCAAAATAATAGGAACAACACAAGGGCTAAGGGACTCACGAATATGATCTCTATCGAGTAGTTCCTGAATTTGGCGTTGTATCTCCTTTGTCTCCTCTGGATTGGTTCTATATGGCGCGCGGTTGGGCAACGTGGCACCAGGAATTAGATCAATTTGATGCTCAATTCCTCTAATAGGAGGTAGTCTGGTGGCAACTCGGGAAATACGTCCTCATATTCACGCAAAAGGTTAGCAATGGTGGCAAAGGAGGCATATCCTCAAATGAAAACAAAACCTCTTTGCAGACAATTGCATAACATTGAGTATTGTTTACATCTAGTTCAGCAATATCAATTTTATTTGCAAGCATACATGGACTCTTCAAACGAATTTCAGTAGCATGTGTAGAATCAGATTTAGTGTTCTTTGGTGGTATAAAATCTGCAGCAACAATCTGATTCTCACTTTTATTTTTCTCCTCGCTTTAGCTCTACTAGCTCTAGCAAGATCATCTTTTAAAATCTGTTGAGTCATAGTTTTTAGACCTATTTTCTTTCCATCATGCATAAGAGAATAGTGGTTAGTTTTGCCATTATGAACAGATTCTCTATCAAATTGCCATGGTCTACCAAGTAACAAAGAACAAGCTTGCATAGGTACAACATCACAATCAATAAAATCAGAATATGTACCAATAGTAAAATGCACGCTGCGTTCTTGTTACCTTGATCTTGCGAGAACTCTCAAACCATTGGATGTAGTATGAATGTGGGCGTTGTCTTGTTGAAGCGCAAGCTTCTCTACCATGTCAACACCGCCAGATTACTACAACTCCCTCCATCAATGATGATCCGTATAGCTCTTTCCTTGACAACACCACCTGTTTGAAACAGGTTGTGGCGTTGATCTTGCTCAGATTTGCTCAATTGCGCACTCAACACACGTTGTGTAATTAAGCTCTTGTATTGATCAGTAGCCTCCCATTACCTCTGGCTCGTCATCATCATCGAATTGTCTCCATCTCGAGCAGAAATAAGGGCTAGTGTATCTTCATCAAGTCACTCATGGAATCGTATTCACCATCTTCTCGCACCATCATCACACGTTGTGTTGTGCACTGTCTCTCAATATGACCAAAACCCCAGCACTTGCGGCATTGTATATCCTTTGTCTTACCCGTGGAAGCCATAGAAGATGCACTACGAGCAGGAGCATTGGATGATGGTGGAGGAGCAGCTGGAAATCTTGTGGTGGCCTTGGATGTGGTAGTAGCTGGTGGCGAATAACGAGGAGGCGCTGATTGTCGGGATGTCCAAGTGGATGTGCGACCTGCAGAATTATTATTCCTCCTCCATGGTGTTTGGCGATCCTGCACTTCACGCTCAGCTTTGCAAGCAAGATGAAACAAACGAGTGATAGAATTATATTCCTTATAATCTAAGATGTGCTGAATGTCCTTGTTTAATCCACCAAAGAAACGTGCAAGCATTTGTTCATTAGATTCAACAAGACCACACCTAACCATCCCGTTTGCAATTCCTGATAATACTCTTCTACAGAATTTTTCCCTTGCTCTAAGCGTGTCAGATTCTTTAGTAAATCACGTTGATAAGTGGGAGGTACAAAACGAACACGCATAGCAGTTTTTAAAGCAGTCCAAGTACTAGGAATAGTAGTAGGATTTAAACGACAATACTCAGACCACCAAAGGGAAGCAAATTTAGTAAATTCACATGTAGCAGCACTAACACGCATATTCTCAGGATATTTTAAGCATGCAAAACGTTGTTCTACTTCCATCTCCCATGTAAGATATGCATCAGGATTATATTTACCCTCAAAAGATGGAATATTTAATTTAAGCTTTGCAACATGATCATCATCATTACGTACCGGTGGGCGAGCGTTGCGGTAGTAATGTCGGGGGCGACCAGCAGGTACCTGTGGAGGTTGTTCAACCTCCTCGTCAAACAGATCGTCGTCGTCGGGGTCGTAGTAGTACCCGTCGTCTGTCCCCAATGTCGCAGCAGCAGCCGCGGCGGAAGTCTGAGGAACGTCAGTCGCAGCAGGAGCCGCCGGGGGTGCGGCGGCAGCCGTACCAGCAGTCCGAGCCGTGATCGGAATGCGCCGTGCGCCATGTGTGGGTGCCGGTGCGGGTGCGGGCAATCGGTTCAGAAGCTCCTTGAACCGAACGTCAAGCTTGGCGTTGAAGGATTTCTCGAGTCCATCGATCTTGTCCACGGCGTTGGTGAGCTTGGTGTCAAACTCCCCTAGGCGCGTGTCCACGTCTTTAGCGGCCGTGAGCGCGGAGAAGTGGCGTGTAGTTCTTCATTCGTCATGGTGGCAGGGTTCCGAAGTATCTGTCATGGTTAGTCCTTAAAAGCACGGTATATACTACGGAATATGGTGGAAGTCACGCGCGTAATCCGTCAAGCAATATCTAAGCTCTTACAAGTTCTTACCAAACAGCAGGAAAAGGCGATGTGCAACCACGAGGATCTGGGTCCAGAGATTGAACCAAGCGATTACTAGGAGTGAAACACCGCCGCGTGGAGAGTATCTGTGGAGCTCTGGGAAGGCTTAGCAAAGGGGTTAGCAATTATCAAAACAGCGATGCAAAAGTTGAAAGAATGCTCAACGACGGTACTGTGCTGGTCCTAGGCTAGACCGTACTAGAGACGCGAGCCTAGATCACCAACGATGTCACGACGCAACACAACAAGCACTGTATGATGATATAGCACCCTGAAAAGCGATCCGAGATGCAGAAAAATAGTAGGATGGCGAGTGTCTAGAACTGATCTACGGGGTCTAAAAAGAGGTTAGCCCCCAAAAAAAATTTTCGAAATTTTTTATTTTGCTCCGGAAAGCGCGCAGGCGCCAAAAAAATATCGCTATAACGGCCGATGGAGAAAAGTGATCCCCAAAGCCGAAAACCAGTATAGCCAGAAAATTTTTTCGGAGGCGATTCCAGACTTTTTTTTTTTTTTTGCTCTCCTTCTGGACTTACGACCGGACTCTTAGCGAACACGGAAACAACAAAGAAGGAAAGTCAAAAGAAATAACTGGGAAACAGTAACTCTACTCGGACTGCATCTGGCAGAAAAACTGATCGGATCTGTGGTCGGTAGGAAGCGGTGGCGAGTATTAGGGTTTATGGTCGGGGTATATGGCGGCGAATATGGTGGCGGAATATGGTGGCGGTGATCGGCGAGTGTGGCGGTGACTATTATGATCGTAACTCGAAACTCTAAGGGACGAGACACTAAGACCAAAGAACTCGACGATGTAGACACAAATTCAACAATGCAAAACTGAAAAGATAATGCGAGGCGAGATTGGTTATGGGATGGATCTAAACTATAACCGTGTTTTGGCTTTTTCGTGGGTGATAGGTAAAGAGATCTAATCTCTGAAACAGTAAAATCTCACCGAGCAACCCGAAATCGATACCACTTGATAGGGCAAAGGTGTCCGATCTTTCGATGAGATGGAGATAATCGATTTGGTGGAGTTCGGCTTGACGATCCGACTACACGGCGACACGAGCGCCAATGCAATCGCTAGGCCAATCTCACGGAGGTTACCGATCCTGCGTGAACACGATCACGACGGCGAGGGTCTTAATTCCTACGAAATCGAGAACAAGTAAGAACCAATATTGCAATCAAGATATTGCGGATTAAGAGGAAAGCTTTATTGAAAGAGGTGGGATCCCGAATAGGTGCAGTACAAGAGGCCTGCGACGCCGAGCCTTGGCAGTTGCGACTATGGCTAACTTAATGTCTAAACAAAATCCGAGTCTAAAGGTTCGCTATGGGTATTTAAGGCGAAAAGGTGGGGTTTCGCCAGCCATGGAAGTGGTGGCGAATCCAACCCTAAAAGTCCTTTCCCTCAAATACGGACTCTAAAAAGTGGCTAATTAAAATCTGCGAAAATTACATGGGCCTGGCCCAAAATAAAGGTGTCGACACCGTATTATGCTATGGACGAATTCGTAAAGTATTGATCTTGAATATTTCGTCCAAACCTTCTTTCTTCATTATGGTGGCCTCAAAGTTCTGAAATCTTCATCCGTGGCCTTCTCTTGGATCATCACATGCTTGCTGCCATCACCATGCATGGCCATGCTCCAATGCTTGTCCCTCTCATCCATGCTTGGTCCATCATTCCTAAGAGTAAGAAACATATCTGATTTAGGCAGCATCATATTCTCATGTATGTAAGGAATAGTTCCAAGAAACGAAAGTACCTGATAGTTCAGTTGTTTGGCACGAGATCTTGTGATGGGTCCTTGTATGTGTGTTGCTGTAGGTACAACGGTTGTATCAATAGTAGGGATGTCCACATCATTTTTTGCTATTGCTGTTTTCTTGTAGTCTAGAAATCTTCCCAGTGAGGCCGTTGCTTCTCTAGTGAGTCAGCGAATTCTGGAACTTTTCCTTCCTCGAGATATTCATTGTACAATCTTTTCTTATAGTTATTGAACTGTTGGGCCATCTTCTTAAGAGCGAAACGCTTAACTTTGGACCTCATATCATCTGTGGCCTCCTTAGACTCTAAGACCGGTAGGGTGATATGGCGAATGAGCTTATCCCATAGTATGTCTTTGTATCTGTTCTCGACATAACTCATAGAATTTTTATCTCCCTTTGCTGGATTATTCCAGTTGATAATGTTGATTGGGACGTTGTCCCTAACAACAAATCCACATTGATGAATAAATGTGTTTGCGTTCTTCTGGGAAGCAACGGTTTGCCCACTGGAGAGACCTCAACAATTGTGAGATGCGCATCTTCGGGCATCCCTTTGGCCGGTCCTCGTTTACCATTTTTAAATGACTTGGTCGATGTGGAGGTCTAAAATAAGAAACAACATTCGTTAATATATATACACACACAAATCAATTAATGTATCTATCTAGTGATCAAGAGGCTTAATAATATACCTCGCCAGACTTTGTCAAGGCTGGTCAAATCATTTTCCAAGACATCATCGAAATTAAAACTAGTCTGTGCTTTGACTAGTAGAGGTTCAATCTCTATTCCCTCACCGGACTCATTTAGAAACTATGAGCCATCTTCTGTTCCACGGTCTTCTTCTCCACCCTGATCGACGAGCGCTCCATCCTAATAAGGGAGCGCACCATCCTGATAGGGGAGCGGTTCATCACCTCGTATCATATCGAATAAAGGCTCTTCACCTTCTCTACCATTGAAGTCCATAGAATAACTGCGCTATCACATAATGTGCATATATGAGTAATAAAATTATAAAACATCTCGAATGACAACAAATTATTAATACCATATAACATCTCGAATAACATCTCAAAAAACAACAAAGTAGTCATAATACATCTCGAATAACATCTCAAAAAACAACAAAGTAGTCATAATACATCTTGAATAATGACAAAGTAGTAATATCATATAAATAACAACATCTTGTCTGATAACATCGCTCAAACTCAACGTCGACTCTCGGCTCCTGAGCCACGGGATGTCACTAACCAAATAGTCGGAACCATCACCGGATTATAACTAGAGTGAGATCCCTGAACAACCTGCCAGGTATGGGGCCACCCTGGCATCCAACATCACCATATAGCGACGGATGTGCTTATCCTCCTCCCTGACATGACGTCATACCACCTCCTCGGGGGCCGGCTCCCTCTGCACATGGCCTGGACCACGTGACCTCCACCAAAGAAGATCCGGGTTGACGACGACACCCGGATTCCTCACCAAGCTACGCATCCCTGATGGTAGCACCTCCCAGTGCCAGCCTGGCGGAGCCCAGTCTCGTACAACACCGGTAGAGCATAGTACTCCCTCGCTCTGGCCAAGTCCACTACGAGGATGCGGTATGGGCATATCCTAAAGCAGGTATGGATTTGACAGAAATAATGCTAAGTAAATAATTATATTCTAATAATAGTAATAATTTCCTAAATATTAACAATAATATCCTAAATACTAACAAATATTTATATACAAATCTCTAAATATCCTAAATACTAACTAATATTATTTAGGAAAAAATACACTATTTAGGAAAAAATACACTATACACTAAATACTAACTAATATCCTAAATACTAAAAAAATATACACTATTTAGGAAAAAAGGTATTCCAGGTGTAGCGCATCACGCCGATGATAGTCCGGTTTGCCCACCATAGGCGGCGGCCGGCTTCGTTGTGGTTCACCGGGGAGGGCCGTCACCCTCGTACCTGGAAAGCTCTATTTCTCGCCGGTTAGTAAAAAAAGCATTCCAGGTGTCATAGTTTTCGGGATCCCATTGGGGATCCATCCGCTGCTCAGGCATGAGCTCGTGGTAGAAGTGGTTCGTTATGGCCTCCTGGCATGCGGAACCTTGAGGGACAAGAGGGACAGGAACCCCTCCAGCGCTCAGCATCCAGCCGGCGGACGGCCGGTAGCCCGGAGGGCAAGGGTAGCTGGAGGCGCACAGTGCCTCGGTCTCCTCGAGGGTCAGAATGGGCCAATAGGCGTTGTCCATTGTTGTGAGAGAGGAATGTGTGGATGTGTGGATAGCGATGGCGCGACCAGCCTAGATATAGAGGAAAAGGGCGGGAAAACATGGCGGGAAGCGGTGGGAAATGACGGGAAATATCTTTAGTCCCAGTTAGTGGCTACAACCGGGACTAAAAGATTCGGTCAGTGGGAAAAATAGTATAATTATTTTTATAAAACAGAAAAATAATAAAAAACTTGGTAAAAGTTTCACAAAATGATATACATATGTACATATTGATTGCATCTAAAAAACGGCTGAATGCAAAATTCAGAATACATCATATGACTTTCTTATGACACTGTGACCTTAGCCATGGAGAATCTTCATCAAGTAACATGATGCTTGGGTCATCCTTCACTACAAACGGCGGAATTTCATTAAACTTGTCATAATCTTCTGACATCTCTGTCTTGTCCTCCACTCCTACGATGTTTCTTTTTCCTGAAAGAATTATGTGGCGCTTTGGATCGTCGTTTGATGATGTATTCGTTTGCTTATATATTCTTTTTCTTGGTTTGGTAGACATGTCCTTCACATAGAAAACCTGAGACACATCGTTGGCTAGGACGAATGGTTCATTCATGTACGCAAGATTGTTGAGATCCACTGTTATCATTCCGTATATTTTGTCTACCTCAACCCCGCCCCGTGTTAGCTTGGCCCATTTACATCGAAGCAAAGGGACCTTCAAAACAGGTCCATAGTAAAGTTCACATATCCCCTCTATGTAACCATAATATGTGTCCTTTGACCCATTGTCGTTTGTTGCATCAAAGCGGACACCACTGTTTTGGTTGGTGCTCTTTTTATCTAGGACGATCATGTCAAATGTATTCCCATTTATCTCGTACCTTTGGAAAGTCCATATACTCGAAGTTGGTGAGCTGGCCAAAAAGTACAACTTATCACAAATAGTGTTGTTATTCATGATATGTGTTCGCAACCAACCGCCAAAAGTCTTCATGTGTTCATCTCTAATCAAGGAGTCATGCTTTCCCGGGTTGTTTGAGTGTACAATATTCTTGTGTTCCTTTATATACGGAGCTGCCAAGGTGGAATTATGCAGAACCGTGTAGTGTGCTTGAGTGAAAGAATGTTCGTGCCGACATATTATTGATTTCCTTCCTAGTGTGCCTTTTCCCTCAGTCTCCCCTCATGCCGTGATTCAGGAACACCAATCGACTTAATATCAGGAATAAAGTCAACACAAAACTCAATGACCTCCTCTGTTCCATAGCCCTTCGAGATGCTTCCTTCTGGCCTAGCACGGTTATGTACATATTTCTTCAAGACTCCCATGAACCTCTCAAAGGGGAACATATTGTGTAGAAATATAGGACCCAAAATGGTAATCTCGTCAACTAGGTGTACCAGCATATGCGTAATAATATTGAAGAAGGATGGTGGGAACACCAGCTCAAAACTTACGAGACACTGGACCATATCATTTTGTAACCTCGGTAGAATTTCTGGATCGACTACATTCTGAGAAATAGCATTGAGGAATGCACATAGCTTCACAATGGGCAGTCGAACATTTTCCGGTAGAATCCCCCTCAATGCAACCGGAAGCAATTGTGTCATAAGAACGTGCCAGTCATGAGACTTTAGATTCTAGAATTTTTTCTCTGCCATATTTATTATTCCCTTTATATTCGACGAGAAGCCAAAGGGGACCTTCATACTTCTTAGGACTTCAAAAAATTTCCTTCTCTTCTTTGGTAAGAGCATAGCTGGCAGCACTTAGACGTCCTTTATTTGTCTTTATTATATGCACGCCGTCTCGGTCTTTCATACCTTGCTGGTCCTGCCGTGCTTCTGGCGTATCTTTTGTCTTTTCATACACGCCCATAAAGCCTAGCAGGTTCACGCAAAGATTTTTCGTCACGTGCATCAAGTCGATTGCAGAGCGGACCTCTAGAACTTTTCAATAGGATAGCTTCCAAAATATAGATTTATTCTTCCACATGGGCACATGTTCGTCAGCGTCATTTGGAACAAATTGACCGCCAGGTCCCTTTCCAAAGATTACTTCTAGATCCTTGACCATACCAAATATATCATCACCAGTATGGCGGATAGGCTTCTTTCGGTGATCTGCCTCACTATTGAAATGCTTGCCTTTCTTTCTTGCGGGATGCCTGGCCGAAAGAAATCGACGATTCCCCAGGTACACATTCTTCTTACCTTTATCCAAATATATACTTTCAGTATCATCTAAACAATGCGTGCATGCATTATATCCCTTTTGAGTGTCCTGAAAGGTTACTAAGAGCAGACCAATCATTCATGATTGCGAACAACAATGCACGTAGGTCAAATGGCTCCTGTTTGTGCTTATCCCACATACGAACACCTTCGTCGCGCCACCACTGTAGTAGTTCTTCAACTAATGGCCTTAGATAGACATCAATGTCATTGCCGGGTTGCTTCGGACCTTGGATGAGCACTGGCATCATAATGAACTTCCGCTTCATGCACAACCAAGGAGGCAGGTTATATATACATAGAGTTACAAACCAGGTGCTATGATTGCAGGTCTTTTCTCAAAAAGGATTCATGCCATCTGTACTTAGACCAAACCTTAAGTTCCTTGCGTCATCTGCAAAGCTCGGGTACTCTCTATCGATTTTTCTCCATTGCGACCCATCAGCGGGGTGTCTCAACATCGAGTCTTTCCTGCGCTCTTCTTTGGTCCATCACAACAACTTGGCATGCTATTTGTTTCTAAACAAACGTTTCAACCGTGGTATTATAGGAGCATACCATATAACCTTTGCAGGAACCCTCTTCCTGGGGCGCTTCTCGCCCTCAACATCATCAGGGTCATCTCGTCTGATCTTATAATGCAATGCGCCGCATACTGGACATGCATCCAAATTCTTGTACTCCTCACCGCGATATAGTATGCAGCCATTAATGCATGCATGTATCTTCTGCACCTCTAGTCCTAGAGGGCAGACGACCTTCTTTGCCTCGTATGTACTGATAGACAATTCATTATCCTTTAGAAGCTTCTTCTTCCAAATTTTCAGTAGCTTCTCAAATCCCTTGTCAGATAAACCATTCTCTGCTTTCCATTGTAGTCATTCCAGTGTGGTACCGAGCTTTGTGTTGCCATCTTCGCAATTTGGGTATAACATTTTTTTGTGATCCTCTAACATGCGCTCCAACTTCTTCTTCTCATTTTCATTTTCGCATTCACTCCGTGCATCAAGAATGGCCTGACGAAGATCATCAGCAGTCTCATCTAATACCCGTTCTTCACCTTCTTCTTGTTCATTGTCTTCTAGTGCAGTACCACCGTATTCAGGAAACATTGGATAGTTATCATCGTTCTCTTTTTCTTCGTTGTTTCCATCATAACCCCGCTTTCTCCATGATTTGTCCAAAAAATATAGCCGAACATGAAACCTGAGTGAATCAGGTGGATGTGAATGGTCTTGGATGAAGATTAATCCTTCTCACTCCGACAGACACGACACGGACAACACATAAAACCATTCCGCTTGTTTGTCTCAGCCAAATCGAGGAAAGAATGCACGCCTTTAATGAACGTGTCAGACATTCGGGGAGCGTCGTACATCCATTCTCGGCTCATCTGCAGTATAATTAAAATTTTCTATCATATAAAAAGTTTGGATCATTTTTACTACAATTACTTTTACATGCACTAATTTTTGAATTAAGATTTTCTATCATATTAAAATTTTACATGCACTAATTTTTGAATTGGACAAAACTGTTAACATAAAAATGTTGACTATTTAATTATTGCTCTAGTAGTGAAAACCTTATTCAATTCTGAGATCCGAAACTCTTAAAATGCACATCTCAACTTTCAGTAGCTTTTTGTATAATCAAACTATGCTTAAAATTACACATCTAAAATTCCCTCTACACTTCTAAGCATGAAATCCCTCATTCTAGTTCTAGAGCATTGAGCTAAACTATAACAATAAAAGATGAAAGATTGAAGTTGCTAACCATTTTAGAAGCTTGGATTGATAGATGATGCCACCAAATCTTGACAAAGCTTGGATTGAAAGTTGCCACCAAATTGGACAAAAAATGAGGATGAACTTGAGCTTTTCCTTGAAGAAAATGGCCATGCTTTTAGGCTAGGTCGAAGAGGCCATATATAGTGGTAATATATTGTCCCGAGTGGAAAAAAGAATCCAGACTAGAGGTTGATCTCTATTTCCGGGTGATTACAAGAACCCAAACTAAATATAGCCATGGGTCCCACAGGTGCTCTAGTCCCGGCTTGTGTTACAAGCCGGGACTAGAGGATGCCCATGGACTAGGACTAGTATGTGGCGCCATCTAGGCGTTGCAAACTTCACAAACCGGGACTAGTACTAAACACTAGTCCCGGTTTGAGACAGGGCCAGGACTAGAGGCTGGAGCAGCAAAAAACGAAAGGTCATTTTTCTACTAGTGATCTAATACCAATTCTATATTCTTAGTGGAGATAAAATCTATATGGCGGTTAGGGCACTACCAGTATTCGCTGAATCTGTTACATTCCTAGCTATAAGCAATCAAATGTTAGACTATGTTTTTTCAAACTGATTAATCCTTTATGTTTTTTCAACCAAATGCACGCTGAATTTGTTACATTCCTAGTGTGCCATATGTTAGGAATTGGCACTTGAATGCATTATTTTTACGTACTCCCTTCGATCCAAATTAATGAACTCATATTTGTCAAGATTCGGATGTATCTAACACTAAAACATGATAAGATACATCCGAATCTAGACAAATTTAAATCTATTAATCTGGATCAAGGAAGTACTAGTATTCGTGTGGAGTTCCTGAACTGAACTGTGGATTAATTCCAGGTCGATCAGGTCGTGTTGGACGCACTGTCCTACTTGTTGGAAGGTGAGTCGGATTTGTGCCCAGTACGCGTACATGAGTTGTAATGGAAATATATATACACTTATAAATTGAGCAGCCATAGAACTTTATCAAGTCCTTTCCATGTTTTTATGGTGTCCACGCCACACGGGCGTCAAGCTACCTGTAGATGGCCCATCGATATATAAGATCCTCCAGACATCTAAAGCCAATTATTCTCGGTGCATATAAAAGCTACATGTCGGTTAATTAGGGCAGCTGTACTATTAGGGGTAGTCATTTAGTTCTCTTGATCCATCATGAAATGGAGATATTGCCCTCAGTTTCCTCCAACATCCTGTGCTGCTCCTAGAGTGTCCTGGGACATCCGTTGGCAGTTAGGGTAGGTCCCAAGTGGGCACTGGTGGTCATTGCTAGGAGGCCCATTCCTTCCGTCGGTGCCGGACATCAGATTGCGCATTTCCTTGATCTGCTGCCTAGTTGGAGCCTGATCAGGTTCATGCTTTGCCACATTCCTTGGCATGCAGGTGCATAAATTGATAAAAATCAGGCCAACAACCATGATCACGCCGAGCTTCATCATGGATGTATGTATTTCTGTAGAATGGGAAAATTAGTTAGGAATTAGGATAACTACTGGGAGATAAAGCTCTTTGAAATGTAAGAAAGAGTACTTATAGGAGGACACGATAAATTATCTGCAGATGAGCTGAACTCAGTGGTTTTTGTACAGCTTTCTCTAGTAGAGAGGACACGATAAGTGTGATGTGATAAGCTACTTATAGGAGGTAAGAGTGAATGTTTCCCTCTTTGTTTGTTCAAATATAAAGATCTATCCTGGAAAATGGATTCTGCACTAATTGGAGATTGTGGGGGCAAATGGTGGTGGGGGTGAAAACTACTTCCCCAATGAATGACTTCAAAGTTAAGATAAACGGATACACTCAATTTATGTACTGTTTAGGACACAATCTAGAAAATTTACATGGGAGTTCTATATTGCTGTTTTCAGCTATCATCTCCAGTGGTAAAATGCCACTTGTGATTTGAATAATGATACAATAATGGATGTGATTTTCAGACGTCTTGTCTAAAAAAGATGGTGGATTAGGTTTCTACATTTTCATTTAACCTAAGGCCATTATCAAAATAAATCATTTAACTTCTTTTCGCATATTGGCGTAAAAATATGGACACCTAAATCCAAAAATAATAAGTAGGCTTGATAATATTTGAAAATAAATAGCTGTAGTATATGAAAGATCGCTACAATTCGTTTCATATCTCATCTTACTAAATAGAGATACACATAACAACAATTCAGCTAGCTAGAAAAGCATACTAAGAGCTACATCCTTTGCATCTCTTGTTTTATTTTTATGAATCGGGAGAAAGCTTTATTGGCTAAGGAGGATGACTACCGTCATGTCAGGAGAAAGTTTTATTAGCATTTCTTCCATCCTGCATGATTGCAAATTTCGCTCCAAGAGGCGCAAAAATAGAATGAATGACAATCCAAGATGAATGGCCTTGACGTATTTTTTGAAGCCCACGGGATCAGGTAGATCCCTCGAATAGACGATGATGAGAAATCATGGTTGGATGGTCCTGAAGATACACCATTTTGTTCATTCTGCATGAACTACATATCTTGCTGAGATCTTCATCACAAAAGGTAGATGGCATAGTATTATTTAAGAGGATACACAATTCACAAAAAATACAACAAGTCGAATAGGTGGTATATTGCCTCAGTAAGTCTAAGAGGGTTGTATGAGATCTGTATTAGGTAAGGGAATTCACACTTTGCTTTTGATTGAATATACTTTTTCCCGCTTTACCACACATTATTGTATGAGCTTCTAGAGGAGTATATCTATGGAGGGAGTAAGAAGAAACACTCAATCTCTCATAACGCTAACTACTTTCATTCCCCTGAAGGTAAAATATTGTACAATCTTGCAAGTGTTCATTGGTATTGCTTAGACAAAACATAAAGTCTCACAATTTATGTAAATTAACCTGTCATATATCAGCTGCAAAAGAAATCACCCACTTTCAGTTGTCTTCTATCCTTTATTGGTGGAGAATCATGTTTTCACCACAGAAGATTTACCTTGAATAATTCAAATGCAACATCACCACTTTTATCTCCTATAAGTAGCGCATCATCTTAATGTCTTCTCACCTACGAAGAGAAGGTGAATGAAACATCTTTAGTTGCAACTTCAGCATTTTTCCTTAGTTGGTGATTATTTAAAATCTTATGTGAAGCAATACATGTGCTATTTGAAAAAAGTACTTGCCACATCGGTAGACTTACATATGATTTTTATATAGGTTGCGTTCAGCGATACTCAATGACTAACGTAGGTATGTTTCTGTTTTAGGGCCTGCAGGAAGTATCAGAAATGAAACTCATTGTGTCTCTGATCATGGCGATGGTTCTTATCAATTCATGCACCTGCATTCGTCCAATGAACCTTGCAAGGAACACTTTTGCTTCGGTCCCCCCTCCTCCACTACAGGAAAGAACTAAGGCACCGATGGCCGGCCGGCTACGTCGACGGCCAAAGGTCGGGGCCGTCGGCGTAGCTGCCTTCCCTGGCCAGCCGACCAGCCCGGCCGTCGGCGTAGATGACGGTGCCGAGGGAAGCCCTCGGCGTAGCGTGGCCGTCGGCGTAGTAGCGAGGTCTGTGCCGACGGTGGCCCTCGGCATAGATATAGCCCTCGGCGTAGCCCAGACCAGACACGGCGACGGAAACGGCGTTAGGCAGCCAAGTTGTGCCGACGGCCTGGCCATCGGCACAGCTCTTTGGAAAATTTTGTTTGGTCTATGCCGACGGCTAAGCCGTCGGCATAAGCCTCCATATTTTTTTCCTTTTTCATTATTTTTTGAAAAATCATAACTAAATCATTCTAATTCAAAAAAATACAAATAATATATCAAAATTTGCAGAAAAATAAGATCTATCTATCTACACTCAAATATTAAACATTTATAAACAAAAATTAAGTGAAATATAAAACATTATATATAGTTTAAAACGGGCATTATAAATTTAAAAACGATACAAACAATGTGAAACCTTCGCGTGGTGTCATATTATGTGACATAGTTAGAAGCAAAAGTATCAAACTTGGTATATTGATTATGTCTCAAAAAAACCTTCACAAAATGACCTATCTCGTTCGAGGTTTCTTGGCTTTCGGGTCAAATGACCAATTTTATGGCTAGAATGAAGGCATAGTTTGTGATAATGTGTCCATATTATGCATAACTGTGCATCATGTGATGGCGAAAAAAGTTTTAGGAGGAAGTTTTTCTTTTCGTCGCACCAAAAAGCCGTTTTCCATTTTCCGAGTGCAAAAAACGGACGGTTTTGTAAAGCAACCACCAAATGGCTAATTTAAAAATGCTACCGTCACATTTTTCAAAAATACTAGACCACCTTACATGGATAATGTCATAACTGGGGGATCTTAAACATTTTCGTCTATCCCTGGTAAAAAAGATAAATTCCTATCGAATCAGTAGAAAGTGGGTTAGATATGAGCTACAGGTACATGATCGGATCCTCATGATTTTTTATAAAAATAATTTTTAGGTTCAAAATATATTGTTTCATCATAGATCCACTTCAAGTTTAGCGAGTCTCAGCCCCGAGCTAAGAATCTTCATGCCCGTCCTTCGACAAAGTATAATGATTGTTTAAAATGGGCATTATAAATTCAAAAACAACCCAAACAATGCGAAACCTTCGCGTGGTGTCATATTATGTGACATAGTTAGAAGGAAAAATATCAAACTTGGTATATTGATTATGTCTCAAAAAAACCTTCACAAAATGACCTATCTCGTTCGAGGTTTCTTGGCTTTTGGGTCAAATGACCAATGTTATGTCTAGAATGAAGACATAGTTTGTGATAATGTGTCCATATTATGCATAACTGTGCATCATGTGATGGCGAACAATGTTTCAGGAGGAAGTTTTCCTTTTCGTCGCTCCAAAAAGCCGTTTTCCATTTTCCGAGTGCAAAAAACGGACGATTTTGTGAAGCAACCACCAAATGGCTAATTCAAAATGCTACGTCACATTTTTCAAAAATATTAGACCACCTTACATAGATAATGTCATAACAGGGGATCTCAAACATTTCTGTCTATCCCTGGTGAAAAAGACAAATTACTGTCGAATCAGTAGGAAGTGTGTCAGATATGAACTACAGGTACATGATCGGATGCTCATGATTTTTTACAAAAATCATTTTTAGGTTCAAAATATGTTGTTTCATCATAGATCCACTTCAAGTTTAGCGAGTCTCAGCCCCGAGCTAAGAATCTTTATGCGTGCTGTTTTAAACGGGCAAATGAAATTATGATAAGAATCACGACATAGTTTGTGATAAGTTGATATTGATATCATATTTGGATTCCTGTCATTTTTCTAATCAATTTAGACATATTATTTGCCAAATTTCAATTTACAGATTTAAAGATATTAATTATTACATATTAAATAAAAAATACAAAATAAAATAAAATAAAATCATTATATTTTATTTGAATTCAATAATAATTTTAGTTATTTATTATTGTTTACTTAAATAATTGCTTGTAATTTCAAAAAATACAACCATGTGACATAATGATATAAGAGTTAATATAATTGATATCATAGTAATTACAATAATGTGTAAATTGATTTGCGGAAAGAGATTCTGAAGGAACGAGGAAGTTAAGCATGCTAGTGTTGGAGTAGTGCTAGGATGGGTGACCGATTGGGAACTTTGACTAAGACTGCAATTTAATCAATTATTAACTATAAATAGTGTTAAAATGATCAAATCGAGAGATTAATGAATCAAACAATTCAAAGACAAAAAAAATTTAGAAAAAAATTTAAAAATATTTTAGGCTATGCCGACGGCCAGGCCGTCGGCGTAGCTCCCTTACTGTGTCGGCGGCTTGGCCGTTGGCGTAGCTCCAGGCTGGCTCGTTATCGGAGACGGCCGTTGCCTGACACGCGGGGCCCACTGGAAGACGCTGTGCCGAGGGGGAGGGGCTATGCCGACGGCCACGGAGTTGTGCCGACGAGGAAGTACGCCGAGGGGGCTACGCCGACGGCCACTGTCGGCACAGCCTATGCCGACGGCAATTTGGCGTTGTGCCGACGGCAGCCGGCCTTCGGCGTATCAATTCTTTCCTGTAGTGAGCTCCTTCCTCCTTCTTTTCAAACTTTGACAAACAAAAACTCGATACCGATTGTTTAGAGGACCGTACGAACCCACCGGAAGTATATGAAAGAGCATTTTCCTATTCCTCTGATTTTGATGTTTGATAACAACACACTTATCGGTTTAACTGTGTGCTAAGTTTATCACAGGACTGATAAGAGGTGGCACAAATAATGGCATATCAATTCCCCTTGCAAAAACCTCTGTGTCAACCGGTAGTACCGGAACTACGACCGGTACTACCGCTTGACACCGGTACTACCGGTTCCAGTACCGGTTGGCACTGACCAAAGCTGAGAAAGGTGTGTGCTAGTCAGTACCACCCGGTACCACGGAGCGGCACTACCGGTCCAACCGGTAGTACCGCTTGGTACAAGCGGTACTACCGCTTGAGACGGTCGTACCGCTCGGCAGTACCGGGGCATACTGACTAGCACTCACCCCTCTCCGTTTGGTCAAGACCGGTACTTGGACCGGTACTACCAAACCGGTAGTACCGGTACTACCGCTTGGGGGTAGTACCGCAAGGGCGATACCGCCCAAAACTGAAGAATGCTGAAGAACTGGAGCACCTCCGGTACCTGGTCCGGTACTTGACCGGTAGTACCGCTTGAGTACCGGTACTACCGGTACATTAAATGCTCCAACGGCCATATTTCGTGGAGGGGTATAAATACCCCTCCACCTACCTTGGGACAAATTGCTCAGTTCATTAAAGTCAAAGACCACCATTGGAGTCCATTGGAGCCACCCAAATCTTCAAGATCTCCTCATCCCACCACCCAAAGTCCTTGATCTTTGGGGAATCGAAGGAGGAGGCCCCGATCTACTACTTCACCAAAAGAGATCTTCATTTCCCCCTCATTTCATTGAGGGCCCCTTTGCTCTAGTGTTTTCTTGGAAACCCTAGTTCTTGTTTTGGTTCTTACAAGCTTGTCTTTGGTTGCTTTGACAGCTTGCTTGTATTTGGGAGCCTCCGATTAATTTGTGGATGTGTGCCCCAAACTTGGAACGGTGCCGGCTTCCACCTTGAAGGTTGTCGATATAGTGGAAGGTGAATCGATCCCGTTGGGGTGAGATTCATCGGAGAACAAGGGAGGCCTCTCGTGGCGTTGGTGGTTTAAAACCACCCCCTCTCCAAACTTAGACGTACTTCCCTTTAAAAGAAAGGAACTACGGAAAACAAATGCTTGTGTCTCCGCGTCCACTTTTCGGTTACTTCTATCCTTTACCGTACCTTACTTACTTGTTACTACTTTGTGTTGTGGTAGCCCTTGCATAATTGTCATATAGGTAAATTCACCATAGTTGCATTATCTAGAGAATTTATCTTATTGTCAAATCTTAATTTGAAAAAGAAGAAAATTTGAAGTAGCACTTATTCACACCCCCCCCCCCCTCTAGGTGCCCATACGATCCTTTCAGTATATATGGTTCTCTTATACGTATACTCACCGTACACGTATACTCATATGCCTGCAGACTTCGAAAATCGGAAGTTATATAACAGCAACAAAAAAAATGACATGCAAAGACGTAGATCGCAATAATAAGAGGTGGGATCAGCCGTCCGGAGCGTGGATTATACCCGGTTCGACCGAGTACACATATACAGAGATATACATGGCCTCGATATGGGTTTCGACGGGTCAAAGAAATAAAACGGCCCAAGAAGCTTAAGTTTAGGGGGGGGGGGGGGGACCGAAGCACACCTTTGCAAGGAATGCAATGCAAGTGAAGGGCATGCGCAAACTGATTTCTAGTTCTACTGATGGAAGGAGTGCCCCTGCTGGTGAGGAAATACATCATGTATGTTCACTAGGGAACTATCCCTGCCAACGGATGTTCAAGAGTTCCAAGGGAACTACAGAAGGCGATGGAAATTAACTCTCAATATCATCGTCATGGCAAAAAAACTGAAGACGAGTTCTCGTGTAAGATCATGTATGTCCTAGTGCTTGCTATATGCACATTGTATCTTGTTTCTACGCTGTTCACGTTGATGTATTACTCTCTTTTCTTTACTTGCATCGTTGTGTATAAACTCACATATTTATAAATAAAAGTCCCTATTATCTTATGGTACTACATTGCTCATCTTGTATTTGGAGTAAATCATCTTGAATGACAGATCAGTAAAATGAGACAAAGCATTTGTTACAGGCCTCAGATGTGAGAAATTAAACACGTACGTTCTTGATCGAGTCTAGTGTGTACCATCAAATCCAAATGATAACAAGAATCATGTGTTCTCCATATTTCTGAGTGCATATCTACTACATGAATATAAGTACCCCGTGTTCAATCTAAACTGAAATTAACGGAGCAATACGAATATATTTGTATTGTTACAACCATTAACTAATATATTGACAGTTTACTATTAGCAATATCCTTGACCAATGGCATAGGAATTAAATTACACTCTGAAATATTTGACATCGAAACTGAAAATTACACCTACTTTGCGAGTGATCTCGTATCAATGCCAGCAGGAAATTTGGCTTACGAAATAAACTATATATGGCTATTGTCTGAAATAATGATAGATCCATCACTACTGGAACAAACAGCGACGCCGAGGGAAATTTCAAGGCCAAGGGGGAAATGTCGGGGCCCTCGACATAGCTCGCATGGTGCCCACGGCTGGAAAAACACCGTCAGCATAGATGAGCAACACCAAGGGGGACCGTTGGTGTAGAATGACCTTCGGCATAGATAGAGCAACGCCGAGGGCCACCCTAGGCATGGGCTGGACATAGGCACAACACGCGTCACAACGTGCACTAGCGACCACCGTTGGAAAGACAGTTGACGGTGCAGGGAAATGT
This sequence comes from Avena longiglumis, assembly GCA_030063025.1. Classification (NCBI taxonomy): domain Eukaryota; kingdom Viridiplantae; phylum Streptophyta; class Magnoliopsida; order Poales; family Poaceae; genus Avena; species Avena longiglumis. Next base: position 21,739,944 of record CP125974.1, read on the forward strand.
TGAGGGGGTTGCCATCGGCGTAGCTCTGCATACGGCAAATTAATGGCGCATAGCAAAGCCGAGGGGGTTGCCGTCGAATTTTCTTGACCTGTCACAAGCACGCACCTGAGCATAGCAATGCTGAAAGTAACCCCCTTGACACCGCTCCACCTACGCCGAGGGTAACCCCCTCGGCATTGCTCCTTTTTCCATTTTACTGCCCCCTTTGATTTCATGAATATATATATATATATGTGATTTAAATATGTTTGCATTTGATTTTCTGGTAGCATAATACTTTTAATTTCTAGTAATATATCACATATATAGAACGAGATAAAATCATTATTTTCACCTTTTTGAATTTGTTATGCATGTTTTAAAACATGGTGAAAATGGAGGGCCTGATCGTCCTCGTCTAGGGGTGGAACCTTGCAAAACAATTCGGTGCATCTCTGATAAAATAATATATTGTGAACATAAAAATGATTTTATGAGAGAAACCATGAGCATTAGATCATATAACTGCAGTTTATATCTGACACACTTCCTATCGATTCTACAGACATTTGTCTTTTTCACGAGGGGTGGACCGAAAGGTTTAAGATACCCCAATTGAGACATTGTCCATTGAAGGTGGCCTAGTATTTTTGAAAAATGCGGTTGTAGCATTTTGAAACTTTCATTTGGTGGTTACTTCACAAAACACCTTGTTTTTCGCACTCGAAAAATGGAAAATTGATTTTATGTGCGTTGAGAAGGAAAACTTCTTCTGATAAAATTCTTCGCCATTTCAAGATGCACATGTGTACAAAATATGGACACATTATTACAAACTATGCCATGAATCTAGCCATAACATTGTTTGTTGGGCCTGAAAGCCATGAAACTTCGTACATGATAGCTCATTTCTGAGAACACTTTTCCAAGATATTTGTGATATTTAAAGTTTGTTAATTTTCATCAATACTATATCATATAAAATGACACCTGATGACCCACAAGAATAGGGGGTGTATCTTAGTACTTTCGATAAATAGGAGTGTCGAGCCCCACAAGGAGCAGAAGGTGTTGACTAGTGGTTTGGAGCAGGAAATCTCTATAAATACTTAGCAAACGGATTTTTAGGGGTTTTTGATAAAGCAGGAAAATAAAGTGCAAGTAAATAAAGACAGTAAATAATTACAACAAGTGGCCTAATCCTTTCTTAGCAAAGGACAAGCCGATGCTAATACTTAGGAGGACCAAATGTTCTCGAGGACACATGGGAATACTATCAAGTGCTTTCATTTGATATAGTTGATTAACCCTCTTTGGTTTGATAAGTGTTGTGTGGGTGAACCTGTGCTAATATACTGACCTTACTTGGACTAATACATACTTGTGTTTAAACCCCTTGCAAGCATCCGCAACTACAATAAAGTAATTAAGACAAAAAGCTAACCATAGCCTTAAACTCTGATAGCCTACACTCCCTTGTGCAAAGGTTTCCTAACAGGGGTTCAATTTTCTGTCACTCTGGCAACCCCACGATTAGTAGCCAAGTACACAATGCATTCCCCTAGGCCCATAAATGGTGAAGTATCATGTAGTTGACGTTCACATGACACCACTAGAAGAATAGCACCACAACTCAAATATTAAACCATTAAATAATACCTCAACACAATTCCACTACTAACAACATGAATTCTCCCATGTCCTTAAGAACTAAACGAACTACTCACGAGACATCATATGGATCAAGATCAGAGATGATATGATGATGAATAACAATCTGAACATAGATAATAATTCAATGGTTCCACTCACAAGCATCAACTACAAAAGTAATCAACACCTGAAAAGTTTCCCCTAAGAACTATGCAAGATTCAACACAATTGTTACAATGGGATGGAGTGATGATGATGGTGCTGGTGGAGATGGTGGTGAGGATGATGATGATGATCCTGATAAAGTCTATCTTGATGACGGTGTTTATGGCGACAATCTCCCCTCTCCGGGAAGGAATTTCCCCGGCAGAAATCTTTCTGCCAGAGAGCTCTTTCTCTCTCTGTAGTTTCCGCCCCGCAGAGGCAGCGGAAACTTTCTGTGGTCGCTCCCCGAACTTTAGGGTTTCGGGAGGAAGATATAGGTGAAAGGGCAGAGCAGGTGACGAGGTTTAGTCTCGTCAATGCCCATTGTTATGGACTTGGGTTTTGGAGAAGATGGGGATGCTGGAGATCGCGGAACGGTTAGCAAACAAGCAATACGGGACACGAGGTTTACCCAGGTTCAGGCCCCCGGAGGGAAAACCCTACTCCTGTTTGTCTGCTCTTGATTACGGCGGAACCAAAGGTTACAAGGGTGCGCAGATGCAATCTGGCGTGGAGGTGTGTATGCGAAAGTATGAGAGAGAGAGAGAGAGAGAGAGAGAGAGAGAGAGAGAGAGAGAGAGAGAGAGAGAGAGAGAGATCTAGGTCGTGCCTTCCTGGCCTTTATATAGACTTAGGCAGGTCCCGGGCATAGTCCTAGTCGGTTACAAGTTCTGGGGTTTTACCCCTTTTGAATTTCCTATCTACTCTAATCTTGCTCTCCAAGGATCCGAAGGCGTCATGGGCCTTGGCCACCCGAAAGTATTTATGGGTCGGCGTATATTTGCCGTGGGCCTTCCTTGGGCTGGACCAGGTATGCTGAGATCATGTACCCGCGGGGTATAACCATGTCAGTAGCCCCCGAGTGATCAGTCGAATCGTAGATTCGGCTGAGGACTCTCAATCCTTCAGGTGCGGCTATGTATTTCAATAGTTCATGTGTAGGGATTGTTGATGCGTGTGTCTGACTCACCCGACGGATCAGGATCAGTTAACTGTCTTAGGACGAAACAACACGATCTTCTTCAGGCTTGAGTCCCTCAACTCGAACCTGTAACATATGCTGGCGTAATTCGACTCAGGCCGTGGAGGACTTACAGGATTGGAATTCCAGTGAATTTAATTGATGTACCCAACGCGTCTGTCGGGATTTTTTCATCGCGCCTGTTAGCACGGATTTTTACTAGCAGAGCGCAGTCATGTGCGTTGTCAAGCCATCAGATGATATATGTAGGTCTTATCTTTGTGTCGTAGACACAGCATCCAAATGTTTATCACCGTGGAGGTGTTTCAGGTGGCCAAGCAGGACATTGCCCACTTAGCGTTAATTAGGGCAGAGTTGCCAAAAAGTTTTTTTTTGCATACTGATCCGAAGGATCGCAGTCGAAGAATTCATAGAGTGCGCGACCAGCGCTCCCTATGGGAGTAGCCCCCAAGTGTCTGTTCGAGTCGTAGACTCGAGCGGAGACTTTTAATTCAGCCGTTTGTTCAGTATCGGGTCCGTAGGACACAATTTTTTTTTGGATGCTTAAATCCATCCTCCCTATGGGAGTAGCCCCCGAGTCCATAGTGGAGTCGTAGTCTCGACGTAGGACTCGAAGAAATAGTTCAATGCTGGAACATGTTGTTCATTCTTCGGGTGCGCGGCCAGCGCTCCTGATAGGAGTAGCCCCCGAGTAATTGGTCGAATCGTAGATTCGAGTGAGTACTCTTAGCTTTGAAGCCGAAGAAATTGTAGCTGGTGCTAGTGTAGCTTTTGATGACGTCAGTGCTGACGATCGATGACCTCAAGCGCCTGCTGCGCTAGAGATGACTTGACTGGACGAACATGGGTCCCACTGTCTGACCTTGAATTGACCGGTCACGCGCGGCGTGGAGATAATTACGGCGTCGCCTCGATTTCCGCGCGTAGTGGACGGCGTGTTGGCGACGGTTCGTTGCGATGCTGACACGTGTATGGCCAGATTCTGCCGTTGGCGTTAGGTCTTCTCGATGGACGGTTGTCGTGCATCGTCTTCCTCTTTATAATCATTGGGGAAAAGTTCAGTTTGTTTTCACCGCATCTATTCTCGTTTTCACTGCTTCCTTGTTCTCTGAGAGTTCTTGTTGTGCGCTGGAATATCCCTTCACATTTCCATCTTCCATCCTGCGCTCTCGCCACCGGCGCCGCCGTACCACGATGGGGAAGTCGAAGAAGGCTTCATCTGCAGTTGGTACCAGCGCTGCTGGAGGGAAGAAGAATGCCGCCGCTACCCGTGTCACCGACGGTGGCTGGCGGCGATCGGAGACGCGGGAGAGTGATCTCCGCAAGCCATGCGGGGCCGATCCCGAGATAGGAGGCCGTCAAACTCCTGTGCAATGAGGTAATCCCGTCCCCCGCTGGGTATCGGGTTATGTTCCTTGCCTTTGTCATTCATGGATTTTTCCTTCCCGATCCGACTTCCTTCATGGACTGCTTTTTCTGTACGGTGTCCAATTGCACCATCTTTTCCCCAATTCTCTTCTTCACATTGCTTGTTTTATCACGTTCTGCGAGTGTTGGCTCGGTATTTAGCCACACTTTCGCCTCTTCCGGAAACTTTATTCCGTGAAGAGGCAATCCGGTTCGGATGGTGTTTATCCCATTGGTGGTTGCATCATCTCCCTTAAGCCCAATCTGCTTTTCTTTTCTTTTTCCATGTCCGAATCTGTTCAGTACTAGCGGAGGAGATGGTTTTATATCCTCCACTCCGTAGTGCCTGGGCAGGATTTTGGTCTTGCTCCTTTCGACCCGTCCCAAAAGATCGAGCCGAAAAGGTCCTGGAAAAACAAGATCTTGGATGGCGAGGTGGCAGAGATAGAGGCTCTCTATCGTCGGGTGGAGGATCTCCAGTTGATTCCGGACAAGGAAGTGAACGGTGTGGATATCATCCGCACTTTTCTCGAGCGTCGGGTGCAGCCACTCCAGGCTAGGGCGCACCCGATGTTCCTTTATGTTGTCCGGCGTGATCCGACGAGGGTTTCGACTAAGAAAATCTCCCAGGGAGATCTCGATAGGGCCCTTCGTTCGCTGCTGAAGTTCAAGGCTGGAGAGGATATCCCGGGGAAGTCGCTGACTCCTCCGTTTTCTTCTTCGCTTCCTATTCCACAGGTGTAGATCCATGCGCGTAGCGCTATTTTTCGACTGTGTTGTATTTGTGTTTGTTTGCTAACAAATTGTTCTTCTCTTGTGCAGATCTTCAAAGTGCCGGGTATGTCGCCTCCATTACCCGAAGTATATCCGGATGCTCCAGATAATGATGTGGTGGATTCCATGTCCGAGCTGCCATCGGCGCGGTCTCCGGCTGAAGAGGCCAACGAGTCGAGTGAGGACCACACTCGCAAACGATCACGGAGCTCCAACGAGTCTTCGGATGCTTCGACTCCTCCGACTCCTAGGAACCCACTGTGTCTTGAACGTCACAGTGGTGGGCATGGAGGCTCTTCCTCTCCGATTCCTGCCCTTCCCGTGCGGGCTGTAGCGCCGCACCCGCCAGTGAAGCGGAATAAGGAAGAAAAGAAGGAAGAGAAGAAAGAGGAGAAGAAGGTCCGGAAGACCCCTCCTGTCTTCAACTTGAGCGAGCTTGACTCGTAAGTTTCCTCTGCACTGCGTTTTCTTTACTGTTTACTTTGTACTTTTACTAATTTGTCCGTGTGCAGGAACTCTTCTAACGACTCCTCTAGCGATGGTGCTCGGGAGATGATGGGGGAGTCGAAAGTCGCGTCTCCTCCTCCTCAGACGGTGGCTACCTCTGAGGGCGTTGCTCCGAACCCTCCTCCGCATGAGGTTCAGGTGGTTGCGCCTCAGAATTTTGCTAGCGGACCTTCGGCGTCGCCATCGGATCATGTAAGTAGTTCTGTCTCCTGCCACGGGGGGAGCCCCCGAGCATCTGTAAAAGATTTTTCTTGTTTTGTTCTTCCTTCGAGTCTCGGGGGGCGCCCCCGAGCGTTTTCGTGTGTGTATTTTGCTTCTATTCTTTTTTGTTGGGCGTAGCCCCCGAGTACTTTTCCTGACTAGTAGGTCTTCTTCCTGCAGCCTTTTGTGCAGGATGCTAAGCGACTGGTGCAGGAGCACCTAGTGCTGGAGGCCAGCCTCAAACAGCTTCAAGGTGCTGTTATGCCTTTGATGTTTGCTTCTTCGTGTATTCTTGTCCTGTTATCTGACGCTTGTATTTTTGAATGCAGAGGAGCATAAAACCTCCCTTCATGCGATTAATGCTCTAAAAAAGAGCCTCGGTCAAGCGGAGAAGAAGGCCGAGGTCGCCGTTGGTGCGAAGGTGCGCCTCGGTGGAGCCGCTCTGCGGCCGAGGCTAAGGCGCGCTGCGGGGAGGCCACGGACCGCGAGGAGCATCTTGCCCTTCGCGGCTGCGTGAAAGAGAGGTGGTGGCAAGCTCATGGCGGCCGCCAAGGCTGTTTCAAGTAGTATCTTCACTTGCATATTTTTTTGTTTTCTTGTCTTTCTTCTGCGGTGCTTTGTTCATTCCTTCTCTTTATTGTCTCAGATGCCGCGGGCATCGAGTTTGACCGCGGTGCTCTGGAGCACGGAAGTGCTCTAGATGATGCTACCGCAGCGGTCGAAGATCGCTGCAGCACCGTCATCAGCTCGCTTGCCAAAGCCAAGGAGGTCCTTGGGGGCTTCTACAAGGAGCTTGTCCCCAAGGGCGCGGCCCTTGATTATGTTGATTCCCTGGCGGAGGCACTGTCAGCCGAAGCACCTGCGGTGTACAAGCGCAAGCAGAAGGGCATGGCGCATCCGTTGGGCTGGCGATGGCTTTGGCGACTGGAGCGGAGCTAAACCTTCCCTAGATCACTTCCCGGATGCCGACGACTGCGGATGGATCCGAGGTAGCCTTCTCTACCTATTCTGCTGCTGTAGCGCGTACTCGGCCAGCAGAAGGTGGGCCAGGGTGGCCACACCCCCTGGTGGCGCGACATAGGGTGGCCCGCGCCTGGGGGTGTGGGCCCCTATGGCCCAACTCTGCCTCCCCTTCTGGCTTCCTTCGGCTTCTGGAAAAATAGAGTTTTCTGTGTATTTTCTGGTATTTTTCTGATCTTCGCGAAAATTGCATCTAGACACCACTTTTTCCATCAGAATCCTGACTCCGGCAGTTCAACCTCGAAGAATCATCCAACATGCAAAAATAGATGAAATGACATAAGTATCACTTCTTAATAAGGAATATATCAATGAATAACAACAAATTATGATATAGAATAGTGGTGCAAATTGGACGTATGAACTCCCCCCAAGCTTAGACCTCGCTTGTCCCCAAGCTAAAATTGAGCTTAGTAAACATGTCCACAGGTTTATGGAGTGAAGTTTCAATAAAAAGAATACGAACAAGAAGCATCACACTTACCAATACACAACTCATAATAGAAAGCAACTCGCCATTATACAACTTAAGTTGCAACGAGCATGGGAGTCACAATAAAGATGCATAAAGATAAATCATAATTAGGAATGGCAACTTTGTTCTTGGTCAGAGAACAGTTGACAAATCAGTTTTCAAGCAAAGCTTTTGTAAAGAAGTTTGTAACAGGGGTCCTTTTTGGTCAAACATAAAAGGCTTTTCACAATGATGGCTTTTAAAGTAATACTCATTCAGATAAGAGTCTTGTGCAAAACAAGGAAGATAAGGAACATGATTGAATAAATCATCATATGAATGATTGAAACACAACAACTCAAATGCTTGCTAGATATAGAGAGGAAAGGGTTTACTGACTCAACTAAGAAGTAAAAGAAAGGCCCTTCGCAAAGGGAAGTAGGGATTTCAAGTTCAAAACGAGCTTTCAAAAGAATATGGTACTTGCTAGCTTTGAGCTCTCATTTCCCCTATCATAAGCATCTTGAAGTGATTAAGGTTAAAGTGAACAAAATATGGAGTATATGCTTGACGAAATATAAGTTGGCAATCTCATGTCCCTTGATTATGAGAGCCGCTCCTCATGCTATTCAACTTTAGTTACCGGTAAGTTCTTGTCATAATAAGTACGTGTGTATCATAGAGAACCGCCAACGGGGTACCCCTTGCCCCATGATACAGGAGTTATCCCATATGAAAATGACAAGGCAAGCAGACAATGAGCATCTCAGCAATCTTCTTATTTACCATGGTAAAATGGTTCTTTTTTCTCTCTTTCCTCTTTTTCTATCTCTCTTTTTTTATATAAGAAGAATGCTTCATAGATTGCTCACTATGGTGATGCTGCAAGTTTCCACCATGATTAGGCATGGCTTAGGCTAGTGGCCCAGGCATTTCTCTAACACACATACATAACTCCATGGTCTTACAAGCTCCCATTTTATTTCACACCGACGACATCCGCAAACACATCCGCAAACAAAGATCATGATATTAATCGGGTAGATATTTGTTGAAGTGTTTCAGGTGTTGGCACGGTTCTGCTAACCCCAACTTATAGGTGCAGGCATATACAACATAGATGACACAATGGTTCAAGTTTATTAGGGGCAAGAAAATAAGGCGTGCCATCAAGTTCGTGAGAGCTTTACTAACTAGTTTTCACATGACAAAAGAATTTTTAATTTGAAAGATAGATGAATCTTGAGAATTTACTTGGAATAGCAATAATGATAATATGTAGATATGGTGGACACAAATGGCATAAGTTTTGGTTTAAAGGATTGGATGCACGAGAAATATTCCCTCTCAGTACATGTTTTTGGCGCAAGGCTAGGTAGCAAGCAAAAGAGTTGAAGGAAACAAGCAAACATACAAGTGATAAAGTCAAACATGCAATCTTCCTTGAAAACACAAAAGATCTTAACTAAAGAATACTAAGCTTATGAGCCAAATTAAAAGAATTTTTAATTTGAAAGATAGATGAATCTTGAGAATTTACTTGGAAAAACAATAATGCTAATATGTAGATATGGTGGACACCGATGGCATAAGTTTTGGTTTAAAGGATTGGATGTATGAGAAGTATTCCCTCTCAGTACAGGTTTTTGGCTAGCAAGGCTGGGTAGCAAGCAAAAGAATTGAAGAAAACAAGCAAACATACAAGTGCTAAAGTCAAACATGCAATTTTCCTTGAAAACACAAAAGATCTTAACTAAAGAATACTAAGCTTATGAGTCAATAAAGAAAGAAAGAAAATGATATAAAATACCTGTAAGTTCTTTTCTCTTTTCCTTCCAAACCTCAAAAAGTGTTGCTATTGACCAGTGATCGGTTTGCCAAAACCAATTTAGATTTACTTGATGCTCCCAAAGTGATACCAATACTAATCAAAAAGATCAATCATATAATAGAGATTGCAAACTAAAATAAGAAGTGCAAAAAGTAAAATATGAAACTTCTCATTAATATTCCATAAAGGCACTCACACAAAGGGATACATAGATAACCAACTAAAGGAGAGATACTTCCACAATGCAAACCATCCTATATGATAACTTCTCTATTCAAGATATGACTACTAAAAAGTAAAAAGATGAAAGATAATAATGTGATACCGCGACACTCCCTCAAGCTTGGAACAAACCAAGGGGATGCCAAAACCTGATGACGAATTACTCCTTTTGGTGGTGGTGGTGTTCCTTTGATAAACTTTTCAATCGGCTTCCTCAAGTCTTCAATCTCGAAGGTTAGAGTACGAATCAACTCCATATTATGCTCAATGCAGTTCATGATTATGTCGGACCGAGAATCCCAGTCCTTATTATTCTTTCCCACTCTTCCTCAGAGTGTTCCTTCCCTGCATGGTTAGAAAGAGGCATATCTCAACTAGAGGGCAACTTCCCTTTGGGCAACTTTTCATACTGCTGCTTATATATAAGAGTATGGAAGGGGTTCTTGGTGCGTGGAGGAAGTGACCGTGGAGCAAGGCAATGACGCGGAGGTTTCCCTCCTTAGACATTCTTGTTGTCCTCTTGAGCTTGATAGGGTTTGCCACCACTCCAATGCTCGCAACGGTAGCGTGGGTGTCCGGATGCTCGTCTTCCCTCACGTCCTCTTCATCCTCAACCAAGATCTCCTCCTCCTTCTCGGGGCCTTGAAGATCATCTTCCACGGGCTTCTTGCCCTTGTCGTTGGCGAAGATCATGGTGCTTCTAAACTTGAGAATATTTCCTGACAGAAACAGATCGAACCGAAAACACGATGAGAACACGATATACGAACCTCGAGAGATCCGGGGGATTATATATTACAAATTTTCACGACATAAAGAAGGTACGGTGCAAAAACAGGGCGGAGACGAACTCCAAGGGGGCTCACACCCCCTGGTGGCACGGCCAGGTGGGGCCCGCGCCACTGGTGGGTGTGGCCCCACCCGGGCTCCGTTTCCTCCTCTTTTTCGTCTCGTAACCTTCCATATGGGATAAAAATAGCAAAAATATAAAGCGATAAGTTTTTCATGAACCTTCGGTTTTCAGCACTTTTACCTATTCAAAGACGAACTCTGCAGATTCCTTCTCTCCAACACTTAAAAGTATCTTTCATACTAGGCCTAATTATGTCGACCAGGGAAGATAGAAAGTTAACTAAACTAACTATACTAGGCCTAATTATTCGGGGGCCCTTGGAAAATGGGGGCCTGTCGTGCACCCCGCTCAGGTCCATTTGACGGGCCGGGATACATATAAATATGGATAAATCTAAATTATTTATTTTAGGACGGAGAACAGAGTGCAGATACTAAGATCCGCTTTCACGATTATGTTTCTCATGTCGAACTATAGCTGCCATACATCTTATTTTTGCAAATGCAGATAAAACTAGAATTGTATAGTTCCACAAATTTAACAAGATTTAATATGTGGTCAAGTCTTAATTTGTGGAGCAGCGCAATGGACCTAGTCTTTCCCATATTTCTTTTGACTGTAACTTAGGCTCGTCCAGTGCAATTTGAGATGGCTATGCAAGTCTATTATGTAATTCAAGCCATTTTTGTACTTAGTGCACACATATACAATCTGAAAGTATACATGATGCATCATGCTTTTATATGCATGCGAGGATAAACTGGATAACCATATCCATGTTTTTTTTTGCTTATATGCTAATTATACTACTACTTAAATAGACGACTTTTCTGTCATAGTGCATCAGCTTATTTATACATATATAGACACTTCTCCGTAATATTTCTTGACCGTCTTTGGCAGCTTCCTGTAGTTCATTCAACCACGATGGTTAGGGATGACCTTTTGGCGACCAGCAATTCGGGACAGTGATGCAATTTTTTGGGCAGACATGCTCGGCGTCGGCAGAAGATGGCTTCCCATCGATCACCACCACGTTTGTCTGAGTTTCACCTATAGTCTGCCCGTCAGCTCCGGCCAACTTTCTCACCGGAGAGGCGGCGGACAATGCAATCACCAATAAAACGAACACAAGAACTGGAACTGCCTTCATGCTTTCACAGGATGTGGTATCAATCTGCATGGAAAGGGGACTAAAAGTTGAGGAAATGAGCTTATGAAAGTACATCAAAGTGACAAAAAGGATTTCAGGAAAATGGGTACCGTATGACTTGTATTAATTTCCCTTCAATATACTCCAAGTTTGATATCTTTTCTATGCGATGGGGATATGGTATATATAGGGGGTTGGCATACAGTAGTATTATGTTTTTTTGTGTAGATCGTCGTCGCCACTAACAAAGATCGACCAGAATTGCATTATCGATCGACAATATGAAGTGGTTGCAAGAATTCTCTGGCTAGATCGATTGCAGAAATGACATGTGATGGACTGATTACATATCAGTGTAGCCAACGTTTCACGACCTACATTGCAAATTGCACTTAGGGGACTGTTCCATTTCATTGTGACAGCCATGAGCAACATGAGAGGATTACTACGTACTCCTGTTCCATGCCTCTGAACATATATCAACAGATATAGCCATATCATTACTAGATCCAATTTGCAAATTTGTATATAAATGTTTTGTACTGTTTCCAATATCAATCTCTCTGCGGATTTCTGAAGAAAGGAGAATGAGATGGTAGAAGCCCACTTGGAAAACTTTGGGTCACCGAGTTAAGATCCTTAGGTAGAAGCCCGGAAGGAAATTTGGCCTCGTCCATTGGGCTCGTTCACAGGGGCGGATCTGCACCTAGGGCAGCCCGTGCTGCAGCCCTAGTCTTAGGGCCAAAACTACACTAGATTTTCTTTGAAAATTAAAAAAAATTATGTAAAAAGGTAAATAAATGCCTAAACACAAGGGCCAGCCCGGGGCTTAGCCCATTTCTTGGTCCGTCCCTGCTCGTTCAGCTAAAATAATATCCATTGTAGCAAGAACATATCCAGTGATACCACCCTATAAAAGATACCATGATACCAGTCCTAAAAAACAAAATTTCAGTTTCTGGAAAATTAGAAAACAATTATGAGTGATCACATGGTTTGTGTTGACGAACTCTAAAATTTTTAGAACCAAATACTGAACACACTTAGAGAAACAAAAATGACAAATATACTAGTGCACACGTACCCCTCTAACACCGGTTTGGAGGACCCTCTAACAGCGGTTCCACAACCGCTGTTGAGGGTTCGGTGTTAGAGGGGGGGCCCCTTTAACACCGGTTCCTATACGAACCGGTGTTAAAGGGTGGCGACGTGGCTGCCTCAGGCCCCCCTCCCTTTAACACCGGTTCAGACCGAACCGGTGTTAGGTTCTTCTGCGGCAGATTTAGGCTGTTTCTGCGGCAGAAAACGGCCTAAATCTTCGCAGGCATTTCTGCCGCCTGCTCGGGCGTATTACGGGAGGGGGAGAGCGAGGGAAATCGATCGAGCCGATACTTATAAATCGTCATCGGTACATACGAGTACATGAATAATTAAGCAACTATTATTATACACAAACATCGCCATCGGCACATACATCGCCATCGGCACATACATCGGCACATACATCTACATCGCGGAGGTGGATATCTAAAGAGTTCTCCGCCAGCGTGACGACCTCATCAAGTATGAACCCGCCAATTCCTCTTGAATGGCTCGTAGCGTTCAAATGGTAGGAGTTGGTCCGCATCCGTTCGATCTGAATATATATGAAGAATGGGCCAATATATATATAAGAATAAAACTCAACACAATTGATGGTAATAAAATAATGTTGTGGACTTTGTTTACTTACTCTAAGTTGTTCTAGTGCGGCTTGGCACTGCACATATCGTGTTGAATGAATTCGCAAACATAGTACCCACATAAGTTATTGCCGTGTCCTTGATGCGCCGACTTTACGAGAATAGAGAGTTCAATCAAAATAATAATCAATAAAGCATGATATAATGGAATTGGAAGCTAGCTAGTATTACTTACATTTTGGTCTACAAATTTTAGTTCTTCTGACCATTCACCCACGGCCCTGCCCGTGAACATTTTCCAAACCCTGTCCGACAAAGAAAATGGATAAAGGAGTAATTAATTACTTATTGTCACGAAAGTTGCCGATCTAGTGCGATAATATGATTGAAATTACCTCTGGAGCATCTCTCTAAAGTTTGCCCATAGCTCTTTTCTTTTCGTAACGAGTCCATGACAAGGACTTTTCCTGAGTCGGGTTGAATGACTAGCAGAATAAAGTGGAACTCACGACGCATAACTCATCATCGATTACACTTAACATCGAGTAAGCAAACAGAATGTGTACAAGAGAGAGGTAACGATACTCACGAGAAGTTGTAAGGCAATAGTATTTCCCTTTTGGTTTGTTGTCTCAAGAAAGACTTTAGCAAGTAATCTTCTGTTTGCCCGGGTTTTTCTCTTACCACTTCTTCATGAACTCTATTTGGGTCAACGAACCCAATGTCAAAAGGGCCTCCTTTCCTGCATTCCATAACCTTTTTCCTGCATAATAGTATATACATATATGGTGAGCATATATATATACATGCAATTAATGAAGTGAATGAGTTGAGATAAAAATTACAGAAATAGTACTTACACACAATAAAGGCTGATGGCAGCTTTGTCGAGTTCCTTCTGATTGAATAGAAAATGCAAGTCTTGAATGTTGAAGTCGATCGCGTCTCCGCACAAGAAAATCTCATCTCTTATATGCGCCGTGATCCATTCTTCTTTTCTCGTCTTGCAGAAATGAAGGTACCACTTGTGCAATTTTCGCATCTTTGTTGGTAGATTTTTGAGCTCCTCTTTCTTGACTAGATTCTTCCCATACTTCCATGGCTGTATGGGGTTGACATCGCATTTGGGCAAGTTGTCTCCCATGACGTTCAAGTATGCAATGTAAGTCATCCCCATCTCATTGGCCTTTCTTTGTAGCTCTGCCTCGTAATCATCTACGGGAGGAGCGTCCCGTTTGTCAAACATTTGGAGCGGGGCGCATGATTGGTTTTCCTTCTCTCCGAGCATGGGAACTGTTTTCTGGGGTGCCTCACGACTGCTACTTTCAGTCTCCCTACGGCGCCTTGCATCCGCCTTCAAAATCTGGCGCTCGTAGTCCGGCACAAGTGGGGTTTCAGGTTTCAAAAGATTTTTGTAAAACTTCTCCACCACCGGATCTATTTTCTCCTTTGGCTCGACCCGTCTAGGTGCAAAGAATTTCTTGACCTGTTCTCCCGAGATCCTATTGGTCTCCTCGTCGCTGCGATTCCACGGTAAAACCGGCAATGGCTTGGTGGAAGGCTGCGGACGTAGTTTTTGAACTCTTTGGCGACGGTTTCTGCGGATTTCTTTGTGGCAGTGCTCTTGATGCTCCTCGTGGCAGTGCTCTTCCGCTTACCGAGGAGATGGCTGAAGCACGGAGATGGCCGACGGGCGGAGATGGCTGCCACAGAGATGGCCGACGGGCGGAGATGGCTGCAGCAGAGATGGCCGACGGGCCGGAGATGGCTGCCACAGGAGAGATGGCCGACGGGCGAGATGGCTGCCACAGAGAGATGGCTAAGCGGCTCAGATCACGACGCCATGGAGACGGCGGTGCAGTGACCTCCAATTTGGAAGCACAATGTGTTCCTTCTTCCAAAGAATGGTTGTTTTCACGCAAATTTGAGTTGAGTTTCCCTTCACCGTAGCATGGTCAAGCTGCTTCCTCATCTTCCTTCACAACATCATCCACCCCGACAATAGCATAGCCATCTGGAATCGGTCGGCAGTGGTAAGTTCCACCAGCTACAGGAGGTAAGGCATAGCCGACCACCACCTTAATGGATAAGCCCATTAATCTCACATGCAGCTCAGCGTGTTCGCTCTCCGTGATCTCATCAGCGGGTATCGAGGACCCGCTATTTCAAGCGTTGGCTGACGTTCTCCGTGGAAGCCACACGCTTCCGCCAGAGTCCGGCGGGCAGCTTCCAATGCAGCTCTTCATGCCGCTGAGATGGGCGGTAGCTTGATGGTTTCATTGTGCATTCACTTGCGTCTGCAGCCGCAAGTGCATGTTCTATCTGTGTCATCCGATCTGACGCTTTTTTCTTTTCTCGCCGCCATCTGTAAGAGTCGCTCCGGCAAACCCATCCTTCCACGTCATACCCCCGTGCCTCGTGCATGTCCGAGTGTTCTTTTTACCGATGGCGTGTGAGCTGGTCATTCTCTGCCTCGGGATGGAAGGTCCCGGCGGATGTTTCCTCGTATGCCGTGATGAGTTCAAGGACGGGTTTGGCAAGGATGGTTGGGAAGATACACAATCTGTTTCGGGTCCAACCTTGCCCCGATTCCAGAGAACCAAGTCTTTGCACGAGGTCCCACCCATCTGTCTGGGTGTGATCCTCTCGCAGGCCTTCTCAGCTTCCTCCCACTTAGGCCTCGAGATATGTAGCCACCGACCCGTCCTCTGGTGATATTCCTTCTTGAGCATTAAGCGTATTGGTTTCGATTCTTTTTAGCTATAGCACTTTTTTATATGTCTTAAATTCGGGCGGTGAGGTCTTATCTTCGCATAATATGCGTCTTGAAATTTGAGTCTCGCCACTTTGACAAATTTGTTCAATTTTGTCTTCGAGCGGAAAGCCTCAGCCATCTTCTTTAAAGTCCACTCTTTGACCTTTTTCTTTATAACCGGGTTGTTTTCATCCTCCTCTGGCGGAAGGGTGAAATTTACCAACGACGAATTCCAAAGCGTTTCTTTGGATCTGTCATCGACAAAGGTATCGTCGCCCTTCTTTGGCTTATTCCAATATTCAATTATGATTGGGATTTGGTCCCTAACAAGAACTCCAGCCTGACGTATAAATTTGTCTGCGGCCTTCTTGGGCTCCATCGGCCTGCCATCAACACGGACTGCTTCGATCGTGAACTTTGCACGATCTTTCAACCGCTAGCTCGCGCCTCGCTTGCTCTTTTTCGTAGAAGAAGATGGTTGCTGGCTGGTCGATCCAGAGGGCTAAAAGAAGAAAGAAGCGTTAATTAATACATGTAGAAGAAGATTGTTGGTGGAAGTCAGCCGAGGCTTAATCAATGCATATACCTCGCCGGACTTTGTAACCATTAAATTGCGTTCACCGGAGTCTTCATCTTCTCCATGA
This sequence comes from Avena longiglumis, assembly GCA_030063025.1. NCBI lineage: Eukaryota > Viridiplantae > Streptophyta > Magnoliopsida > Poales > Poaceae > Avena > Avena longiglumis. The sequence continues at coordinate 21,756,265 of CP125974.1, forward strand.
CTAGTACTTGAGCTGTCGTCATGTCCCTCCAAGTTCGAGATATTGTGAGGTGTCCTCATCAATAATGTTCTCCATTATTTCTTCTTCTTCAAGGTTTCTACTAAGTGGATCCATAGTTTCTAAAACAATAATATTATCACACAAATATCAGTAATACATCTATTGAAATGCTCAAGCAAGGACGATGATATGACAGTTAAAAGTATTGAAATGTAACCCTAATACATGCTTGGTCATTTCAAACCCTAATTCGGAGAAACCCGGACTCATATGAGAGGGTACATTTACTTCTTCTAATTAACTTGTCATCAAAGTTGATTAACATAGCATGGTTATTATAATGCTATATTGACAACGAGAGGTGGCGACGCTTAGGCGAGAGCGGGGTGCGTGGGGTGTGCGTTCGAACCAAAGACGACGTGATGGTCTACCTAAATGGGCGACACACCCTCGACGCGTGTAGGCTCAGCCGAGGACATAGGAGGTCGGTCGACGGCATAATGGTGGCGGTGGTCGTCGTGGCACAAAATATACACATGCATATACAATACACATACAATACAAATCCTTTGAATCAAACATGCATAATTTCCTATAGGATTTCCTATAGGATTTAATCCTACAAATTTCCTATAGGATTTAATCCTACAAATTTCCTATACAAATCCTTTGAATCAAACATGCCCTTACTTATATCCCGCGGGATGGCGACGGCGAGGGCGACGAGGGTGGTGTGGCGAGGCGGCCGAGGCGGACGGATGCGGCGGTCTCTGGGCGGCGGTGCTAGCGCGTTAGGCGTGGCCTATGAGCTCCGAAGCGGCGGCGAGACGCTCCTGCACGGGGAAGAGAGCGAGGTGGTCAGTTAGGGTTTAGGCGTGGCCTATTATAATATCTTTGCTATAAGCTATTTTATTTTTACTCCACATGCTTCTAATTCACATGTGCAAGGATTAAGGCCTAGATCGTCGGAGTCGCGAGGCCCGGAGGCGGTTCCAGAGGAGGGCGCCGCGCGCCATGGCCGGGGCAGCGGAGCTCCTGCCAAAAGGGGCACGACCAAGGAAGACGGGCCCTGGGACTGGCGGAGCTATGCACAGTTCAGGGGGGGCCGCCGCCCCCCCAGCCCAAGAATTTTTTTCCTAATATCCCTTCATATTTGACAAATTTTGGGTAAAAATAACGTATATTTGGCCCATTTGCCCCCCCAATAGTGGCCCAAAGTGTCTCCTTGGCCCATTTGCCCCCCCAATTGGTTGGCCCAAGCTCCGCCAGTGCCTGGGAGGGAGGCGCCGGAACAGGGGGACGGCCACAGGGCGACGTCACGGTCATGACATGGCGGCAGGCCGGGAAGGAGAGGGGGCAGGTCGGTTGAGGGCGGGTCCGCGCGTGCTTGACGGCTCCGGAGGGCGCCAGCAGAGGGGTGGAGGGTGGCCGGCGAGCCCAAGCGACGGGGACGGGGGACGCGGCCGGGGCGAGGAGCTCTGGGGCGAGGTGGAGGCGGCCTGAGGCGGCGCCGGCGGTCGGCGGCAGTGACGGGCGCTGGCCGAGGTGGAACGGGCGGCACGGCCGGGCGAAGCCATTGGCGACGGGCGCAGGACGCGCCGGGCGCCGGGACGTGAAGGCGGACGGCGGAGCGGTGGGCCGGTCGCGGCGTGGTGGATGCGGCGAGGCGGGTCGCGCGCAGCTCCGGCGCGGGTCGGAGAGGGCGGCGACGCAGAGTGCGGAGAGCGGCGAACCTCGGCGGCGGCGGCGAGACGGGCAGCGAGGCGCGGGCGGCGTAGACGGGCGCGGCGGGGCGGCGGCGGCGTTGGGGGCGGCTTCGATCGATCTGCTGTGCGTGGGAGGAATAAGGGAGGAGGTGAATAATACCCCTTTAACACCGGTTCGGCTGGAACCGTGTTAAAGGCGCTTAACACCGGGTTCGCCCACGAACCGGTGTTAAAGGGTAATGCGCCCCTTTAACACCGGTTCCAGCCACGAACCGTGTTAAAGGGGTGTTTTCCAGCATTTATTTGAGGGCTTTTTAATTCAGGGCTTTTTAATTGGGCTTTTTAATTCAAAATATGAATAATATATCATAATTTTCAAAAAATAATATCTATCCATTCATGTAAATAATTTTATATTTACTTTACATGAAATTTTTAAAATAAATAAACACTTATTTCATGCATTAAAGGGCTTTTTAATTCAAAAATATGATATGAATTTAGAAAATTCATATCTTTTCATTTCAACTCGTAAAAATATGAATAATATATCATAATTTTCAGAAAATAATATCTATCCATTCATGTAAATGATTTTTATATTTACTTTACATGAAATTTTTTAAAATAAATAAACACTTATTTCATGCATTAAAGGGGCTTTTTTAATTCAAAAATATGATATGAATTTAGAAAATTTATATCTTTTCATTTCAACTCGTAAAAATATGAATAATATATCATAATTTTCATAAAAATAATATCTATCCATTCATGTAAATGATTTTTATATTTACTTTACATGAAATTTTCTAAAATAAATAAACACTTATTTCATGCATTAAAGGTGCTTTTTTAAGATATATAAAAGAACTGAAAATTAAGATACATGGCCAGATTAAGTAACAATCGGCCGAACTGGAACTGAAAATTAAGATACATAAAAGAACTGAAAATCAAGATACATGGCCAGATTAAGTAACAATCGGCCGAACTTGTTTCGGAATGTTGGAGTGATTTAGTCATGCTCCTACCTACACCGTAATACTCGCCATTTGTAGTCGTCATTTCGCCGCCATCATCGCCGTCGTCGGGTCACCGTAATTGAACCTCCGGAGAGTACGTGGGCTGGACTTGAGGGTAGCGTGGGCTGGACTTGAGGGTAGCGCAGACGGGGTTAGAGTCGGCGGCGGTGTCATAGGCCATGACGCCTGGAGAGTCCGACGCGCCACCATAGCCGACGGCCGGCCTGTTGAAGTTAGGAGGAGGTGGGCCGTCCTCCTCGTGCTGGCGAGCGCCTCTCATGCCGATCCACGAAGAAGGCTTCCCAAGTAGAAATAGTCGGGATGCCATCCGGGATTCCTCCGCTGCCCGGCGTGAGCTCAAGTAGTAGTGGTTCGTGATGGCCATCCGCGCCACACCTAGAGGGACAGAGGAACCGCACCTCCGACGCCAAAGATCCAGCCGACGGGGACACAAGAGGCCGGCGGGTAGTTCGAGGCGCAAAGCGCCTCGCCTCCAGGGGTTAGTGCTACGGTGGAAGCCATGGGAAAGAGTGATGAGGTTGCGATATGAGTCTAGAGATGTGCAATGACAATGGAGGCCAACCCCTACATATATATATAGTGAACTAGCGGAAGAACTGGAGGGAAGAATCAAGGAAGAAAAATGGCGGGAAGAAAAATGGCGGGAAGAATCAAGGGAAGAAAAATGGCGGGAAGAAAAATGGCGGAAGAAAAATGGCGGGAAAAAATGGCGGGATGAACCTTTAGTCGGTTGGAGACACCAACCGACTAAAGATGAATTTTAGTCCCGTTGGAGACACCAACCGGGACAAAACACGAGTCGACACTAATAATAGAGGTGAGTGCATGTCGACATTATGTCGTATGGCGTGTACCTTGTCCGGATGGTGTCACCAACCGACTAAAGATGAATTTAGTCGGTTGGAGACACCAACCGACTAATAATAGGGGTGAGTGTCGACATTATTTTGTAAGTGTCAACACTATGTCGAGCTGCTTGTACTATAAATAGGCATCCTTGTGAGTCCAGTCCTCCTGCCAGTTTGAGGCAGGGACACCACTACGGCCAGTTTCAGGGAGATGCCGACGAGCAGCCTCCCAAGCATCTCCAGAAACTGGTCATAGAGGCACTCCCTAATATGTGAAATTAGTTAGCTCCAAGGTGTATTGATCTAGTTAGAGAAGTTACAAAGCTGCAAGATGGTTTTCGAGAGCAGGGACACCACTACGGCCAGTTTCAGGGAGATGCCGACGGAGCCCGATCCTCCGGCATCTCCGAGAACTGGTCATAGAGGCACTCCTAATATGTGACCGCTCGCGTTTGGAGATCGATCTTAATGGTAAGTACGATTCGGGACAACTTCTTCTCATACTCCGGTCCATCCACAAAACATGACTAACACTCAAGACATGTATTAAAAACATGAACTAGAGTTACATAATATGAGCATGAACTTCTTGGCATATGCCCTTCCTTATGATCGCTCAACCGTAACCATGGAGCATCTTCTTTACTTAACGGAATGCTTGGGTCAGTTTTCCTTTGTGAAGGGCGGAATTTCATCAAACTTATTATAATCTTGACATGTACATCTTGTCCTCGATTCCCACGATGTTTCTTTTCCTGAAAGAACTATGTGACGCTTTGGCTCATCATATGATGTATTCGTTTGCATATTTTTCTTTTTTGGTGCGGAGGACATGTCCTTCACATAGAAAACTGAGCCACATCATTGGCTAGGACGAATGGTTCATCTAAGTTCTTCATAAGATTGTTGAGATCCACCGTTGGCATTCCGTACTTCTTGTCTACCTCAACCCCTCCTCCTGTTAGCTTGACCCATTTGCATCGAAACAAGGGGACCTTAAAATTAGGTCCATAGTCAAGTTCCCATATCTCCTCTATGAACCCATAATACGTGGTCTTTTGCCCATTGTCTTCTGCTGCATCGAAGCGGACACCACTGTTTTGGTTGGTGCTCTTTTTATCTTGGCCTATCGTGTAAAATGTATTCCCATTTATCTCGTACCCTTGGAAAGTACATACAGTCGAAGACGGTGTCCTGGCCAACAAGTACAGCTGATCCCCAACAGTGGTGTTATTCGTGAGAAGTCTTTGCAGCCAACCGCCAAAACTCGCCATGTGTTCACTTATAATCCATTCATCAGACTGCCCCGGGTGTTTGAGGCGTATTAAATTCTTGTGTTCATTGATATACGGGGCAACCAAGATAGATCTTTGTAAAACCGTGTAGTGTGCTTGATTGAGAGAATGCCCGTCCCTACATATCATTGCTTTACATCCTAGGGTGCCTTTTCCACGCAGTCTCCCCTCATGTCGTGATTCTGGAACACCAATCACCTTAAGGTCAGGAATAAAATCAACACAGAACTCAATGACCTCCTCTGTTACATAGCCCTTGGAGATGCTTCCTTCGGCCTATGCACGGTTATGAACATATTTCTTTAAGACTCCCATGTACCTCTCAAAGGGAACATATTGTGTAGAAATACAGGACCGAGAATGGCAATCTCTTCTACTAGGTGAACCAGGAGATGCGTCATAATATTGAAGAAGGATGGTGGGAACACCAACTCAAAGTCGACAAGACATTGGGCCACATCTGCTTGTAACCTGGTAGGCTTTACGGATCGATTACCTTACGAGATATTGCATTGAGGAATGCACATAGCTTCACAATGGGTACTCGAACATTTTCGGTAGAAGCCCCTCAATGCAATCGGAAGCAATTGTGTCATAATCACGTGGCGTCATGAGACTTCAGGTTTTGGAATTTTTCTCCGCCATATTTATTATTCCCTTTATATTCGACGAAGCCGACGGGACCTTGAATCTGCTCGGACATTCAAAAAGATTTCCTTCTGCTTTGGTAAGAGCGTAGCTGGCGGAGTTAAGTGGCATCGTTTACCCTTCTCGTTCTCGGGATGCATAGGCTCTTGAGGGCCTTGGGGCGTTGCTGGTCCTGTCGTGCTTCCGGTGTATCTTTTGTCTTCCCATACACTCCTAGAAAGCCTAGCAGGTTCACGCAAACATTCTTCGTCACGTGCATCACGTCGATTGAAGAGCGGACCTCTAAGACTTTCCAATAGGGTAGGTCCCAAAATATAGATTGCTTCTTCCACATGGGCGTGTGTCCGGCATCGTCATTCGGAACAGATAGACTGCCAGGACCTTTTCCAAAGATTACTTCTAGGTCCTTGACCATACCAAATACCTCCTCACCGGTACGGAGGACAGGCTTCCTCCGGGGTTCTGCCAGACGTTTGAAATGCTTGCCTTTCTTTCTTACTGGATGCAGGTTCGGAAGAAATCGGCGATACCCTAGGTACACAACCTTCTTACATTTATCCAAATATACACTTTCAGTATCATCTAAACAGTGTGTGCATGCATTGTATCCCTTGTTTGTCTGCCCTGAAATGTTACTAAGAGCAGGCCAATCATTGATGGTTACGAAAAGCAATGCTCGTAGGTCAAATGGCTCCCCTTTGTGCTCATCCCACATACGTACACCTGGTTTGGCCCACAGCTGTAAAAGTTCTTCAACTAATGGCCTTAGGTACACATCAATGTCGTTGCCGGTTGCCTCGGGCCTTGGATGAGCACTGGCATCATAATGAACTTCCTCTTCATACACAACCAAGGAGGAAGGTTATAGATACATAGAGTCACAGGCCAGGTGCTGTGACTGCAGCTCTGCTCACCAAAAGGATTCATGCCGTCTGTACTTAGACCAAACCTTAAGTTCCTTGCGTCACGTGCAAAGTCCGGGTACTCTCGCTCGACTTTTCTCCACTGTGACCCATCAGCGGGGTGTCTCAACATCGCGTCTTTCTTACGGTCTTCCATGTGCCATCGCAACAACTTGGCATGCTCTTTATTTCCGAAGAGCGTTTTAACCGTGGTATTATAGGAGCATACCACATAACCTTGGCGGAACCTTCTTCCTAGGGGCCTCGCCCTCAACATCGCCAGGATCGTCTCGTCGATCTTATACCGCACGGTGCATACCGGGCATGCATCCAAATTCTCGTACTTCTCACCGGTAGAGGATGCGATCATTAATGCAGGCATGTATCTTCGCACGTCTAATCCTAGAGGGCGACAACCTTCTTTGCTTGGTATGTCTTGTCAGCAACTCATTATTTCTTGGAAGAAGATTCTTCATTTTACCAACAACTTTGAAAATCTGTTGTCACCACACCATTCTCTGCCTTCCATTGCAGCAAATCCAGGTGGCACCTAGCTTTTTGTGGCCATCTTCGCAAGTTGGATACAACAATGTTTTGTGATCCTTTAACATCTGCTCCAGCTTCTCCTTCTCTGTCAGTTTCACATTCTTCCTTTGCATCGAATGGCCCGACCAAGATCGTCATCGGGCCCATCTGCTCCCTCTTGATCTTCATTATCTACCCCGTTGCGGTATCATCATATTCAGGATACATATTATGATAGTTTTCATCATCCTCTTCTTCGTTGTCTTCCATCACAACCCCTTTTTCTCCGTGCTTGGTCCAACAATTATAGCTGGGCATGAAACCAGATCGAAGCAGGTGGGCGTGAATGGTTCTGGTATTTGAGTAGTCTTTCTTGTTCTGACAGTGAACACACGGACAACACATAAAACCATTGTGACCACGGTTTGCATTAGCCACAACGATGAAATTTTGGAGGCCCGTAATGTACTCGGAAGTGCGGCGGTCACTTGCCGATTCATCTGCATTAATATGTAGTATATATCAAAAAATAATAGGGAGATGACCATTTATATATATAGTACATCAATGACACATGAAACTATAGTTGCCGACCTCGACCGAGACGGAAAGAGCAACAAGAAAGCTTATTTTGAGCTCTCGGGCATTTCACCGAACACCTCTAGTGCATATGAAAAAAACACAAACTAGCACTCTTCACACCCTCTTGCTAGGCTCCAAAATGTGAAAGAATGGAAGAGTGGGGTGTGTGGGCTGGGGTGGTGTCTTATAGTTTCACCCCTTTAACACCGGTTCGTGCCACGAACCGGTGTTAAAAAGTCTGTAAACCACTGGTGGAGGGACCTTTAACACCGGTTCGTGGCACGAACCGGTGTTAAAGGGGGGGCTCCTTTAATGCCGCAGAGGCCACGCTGGTACGGCCCCCCCTTTAACACCGGTTCGTAGAAGAACCGGTGTTAAAGCCCATTTTCGGGATCAACAAAAGCCCGCGTTTCCACTAACATGAATATTATCACAAAAGATAAAACCACAAATAACACTATTTACATGTCAATTTGTCTTTTTCGTTTCTCTTTATGTGTTCCGAATTTGGTTTTGAAAATTTCAGAGATTGTGAACATACATATTCTCTTTTCTAATTTTTTAGAAACTTGAAAATTGGATTTTTGAGGACTGGATCATGGTATCATTTATAGTATGATATCTCCCACTCTAGCTCACCCAATTGGCCAATCACGACTTTCACAATATAAAATATCTTAGCATGTCATCATTAGAAAAATTAATGCTTAAGACACAACCTTTTCAATGCATTATCTTCTAGTTCTAAGTATTGTCTCTATATTTAATGATTTGAGGGGCATGCATTGGATTGGACTAACAAAATTTTCTTGCATATGGTTTATTGGAGGAGTTATGGCATCTTTAGTGGGACAACCCAAACGACCAAGGCATGTTTGAGTGTGTTTGGTCGGACAGGCGACACGGCCGAGTGGCTCGACCCAAACGACCGAGCGACCTAGACTCGTACTCGACAACCCATTTCGAGCCCAAATTTGGGTTGGCTTTGCGTCGTCCGGGGCAGCGCACCCTCTTGTCCTTGCCTAGCCCACTCGCGAGTTGGCTCACCAAATCCATTGCCACAACCTCCACCCCTGTGTGTCGCCAATATTTGGTCACAGCACTGCCTGCCTGTGCTGCTACTCACCATCGTTGTAGTATCTGTCATTGTTCGTCCTTCGGCATCCCCATAGGCCATCCTCTTGCCGGCGTTGGTAACAATTTGCACTATCGAAAGTGCTTGGGAAGCGCAACCATCACCGTTGTTGAGCCGTGTCTTAGTCTCGATCGTCACTGGTGCCTCTAACCACGCCGTCGTGGGGGGTTCTTGTGTTGCTACGGCTTTCTTCCGGTTGCTAGACAGGACTGTCCCATTTCACCAACAATAATCTCGGACTCGTAGTCGAATCATGTCGTGTGCATGTGCTGTTCGGCCATTTGCATGGCTGAACCGATGGCAAATAGCTCGAGCTCGATCAAGTTCTTCTTCAATAATGTTGTGGACACATCGTCTTACGACGACTCCGATGGTGATATAGAGATGCTGATGGTTGCAGCCACCCTCATCCATGACCACACGGAGAACATGCATCACATTTTCCAAGGCTCGATCAAGGAACGCAAGGCCAACTTGAAGCATGATCGAGAAGGTGTCCATCAGTCCATGAACGGCTATACAAGGACTACTTCCATCCTATGGAGCCACTATACTCGGAGCACATATTTTGGCATCGCTTTTGGTTGTCAGGGAATTTGTTTTTGAAAATTCTCGATGGCATGAGGGACTTTGATCCATACTTCAAATGCAACAGTTATTGCAATGGTAAGATTGGCTTCACTTCGTACCGGATATGTTCCACGGCTATTCACATGCTGGCATCTGCCGTATCCGGTGTTCTTGTCGATGAGTACATGCAAATGAGCGAGTCCACTTACCTTGAGTTGATGTACAAGTTCTTTAAATCCGTGATCATTGTCAGAGGCAGGGCGGGCCGTGGCCCACCTAGAATTCTGGGATTTTATTTGACTACCGCTCATCTGCGTGAGAGCAACGCGGATGACCTATGCTCTTCGACATGTTAACCATGTCCGTAGGAAAGGGAAGTAGTGAGATCTAAATCGACTCAATGTCGCCGCCTCCCCTCGCGGCCTCGCTGGCTCGCCCCTATTCCAACTCTCCTGTTGGTCGACGTTATTTGCTCCGCTCCCGCTCGCCCCTCATCACTACTCCAATTACCATTGGATTAGGTGCAGAGTCGCAGACCGCATAGGCTTGGCTGCTTGCTTCTCGCCGGCTTGTCGCTCCCCAAAATACGGTTGGCTCAGGTGCTCGGCCACCACAGACCGCAGGGCTAGAGCAGGAGCAGCATGCCAATGTCGGATCCAACTGCCAAATTAACTCTTTTTTGTGTTAGTGTCAATCGATTTAGTTGTTATAAATGGATAGTAGAATAGTTTATATATATTTTGATTAACTGCATGTTTCTACGGTGCTTGTAGAATTGATTATTATTATTATTATTTTATTTATACGACTCCACTGAGACGGGTTCCATTATCATGACCACAACAGAACATATGTCTTTAACTTACAAACAAACCAAAGAGAAAAAAATAAAAATAGAGAAAATAAACCAGTATCCAGATCCAAATCCAACAAGAAGCATGGTTTTTGCACAGAAGGACCATACAATGATACAACCCACGATACCTCTCCAATAGCAACAAAACACAGCTATCTCAAGTTTTCTACGATGTCCTAGCAACTACAAGCACCAAATTAAGGCAGCTCCCCCCGATAACACGGACCCACTCAGTCTCCAGTAACTTCAACATCCTCATCCTCTTCACCGCTTCTGATAAGCAGTGTCGCAGCTTGTCTGGCTGCTTCATGCATACGAGTTGTCATTTGTTGTAGTCGATCTGCTCCAGCAACTAGCACCTCCCTATCATGGGCGCTCTGTAAGCCTGCCCAATATCGAAGGAATGTACACATATAACAAATTAATCCCAGAGGGGAAGAAATCAACTTTCATTCAAAACAAGCTCTATTTCTAGTTTTCCATAAAACCCAACAAAACACAGCAACACAAATAATGTGCACATTGAAACCAAAAGGGATAAGTTTTACAATCCACCAGAAATATTGAGTAAAGCAAGATGGCCTATTTTTAGCACCGAAGACAGAAGAAATCGTACTCCACATATAACCAGCAGCATGACACATACAGAAAAGATGATTAACACATAGGACAAAAATGACAGACATAGCTACCAACTCACTTCCTCTTCTTCATATTATCTTTGGTTGCAATCGCATTATGCCAAATCATTCAAAGCCACATTTTAATATTAAGAGGTAACTTTGCCTTCCAAAGATGCCCCACATCAAAGAGTTTATTATATAATGATTTGATAGAAAAATACCAGATTTGCTATATTTCCACTTTAGCTTATCTTTAGTCTCACTCAAATTCACCAAGGCTAACATATCCCTGAGAGACTACTACTGAAATGATAGCCTAGGTGAAAGCCATCTCCTAAAGGTAAAAAACCAACCAAGATCTGCCATTTCCCTAATAGTACCAGTTTACTGATTATAAATATTAAACAACTCATGAAACTTCTCATAAAGGCAGAAGGCACCAAGCCACTAATCATGCCAAAAATTAGTATCTCTTCCATCCCCTATTTCCATTTTTCTCCCAGCCATATAAATCTATTTCAATTTTAATAAATCTTTCCAAACAGTAGAATCTCCCTGTTTCATTTTGACCCTCCAGATCCCATGAGTTATACCATACTTGGTCTTAACAATCCTCTGCCACATCCCATCCTTAGATTCCAGTTTCCACCACCATTTACACAACAGACAAATATTGAAAAGTTTCAGATTTTTAATTCCCAGGCCTCCTTTCTTTTTTGTCCTACAAATAACTGCCCATTTAACCATGTAGTATTTATTTTTATTATTAGCTCCTTCCCAAAAGAACTTCCTGATAATTTTAGTGAAATTTTCCAAATTAGTATCTGCAACCAAATACATCGATAAGTGGTAAATGAGCAAACTACTCAAAGAGGATTGAATTAAGGTCAATCTCCCACCAATCAAGAACAATTTCCTATACAACCAATTGAGACAATTATCGAGAAACATGAAGCAAAGAATATTGAAACTTCATCACTGTTGGTGGAAGATGACCAGCAAACCCTGATATTTGTGACCGTCTATATTAGAATCATGCATTTGGAAGTTGAAACATAAATATATTATAAACTAGTACAAAGTTTTGAATCAGAGCTATTTATATTACTTATTCGGCAATTTCTATCGCATAAATGTTAGTGCAATTTTGTTTAAAGTGTGCCCAACCTACAATTTTTTCTGCATCCGCCACTGGCCGTGATTGCGGTTTCCGGTGATGTTTACCTGAGAGAGCCAAATGTTGATGGCATTGTCCTCTTTTGTTCATCAACAAGAAAAGGGGGTGTATTGGGATGATGGTAATCATAGATTGCATGCACCCGGAGTGGAAGAAGTGTGTCTTGGCATGGATAGTATGGCAGGCATGTGGATGGATGCATATTGATACTTGAGACGGTTGGCTCACAAGATCAGTGTATTTGACACTCTTTTTTGGAATGTTGCAGGTTCTAATAATGATATCAACGTTCTCCGGCACTTACATTCTCTAGGATTGTGGAAGACAATAATCTAGTGCTTCACTATGAGATAAATGGCCATCTATATGACAAAGGGTATTAGCTAGCTTATGGTAGCTATCCTGATTGGGCATCTTTAGTGAAGAAAATTGTAGATGTTGGTGATGAGAAGTATGCGAGGTTTGTGAATGAACAAGAGGCTTATAGGAAGGATGTAGAGCGGGCATTTGGTGTGCTCCAGTCTAGGTGGGCTATTATTAGACACCCTGCTAGAACATATGGACCAATGAGACTATATGGGAGGTGATGACTGCTTATGTGATCAGCGACAACATGATCGTTCAGGATGAGCGTGATGACATACACTATGACCGAGGGTGACAATTTGAGGGTCAACTGGTTGAGTCGACACCAGGGCCGACATCATTAACGAGTTCCTCCACGTGCATATCATGGAATCCAACATCGTAAAACTCACAATCGACTATAAACGGATTTAATCGAGCATATGTGGGCTCTCACATAGAAAGCCACTAGGCATCAACTATTATTTTATTTATTTATTTAGCTATGTTTGCTTATGAACTAATTTGTTAATTTGGTTGTGAATTATTTAACTTCAATTGATTGTGAACTACAAGGTTTATTCCAAATCTGAAGAAACTGGCCTAGCTACCCAAACTGACCAAAACAGACATCTCCCATGTCCGAAATGGGTCAACCCACCGGAGATGCCCTTATATCTTAGCTACTCTCTCCATCCTCAAGTAAGTGTATTTGTAGGTTTGTATACTAAGTGAGACATTTTAAAATTAACCAAGTTTATTAAAAAATACCAAAATATATAACATCAAATTGGTATATAACGAAAATCTAAGATCCGCAGACCATCTACACGCATTCCAGAGAGTTTGATTGAGTGTAGCATTCATCTAGAGAGTTCTATGTACATGACATCTAATACCAATTCTATATTCTTATAATGGAGATAAAATCTATATGTGGGTTAGGGCACTACTAGTATTCGCTGAATTTGTTACATTCCTAGCTATAAGCAATTAAATGTTAGACTATGTTTTTTCAACCAAATGCACGCTGAATTTGTTACATTCCTAGTGTGCCATATGTTAGGAATTGGCACTGCATTATTTTTATGTACTCCCTCCGATCCAAATTAATGAACTTATATTTGTCAAGATTTAGATGTATCTAACACTAAAACATGATAAGATACATCCGAATCTAGACAAATTTAAATCTATTAATTTGGATCAAGGAAGTACTACTATTCGTGTGGAGTTCCTGAACTGAACTGTGGATTAATTCCAGGTCGATCAGGGCGCACTGTCCTACTTGTTGGAAGGTGAGTCGGATTTGTGCCCAGTACGCGTACATGAGTTGTAATGAAAATATATATACACTTATAAATTGAGCAGCCATAGAACTTTATCAAGTCCTTTCCATGTTTTTATGGTGTCCACACCACACGGGCGTCAAGCTACCTGCAGATGGCCCATCGATATATAAGATCCTCCAGACATCTAAAGCCAATTATTCTCGGTGCATATAAAAGCTATATGTCGGTTAATTAGGGCAGCTGTACTATTAGGGGTAGTCATTTAGTTCTCTTGATCCATCATGAAATGGAGATATTGCCCTCAGTTTCCTCCAACATCTTGTGCTGCTCCTAGAGTGTCCTGGGACATCCGTTGGCAGTTAGGTAGGTCCCAAGTGGGCACTGGTGGTCATTGCTAGGAGGCCCATTCCTTCCGTCGGTGCCGGACATCAGATTGCGCATTTCCTTGATCTGCTGCCTAGTTGGAGCCTGATCAGGTTCATGCTTTGCCACATTCCTTGGCATGCAGGTGCATAAATTGATAAAAATCAGGCCAACAACCATGATCACGCCGAGCTTCATTATGGCTGTATGTATTTCTGTAGAACGGGAAAATTAGTTAGGAATTAGGATAACTGCTGGGAGACGAAGCTCTTCGAAATGTAAGAAAGAGTACTTACATAATTATCTGCAGATGAGCTGAACTCAGTGGTTTTTGTACAGCGTTGTCTAGTAGAGACGACAAGATAAGTGTGATGTGATAAGCTACTTATAGGACGCAAGAGTGAATGTTTCCCTCTTTGTTTGTTCAAATATAAAGATCTATCCTGGAAAATGGATTCTCCACTAATTGGAGATTGTGGGGGCAAATGGAGGTGGGGGTGAAAACTACTTCCCCAATGAATGACTTCAAAGTTAAGGTAAACGGATACACTCCCTTTATGTACTGTTTAGGACACAATCTAGAAAATTTACCATGGGAGTTCTATATTGCTGTTTTCAGCTATCATCTCCAGTGGTAAAATGCCACTTGTGATTTGAATAATGATACAGTAATGGATGTGATTTTCAGACGTCTTGTCTAAAAAAGATGGTGGATTAGGTTTCTACATTTTCATTTAACCTAAGGCCATTATCAAAATAAATCATTTAACTGTTTTCGCATATTGGCGTAAAAATATGGGCACTTAAATGCAAAAATAATAAGCAGGCTTGATAATATTTGAAAATAAATAGCTGAAGTATATGAAAAGATCGCTACAATTCGTTTCATATCTCATCTTACTAAATAGAGATACACATAACAACAATTCAGCTAGCTAGAAAAGCATACTAAGAGCAACATCCTTTGCATTTCTTGTTTTATTTTTATGAATCAGGAGAAAGCTTTATTGGCTAAGGAGGATGACTATCAGGAGGAAGTTTTATTAGCATTTCTTCAATCCTGCATGGTTGCAAATTTCGCTCCAAGAGGCGCAAAAATAGAATGAATGACAATCCTAGATGAATGGCCTTGACGTATTTTGTGAAGCCCACAGGATCAGGTAGATCCCTCGAATAGACGATGATGAGAAATCAGGGTTGGATGGTTCTGAAGATACACCATTTTTTTCATTCTGCATGAACTACATATCTTGTTGAGATCTTCATCACAAAAAGGTAGATGGCATAGTATTATTTGAGAGGATACACAACTCACAAAAAAATACAACAAGTCGAATAGGTGGTATATTGCCTCAGTAAGTCTAAGAAGGTTGTATGGGATCTGTATTAGGTAAGGGAATTCACACTTTGCTTTTGATTGAATATACCTTTTCCCGCTTTACCACACATTATTGTATGAGCTTCTAGAGGAGTATATGTATGGAGGGAGTACATTCTAGCAGCTTTCTTTTGAGTCCAATTTAATGTCGATTAGAAGGAGGAATTTGATGTCGCCATGCATGGGATGTTTGAGTGTCGTCAAGTCCTATCCAGAAAAAACGTGGGTGTTTTCCTAGAAAGTGTCTTTAGCTCCCGAGCTCCAGTGCTCCTTTTGATTTAAAAAATTCAAAAATCTTATTTAGAAGTTTCAATAAATTCTAGGCATAGTCGATGTTGTATCCTATTGACATGCAGAATCTCAATCCAAAATTGTTTATATTGTGGGCTACAAAAAATGAAAAAACCTGATAAAAATTGAATACTTGAAACTATACATACTCAGATCCACACTTTTATCATTTTTGTGTACCTCACAATACAATGTATTTGAAATTGATATTTTGCATGTTTGTCGGATAAATCATTTGCTATATCCTAAAAAATTTCGAATCTTTTGAAGCTGAGAAATATGATTTTTGTTTTTTTAAGGGGACCAACTGCGCCCATGTGCACCAAATCTTCACTCGTGTTTTGCCATGTTATCTATTAAGTTAGAAAGAATAACTTCAGCAACCATGAAACTAAAGATAGAATTTATCTGGGACAGAAGCCGATACAGTGTATGAATCATGTTGATCTTAAAGTGCATTTCCAATTATATTTTATGCTAAACAAGAAATAATTTATTTTGTACAATAATATTACTTTGGCAAGAAATGAGAAGTAAGCAGAAACACTCAATATCTCATAACGCTAACTACTTTCATTCCCCTGATGTTAAAATATTGGACAAGATCGCAAGTGTTCATTGGTATTGCTTAGACAAAACATAAAGTCTAACAATTCATGTAAATTAACCTGTCATATATCAGCTGCAAAAGAAATCACCCACTTTCAGTTGTCGTCTATCCTTTATTGGTGGAGAATCATGTTTTCACCACAGAAGATTTACCTTGAATAATTCAAATGCAACATCACCACTTTTATCTCCTATAAGTAGCGCATCATCTTAATGTCTTCTCACCTATGAAGAGAAGGTGAATGAAACATCTTTAGTTGCAACTTCAGCATTTTTCCTTGGTTGGTGATTATTTAAAATCTTATGTGAAGCAATACATGTGCTATTTGAAAAAAGTACTTGCCACATCGGTAGACTTACATATGATTTTTTATATAGGTTGCGTTCAGCGATACTCAATGACTAACATAGGTATGTTTCTATTTTAGGGCCCGCAGGAAGTATCAGAAATGAAACTCGTTGTGTCTCTGATCATGGCGATGGTTCTTATCAATTCATGCACCTGCATTCGTCCAATGAACCTTGCAAGGAATGCAATGCAAGTGAAGGGCATGCGCAAACTGATTTCTAGTTCTACTGATGGAAGGAGTGCCCCTCCTGGTGAGGAAATACATCATGTCTGTTCACTAGGGAACTATCCCTGCCAAGGGATGTTCAAGAGTTCCAAGGGAACTACAGAAGGCGATGGAAATTAACTCTCAATATCATCGTCGTGGCAAAAAAACTGAAGACGAGTTCTCGTGTAAGATCATGTATGTCCTAGTGCTTGCTATATGCACATTGTATCTTGTTTCTACGCTGTTCACGTTGATGTATTGCTCTCTTTCCTTTTTTTAGTTGCATCCTTGTGTATAAACTTCACATATTTATAAATAAAAGTCCCTATTATCTTATGGTACTACATTGCTCATCTTGTATTTGGAGTAAATCATCTTGAATGACAGATCAGTAAAATGAGACAAAGCATTTGTTACAGGCCTCAGATGTGAAAAATTAAACGCGTTCTTGATCGAGTCTAGTGTGTACCATCAAATCCAAATGATAACAAGAATCATGTGTTTTCCATATTTCGGAGTGCATATCTACTACATGAATATAAGTACCCCGTGTTCAATCTAAACTGAAATTAACGGAGCAATACAAATATATTTGTATTGTTACAACCATTAATTAATACATTGACAGTTTACTATTAGCAATATCCTTGACCAGTGGCATAGGAATTAAATTACACTCTGAAATATTTGACATCGAAACTGAAAATTACACCTACTTTGCGAGTGATCTCGTATCAATGCCAGCAGGAAATCTGGCTTACGAAATGAACTATATATGGCTATTGTACGAAATAATGATAGGTCCATCACTACTGGAACAAACAACGACGCCGAGGGGAATTTCAAGGCCGAGGGGGAAATGTCGGGGCCTTCGACATAGCTCGCACGGTGCCCACGGCTGGAAAAACACACCGTCGGCATAGATGAGCAACGCCGAGGGGGACCGTTGGTGTAGAATGACCTTCAGCATAGATAGAGCAACGCCGAGGGCCACCATAGGCATGGGCTGGCCGTACGCACAACACGCGTCACAACATGCACTGGCGACCACCGCTTGACGGACAGTTGGCGGTGCAAGGCAATGTTGAGGGGGTTGCCATCGGCGTAGCTCTGCATATAGTAAGTTAACGCCGCATAGCAAAGACGAGGGGGTTGTCGTTGAATTTTCTTGACCTGTCACAAGCACGCACCTGAGCATAGAAATGCCGAAGGTAGCCCCCTTGACACCGCTCCACCTACGCCGAGGGTAACCCTCTCGGCATTGCTCCTTTTTCCATTTTATTGCCCCCTTTGATTTCATGAATATATATGATTTAAATATGTTTGCATTTGATTTTTTGGTAGCATAATACTTTTAATTTCTAGTAATATATCACATATATAGAACGAGATAAAAACATTATTTTGACCTTTTTGAATTTGTTATGCATGTTTTAAAACATGGTCACAACGGAGGGCGTGACCGTCCTCGTCTAGGGGTGGAACCTTGCAAAACAATTCGGTGGATCTCTGATGAAACAATATATTATGAACCTACAAAAGATTTTTGGAAAAAATCATGAGCATTAGATCATGTACCTGCAGTTTAAATCTGACCCACTTCCTACCGATTCTGTAGACATTAGTCTTTTTCATGACGGATGGACCGAAAGGTTTAAGATACCCTGGTTGAGATATTGTACATGGAATATGGTATAGTATTTTTCAAAAATAGGGTGGTAGCATGTTGAAACTTTCACTTGGTGGTTGCTTCACAAAACACCTCGCTTTTCGCACTCGGAAAATAGAAAATAGATTTTTTATGCGACAAAATGGAAAAATTCCTCCGACAACATTGTTGGACATTCCAAGATGCAAATGTGTGCACAATCTAGACACATTATCACAAACTATGCCATGAATCTGGCCATAACATTGGTCGTTTGGCCTGAAAGACATAAAATTTCGTACATGATAGCTCATTTATGAGAACACTTTTCCAAGATATTCGTGATATTCCAAGTTTTTTGGTTTTTATGGATAATATATCATATAAAATCACACCACGCGAAGGTTTTACATTGTTTTGATGTTTTTGAATTTCTTATGCTTGTTTCAAAACATGGTCAAAACAATGGTTGTGACTATCCTCGTCTTGGGGTGGAACCTTGCAAAAAAATGATGTATCTCTGATAAAATAATATATTGTTAACATAAAAATGATTTTAGGAGATAAACCATGAGCATTAGATCATATAACTGCAGTTTATATCTGACTCACTTTCTACCGATTCTGCATACATTTGTCTTTTTCACAAGGGGTGGACCGGAAGGTTTAAGATACCCCAGTTGAGAGATTTTCCATTGAAGGTGGTCTAGTATTTTTGAAAAATGAGGTGGTAGCATTTTGAAACTTTCATTTGGTGGTTACTTCACAAAACACCTTGTTTTTCGCACTCGAAAAATGGAAAATGGATTTTATTTGCGTTGAGAAGGAAAACTTCTTCCGGCAACATTCTTCGCCATTTCAAGATGCACATGTGTAAAAAATATGGACACATTATTACGAACTATGCCATGAATCTAGCCATAACATTGTTCGTTGGTCCTGAAAGCCATGAAACTTCGTACATGATAGCACCTTTCTGTCGGGGAAATTCCTTCCAGGAGAGGGTACATCGTCACCATCAACACTGTCATCAAGCTAGGCTTCATCGGGATCATCATCATCATCCACACCATCATCTCCACCAGCACCATCATCACCACTCCATCCCGCTGTAACAATTGTGTTGGATGTTGCTTTAGTTCTTAGGGGAAACTTTCCCGGTGTTAATTACTATTATAATTGATGCTTGTGAGTGGAACTATTGGATTATTGTTTATGTTCAGATTGTTATCCATCACCATATCATCTTTGATCTTGATCCATATGATGTCTTGTGAGTAGTTTGTCTAGTTCTTGAGGACATGGGAGAAGTCATATTGTTAGTAGTGGATTTGTGTTGAGTTATTATTCAATGGTTTAGTATTTAAGTTGTGGTGCTATTCTTCTAGTGGTGTCATGTGAACGTCGACTACATGATACTTCACCATTTATGGGCCTAGGGGAATGCATTGTGTATTTGGCTACTAATTGTGGAGTTGCCAGCTATTTGAAGCGAAAGCATTTGACAGAATTCTCATGTGTCCTCGAGAACGTTTGGTCCTTATAAGTATTTCCAGCGGCTTGTCCTTTGCTAAGAAAGGATTCGGCCACTTGCTCTGTTTGTTCGTTGTCTTTATTACTTGCACTTTGTTTTGTTGCTTTATCAGAAAACCCCTAAAAATCTGTTTGCTAAGTATTTACAGAGATTTCCTGCTCCACACCACTAGTCAACACCTTCTGCTCCTCGTTGGGATCGACACTCCTATTTATCGAAAGTACTACGATACACCCCCTATACTTGTGGGTCATCAGGGACATTGCAGAAGTTTTGGTGGATCTCTGATGAAACAATAATTGTGAACCTAAAAATTATTTTAGGAAAAAATTATGAGCATTATATCATGTACCTGCAGTTCAAATCCGGCCCACTTCCTACGGATTCTGCAGACATTTGTCATTTTCACGGGGGGTGGACTGAAAGTCTTAAGATACTCCGGTTGGAATATTGTCCATGGAAGGTGTTATAATATTTTTTTAAATGGTGTGGTAGCATTTTGAAACTTTCATTTGTTGATTGCTTCACAAAACATCTCGTTTTTCGCATTTGGAAAATGGAAAATGGTTGTTTTGTGCGTCAAAAAGGAAAACTTCCTACAGAAATATTGTTAGCCATTCCAAGATGCACATGTATGCACAATATGGATACATTATCACAAACTATACCATTAATCTGGCTATAACATTTTCATTTGGCCTCAAAGCCATGAAACTTCATACATGATAGCTCATTTCTGAGAACAGTTTCCAAGATATTCGTGATATTTCAAGTTTGTTATTTTAATTTATACTATATCATATAAAATGATATGGATATGATATTTGTATTCCTCTCATTTTTCTAATCGATTTAGACATATTATTTGTCGGATTTTGATTTACTTAATTTATAGATATGAATTATTCCATATTAAATGGAAAAGGAAATGAGATAAAATGCAGTTTATTGTTATTTGAATTCAAGATTATTATTACTTATTTATTTTTGTTTACTTAAATATTTTTTTATAATTTATAAATAAAGGCATGTGACATCATGACTTAAGGGTTAATATGATCGATATGATAGTATTATCAACAAGGTATAGTGTGACAACTTGGAAAGTCATTTGGAAGAAACGAATAAGTTAAGCATGTTGGGATTGGGATAGTCTAAGGATTGGTGATTGAGTGGGAAGTGTGACCATGATTGAGCAATTTGACCTGAGATTGAACGTGTTTAGAGTTAAAAACGTTCTCGGTGCAATTGAACGTTTAAACAATTCAAATATTATAAAATTTTCAGAAAAAAATTCACCCCAACCCTCTAGAGTGCTCCACGTGGCCACCTACACTGAGGGTAACCCCCTCGGCACAGCTCCACCAACGCCGAGCGTTTCCCTGATATATGGAAAATCTAAGCTATGCCATTAATATCCACCTCTATGTAATATTGCAAGGGTCAAAAAATTGTGATTGCGTATGTTATGGTCAATTTGTCTAACATTCTATTTCCCTGAGTTCTGATCGAATAAAATTTGATCACGTGGACTATCTTGCGGGTCGTCTTCGCAATATGTAGCTACAATACAACCGAGGATATAATGCGAGTTCTATGTACACTATATCGTTTCAATCTGATATTCCCTCCGATCCAAATTAATGGACTCGAATTTTTTTAGATTCGGTATTTCTAGTCATGTTTTACTGTTAGATACATCTAAATCTAAACAAATCTAAGATCCATTAATTTGGATCGGAGGAAGTATTATAATTAGATATAGGGAGGCTTTTGAAAAGGAATGACATTAAAAATCAAGAAAGTGTGTGGTATATTATTGTTCTAAGGTTCTTTGTCAAGGGAGAAATAAATGTAGTTCTCTTGTCCCCAATGAATCAATTTTCCATATTTTCTCCCGATTCCATTAGTAGAGCCATCCGCCATATAATTCAGGTAACACATTAAGAACTTATCACAACCTCGAGGTGTTACTAACAAATTTGGCAATTGGTTGAGGGGTTATCAAATTGGTTACAAGCTTAAATTTTGTTGGAGTAACAACTATGTTGATAATTATGGCTTAGTCATAATGATATTTTTTTTACAAAAGAAATGTTTATCTCCATGTACATGCTATGTGCGCTGTATTCACCGCTTCCATACGTGGTTTCTTCAGCGACAAGAAGACCAGGAGTTGTTAACACCAACATGTACGCAATTGGATCGGGTTCTCAATGACATGTTCTCGGACCATTGTGGCGGTATAGTTTTCCCATTTCAGAATCATGAGAGAAGTGAGTTCTTCCTTCTTCTAGTAACATTTTTTTCAGGTTTGTTCCCATATGTGTGCGTGTACGTATCGGTTGTATGCAAGCCGAACTCTTTTGTAGCTGTGCCGTCTAGATACATACTCCATCTAGATACATACTGAAGAAACAGTTGAAGCTATTCACTGAGTTTTACATGAAAATTTCATTTTAATAACACAGTGGTCACACCATAATTAACACTCGTCGCAATGGTCAAAATTTTGAAACAAGAACTAATGAGAACATTTTTCAATCAACACTGCCTAATAGTGTCTTCTTAGAAGAATCTATATATCCTGATAAAGAAATTTAATCTTCTAAAACATTAATGGGATTACAGTGAGCTGCTAAGTCAGGATGTAAAGGATAACTAAATTTAAGTAAAACGTGAATGTTATTAGAAACAAAAAAAATCCGTTAAGGGGAACTCTTATTAACTAAAACACGGCATCAAAGGGATACATGCATAGAGCTACATCTGACCTCTACGTAACTACTAGGATTCGCGTAGTGGGAGGCCATTCCCCATGGTGATAATTTTACTTTGGAAAATCTTGAACTAACCACTTGATTTTCTAAAGTAAACTAGCCAAATGTTACAAATCAATAGAAGTTTCACCATCTAAGATAGTGTTGCAGTATCATCGGATAATCCTTAAATGTTAAAATTATAGCCTAGGCCATTCCATCACATCGCGTTTGTGGATCTTGTCACGGATTGGTACACAAAAAATAATCATTTTGTAGGTGTATATATGAGATACTAAAAGGATAAAAGAAATGTTTAAAGAGGTAATTTTGTTGGAGATCTAGGTGAAATCCACCAAGTCAACATGAAGTCAAGTGCGGAAGTTATCTGTTGTTGTTTACTTTTATCGGATTACTTTATTCGATAACAGGTGAAAAGTAGATTTGCACTCTACTTTTATCTGATTACAGGCGAAAACTAGATTTGTCTAAGCCATACCGGACCAATTGGATAGCTGGTTTCGTTTGGTCTCTAGATTTATTAATCCCGTGGTCGGAAAGGCATGGTGCATGCATTCCACTACAATCCCCACTTTCATCATAAGATAAACATATATATAAACCCTGTAGGTAACATATATAGTACTGTTGCATGACGTTGGTTTCCAATTAAAGATCGTCTTAGCAAACAGATCTGGCCATATTTAGCAATGTAAGAACTGCTCTTGGTTCCCTCTACTCTGTGCGCCCACTAAAGAAAGACTAAAGCGTATGCAAGACCAAAAAATTAGATGTGTGTCTATGGATGTATATTTGAAATTCTTGAAAATTCATACACTGCCTGACTAAAATACCTAAATTACGACCCAACTTTACTAGACAGAGAATAAAGTGGATTTTAGAAGGCTCTAAAAGTTGTATCTCATTGCTAATTATAAATTTGTGTGGGTCTCATCTTCACCTAATTCAATCGCATATATATTTCATCATCCACATAACCTAATTTTCCGTGGCATGAATCTTACTATGTCAAGGACTAACTAAGGCTAAAGATTGGATTTCACCTAGCTATGCATATGCCTATAGCTAGATCGACTATGATATTTGTAGTGGCATGTACGTGTGCCTATTGAGTAATAATTCTCCTCACCTGATCGTCAATAAAAAGGTTAACTCATTTTCCCGTAAAGTGGAACCACTAGATCAGTGGGATAAACTATTTCGGGTGCTCGATGATTTTTGTACAATTAACCATTATCGTGCAACAAGTAGGCTATGCTGGTAGGCACTTGAGACTACCACATCTTCATAAATACTGTAAATCATATGGAATTACTGGGCGTGGTAAAAAGCAACCTTTACAGTTTGCTGTCACTTTTCCACGGTGAAATCAGGTTGGATCCCATTAACTCAACAAACCATATATTAATCATATATGGCATATCAATTCCACGACAGTCTCCATCCGACACAACAAGATCATAAAATTCGTACACATCCAACACCACACCACCAAATATCTTGATCGTTTCTCATTACATGTTAAAGATCTCTAAAAAATACTATGAGACGTTTTTTGGTAATATACTTTTGGTTGTACAGCTCGAGATGACAACATTTGTATTTATATTTATGCATATTTATAGTATTAATAATTTTATCTTAGTTTTAGAGTGTCATTTTTTTAAAATTCTCACTTTTTCATCGTCGTGAAATTGTTATTCATCATGTTAAGAAAAAATCCATTAATTTCACTTTTAGAAAAAAGTCCCAATTTCAGAGATAAATGGTAGGATAAGATTTCTGTTGTTTATTTTGTATGGTATAGATTGCACGGGATTCCACGGAGCGCCTTCACAAAATATACGTGTCTACCTATAAATGTGATATTGTTATGGGCCTATAAATGTATGAGCTTAAGTCCATTAAGCTATAATATCTTAGAAAAATCTTAAATGTCTATTTTGGTTGCATTACATGTGCATAATATTTAATCTAACATGGCCAAAATGCTAGTGGAGGAGGATCAGACCAACAAATAACGAGCTACATCTCTTACAATATTTGAAGCATGAACAAGGGAAAAAAATACATGCACTCTTACTCCCTAGCTCAACTCGCAAAATACGAAGTAATCGGCTATAGATTGATCTGAATTAGTCAACATCGGGCTTCACAACACAAACTTAATTGTGTGATTGATTATGTCTAACCATGAGTTTCTCGCTGCGACGTCACCCGTTAGTGGCATAGGAGTTTGGCACTTGGGCCGGTGGTTCTAGATATTCGACGGTGGTGGTCTTCGTTGTCGTGTGGATGACGGGGCGGCTGGGTCTCGAGTTGGTGATGGACTTTCGAGGCCTGCAACGGTATGGGATGCCCCCTCCACCTCAAGATCAGGTTGCTCAACATGTTCTTCACATGGCATCTCTGTCGAAGATGTCAAGTCATGCATGTCGCTGGGAGGTGATGCACATGATGTCTCATTTGAGGTGTAAATTCATGCCTGCTTTCAACCCGTGCTACACACAATGACTCTGGTGGAGCGGAAAGTCATGCATGTTGATGCTGGATCGAATGTGGTGCAACAGTGAGGGGGGCGAGGTATGGGACATCTCCGTATTTTGATATCTCCTCCAGTTGTATCTGCCTTTTGAGGTTTCGGGAGTCGGACAATGGATGATTGTAGAGGAGGCTACATCAATCAATGAGTATGTCCACTCCGGTAGAATTACAAGCCCTAATCAAGCTATGCCGATGCGCATTTGTGACATGTCCTTCCTAAAGGTAGTTGATCAAATCTCGGCTTTGGGGACGAAAATCTCGAGATCGACCTATGGTCGAACTCATCGCCGTCGGTGCACGTGGGGTGTTTCCTTCTTGAAAGCTTAGCCTAGGAATTATGTGTTTTTTGTTTGTTTCTATCATTTACCATAGGTCGATGGCGCATACATCATCGGGATTTCTTTTTTTATTCGAACATGTTCGGCTGCGTGATTTTGCATTATGAATAAGAAGTGCATGCATCACTCGATATAGAGGCCAAAGCTCCAATCCCCCTTTTCGAAAAAAATTCTTTGCCTCAACATGCAAAGGTGGCATTGCTCTCGCTTCTCCACCCCGTACATGTTTCTATAAGATGAGGTGAAATATTGTAGCCCATTTGTAGAGGTCCATGCGACCCTGGTGGAGATGTCTAGTGGATTTGGCCTCACATGGAGAGTTCAGGAAGAGATCCTTGTGTCCGAAACATTGCATCTCCGAGTCAACCCGTGTGTTCAAAGTGAGGATGTAAGTATAAGAGGGGTGCTATGTAGGCATTTCCATTAGGTCAATAGGTCGAGTCACGTTTCGAACATTTTTCTACATGGGTTGTGTGTGGTCCCGCAGAAGGCACATTATTTGCATAGAGAGGTGATCCTAGACATCTGACCGTTAGTTGCTTCCAAAGATGTAACCTCGTGAAGGAGCGGAAATGTACTACCCCGGCCCATCATTGGAGGACCATGTGTCCTAAGTGGACTTCTATGGTGGTTTTAGTCCCACATGGAGAACTTAGGAAGAGTTTTACCAGCGTATCAATCCTTGCGTTCGAACCATAGAAACTACGAATTGATCTTTTTTTACATGAAACGAGGGCGAGCATGTGAGGGGGGTGCTATGCATGCATGGGCGTGCACCTCAAGAGACAGGACATTCAAAACCACATCACTCGAGACTGATCTTTTACTAAGAAATGACTGATAAGGCTTTTTCGGACTGCCTCGGTGTAAGAGCATCTCTAGCAGACACCGAGACACCGAAAAAACGCCGGACCTAGAAAATTTCGGCGGTTTTTCGGGCCGGGTCGCAAAATCTGGCATGTGTTCTCCGGTACGGTCAACCCATGTGTTCAAAGTGAGGATGTAAGTATAAGAGGAGTGCTATGTAGGCATGTCCATTAGGTCAATAGGTTGAGTCACCTGCATTACAGGTGGTATTATATCGAACATTTTGTTGCATGAGTTGTGTGTGGTCTCGCAGAAAGCACATTATTTGCATAGAGAGGTGATCCTAGACATCTGACCATTAGTTGCTTCCAAAGATGTAACCTCGTGAAGGAGCGGAAATGTACTACCCCGACCCATCATTGGAGGACCATGTGTCCTAAGTGGACTTCTATGGTGGTTTTAGTCCGACACGGAGAACTTAGGAAGAGTTTTACCAGCGTATCAATCCTTGCGTTCGAACCATAGAAACTACGAATTGATATTTTTTTTACATGAAACAAGGGTGAGCATGTGAGGGGGGTGCTATGCATGCATGGGCGTGTGCACCTCAAGTAGACAGGACATTCGAAACCACGCCGCTCGAGATTGATATTTTACCAAGATATGACCGATAAGGTTTTTTTAGACTGCCTCGGTGTAACTTCTCATGGTCGATTAACTACGTGGACCATTTCTTCTCTGAAGCACGACTATGTCATCTCCACAACCATGAGCCTAATGTTGCAGCCATTCGGACGAACATCACGAGTACGGCTTACCTAGTTCTTGGTGCACATGCTTGCTTTTTATGCAAGTGCGCTAGCTATTCCAGCTAAGAATTGTAATGTCACACATGTCCAGTTTCTAATATGTGATCAATACCGCTAGCATGTGTTCGCTGCTATTATTATGTATCACATTATTAACAAAATTAGTCATCCTTTTAACAATAAATATCTTACCTAGATGAATGTAGTGAAAACAAACATATGTTTTAATGTTAAAGTTTGACGATCGAAATTTCCCGAGTACATGTTGGTGCATCGGTGTATTTTTTTCATGTTCTGCAGAAGGGGAAAATACACTTCCCAATTCCGAGTGAATCATTCGCACTGTGAAGCCAGGCAAACTTTTTGACACCTTAATTTCTTCAACTTTAATTTTCTCATTAAGGACTTCTTCCTAAAAAGATCATTTATACTAGTGTTTGCAATCGTGCGGAGTTAATTTTATTGATAGCATTCATTTATACGCGGTGTAGAAGTACATCGTCAAACCACAGTCCACAAACATGGAGAAACAAAATACAAATTAATCTGAGCATGCCATAAAAAATTAGAATTTTTTTTCAAGTTTAAAGTCTGAATGTCTTGCATGTATATATGTAGATGCTAATTATGGACTTGTAGATGCTAATTATATTTTCATTTGTGATATAGAAAAAGTGACCATTCGAAAAGGACGTGTTAAATCTCCCGTCCTATGCATTTTTTGAATGCACACAACCATCATAAAAGGAAAATCAGTACTTGTAGCCCCAATGGATATACTACTCGCTACTATAGATATCCATAAATTTTGTTTTGTAAAATTCTTTGTGTGAACATAGTTACTAATGAAATTTTATGGTATGTACAACGTATCTACATGTACACATCCCAAGCTCCATGAACCCCAGGAATCTCCGTTTCTATGAATAAGACGCACGCGCATTCTATCACAAAATTTGACTGAATGAATGATCATATAGAACAGAATTGATATTGCTTGACTCATATTAAAAAAATCTCTATTGATATGAATTTTATAACAAGTAATCTTTATGCGCTGTATTATTCCTTGGAACGAACCGGACCTCACTATTCGAACTGAAATCTCCTGGCACAGCATTAGAAGAATTTCAAAAGACAGCAAGAGAAAACAAACAGGGTGTCAGGCTTGCACCACAGCGCCAACAACAGACCAGAGTAGGTGGCCATCCTCCCTCTGGACGCTCCCCTTGGTCCAGCTTCTTACAGGGGAGGATTATGCTTCTTGGGGATGTAAATACCATAGATATATAGCATGTACATTACTCTTCCCTTCACAGCAGCTCATTTTCATATAGATATGAATCATGATTAGGGCTGCTGACATGCAAAGCATCTGTAGTAGTATGTAACATCACATACCAGAATATAGATATTTGGCTAACAAAACAGCCGCACGGGATTTATACAACGAAGGCACTAGTTGTTTGTTGGGTCACCACCACTGCCACCTGATCCATCCTCTCCTCCATGGCTGCTATACTGGTCCCGTGGGATGGCATGGTGGTTGTCCACGGTGGTGCCGCCGACGCCAAGGGTGGGTTTCGCGCTGACCGCTGCACCAGCGTCGTCATACTTCTTCACTGTCCCAGCATCGTGAATCACCAAACCTTGAGTAACCATGGCTAAAACAAGCATCATAGCTAAGATCTTGAGCATGCTTGCTTTCACTTGCTCTTTCATGGTGACTGAATTAACTTCAGAGAGGGACATAGGAACAGCATAAATAAATACCATAATATGATCAAAATACTATGGAAGATGATCATGAGAAAAAAGGAACAAGAACAAACAGTCCAACCTGGAGGCTGGAGCCAAATCTCTTCCGTGATACGATCTAACTTTAGATTCTACGTACGTACTGTGTCTTGAAGGCTATGGTTTGGTCAGGTCAGGCACCCTTTATATAGTCCGAAAAGGCTAGTTTTTTTTCCTAGTGTAACATTCATACAGGGAAAAAACCTAACAATGAAAAGACATAATCGAATGGTACACAAGAATAAAAAATCTTCCATGTGGGATGTAAAAGGTTCTTGTGTCGATCATGCCTTCAGGACCAGTAAAATCCTGTTGTGAGAAATGACAGCCAGAGTAATTAGAACCTGCCTTTTAGTGTACAGTGACATAAATTAATTGGAAATAGTCTATATTTTGATGATTATGCAGACTACTTGGCCCAATCGTTGTGATGAAATCATAAACTATGCATCAATCATCAAACACTACCAATAGTAATTCCCACTAAGATAGTGGTCTATGCCTTTTTTGCAACGACGTGACTTCAAATTTTATTTACTGGTGGAGAATAACAACCTGCCTAAACTTTAACCCGACAGCTTGAATTGGCCACTAAAAGTGTCATAATCAATGTAAAAGCTAAAATGTTAGTGGTGTAACTCTTAAATGTAGTTCATTTCTCCATTTATAACTGTATATTTATCAACAATTAATACTACTCAGGATCCCTTGGTCATTTTATCTGTCATTTCGTCCCCTAGAAATTAATGAAGTTCTCTTGCAAGCAAGAGAGTTCAAATAAATAGTTAGCAGAATATGTGAGATAAAGGTGGGGTTACTTTAGTTAGTTATCTTCGGAGCCTTTTAACTGGATGTACAACATGCTTAGTCATTTTTGTCGAGTTTCTCTGTCATTAAGGCTAGGCACCTGTAAGCTTAAGATTATTCTTGGCAAAATGTAGCTATTTCATCTAGCAATTTACGTGGGTTATTTCCCAAAATATTTGTATCATGTGGCAGTATAGGTATTTTTTGTTCATTTTTGGTGGTACAAATTTGACTTTTCTGAAACCAACCCTACTTTAGAGAGAATGATTTTTTCCATGGCCAACACAGGAGTGAAATATTCTAGTACGAGATCTGTCATTTCAAACAATATCATAATTAACTTGGGAAGTGCAATTGTATCTGCCAACCGATAAGACAATTCTTAGTTAAGAATTATCATATTCTACTCCCTCCGATCCAATATAAGTGTTGTCGTGATCCGAAGGAGTACATGTTTTCCTTCATGTTTATAGATAGTTATGATTCTATATTTATTTTATTTTCTCACGTCAAAACACTAGTTGGTTACACAGTTGTAGGTTCCCAATATATTAGGCCATATGTTAGCTATTTGTATGTATTTTTATCTTGTTTCTCACATCGGTCATTTAATTCATGAACTGAAACATTGATCCATAAATAGGAATCCATAAAACAATGTGTCACTATTTATCTACTTTTATGAAGATGTGATCTGTCCTATATACTCATGATAATCATTCATACGAGCATAATGAATATGTTTAATAAGATGTATGTTTCTACATGTAGCTAGACATTTCAGTTTTTCAATTTATGTAGAAGTACAGGGTAACATCACTTCTGCATATTGTTGTGGGTTTATAAATATTATACATAGACTTGGCTACACATGTACACATATGGTGGTCAATTTTCCACTCTATATATCCATGCTAGTAGTTGATGCAATCAAATAAACAGATGTACTCCCTCCAGCCCATATTAATTGACTCAAATTTGTCTAGATTTGAGTGAATCTAGACATTATTTAGTATATAGGTTCATCTAAATTTTGACAAATCAAAGTCAATTAATATGGATCGGAGGGAGTATATAAATTATACAGTGTGTTTTGGATCAAAGTATAGCCTAATTGTTTTGCAAATACAGTTTTAACAGTCTCTACAAATTGGAACGGAGCAATACCACCATCAATTAAACTTTGGGGATGATTTATGTTTATTCATAACAAGGTACATATTTGATTCACAACGCTAATATTCTTTTGGTTCTACTAATAGATAAATTAAATATTTATATTTAATTCATTTGCTTGATGTAGGGATCAAAATTGAAGATCTAGTCCGGATAAATCAACTTTAGAGCACACATGGTTGCATATGGCATATGAATATCAGTGAATACATTGCCTTGCTTTATTCTATATTTAGGAAATATCTGAAATATATATGTGATCTGTTCAACCTTAATTTACATATATGTAGCACAATCAGACGTGCACAACATGTCCCATACCATACATACTACATGCATTGTGTATACGTACCCAACATGCAGAACTTGCATGGATGCAAAGATTGGTACTCCCTCCGATCCATATTACTTGTCGTTGAAATGGATGTATCTAGCACTAAAATATGTCTAGATACATCCATTTTAGTGACAAATAATATGAAACCGAGGGAGTACGTATAAAGGCATACATATCGATCTTCTCAAGGCTTGGCTTCTTCACTCCCAATGTCATGGCCATTGCCGGGCATGTTTCCCGGGCTGCTCCAGCTGTCGTACTCCGGCCTCGGTATCGCATGATGGTTGTCGATCGCTGTCCCCTCCACCTTCGCCACCGTCTTCATTACTGCATGTACTAGCTCCCCTCTTGGTTTCATGCGAGAAGCCATGGTGCAACCGTTAAGCATTACCATGGCAAGGATAACCAGAGGAAGGAGCTTCATTACGAGATGGAAGAGAAACCTTAATAGTTAAAGTAGTTTACTTCTGGCTTTTGTTTTCTGTCTGGAGTCAAGAGCTGGTGATGTGTTATATTTATAGGCAGAGAGGGAGAAACGACGGACCTGTATATACCATGGAGTTTCTCAGTTTTTTCTCCATCTCGATTTCCATTTGACGATGGGTAGTGGCACTTTAGCTTGTGGATTCTCCACCTGGGTGAGGCAATTTTTAGTGGGGTAAGCATATATTACCGGTCCAACTGCGTAACTTTCTAGAAAATCTTTTTACATCTACAATTGGGTGCAAAATAAATTAGTATTGTGCACCGCTCAAAATTAGTCTGGAAATATGTAAGGA
The DNA here is from genome assembly GCA_030063025.1 of Avena longiglumis. Classification (NCBI taxonomy): domain Eukaryota; kingdom Viridiplantae; phylum Streptophyta; class Magnoliopsida; order Poales; family Poaceae; genus Avena; species Avena longiglumis. The sequence goes on from CP125974.1 coordinate 21,788,369, forward strand.
TGCATTGTAAATTCAACGCGCTAATGTAATTCAGATGGATATTATTATATTCATGTCCCACTTTTTCGGGTAATTTTGCAGCAAGGCAGGCAGTTTGGTTAAAGTAGACTAAGGAGAAAACAGAACTGTGAAAGGTGATTTCAGTTAGGTGGTGAAATCTTTAAAGCAGAAGTTAGTGATATTCTGGACTAAGATCCTTTTCTTTCCCACTTCAATTATTTAAGAGGTTTTAGTAATGTAGAAATTCCCTAATTTGCATAAAGAGCTGTTCACAAAACATATTTTGCTGATATACATTTTTTTATTCTTATGAATATACTTTACACTGAACTTATCTTATAGCGAACTGAGTACTTTGGTCGCAGCAGATTTGAGGCCATACTCAAGAAAAAACAGAATTATTACATCTGTGAACACGCGAAATCCTACTCCATGTGTTCTTCATGGAGAACGGCATGAGTTGAGGGGCATCGGTTAGATGTGCTAACTAGAACATGTTTGTTTGCGCTTTGCTAAGAGAACAAAGTGTGTGTGGCTAAGCACTTGGTTTTAGGAAGTCGTTGATGTACAACTCAGAGGAGAAAAACAACTTGAAGCGTGTCCCAGCAACCCGGGTAAACAACGGAAAGGATACTAATTCAGAAACTAGAACCTGATGGCACTTCCAACTCGGTAAAGAGAAAACAAATTAAACGAACTACTCTAATAGCAAAGTCAGATCCGAGCCTGTGCCTGCCTCCAGCTCAGTAGATGTAGATAGAGCATGTTTGCCACCACGTCTAATTAGGAAAACCTACGAACCGATACTGATAAAAGTTCATGGTGGAGCAAGCTAGATTTGACGAGTTGATTTTTTTCTCGCAGGTGATGAGTAGACGAGATGGATGCCTATGCGTGAATCGGTCACGGATTCAAGGTACAGAACATTTGACCCTGCTCGCTGGGCACCTGAATAGAAAGTTGCAATATGGCAGTGAATACGGGAAGCATATGTGCGCGCGTTCAATAGAGCGTTTTTGGCAGGAGCAGTGCCTTTTCATTAAGAGAAAAAAAAAGAGGTCCATAAATACAAGGAATTTGCTTAAAGGGGAACGAAATCCCAGATCCCCTAGAACATAGTACTACTTATGCTGCATCAACCAACAGCAAGTCAAACAATATCATGATTTTTGAGCTATGATACCCTTAGAACGAGGCTTCACAAACGTTAGCTTCTATTTTCATGAAATTAAGTTATTTACCCTTATGCTCCGTCAAATAATCTAAAACAGAAAACCGTTGCTCCATCTCAAATTAGGTAATGTCCATCACAGTTTTGACAAATCAGGTCCATCCTAGCTTTTATTGAGATAAAACACCATAAAAGCACCCAATACAGGCAACTTTCACAATTAGCTGTCTTCATTTTCTCGCTAAATCGTCCATCTAAAGAAATAAAAACAAATCATATTGGTACTATGACATAACAGTGAGCAAAGCATTGTTAATATGACATATACAAGCTTAGGGTGTGTGGACAGTATACTGAGAATAATACATAGCTAGGGATGAAACAAACAGTCCTAGTGAGATTTTTATAACAAGCTCATAAATTCCATGCAACTGCTATTTATATGACCAACATAAGGAAACCCTTCTAGTGAGATTTTTATAACAAGCAGAGAGAACCAATAAGAATCACTTGGATGTAGCATTAATATCAGCCTAAATAACAGGAGCTAATACATGGAAAAGGCATCAGCTTGAAACCATTTTCCCATCTAAATAGCAGAAAAAATCTGCCCAAGACAGGGAGCTACACCTTCAACCATGTATGCTACCAGTGTGAACCTAAATAACATATGTATGATTCCTATCGCTTCCGTTTGGCTTTTGCTCCCTAATAGAATACTAGGAACCCATCTGTACAATGGAGAATAGCATTATTCTGCAGCTTCCTATCGAGTCAAGTTTAGCACCATCAGATCTTGGTAGAAGCTAGCTGGGAAACGGTGTAGACGAGGTCTATGAGCCGTACATATGGGGGCGGAGAAGTCGTGATGCAGCTGGGAAACGGGTCGAAGACAAACTGCCGGTGGTCCACATCCTCGTCCGGCACGACGGCGGCTGCTACAGACTGGCGGCCGCTGGTCCTCGTCCGGCCTCGACGAACTCCATGGCGCTGATGTGGAGCTCCCAACGACCACAGGAGGGCGGCACGAAGGGGACGAGGGCTGGGAGGGATTTCGGTTGAGAGAGAGGGGCGGGGGAGACTGACCGGCGCCGGGATCTAGAGGCGGGAAGGACGGCGGCGATACGCTGTGGGGATGAGCGAAGAGGGAGAAAGAAGAAACGTGGGGCGGCTAGGGGTCGGGTTGGGGTCTGGGGGTCGTGGGGTTGTTTCCCTAGCGGGGCTGCGCGGACGGGCGGGGAAAAATCGGGACGCGCGGGACCAGCTTTTCGGGATGGACGCGGCAGGGACGAGGTGCGAAGCTCGTTTTCAGCTTCGCGATCCGGCAGTGCCGAGAGGCCGTTTTCGCATCGAGTGGGCAGTGCCCAAACCAGGGAGCCGACCTACCAAACAACTGAAATCGAGCTGAGTTGGGAGATTACCAAACACACCCCTAGTTTTACATGAGCACTGTAGCCCTTGCCACTTTCAGTAAGATATAAAAACTCTCCTTGCCAGCATAATACATTTCCCTTGCTACAATTTCTTCATGGTTAACTACTATCCATATTGTGGTAATCTCTCTGTTTAATTTAATAATGTAAGGAGCTCATGCTTTTCAAGATAGTTCAACAATATGTGGGTAATTTAGATTTTTAAATGTGAATCTACAACTCTTAATCACTAGTCTGACCGTTGAGATGATCACTAAAAAATCTTAGAATATGTGGGCGTTTGATATTTCTAAATGAAAGATGACTTAGAAATATAAATTGCAGGTTAGTGCAACTACTAATGAACAAACATTCATCCCTGGTTACTGCAACTACTAATGAAGAAACATTCATGCCTGGTTCGTGCAACTACTTAACTCTCATAAAAAATCTGAAGAGATGACAAAAGATACCTTCTTGGTTGGTACTTTCTGAAGGACATACTTCAGACAGTTCAATCTACATCTGCACTAAAAAAGGGTAACTAGTTATTACGGTTTACTAATAAACTGAAAGGAAATTTTTCCATAGGACTACAGATCAGTTGTTGAAGCTGAGAATACTATCCTCTGTATGTCTGTGTTTTAGTTGGTCTATGAATTATGTTCAGTAGAGCATATTGTACGAACAGGCATCCCAGTGTTCATTATGCAGAGCAACAAGCCAATAATCAGTCACTTGCTAATCTGTTGTGATGGGCTGTTCTAATAGGTCTATGAGACTTCACTATCACTTGGTACAGGAAATGCTGATTGGTAAGGGAAGTGTTATGTCTGCCTAGTGCCCGCGCATATGCTGTAGGACTTATTCTACATGCCGCCAAGAAATCAGCTAGTATTCTAGGTCCATTTGGTAACATCTCACTTTAATTTCTAGAAACAAAGAAACAAGTTCATAGACTTGGTTGAGCCATATCATCAGAAAATTAGCTCTACAACTTCTGGAACATGAAAAACCAGGCATTGGCTATTCACTAATGAATCCTGCAGTACGTTGCGAGCCGTTAAGGGATAAAATAATCTTGGATGGACATCACAAAACAAAGGGGGCCTTATTCTACTATTGACACCACCACACTGAATGACAATTTGCAAAATCATGACCAATAGAGAGAAAACGAGTGAGCTGAGCAACAATGAAAATACTTTATACGTATACTAGGCATAAAAATACTAGCTAAGTATTTTTTTCTCAAGTTTTTTACCCAAATTATTTTCTTATGTTGATCATGAATTCTACACATAAGTCTTAGATTGCCGTTTTATTCTGCAATCAATTATGATAGTGTCTATTAGTACGTTGAAAGCCATTTGGAAAGGAAACATTGTTGTCATTAAAAGTTGGCCATGTCTAAATGTAAATTAAATATGTTTCACCAAAATCATAAAGTATTAACACTCGAGATCTTAATGACTATAAGCCATGCTAGTGAGTACATAAAAAGGAGTTTTTACTGAGTAGATTTTGCGAAAAATGTCTTTGGCACCCGAGCTCCATGGAGCCCTTTAAAAAAATGAAAACTTGATTTCAAAGTTCCAAGAAATTCCAAAAATAATATCAGGATGTAGTCAACTATGTAAACTATGAGCTTGCAGGCTCAGTACAAAAGAAAAATTAGACAAATTTTAGAAGATTCGAAAGTTGCATTGTTCATGCTCCCAGATCTGCATTTTCATCATTTTTACAGAGGATATAATACTATATTTCGCATTGAAAAAAAAATTACACACGGGTAGAGTAAATCATCAACTACATTCTGGTATTTTTGAATTTTTTTTACACTTTAAATTTGATTTTTTTCGAAGTTTTCAAAAACGAGCTCCACGGACCTCATGTGCCAAATTTACACATCCTTTTGGCCTTCCCAGGAAACCAACAAACATATAACTACAAGTGAGATCCATGCTCCATGTTTATGACTATTTTATTATATAATTCCACAATGTGAATTCATTCTTTATTTTTTACATGAACAAATAAAAAATAAAAAAATACAGAATGCAGGAAAAATAGATGGAAAATGCTAACCTGATCTCCCGCTTCTTCTTTCCGTTACATTTGTTTACATGTCTTGTGGAGGTGGATGGTTCACAAGTTCGCACATCTGTCTTAATAACCTTTGTTTTCTCAGTGATCTAAGAAACTAGAGAACTTGCATTAGTGCAACAGAAATGCAAGAGCCAATTAAATACATATTAACATTGAATGATATTTCAAAAAAGTACCAAATCAATTCACATGAGCAGAGAGGATAATACAGATCTGATAATATGCTCACAGAAAGTCGTAAGTGTCATAATACATATACCATGTTGGAATTTATAACATATTATTAGACCTGTAAATTCAAATTTCTATTAACACAGGAAAACGTGGATTCACCCCCTTTTACAGTATAAATTTATATTGTACATATGATTACAACTGCAAATACAACACCTTCCTACCGCGGTATGAACTTTTCAACATCAACTTGAAGCATACTTTGCCGCAAACTCAGCAATATTCTTGTCCGAACTCCCACCTTCTTGCATGGCCTCCTTAGCCTTCTTCATCCAGATATAAGCACTCTTTTTGTACTCCTCCTTCCTCACACCATCTAATACTTCTCTTATGCACCTCTCTACTTCTTCCTTTCTCACCACACCTTCTTTATCACGATGCACCCGAACACCAATTACCCATGCACTCTCAACGTACTTTGCTGTAGTTGGTTGATCTGTCCACTGAGGCATTGCCAACAGTGGTATGCCAGTAGTAATAGCTTCTATTGTAGAGTTCCATCCACAGTGAGTTAAGAAACAGCCTGTAGATGAGTTCAGAAGTAAAATATCATCTTCTATTTCGTGTACTTATTTGGAACAAATCACTCAAATATTAGGCCCAGTTCGGAACAAAGGAAATGCATATGAATTTTGGAGGATAGGATTCCTATAGGAAATTTTCAATGATACTATTTGGGACAAAGGAATAGGAGCCTTGCACAGTTGCACTCCTACGAAATTCTTATGGAATGGGCTATGATTCCTCTTGATGAAATACCTCATGTTTTCTTCTCTTTGTGTCAATGATTCATGTGTTTTTCCTGTGTGACCACATTCGAATGACAGTTCTGCAGTTTTACTGAGGTTTTGGTTCTTGAAGAAATCCAGGATACTTAACATCTTGATTCCTTTGTTTTTTCATATTCCTGTGTTTTCAGTTGGAAGTAATTTGATTCTACAGCATACAAGTTTTGGTTCATTAAATGACCTGAAACTATGTTAGGATGCAAAAAATATACTTCTTTGAAAGTTGAAGACACGGTACTACTCCATGGTACACATATACGCCTTGTACTACAATATCAGGAACAAAGGCAATATGCCCTTGTAGCATCAAATTATTAGAAACCAGTCAGCCTAAGAAGGATTAGCAGTAGCAAAAGTTACAGTTGATCTGCTCATGTTTCTATATTTTCCCTGGAGGTTTCTCTAGTACTCTTAAAAAAATATAGGTGCAGTTTTAAACATTCTATGGTTGAACTATTACAAACCATTACTCCACGGTCGACAAGAAACTAAATGAAGACAGTCTAGGGAAGAATCTGCAGTGAATCGGGACAGGTCTACAGTTAATATGTTCGTGTCTATATCCTTTGCCTGCAGATTTTTCCATTTATGCTGATGAAAAATAGGTATAGGCAGTTTCTAAACATTCTACATGGCTTGCGTGATTCTCAGGAATTATAGTTCCTATTTATGACTGTATGTGTGCATCTGGCATTTTCCAGTGTAATATTCATATTGTCAATGTTGGCTTTTCACATTAACTTTGTATGGCCTCAAAACAGTTGAGATTGTTTTGTAGTGATGGAACTGAAAGCTAGCACCTTTGTTCACAAATTTGTAGTTGCTACCGATGTGAAATGACAGGGTGGGGTGGCAAGGAAGGGAGTACAAAAGCACAGTTTCTCATTTCATAATCTAAAAAATAAGGACTGTTAATGTGAGCACTAGTGCAACCCTGCACAGAAACAATGATTGGTTATCAAATTGCTCCTCTTACCTTGATCATCTTGTTTGCGCATTCAGCTTAGTTTTTATATATGGATTTGTAAGATTGTTACATGGACTACCTATTTTATTTTTGCTCAAACAATCGCACAAGGAGTGATAAGTAAAACAAACAGGTGCGGACTTCCATACCTGTGGCCTTGTGAGATAAGACCTCAAGCTGCGGGCACCATGAAACAATTAGGCCCCTCTCCTTGCACTTGCCACGGAGTTCTTCCGATAACTTGTGCTCGTCAACGGACCTGACAACCCAAAGGAACTGTTTCCCAGAATTGCACAACCCATTGCCTATCTCCTCTAACTGGGTCGGCTCAAGGTCAGCGACAGTTCCATATGAGGCATAGACCACTGAGCAAGGGGGCTGGCTATCCAGCCATGCCATGCACGGTGCTGTGCTGCTGAAGAGGTTGAACCCGTATGTCTTATTGGAAGGCAAGCGATCATCATCCAGGTAGAACGATGGCAGCGTCGGGCCGATGGTCTTAAAACGCCATGTCGACGCCAAGTAGTCTGCCTCCTGCTTAGACAAATAATACAAGGGATACTTCAAACTGATTGACGCCTCTCCAGTTTAGTTTTGATTGCGCTTTTCATTTGAGCAAAACAGCAAACAGGTCTCGGGCACGAAAAAGGGGCCTTACCTTCCGCTCGAGTTCATGGAATGAGTTGACGAAGACGTCGTCCGCGTCCTCCAACCCATCGAACTGCCCCACCACCGCATCCAGGAACATCCGGTACGAGTCCGGCGCAGCCACGAACGACGGCACATCCTGCGGTTCCAGCTCGACGCTCAGCAACCCCCTAAGCGCGCTCCCGTCCACGACCGGCAGCCCGACGCGCCCCGCGTACACCTCCCCGTAGATGACGTCCACCGCGCACGGCTGCGAGAAGAGCGCGGCCGTCGGCACGCTGGCGGCGCGCGCCACGCGCCCCGCCCACGGGAGGTGTGGGTCGTATACCAGCGCGCGCACAGGCCTCCCCGCCGCGGCCTCCGACCGGATGAGCGCCTCAAGGGTTTCGGACCCCGCGGCGGCCAGCCGGCGCACGTACTCCTCGAAGTCGGGGCACGCAGCCATGCCGCCGGCGTCGAAGCCGTCGGAGATGGCAGCGACTCGGAAGGGAGCCGCGGGGGGCGGGAGGGTGGCGAGGAGGTGGCGGGTTGTGACGAGCGTGGGGCGGAGGCCATGGTAGGCTAGGCGGCGGCCGAACTGCAGCATCGGGTTGAGGTGGCCCTGCGCCCCCGGAAAAGCGAGGAGGAGGACATGGCCGCCGCCGCCGCTGCCGTCAGCTTGGACGGAGAGCGGGGGTTTGGCCTCCATTTTTGGATGAGCAGAGTTGGATTTCGACAGGATCGAAAGTGCAGGTTGCCGTTCCAGGTTCAGGATGCGGATGTTTGTTCTTTCCCAATTGCTAAAGAGTGCTGGAAGGCTCGTTGGCACTTCCGAGCCTCGGCTTCATGGCCGTCCGATGTTGTTGATCATGGACAGATGTTTCGATAGATTTTTGTCTGGATAGACCGCCGCATGCACTGCCGTCCCCAACACCCCCGACCCCTACTCGTCCTCCCCAAATCTCACTTCACCCTATAATCACGCGCTAACCCGCCTCTATCTCCGGCCGCCGGCGTGCTCCGCCCCACCTCCATCTCCGGCAGTCGGCGCGCTCCGCCTCGTCTCCATGTATGGTCGCCATCGCTCTTCACCCCGCCCCCATCTCCGACTGTCACCGCACTTCTCCCCGCCCCATCTTCGATTGCCATGCGCTCCAGCCCGCACCCATCTCCTGCTACCACGCGTTCCGTCCCGCACCCATCTCCGGCCACCACTGCGCGTCATCCCGCTCCGATGTGGACGAGGGAGAAGCAGCGGCAGCGACAACAACGACAACCGATTTGGGCTGAGATGGAGCGGTACCTTGCCGCGGCGGCAACTGCCACCAATCTAGAGGTGTGTGGTACTAGATCTAGTCATGAGTTGTCCCAACCAACCTCTTTCTACTTGTTTCGATCTTGTGTTTAGGACCTGTCCGATGTCGACGACGGCCTAGTGGGTGCTCCTGCACGGCCGCCGAATCCAGTCGACGCGGTTGGCACTAGGAGCGGAAAGGACGTCGTGATGTACTTCTGCTTGGGTTCTGCAACCTCTCTTTCACCTAGATCCTCTCCAGGTAGCTCACTGAAACCTACATGTAGCACCTCCAGCCATAGTTGTATTTTCTGAATGCGTGTAAAAATGGGAATATCAGATGGATTGGCGGGTTCGTAGATGTTCTAGTGTATCAGCATGTTGAAATTTTAGGATCCACAAGGAGAAACTAGAGAGGTGGCCGAAGGAGATCCAGAGTTGTGCACTTGCGACATGTCAAGCCATTAGACTTACGCCCTCTCATATGCTTCTATAACATTTTCAGCCAAGGTAAAAAATCCAGCAACACCAATGACTCCCTATTTTAATATCCATTATATAGCTGAACTTCCTAGCACAATAACACTACTACTGAATCTCAAAGTAAATACACACTGCTTCTAAATTCCAGCTCTACACATTACATTAAAAAATTCTGAAAATTAGGTGGCCAAGCACAACTTTACACATTACATATTATCGGTTATGGTAGTAGATGGTCCAGGGCTATTTTAGTGTGTACACACACTATAATCGGGTGTTTAGTATGGGGTTAGAGATTAGCGTCTGAACTTATTCACTCGTTTATATGGGAATGGGGGAAGCCGGGGTGTCCAGATCGAGTATATGAGGTAAGCCCATGTACACAATCCCCAGATACATGTGATTCATATTGTAGAAAGCAATCAATGTCTATTTTTTGTCCGAGGTAGCGTGGATTAATATCGCTGTGCTAACCACCCAATAAGATGTATCAGGCTTGTTTCCTTAGTTTGTAGTACCATGGTGAACGTTATCACGAGGGCACTCGTCCCAGATTGTGTAGAACATGAACATATCATAGACGTGCAGATCAATAGGTTCTTAGTGTTTCTACGTGCCATAGGCCATCAGTGCATTTTCATCATGTAGGTGATGATTCCTTCATAATCGACGAAATGAGGGTTCTTGGTGACGAAGATTCGCGACAGCGGCGGCTACTTCGACTACTTGAGGTAATCATCAAGCCCAAATTCCAGTTCTATTTTGTGTGATTTTCGTAATGCAGTTGTGCAAATCATGACCATGCTGGTGCTTAGGATGTGCCTGATTCGTCTTGCGGTTCCATCCCTGCTTGATGTATGGTTATACAGCTTTTCTAGGCAGCGCTGAGAATAGTTATGGATCGAAATTGGTTTGGGCTGGTTCATTCAGGATTTGAAATTATTCCTAGCCTTATTTTTCTGAGTGTTTTTACCAGCTGTAGGAACCTTTTGCTATTCATGTGTGTGGGTAATCCCCATTGTGCTTCTGACACCACGCTTATTATATCTAAGTTTTTTGGTAGATTTTTCCCTTGATTTTTTTTGCAAGGTTGTAGGTACCGCAGGAACTTGGACCTTTTGCCACTGCTTCGTAGTGATGGAATATAAAGTGATTCATAGTGTACCGTATGAGAGAGAGGATTTTCCATAATGTACCATATATGTTTGTTTGTTCAAAATGTCTAAGTTGGTTACTGAATACATCTTAGGCGTTCTCTGTCATCATGTGTTTAGTTGGGTTTTCTTATCTGCTGGTTAAATTTTTTCCAGCTCCATGATTTTAAGTTGCACACTGATTTTCTGTGAGTTGTTTTTGTCCATGAATTATGCATAACTGCATAAGTTATCCATTATTCATGTTTTAAATAAGTTGTTTTATCATTATGATTAAGTTGACTACTAGGGGTAATTAAGTTGGCTGGTGGGTTTTGTTTAAGTTGCTTTTTGATTTTTTTCCATGCCATGAATTATGCATAAGTTGTCCACTATTCATGTTTTAAATAAGTTATTTTATCATTATTATTAAGTTGACTACTAGGAGTAATTAAGTTGGCTGGTGGTTCTTATTTAAGTTGCTTTTTGATTTTTTCCATGCCATGAATCATGCCATAGGCTGGCCATTATTCATGTTTTAAATAAGTTGTTCTTTCATTATGATTAAGTTGTCTACTAGGAGTAATTAAGTTGGTTCATGGTATTTATTTAAGTTGCTTTTTAATATTTCCATGCCATGAACGATGCCATGAGTTGGCCATAATCTATGTTTTAAATAAGTTGTTCTGTCATTATGATTAAGTTTTCCACTAGGAGTAATTAAGCTGGCTGGTGGTTCTTATTTAAGTTTCTTTTTGGTTTATCCATGCCGGGAGGAATTTCTATAATTAGGTTAATTTGCACAAAATATTAATAAAATTGTATGCGGAATATGATTAAGTTGCCTTTCTAGATAAACTTCAGTCGGAATTTCTGATGTGTTTCAACACCATGATTACGTTGTTTTCCATATATTATTTAGTTGTTTTCATCAATTAGGTTAAGTTGTACACAAATATTACTTAAGTTTATCCTGAATATAACTTACTTGCCTTTCCATATAATCTTGAGTCAGTATTCTTCATGTGTTTCAGCACCATGTTGATTAGATGGTTTCCCAAATTTTATTTAGTTGTTTTGTCAACTAGATTAAGTTGCACACTAATATTACTTAAGTTGTATGTTGTATATGACTAAATTGCTTTTCCAAATAAACTTGAGTCAGCATTCTTCATGTGTTTCAGCACCATGATTACATTCTTTCCCAGATTTTATTTAGTTGTTTCATCAACTAGATTAAGTTGCACACAAATATTACTTAAGTTGTATGTTTTATATGACTAAGTTACATTTCCAATTATACTTGGGTTGCTTCCTGATTTTCAATTGAGTTGTATTTTTTTTCAACTGACCAAAGATTATTTTACAACCATAAATGCCCCAAAGTAGTATACCTTAGTTGGCTTCTGAAAGTAATCGAGTTGTTTTGATACCATGCTAAGTTGTCTTCTGAAAGTAATTGAGTTGTTTTGATACTTATGCCTAAGTTGGCTTCTGAAAGTAATTGAGTTGTTTACTTGTTTTGATACCATGCTTAAGTTGGCTTCTCAAAGTAATTGAGTTTGTTTTGATAATTATGCCTGAGTTGATGCTTCCTGGCTATAAACAAGTGCGTTCCTTTCCTAGTGTCCCAACTTTGTTACTAATTGTGGTTTCAGCAAAAGATCTTAATGTTCAACTGCTTCATGGTCATGCAGCACTCGGTCTTGAGATTCACCTACAACTGCAGCTGGGACAACTTGAGTGCAAAATAGCGGCTTTGCATCGTTCATATCCACAACTTCAATAGGGGGAACATCCAGACCTGACATCTGAAGAATCACAAATCTGAGTTTGGTTACTCAATTTTTTTTTAACAATCCATGCCCATGCAAGCTACAAATAAACGCTAAGCAAATTTCATTTCCCTTGCAGAACCCAAACAACTCAATACTGTACTGATATTTTTGCAATTGTTTTCAAACAAACCAGTTCATGGCAGGCGTGGTCGCATGATAAGGAAAGTAAAATGGTATCCCTACAGCGACTCTACAACACTATGCACAAAGACAGATAAGACAGATGCATAGTGTTCACAAATTACTAGTAGTCGAAGCTACAGTCTTTTAGAAAACATATCTCCGAACTTATAGTCCTCTCAGTACCATGTCAATCTTTTGATGCGCAAACATGGAACTGCTAGTAGCATGTTTCTTTCATGGGAGATGCAAGTTTCTGTCACAACTGTCTCACTGTTTATATTTCCTATTTCTCACCTTCATATATGGTGGATACAACTCATATATACTAATTTATTTCTTCTTATGACATGATAAGTTGCTCCTGGGAGTGTTTGTTTCTTTACAATTGCATTTCCCTGTCATGCGTGTTTTTTTCCCAAGAAAGTTTGCACATCCATTTGATGTTTTGTAACAGGTATGCTACAAAATTACACCTATGTTCCAACTCAGATGCATTTTTCATAGGTGCAATGGTGATTTTAAGCCAAAACTGTTACCAGACTGTGATTTTAAGCGAAATATTTTTAGTTTTATTTACTTGAAATCTTGGTTTCTGGAGTACCCATGCTTGATCTAATTGTAACTGGAGTTTTCCATCAAGTCTGTTTTGGATGATCTACTCCAGTTTCCGTTAGATGATCTACGTTTAGTTGCAGTTCATGGAATATAGAGCAGATCTGTTTTATACCATGATGGAGATCTCTACATGGGGACATTGTTGTGAAAAGGTGTAGGCTGATGGTGAAGGATGAAATTTTCCTTTTGCATAGCTGTTCTCTTGCAGGAACTACCGGCAGGGTCCTTTGCATTCATAAACTATAATCCATGGAGATATAGAGGAGGAACAAAGCTTGGAGGACGATTTTGTTTGCTTTATCCAGATCCTGGCTTGGAAGTTGTATAAGACAGGTGGGGTTGTCGGTTCGCACGTGGAAGGGGCTGGGAAATCAAGCGATTCCCGTGCACTGCCAGAACTTACCTTTTCTGGACGTGTGGAAATGGATCGGGGATTCTTTTTTCTTTTTTAGGGTGAGGGATGGTTTAGACTAGCGAGCCCCCGGAGGCTGGCTAGTCTCGTCCTTGTTCTTTTTGTTTAGGCTGTGTTTTGATGCGTATAATTGTGGGCTCCGAATTGAACTGGCAAGGAATACCAAATCCAAGATGGAAATGAGATGGGCTCAAATTCCAATTCTCTTATTTGGATGTCCTATTTAAAATCAAGGGTTGCCTCAAATTATAATTTCTGTTTGGATGTACAATCTGTGGATTTGAAAGTTTTTTTGAGTTTGGAGAATATAAACTTGTGTATGTGTACGAAAATAGTATGTGTATATCAGAATGTTTATATATTATTTTTCACACATGATAACATTAAAATAATCCAAAAAGGGGAACTATAACACAAATGGCAGAAAATAGGAAGTGGCATAGTTTCTGTTCATGTCATTTGCACAAAAAACTTGAGGATCAAGCATAACAGAAATATTTAACTGCCCCCATGCAATTTTAACCGCCATCGAATCAACTGACTCTACTTTTTATAGACGCACATTGGTGGCTAGATGAGGTTGTTGGCATCATGTCATGGGTTGGCGCAACGGTACCAGTATCTCGGTACCACTAGTGTTATAGGAAATAGGTATGTCACCTATGTTTAACCCGGATAGCCAATGGGTCCTACACACACAGGTAGCTTATATATGTCGTGGCGACACTGCTAGTAAGTTTGTACCAGCCGCATCATGAATTAGACCATGCCGCCGATAATTTCTAGCATTACCAGCTATGTTACCCTTTCTGTCCCGCTACTAATTTTTGAAGCCTATAAGGGTTTCTCTGCTACTAAGGCCGTGCGTTGTCCACCATCGCATCGATGCAGTACAGGACAGGGGTGTGTGCGGGAGGGCCGCAGGGGTGGGGGAATCTCGTGCCACGCCCAACGGTGGGTCTGTCTCCGGAGAGACTTGGGGATCCACTGTAGTGTCGACGCGAGTCCTTTATGCATGTAAAATGAATACATGAACTTTGTAGTTTATTTATACATATTCTCATATATTTGCAACATAATTATAATGTAAGATCCATGTTTTATATTATTTTGGGAGATTTACCAATGATCTTCTTTATTTTGGTTATAACTCTACAGGACAGGAAAACTCTGTTTTGTATATTTTTATCTTTCAGGGACCTAAACAAAGTCCAATGAAGCTAAGATTCTGGGAAAACCAAATATTTCATGAAGAATGATGATCTGGAGTGCTTGGACCTTGATACGCCCATTTTGCATCACCATTTTATATCATAATTTACTGTTATTTATTATTATATTTCATATTAAGAGATGATACTTATGTTATTTCATCTATTTTGCATGTGGGATGACTTTTGGAGGATGAACTGTCGGAGTCAGGATTCTGATGGAAAAAGCGGTGTCCAGATGCAATATTCGCGAAGATCAAAAAATTCCAGAAAATATATGGAAATCCCTATTTTTCAGAAGACGAAGGAAGCCAGAAGGAAAAGTGGAGATGGGCCACAGGGGGCCCACACCACCCCCTGGCACGCCCCGCTGGGCCGCGCCACCAGGTGGTGTGGCCACCCTGGCCCACCTCTAGCATCGCCCTTTCTCCTATATCATCCCCCCAAAACCCTAAGACTCGGGGGCGACCATAGAAAGATCTCGTCGCCTCTGCGCGACGGAAACTACAGAGAGAAAAAGAGCTCTCCGGCAGGCAGAAATCTGTTAGGGAAATTCCTTCCCAGAGAGGGGAGATCATCGCCATCGACACAGATCATCATCATCTTCTTCTTCTTTACCATCATCTCCACCAGCACCATCACCACCACTCCATCCCGCTGTAACAATTGGGTTGAATCTTGCATAGTTCTTAGGGGAAACTTTCTCGGTGTTGATTACTTGTTGTAGTTGATGCTATTGAGTGGAACCATTAAATTATTGTTCATGTTCGATTGTTACTTATCATTATTTCATCTCGATCTTGATCCATATGATGTCTCGTTTAGTTCTTGAGGACATGGGAGAAGTCATGTTGTTAGTAATGGAATTGTTGAGAAATATTTGATGGTTTGATATTTAATTTGTGGTGTTATTCTTGGGATGATACTTAAATTTATAGGAATGCATTGTGTACAAAGGAGTGCAGGATCTCGTAGTTTAGTTTCAATTACTTTCTTTTAGTTAAGGATGAGTATAATCACATGTATTGTCAAAGGTACATTCACACAACACTTATCTAATCAGAAGATTAATCAACTATATAAAGACACCATGTGGAGAACGCTGGTCCTCATAAGTAATACACTCGGCTTGTCCTTTCTTAGCAAAGGAAAATCCGGTTGTAATACCTATAAGGACCAAACGTTCTCGAGGACACATGGGAATACTGTTAAGTGCTTTCGTTTTATATAGTTGATTAATCTTCTTTGGTTTGATAAGTGTTGTGTGGGTGAACCTGTGCTAATGTACCAACCTTATTTGGACTAATACATACTTGTGATTAAACCCCTTACAAGCATCCGCAACTACAAGAAAGTAATTAAGATAAAAACCTAACCATAGCGTTAAACTCTAACATCCTACACTTCCTTGTGCAAAGGTTTCCTAACGGGGGTTCAGGTTTCTGTCACTCCGGCAACCCCACGATTAGTAGCCAAATACACAATGCATTCCCCTAGGCCCATAAATGGTGAAGTATCATGTAGTCGATGTTCACATGACACCACTAGAAAAATAGCACCACAACTTAAATACTAAACCATTGAATAATACCTCAACACAATTCCACTACTAACAACATGACTTCTCCCATGTCCTCAAGAACTAAACTAACTACTCATGAGACATCATATTGATCAAGATCAGATATGATATGATATGATATGATATGATATGATATGATATGATATGATATGATATGATATGATGATGAATAACAATCTGAACATAAACAATAATTCAATGGTTCCACTCACAAGCATCAACTACAAAAGTAATCAACACCGGGAAAGTTTCCCCTAAGAACTATGCAAGATTCAACACAATTGTTATAGCGGGATGGAGTGGTGATGATGGTGCTGGTGGAGATGGTGGTGTGGATGATGATGATGATCCCGATAAAGTCTAGCTTGATGACGGTATTGATGGCGATGATCTCCCCTCTCCGGGAAGGAATTTCCCTGGCAAAAATTTGTCTGCCGGAGAGCTCTTTCTCTCTTTGTAGTTTCCGCCCTGCAGAGGTGGCAGAATCTTTCTGTGGTCACTCCCCGAACTTTAGGGTTTCAGGAGGAAGATGTAGGTGAAGGGGCGGAGAAGGAGGTGGGCCAGGGTGGCCACACCACTGGTGGCGTGGCCTAGGGTGGCCCGTGCATGGGGGGTGGGCCCACTGTGGCCCATCTCAGCCTCTCCTTCTAGCTTCCTTCGTCTTCTGGAAAAATATGATTTTCCATATATTTTCTGGTATTTTTATGATCTTCGTGAAAATTGCATATAGACACCTCTTTTTTCCATCAGAATCCTAACTCCGGCAGTTCATCCTTCAAGAATCATCCAACATGAAAAAATAGATGAAATAATATAAGTATCACCTCTTAATATGAAATATATCAATGAAAAACAACAAATTATGATATAGAATAGTGGTGCAAAATGGACGTATCACCCATATGAATGCTTATCAAACACATATTAAAGTTTCACCACCTTTGTGACTACACTAACGCCCTGAATGATCAATTCATTGCTAGGCCCATTGCAACTCCTGAAATAACAGCTGAAAGTTTT
Source organism: Avena longiglumis (assembly GCA_030063025.1). NCBI lineage: Eukaryota > Viridiplantae > Streptophyta > Magnoliopsida > Poales > Poaceae > Avena > Avena longiglumis. The sequence continues at coordinate 21,805,388 of CP125974.1, forward strand.
GAAGTTAGTCATGGATTACTTAATTTTATTGCTAAAGAAAAATTTGGGGGAAGTGCTAGTGAATATGCCTCTATGCATCTACATGACTTTTGTCAAATACGTGATATGCAAAAATGTAAAAAATGTGTAAAATGATATTGTTAAACTCAAACTATTCGCATTTTCACTTAGAGGAAGGCTAAATAATGGCTATTATCACTACCACCAACTACTAGCATAAATTCTTGGAATGATCTTAAAGAAGATTTTATAAAGAAATATTACCCACCTGTTAAAATCTTGCAAAATAGGAATACCATCCTATCCTTTAAGCAAAATGATAATGAACATGTAGCAACAGATTAAGAAAGAATTAAAATCATGCTTAGAAATTTTCCATCATATGGAGTAAATGAATGAACCATTTTACACTCTTTTTATAATGGGTTAAACTATATGTCAAGAAGCATGTTAGATTCCACTAGGGGGTTTCTTTCATGAGCAAAATTGTTCTTAAAGCTGAAGTCATCTTAGAAAACACGCTGCATAACCATAGTCAATGGCACACTGAAAGAGCACCAAACCCATCTGAAATGGATCGTATGGGCACCTAGAGGGGGTGAATAGATGCTACTCCAAATTTTAGTTCTTTTTCAATGTTAGGCTTGACACAAAGGTAAATTCTCTACATATACAATTACTAAGAATTTCCCTATATGCAAACCTAACTACTAAGCGAGTAAAAGTGAGGAGCGAGGAAACCATAGTGGAGCACGCGGAGACACAGGGATTTGTTTGACCACAGTTCCTTTCTTGTTAAGGTAAGTACGTCTACATTGGAGGGGTGGGTGGTTCTTCTAAGACCACCACGCCATAATAGGCCTCACCCTATTCTCTGATGGATCTCGCCACCAAAGGCCTGATCCATTCTTCCACTATTGGTACCCTTAGAGGCGGGAACCAGTGCCTTTACGATGCTAGCGGGGCACACATCCACAACTGAATTGGAGACTCCCGTGATGACAACAAGCTACCACAAAACAAGGATTATCAAATAACTAAAATTGAGATCTAGATATTTGCAAGAAATACTAGATCGAGAATCCTCCAAGTGAATGGAGGGGAAGTTGTGCGTTTGATTGCTGTTGATGAATATCGAGTCCTCCTTTGGTACCCCAAAGATTGGAACCTTTGGGTGGATGAGGATGGAGATCTGATACGTTGGAAACATATCTGTAATTTTTGATGCTCCATGCTTGTTTAGTATCTACTTTGATTTACTTGTCCACACTTTGAGGTGCTTTTTACATGTTTTCTGGTACTAACCTATTAACAAGTTGCAACAGTGCCTGGTGCTTGACAGGGAGGAAATTTTTTGATGGCGTTTTAGTTCCCCAACAATGGCGCTAGAAATTAGCTTGATGGTGCCCAATACTTGTCGTGGAACGCTTCGTTGGAAACCCCAAGAGCAAGGTATGAAGCAAAGACAATGACAAGTTTCCTCAAGAAGAAACCGAGTTTATCGAACCAGTAGGAGGAAGGAAACGTCACACAGGTGTTGCTGGCAACGTGGAGACCTGCACAACACAAACTCGAGACTTTGCCCCATCGAATCAGTGAGGTTGTCAAGCTCACCGGTTTGCTGTAACAAAGGATTAAACATATGGTGTGAAAGATAATGGTTTGCAGCAAGTAAACAAGTAACAATGGAAGATGTATCAATGGTAAAGATTGGACTGGGATCCATAGTTCACTAGAGGTGTTCTCCTTAAATAAACAACATGGCATGAAGGGTAAACAAATTACAGCGGGGCAATTGACAGGAACTGAACAAGGCATAACAATGCAATTACTAGCTAGAAAGATCCTATGAGGTTGATTGGGCAATACAACAATATACATAGACCGTAATCCAACTGCATATATGACTAGAATTCCACCTTCAGGTTATCATCCGAACCCCCTCTAGTATTAAGTTGCAAGCAACAGACAAATGCTTTAAGCAAAGTGTGTAAGGTAAACAGTCCACATATTCCATGAACAAGAGACCATTTTTTTCTCCCTAGTAGCAACAACACATCTATAACCGAAGATATTTCTGTCACTTCCCTTGGAAACTAGAGGCATGAACCCACTATCGAGCATAAATACTCCCTCTTGGAGTCACTAGCAACTACTTGGCCAAGATAACCACTAGCAACGGAGAGCATGCAAGAACACAAACAACACAGACATGATAGAATCATAAAGATAGAACCATTAATCAAACCAACATAATAATCTTAATATCCATTGGATCCCCGCAAACACAACATGCATGATTACAAATAGATTAGATCTTGATCATGAACGGAGCTCACAAGATCTATACATGAAAGCAAAAAAGGAGGAAATACAACCATCTAGATACTACGTGGACCCATAGTCCAAGGTGGAACTACTCATGAATCATACCGGAGAGAAGGCCTCTGGGATGATCTCTCCTTCGGCAGGGTGCCAGGAAGAGCTTCAGATCCCCCCGATCTAGGGACGATGGTGACGGCGGCTACAGACGGTTTCGTGGATTTCTGATTGGGTACAAAGAGTTTTAATATCGAGGGCTTCTTATAGGCGAGAGGCGAACCGGAGGCGACTGGTCGCCAACCCTAGCTGGTGGACCCACCCGCCTGCTGGGTGGGTCTGCCTCGCCAAGATCTCCGACTCTCCTCTGGACTTCTTGTTCCCCAGAGTTATTGAATTTGTCCTTCGTCCGCCCAATTCGAGAATATTTCTTTACTAACTTTCTCAAACCAAAAACATCGTAAAACATGCATCTCGACTGTTGCAACTTGTTAATAGGTTAGTACCAGAAAACATGTAAAAACACCTCAAAGTGTAGACAAGTAAAGCAAAGTAGATACTAAACAAGCATGGAGCATCAAAATTATAGATACGCTTCCAACGTGACGATCCCCAATCTTAACTCCTGCTTGTCCTCGAGTAGGTAAGTGATAAACAGAATAATTTTTGAGGTGACATGCACCCTCACAATAAAGATCCAACCATTTGCAAGAATTGAAAGATGGGATCAAAGAACTCTAAACATGTGCATGAAAGATGGAGTTCTAACAATAGGACATAGTAACTATGCATGCAACATGGCAAGCTACAAACAAAGATCATGAATAATATGCATTGAAAAACGTTTTTTTGTTTCACATGTAGAAAACATAGCATAGTGGCAATCAGCTTGTCCCTCATTGAGTAGCAATATAATGCATAGGACACCTTCAAAGTTCACAAGGGTGACTAGAAACAGATATCACATGAACAAGTAATGACACAATATGCATCAATTATTAAATTTTGGAACACTGCATACAGAATGACAACTCTTCTCTCTTAATGGTACCTAAAGGTAGAAGGTGGAGACTCAAATAATGGTGGAAGAAAGGACTTTTGTAAAGGAATCAGGGATTACAAGTTTCAAAAAGAGCTTCCAAAAACTATGGTACTAGTTAGCTTTCAGCCCTCATTGCCCCTATCATAAGCATCTTGAAGTGGTTAAGGTTAAAGTGGCAAAGCTGGAGTATAAACTTGACAAAGTATAAGTTGGCAATCTCAAGTCCCTTGACTATGAGGGCTACACCTCATGGATACTCAACTTAGGGCCCAGGCAAGTTCTTGTCACTGTAAGCATTTGCATATCATTGAGAACCGCCAACGTGATACCCCTTGCACATGGTATAGGAGCTTTCCCATAACAAAAATGACAAGGCAAGCAGACAATGAGCATCTCAGCAATCTTTTTATTTACCATATGCATAGATTTTTATTGAGGACGCTTCATAGATAGCTCACTATGGTGATGCTGCAAGTTTCCACCATGATTAGGCAAGGCTTAGGCTAGAGGCCCTGGCGTTTCTCTAACACAGAATACAAACTCCATGGACTTACAAGTTCCCACTTCATTTCACACCAGTAACATCCATAGACAAAAGAGCATGATATCAACGGAGTACAAACAGTAAATGTGCAATGTTGAAAATGTTCCCCATGATAGCATGGTTCTGCTAATCCCAACTTATAAGTGCAAGCATATAAAACAAAGTTGCCTCAATGGTTCAAGTTTATTAGGGGCAAAAAATATAAAATGTGCCATCAAGTTCGTGAGGGCTTTAATTGTTGGAGATATGCCCTAGAGGCAATAATAAATGTAGTTATTATTATATCTTTGTGTTTATGATAAATGTTTACATTCATGCTATAACAGTATTAACCAGAAACATTAATACTTGTGTGATTTGTAAACTAAATTATAGTCCCTAGTAAAGCCTCTTCATAATAGTAGCTTGTTGATTAATAGATGATCATGGTTTCTTGATCATCAACATTTGAGATGTTGTTAATAACAAGATCATATCATTAGGACAATGGTATGGTGGACATACTCCTATAGATAAGCATAACATAAAGATCAAGTCATTTTAATAGTTCAATTGCTATAAGCTTTCTGATACATAGTAACCTAATTACTTCGACCATGAGATCATGCTTATCACCATCACCGGAAGGATGCTTTGATGACATCAAACACCACACCATAACTAGGTGGCTATAAAGGTGGCATTGAGTGTTCGGAAAGTATGGGTTGAGACACATGGATCAAAAGTGGGATTTGTCCATCCATATGACAGATAGATATACTTTGGGCCCTCTCGGTGGAATGTCATCCAATTGGATTGCAAGCATGTGACTGGCTCACAAGGGATCACATACCACGGGAACGAGAAAAGAGTACTTATCAGTAAAGAGGTTGAACTAGGTATGCAGAGATACCAACGATCAAAACCTCGGATAAGTAAACTATCATGAGACAAAGGGAAATTGGTATCGTATGTAAGTGTATCATTCGATCGCAAAGTAATTGTAGAAATATGTGGGAGCCATATGAATTTCCAGATTCCTCTATTGGTTATTGATCGGAGAAGTGTCTCGATCATGTCCGCATAATTCACGAACCGTGGGGAGACACACTTAAGGATTCGATGTTGTTGAGTAGTTATGGAATGATGAGTAAGATACTGAATGTTGTTCGGAGTCTCGGATTGGATCCGGGATATCACGAGGAGATCCGAAATGGTCCGGAGAATAAGATTCATATAAGAAAAGTCCTGTTTCGGAGTTGGGTAATGATTCTGGTGTTTTCATCGGGAATGTTCTAGAAGGTTCCGGAAGGTCCGGCACTCCGGAGGGGAAGGGTACATGAATGTGTCATGACAATGTGGAATAGTTGCATCATGTACTAGGTATCATGGCTGGGCAAAATAAAGGGAGAAATCAAATCCTAGTTTGAAAAGTCAAACGCCAATTTGAAAAGTCAAACGGCAGTTTTGCTTGGTGGAGGGAGAGTAGGAAACGTACTTGGGGAGGAGTTCCTCTTCCTCCACCCGCCGGCCAAGGAGGCCGACTTCGGGGAGGACTCCCTCCCCCTTGGCCGCGCCCTCCCACCTATAAAAGGAGGGGCAAGGTTGCCCCTCTTCCCTACACCCAACACCACCCAAACCCTAGCCCTAGCCGCCGGCCTCCTGCAAGTCGCCGCCGCCCTAGGGTTTCCTCCTAGCCACCAAGTTGGGGCTCTCCCCAATCCCTAGCCGCTGGCCAAGCTTCCTCAATTGGTGCCTCTAAACCCTAGATCGCAAAGGCCTCTCTCATAGTCCACCATACTCGCTCCGGCTTAAGGCGAAGCCCTGCGAGATCTCCCCTCTATTTCGGGTACCACACCGTCGTGCTGCCGAAATCGCGAGGAGAGTGCTACAACCTCCGCTGCCTGCTGGAACAAGGGAGAGGAAGGTTTTCATCGAGTACCGTGACCGATCATGAAGTGCTTGGAACACAAATGGAAGGATCGCTCACGCGATCTTGAGATCGGCAAGGGTACGACTACATCACCCACGAGAATCTGCTCTCGTTAAACGCTTTGGAATCTTCGAGGGTGAGTTCCTCTATCGACTCGTTGCTACAATCTAGTAGATATATCTTGGCTTGTTTTTTTGCATGCGGTAGAAATTTTTTGTTTTCCATGCTACGAACGCCTACAGTGGTATCAAAGTTATGTCTATATGTAGATATGTTGCACGAGTAGAACACAATGGTCATTGTGGGCGGTGGTGTTTTTATTATCGATTGCTTTTTGTGTACTTTGCATCTTGCGGTATGATGGGATGAAGTGGCCCGAGCGAACCTGACATGACATCGGTCATGAGACTTGCTCCACGCTCAACATGCAACTTGTATTGCATAAGTGGCTTTGCGGGTGTTTGTCTCTCCCATTATAGTATAGATCCAATTTACAACGGGCACTTGATAGTTCAAACATCAACGTTGTGGTTCTTGTTCGTAAGTTAGATCGACACTTATTGAAAGCCCCAAACCACATAAAATATGCAAAGAAAATTAGAGGCGTCTAACTTTGTTTTGCAGGGGGTGTGCTGTGATGTGATATGGCCATGATTGTGATTATATTTGATGTATGCAATGTTCCTTATTTTAAGTTGGCAACCGGCAGGAGCCATATGGTTGTCTTTAATTTCTGTTAAGACCCGCGTGTCTATTCAAAGTAGTTGTAATAGTTGGAGCTGGTGGACGACAACCATGAAACGACGCCATTGACCTTGAAGCTATGCCGGTGATGATGGAGATCATGTTCGTGCTTGAAGATGGAGATCGGAAGCACAAGAAGAAAGGCCATATCATATCACATATTATGAATTGCATGTGATGTTAATCCTTTATGCATCTTGTATTGCTTAGTTAACGACAGTATCATTATATGATGATCCCTCATGCACATAAATTTCAAGTTTTAAAGTGTTCATCCTTAGTAAGCACCGTTGCTAAAGCTTGTTGTTTCTAAGCACCACGTGATGATCGGGTGTGTTAGATTCTGCAAGTGTATACAACGTGAGCAAGCAAGATTTGCTCATGCGGAAGCTAAGGTTTGATCTTGACGAGCCTAGCATGTACAGACATGGTCTCGGAACACGGATTACTGAAAGGTAAAGCATGTGTCATATAGTAGATATGATGAACATGTCGATTGTTCTCCATTGAAGCTACATCAATTCTCGTGATGATCGGTTTTGATGTGGTGGATTTGGTTCGTGTGATCACTAAAACAATGTGAGGGATATTGTTTTGAGTGGGAGTTCACCTAGATTAATTTAACTATTAATTAGAACTCAATTTGTCATAAACTTAGTCTAAACTATTGCAAATATGTTGTAGATCAATGGCGGCCCCTACCATCAATTTTAATGCGTTCCTAGAGAAACAAAAGTTGAAAAACAATGGAAGCAACTTCGCGGATTGGTTCCGCAACTTGAGGATTATCCTCAATGCTGGTAATTTGACCTATGTCTGGATGCACCATTGGGTGACCCACTGGCAATGATGCTACCGATGAAGTAAAGAACGTTTACCTCACTCGAAGAATCAAGATCTACTCAAAGTGTGCTATCTTGTATGGTTTGGAATCGAGCTTGTAAAAGGTTTGAGAACCAAGACCCATATATGATATTGTCCGTGAACTCAAAATTATTTTGAGACTCACGCAGCTTGAGAGTTATGAGGCTTCAAAAGTTCTTTAACTACAAGATGGAAGAGGGCAGCTCACAAGGAGCACATGCTTAAGATGTCTGGGCACGCAAACAAACTCCAAAGTTTGGGTATAGTGATTCCTAATGCTTTGGGGATTTACCGTGTCCTCCAATCACTGCCACCAAGTTACAAGAACTTTGTAATGAAATACAATATGCAAAACATGAACAAGACGTTGCCAGAACTCTTATCCATGTTGAAATCTGCAGAAGTGGAGATCAAGAAAGAGCATCAAGTGTTTTTGGTCAATAAGACCACCAAATTCAAGAAAGGCAAGTCTAAGCAAAAGGGAAACTTCAAGAAGGGTGGTAAGAAAGTTGCCGCACCGGCGAAGAAGACCAAAGCTGGACCTAAGCCTGATACTGAGTGCTTTTACTGCAAGGGAGAGGGTCACTGGAAGCGGAATTGCCCAAAGTACTTGGCGGATTTGTAGAATGGCAACATCAAGAAGAAAGGTATATCCGATATACATGTTATTGGTGTGTATCTCACTAGTACTCGTAGTAGTGCCTGGGTATTTGATACTGGTTCGGTTGCTCATATTTGTAACTCAAACAGTAATCGCAGAATAAACGGAAGCTAGCGAAGAACGAGGTGACGATGCGCGTTGAAATGGATCAAAGGTTGATGTGATCGCCGGCACGCTACCTCTTCATCTACCATCGGGATTAGTTTTATACTTAAATAATTGTTATTTGGTGCCTGCGTTGAGCATGAACATTATATCGGGATCTTGTTTATTGTGAGACGGTTACTTGTTTAAGTCCGAGAATAATGGTTGTTCGATTTATATGAGTAATATGTTTTATGCACATGCACCTTTGATAGATGGTCTATTCTTATTGAATCTCGATAGTGGAAATACACATATTAATAACATTGAAGCTAAACGTTTGAAATTGAGCGATAACTCGACCTATATGTGGCACTATCGTCTTGGTCACATTGGAGTGAAGCGTATGAAGAAACTCCATTCCGATGGACTTCTTGAATCACTTGATTTCGAATCACTTGAAAGATGTGAAGCATGTCTGATGGGTAAAATGACTAAGACTCCATTTTCTGGTATGATGGAGCGAGCTACGGATTTATTGGAAATCATACATACCGATGTGTGTGGTCCAATGAGTGTAGCATCGCGCGGTGGTTATTGTTATGTTCTTACCTTCACGGATGACTTGAGTAGATATGGGTATATCTATTTCATGAAACATCAGTACGAAACTTTCGAGAAGTTTAAGGAATTTCAAAGTGAGGTGGAGAATCAACGTAACAAGAAGATTAAATTTCTACGTTCTAATCGTGGAGGTGAATATCTAACTTACGAGTTTGGCAAGCATTTAAAGAAATGCGGAATACTTTCACAATAGACACCGCCGGGAACACCACAGCGTAATGGTGTGTCCGAACATCGTAATCGAACTCTCTTAGATATGGTTCGTTCTATGATGTCACTTACAGATTTACCGCTATCGTTTTGGGGTTATGCATTAGAAACAGCCGCATTCAATTTAAATAGGGAACCATCTAAATACGTTGAAACGACACCGTATGAATTATGGTTTGGGAAGAAACCTAAATTGTCGTTCCTTAAAGTTTGGGGTTGCGAAGCCTATGTAAAGAAGTTACAACCGGACAAGCTTGAACCCAAAGCAAAAAAAATGCGTCTTCATAGGATACCCGAAGGAAACTATTGGGTATACCTTCTAGCATAGATCTGAAGGCAAAATCTTCGTTGCCAAGAATGGATCCTTTCTAGAGAAGGAATTTCTCTCAAAAGAAGTGACTGGAAGGAAAGTAGAACTCGACGAGGTTGTCGAACCTTCTCTCGAACTTGCGAGTAGCGCAACACCGGAAGAAGTTCCTGTGGTGCCTACACCAATAAGAGAGGAAGCTAATGATGATGATCATGAAACTTCGGTTGAAGTTGCTACAGAACCTCGCAGGTCAACGAGAACTCGTACCACTCCTAATTGGTATGACCCCGTTATGAATGTCATGTTGGTGGACAACACCGATGACCCTGCAACATATGAGGAAGCGATGATGAGCCCAGATTCCAATAAATGGCAAGATGCCATGAAATCCGAAATTGGATCCATGTACGAAAACCAAGTATGGACTTTGGTGGACTTACCAGATGGCCGGAAGGCTGTCGAGAACAAATGGATTTTCAAGAAGAAAACAGATGCTGATGGTAATGTTACTGTCTATAAAGCTCGACTTGTCGCAAAAGGGTTTCGGCAAATTCAAGTAGTTGACTACGATGAGACATTCTCACCAGTAGCGAAGCTAAAGTCTGTGAGGATTATGTTAGCAATCGCTGCATATTATGATTATGAGATATGGCAGATGGATGTCAAAACGGCGTTCCTCAATGGAGACATTGATGAAGAGTTGTATATGATGCAACACAAAGGTTTTGTCGATCCTAAAGATGCTAACAAGGTATGCAAACTTCAATGCTCCATATATGGGTTGAAGCAAGCATCCCGAAGTTAGAATCAACGTTTTGATAAGGTAATCAAAAGTTTTGGTTTTATACAAACTTATGGAGAAGCTTGTATTTACAAGAAAGTGAGTGGGAGCTCTGTAGCATTCTTAATACTATATGTAGATGACATATTGTTGATTGGGAATGATGTAGACCTTCTTAATAGTGTCAAGGAATATTTGAATAATAGTTTTTCAATGAAAGATCTTGGCGAAGCAGCTTACATATTAGGCATAAAGATTTATAGAGATAGATCGAGACGCCTAATATCATTGTCACAAAGTACATATTTGGACAAAGTTCTAAAGAGGTTTGGAATGGAAGATAGCAAGAAAGGGTTCTTGCCCATGTTGCCCAATACGACGTTGAGTAAAACTCAAAGTCCAAAGAACGTAAGATAGAGAAAGAATGAGTAAGACTCCCTATGCCTCAGCCATAGGATCTCTAATGTATGCCATGCTATATACTAGACCCGACATTGCATATGCTGTTAGTTTAACTAGCATATATCAAAGTGATCCAGGAGTAGATCATTGGACAGCGGTATAAAACATCCTTAAGTACTTGAGAAGAACTAAGGATATGGTTCTTTCTTATGGAGGTGATGAACAACTCGTTGTTAATGGTTACACCGATGCTAGTTGGAATACCGATCCGGATGATTCTAAATCTCAATCTGGATACGTATTTACTTTGAATGGTGCAGCAGTTAGCTGGAGGAGTGCAAAGCAAAGCGCTGTGGCGAGATCTTCAACTGAATCGGAATACATAGCTGCTTCGGAGGCTTCACAAGAAGCGATATGGATGAAGGAGTTCATTACAGAGCTCGGTGTGGTTCCAAGTGCGCTGGACCCAGTCTCTATCTACTGTGATAACATGGGCGCCATAGCCAATGTGCAAGAACCAAGGTCACACAAGAAGCTGAAGCACATCAAGCTGCGTTTTCACGCTATTCGAGAACATGTCCAAGATGGTGACATAAAGATTTGTAAAGTACACACATATTTGAATGTGGCGGATCCGTTGACTAAACCTCTCCCGAGGGCAAAACATGACCAACACCAAACTGCCATCGGTGTTCGGTATATTACCAGGTAATCTAGATTAGTTGACTCTAGTGCAAGTGGGAGACTGTTGGAGATATTCCCTAGAGGCAATAATAAATGTAGTTATTATTATATCTTTGTGTTTATGATAAATTTTTACATTCATGCTATAACAGTATTAACCATAAACATTAATACTTGTGTGATTTGTAAACTAAATTAGAGTCCCTAGTAAAGCCTCTTCATAATACTAGCTTGTTGATTAATAGATGATCATGGTTTCTTGATCATGAACATTTGAGATGTTGTTAATAACAAGATCATATCATTAGGAGAATGGTATGGTGGACATACTCCTATAGATAAACATAGCATAAAGATTAAGTCATTTTAATAGTTCAATTGCTATAAGCTTTCTGATACATAGTAACCTAATTCCTTCGACCATGAGATCATGCTTATCACCATCACCGGAAGGATGCTTTGATGACATCAAACACGACACCGTAACTGGGTGGCTATAAAGGTGGCATTGAGTGTTCGGAAAGTATGGGTTGAGACACATGGATCAAGAGTGGGATTTGTCCATCCATATGACGGATAGATATACTATGGGCCCTCTCGGTGGAATGTCATCCAATTAGCTTGCAAGCATGTGACTGGCTCACAAGGTATCACATACGACGGGAACAAGAAAAGAGTACTTATCAGTAACGAGGTTGAACTAGGTATGTAGAGATACCGACGATCAAAACCTCAGATAAGTAAACTATCGTGAGACAAAGGGAAATTGGTATCGTATGTAAGTGGTTCATTCGATCGCAAAGTAATCGTAGAAATATGTGGGAGCCATATGAATTTCTAGATTTCTCTATTGGTTATTGATCGGAGAAGTGTCTCGATCATGTCCGCATAATTCACGAACCGTAGGGAGACACACTTAAGGATTCGATGTTGTTGAGTAGTTATGGAATGATGAGTAAGAGACTGAGTCTCGGATGGGATCCGGGATATCACGAGGAGATCCGGAATGGTCCGGAGAATTAGATTCATATAAGGAAAGTCCTATTTCAGAGTTGGGGAATGATTCCGGTGTTTTCATCGAGAATGTTCTAGAAGGTTCCGGAAGGTCCGGCACTCCGGAGGGGAAGGGTACATGAATGTGTCATGAAAATGTTGAATGGTTGCATCATGTAATAGGTATCATGGCTGGGCAAAATAAAGGGAGAAATCAAATCCTAGTTTGAAAAGTCAAACGCCAATTTGATAAGTCAAACGACAGTTTTGCTTGGTAGAGGGAAACCTACTTGGGGAGGAGTTCCTCTCCCTCCACCCGCCGGCCAAGGAGGCCGACTTGGGGGAGGACTCCCTCCCCCTTGACCGCGCCCTCCCACCTATAAATAGAGGGGCAGGGTTGCCCCTCTTCCCTACACCCAACACCACCCAAACCCTAGCCCTAGCCGACGGCCTCCTGCAAGTCGCCGCCGCCCTAGGGTTTCCTCCTAGCCGCCGAGTTGGGGCTCTCCCCAAGCCCTAGCCTCCGTCCAAGCTTAATCCCTTGGTGCCTCTAAACCCTAGATCGCCAAGGCCTCTCTCATAGTCCACCATACTCGCTCCGGCTTAAGGCGAAGCCCTGCGAGATCTCCCCTCTACTTCCGGTACCACGCCGTCGTGCTGCCGGAATCCCGAGGAGAGTGCTACAACCTCCGCTGCCTGCTGGAACAAGGGAGAGGAAGGTTTTCGCCGAAAACGAACGGTGATCGATTACAGGAGCTTAACGGAGGCCTGGAAGGATCGTCTACGCGATCTTGAGATCGGCAAGAGTACGACTACATCACCCACGAGAATCTGCTCTCGTTAAACGCTATGTAATCTTCGAGGGTGAGTTCCTCTATCGACTCGTTGCTACAATCTAGTAGATAGATCTTGGCTTGTTTGTTTGCATGCGGTAGAATTTTTTTGTTTTCCATGCTACGAACCCGTACATTAATCACTAAGTTTTCACATAACAAAATAGTTTTTAATTAGAAGATAGATGAAAACAATAATATACTTGGAACGGTGTAACACACCATGCATAGGAGTTTATAGTGGACACTTTGGAATAACTTGGTTTCTTAGGAGTTGGAAGCATGAGTAGAACTTACTCATACAATTGGAGGCTAGCAAAAGACTGGGAGGAACCAACTAAGAGAGCAATAATGGCCATAATTATGCAATGCAACAAAGAAAACTAATCAAAGCAAAGAGTGGTACTACAAGTCAAGGACTAAAAGATCATAGAAGCTAATGGTGACTTGTCATAGTCATAACATGGTGTAAGCATGTGCCAAGTCAACCCAAGAAAAACATCAAAGGAGAATACCACAATACTATGCTTTTGCATGCTAAAACAATGCATAATTTTTTCAAGGCACACTAAGCAATCCCAATTGTTTGGAACAAGACATGATACAGCAATAATCACTAAGCATAATTCAAAAACAACACCTAGCATGTCATGCTAAAGTCTAAGTCATAGTCAAATGCAAGCTGCTCTTGCACTTCAAGTAAGAACTTACTACTTCTTTCCAAACACCAAGCAAACTTATTTGCAAAACAACATAGTGAGAGCGGGGTTCCAAACTACTAAATCAAACTAAGCAAAGCAAACGGAAACTAATACGCCGCTCCAAGAACAACACAACTGTGCATGAAACAATAAAAACAAAGTGTCTAGACAGACCTAAGCTTTTTATTGATGAAGAAGGGGATGCCTTGGGCATCCCCAAGCTTTGACGCTTGTACCTCTTGGATATTTATTGGGGTGACACCATGGTGACATCCCCAATATTGATCTTTTGTCCATTCTTCATCTCATTGCATCATTCTCTCTCTACACCTAAAATTTTTCCTTCATACAAAACTTCACACAATCTTCATTAGCAACATTAGCTTATTCAAAAGATATTAGACCGCTTGGCAAAGCATTGGAACATTAAGGCTTTTCACTAAAAACACAAGCTACTGTAGTAACTCCTTCAAAGAAACTCAATTTACCTGAAGAGAGCTCAAAAAGGAATCAATAAGAAACAAATGCAATAATGGCAGAAATCTGTCAAAACACACGAGCAGGTAGAAACGAATTTTTTTGAACATCTTATGTTGCTCAAATAAAAAAGTGTTGAACTAACGAAAGTTATCCAACATACTGGGGGATTTATTCTTAAATTTTGAGATTAATCCGTGTTACAGAGCCTCCTCACGAATATTTTTGGTGGAGGACAAAATCTGTTTCGGGACAGCAACTCCCCAAATCTTAGTTCCCTCTCATTAGAGGTCATTCTTGGTATAAAAAGCAAACAAAAAGGATAAGGAGAGGTCATTACAGTAGTAATAACTTCTAAGACTCACGTAAACTCTTGGGTTATCTCCCAACAAGTACTTTTCTTTAACGCCTTTAAGTTAGGCTTGGGACTTTGAGAAGATGCTCTCATAAGAACTATGACTTGAAGTTAAAGAGAGCATCAAGAAGAAAATTCAAAAAACCTTTAAGTCTAATCCACTTTCTATGCATAGGAATCTTGTACACAAATAAGTTCACAAAGAATAAAGTGACATGCATAGGAAGAGAAGACAAGAGTAACTTCAAAATTTTCAGTACAAAGAGAGGTGTTTTAGTACCATGAAAACTTCTACAACCATATTTTACTCTCACATAATAATTTTCAGTAGCCTCATAAATAAACTCAACAATATAACTATCACATAAATAAGGCTTTTCATAAGCTACAAACACATAATTTCTATCAAGCTAAAAAATAGTGGGGTTAAAACCTTCATAGATTTTACCCAAAGTAGATATTTCAAAAGAATCCACATGAACATAACATTCATCTTCCTTTGGTAAGTATGGGGGAAAATCAAATAATATAAGAGGTAAAGAGTTACTCTCATTAGAAGGTAGGCATGGGTAGATCCATTCTTCCTCCTCTTGTTCATCACTCTCCCCCTCTTTTTCATCTAATGAGCTTCTAGTTTCAACAATTTCTTCTTCCATAGGCTCTTGCAAGGCATTAGTCTCTTCCATTTGTGGAAAGCATCTATTAAAAATTCAAGAATATAGCCATTTGCTTCCTTGTAATTGTCAAAGAAAAATTTAAGTATCTCATAAACCTCATGTTCATAAGGTGCATCATCAGTATTTTCAAGCAAACTAGCAAGTTCAAATGCACCTTTGAAACCGATAAATTTTTCAATTTGTTCCACATCATAAAAGTCATAATTTCCCTTTACATAAGAAGATATGGTAACATTATCATTATACTCACATTGAAAAGGCAGGTGTTTATACCTCCTATAGCAACAAGACTTATCAAAGCAATAAGTAACATTATAAGTAGAGCACACGTCTCTAGCAATAGTATTCAACTTATCAATTTGTTCCCATAAGTGTTTCCCTTTTTGTGACAAACGGTGTTCCTTATAATAATACTTTTGTTTTTCCGTGAATCCACCTTGCCAATAAGAACTAGTTTCAAAGAAACCATCCATTGATAGAAAGCATGATTAAGCAAGGCAACAGACCAACAACTAGAGTAGGAACTATTTTTTTTGTTTTTCAATAAAGAAAGCAAACCAAGCTAGACTAATTTTTTTTGGGTTTTTTGAAAAGAGGCAAACAAAACCTAACAAAAAAACTAAGCAAACTAAAAACAAAGTAAAGAGAAAGGAAGTGAAGGACTCCTCTAGTGAAGACGTCCTTAGCCTCCCCGACAAAGGCGCTAGAAATTAGCTTGATGGCGCCTAATACTTGTCGTGGAACGCTTCGTTGGAAACCCCAAGAGCAAGGTATGAAGCAACACATCAGCAAGTTTCCCTCAGTATGAAACCGAGGTTATCGAACTAGTAGGAGGAAGGAAACGTCACACATGTGTTGCTGGCAACGTGGAGACCTGCACAACACAAACTCAAGACTTTGCCCCCAACGAATCAGTGAGGTTGTCAAGCTCACCGTTTGCTGTAAAAAAGGATTGAACGTATGGTGTGGAAGATAATGGTTTGCAGCAAATAAACAAGTAACAATGGAAGATGTGTCAATGGTAAAGATTGGATCGGGGTCCATAGTTCACTAGAGGTCCTCTCCTTAAATAAACATGGCATGAAGGGTAAACAAATTACAGTGGGGCAATTGACAGGAACTGAGCAAGGAATAACAATGCAATTACTAGCTAGAAAGATCCTATGAGGTTGATTGGGCAATACAACAATATACATAGACCGTAATCCAACTACATCTATGACTAGAAGTCCACCTTCAGGTTATCATCCGAACCCCCTCTAGTATTAAGTTGCAAGCAACAGACAACTGCTTTAAGCAAAGTTTGTAAGGTAAACAGTCCACATGTTCCATGAATAAGAGACCGTTGTTTTCTCCCTAATAGCAACAGCACATCTATAACCGAAGAGATTTCTGTCACTTCACTTGGAAACTAGAGGCATGAACCCACTATCGAGCATAAATACTCCCTCTTGGAGTCACTAGCAACTACTTGGCCAAGATAACCACTAGCAACAGAGAGCATGCAAGATCACAAACAACACATACATGATAGAATCATAAAGATAGAACCATTAATCAAACCAACATAATAATCTCAATATCCATCGGATCCCCGCAAACACAACATGCATGATTACAAATAGATTAGATCTTGATCATGAACGGAGCTCACAAGATCTATACATGAAAGCACAAAGGAGGAGATACAACCATCTAGCTACTACATGGACCCATAGTCCAAGGTGGAACTACTCACGAATCATACCGGAGAGAAAGCCTCTGGGATGATCTCCCCTCCGGTAGGATGCCGGGAAGAGCTTTAGATCCCCCCGATCTAGGGACGATGTTGACGGCGGCTATAGACGGTTTTATGGATTTCTGATCGGGTACCGAGCGTTTCTGTATTGGGGGATTCTTATAGGCAAAGGGGCGAGTCCGGGAGGCGACCAGGGTCGCCAAACCCTAGCTAGGCATGGGCCCACCTACCCCCGCGCCTGGGGTGGGTCTAGCCCCCCTGGCCAACCTCTCCGGCTCTCCTCTAGACTTCTTGTTCCCCACGGAAAGTATTGACTTTCTCATTTGTCCCGTTCAATTCCGAGAATATTTCTTTACTAATTTTTCTGAAACCAAAAACAGCAGAAAACAGGCATTTGGCACTTTCGCAACTTGTTAATAGGTTAGTACCAGAAAACATGTAAAAAGCACCTCAAAGTGTAGACAAGCAAAGCAAAGTAGATACTAAACAAGCATGGAGCATCAAAAATTATATATACGTTTCCAAAGTATCAGTGCCAGATGCCTGTTTTCTGCTGTTTTTGGTTTCAGAAAGGTTAGTAAAGAAATATTCTCGGAATTGGACGGGACGAAGGACAAAGTCAATAACTTTGTGGGAAAAAATCTATAGAAACGAAAGGCCCCGAGGGGCCGAGCCACCCTAGGAGGTGGGCCCAACAGCGCTGGATAGGGTTTGGGCACTGCGCCTCCCGGTCTCGCCCCTTAAGTCTGAACAAAGTCTTGTTGTGCTCACCCAACACCTGTGTGACGTTTCCTTCCTCCTTCTGGTTCGATAACCTTGGTCTCTTCTGAGGGAAGACTTGCTGCTTGCTGCTTCACACCTTGCTCTTGGGGTTCCCAACGAAGTTCTTTACACATGCGCATCAACAAGTTTTCTGGCGCCGTTGACAGAGGAATCTAATTCAACCGTCAACTCAGCACAGCATCAAGTTTTCTGGCGCCGTTGCCGGGGAGTCTAAGGATGTCTTCACAAGGGGAGTCCTTCACTTCCTTTCTCTTTACTTTGTTTTTAGTTTGCTTTGTTTCTTTTGCCTGGTTTTGTTTGCCTCTTTTCAAAAAAACCCAAAAAAATCAGTCTAGCTTGGTTTGCTTGCCTTATTCAAAAACACACAAAAATTAGTTCTTGCTCTAGCTCACCATGTTGCTCCCCCAGTTCTCTTTGAAAAATCTTGCAATAGGTAGTGGCTCCATAATTGGGAAAGATAATATTAAAGAATTCTTTAATTATGTTAGCAAGCATGAGGATATTGAGGATAAATCTATAGATGAACTTGCTCCTAATTATGAGATTGCTGTAGCTTCTTTAGTTCATGTGTTGGAGGCTAGGTTTGTTAGCCTTAACCCCTTCATACAATTCTTATTCCTAAAACTAAAAGAAGAGAAGAATGTTGAAAAAGGGGAATTCATCCTTGAAACTTTATCAAAAGAATTCCATGATGTTGCTAGGGAGGCCAAAAAGGTTTTTGAACGTTTCAATATGCTAGGTTCAAGTGTAGATGTTGTGGGTATTTTTGATAAAACTAAGACTAGATAGGAATTCAATATACCCATACCCTATAGGCTTGTTGGAATGCATGAAGCCTTTGAAAATAACTTCGATTGGATTGCCCCTGAAAATCTTTTTGATGAAGGTAGTAGACCAAAGAGAGATGAGAAAGGATCCTCCAAAACCCAATTGAATGAGATGCCTTTCATAGTTGAATAATTTGCAAGTATGAATGTTAATGCTTCTTCATTTGAAAATACTTGATTCTTCTTGCTTCTTGTGCCTAACTTAAAGGCGTTAAAGAAAAGTACTTGTTGGGAGATAACCCAAGAGTTTCCTTGAGTCTTGGAAGTTATTACTTCTGTAGTGACCTCTCCTTATCCTTTTTGTTTGCTTTTTGTGCCAATAATGACCTCTAATGAGAGGGAAATAAGATTTGGGAAGTTGCTGTCCCGAAACAGATTTCTGTCCTCCACCAAAAATATTCATGAGAAGGCTCGGTAACTCGGATTGAGATCAAAATTTACGAATAAATCCCACAGTATGTTGGATAACTTTTGTTAGTTCAACACTTTTTGATTTGAGCAACATAAGATGTTCGAAAAAATTCGTTTCTACCAGCTGGTCTGTTTTGACAGATTTCTGCCATTATTTGCATTTGCTTCTTATTGATTCCTTTTTTAGCTCTCTTCAGGTAAATTGAGTTTCTTTGAAGGAGTTACTATAGAAGCTTGTGTTTTTAGTGAAAAGCCTTGTTGTTCCAAAGCTTTTCCAGGGGTCTAATATCTTTTGAATAAGCTAATGTTGCTAATGAAGATTGTGTGAAGTTTTGTATGAAGGAAAAATTCCAGGTGTAGAGAGAGAATGATGCAATGAGATGAAGGATGGACAAAAACTCAATCTTGGGGATGCCACCATGGTGTCACCCCAAGAAATATCCAAGAGGTACAAGCGTCAAAGCTTGGGGATGCTGTAGGGGTTCGTAGCATGGAAAACAAAAATTTCTACCGCATGCAAACAAACAAGCCAAGATCTATCTACTAGATTGTAGCAACGATTCGATAGAGGAACTCACCCTCGAAGATTCAAAAGCGGTTAACGAGAGCAGATTCTCGTGGGTGATGTAGTCGTACTCTTGCCGATCTCAAGATCGTGTAGAAGATCCTTTCGGCGCTGCGTTCGGCGGCTTCATGATCGGTCACACGTTAATTTTCGATGAAGACCTTACTCTCCCTTGTTCCAGCAGGCAGTGGAGGTTGTAGCACTCTCCTCGTGATTACGGCAGCACGACGGCGTGGTACCGGAAGTAGAGGGGAGATCTCGTAGGGCTTCGCCTTAAGCCGGAGCGAGTATGGTGGACTATGAGAGAGGCCTTTGTGATCTAGGGTTTAGAGGGCACCAAGGGAGGAGTATAGCCGGCGGCTAGGGTTAGGGTTCACCCCAACTCGGCGAGTTGGTGGTGCCCTAGGCGGCGGCAGCAGGGGGTGGTGGCGTCGTCGGCTTAGGGCTAGGATTTGGGTGGTGTTGGGTGTAGGGAAGAGGGGGCACCCCTGCCCCTTCTTTTATAGGTGAGAGGGCGCCGGCCAAGGGGAGGGAGTCCTCCCCCAAGTCAGCCTCCTTGGCCGGCGGGTGGAGGGAGAGGAACTCCTCCCCAAGTAGGTTTCCTACTCTCCCTCCACCAAGCAAAACTGTCGTTTGACTTTTTCAAATTGGCGTTTCACTTTTCAAACTAGGATTTGATTTATCCCTTTATTTTGCTCAGCCATGATACCTAGTACATGATGCAACCATTCCACATTGTCATTACACATTCATGTACCTTTCCCCTCCGGAGTGCCGGACCTTCCGGAACCTTCTAGAACATTCCCGATGAAAACATCGGAATCATTCCCCAACTCCGAAACAGGACTTTCCTTATATGAATCTTATTCTCCGGACCATTCCGAATCTTCTCTTGATATCCCGGATCACATTAGAGACTCCGAACAACATTCAGTCTCTTACTTATCATTCCATAAATACTCAACAACATCGAATCCTTAAGTGTGTCTCCCTACGGTTCGTGAATTATGCGGACATGATCGAGACACTTCTCCGAACAATAACCAATAGAGGAATCTGGAAATTCATATGGCTCCCACATATTTATACGATTACTTTGCGATCGAATGAACCACTTACATATGATACCAATTTCCCTTTGTCTCACGATAGTTTACTTATCCGAGGTTTTGATCGTCGGTATGTCTGCCTACCTAGTTCAACCTCATTACTGATAAGTACTCTTTTCTCGTTCCCGTGGTATGTGATCCCTTGTGAGCCAGTCACATGCTTGTAAGCTAATTAGATGACATTCCACCGAGAGGGCCCAGAGTATATCTATCCGTCATATGGATGGACAAATCCCACTCTTGATCCATGTGTCTCAACCCATACTTTCCGAACACTCAATGCCACCTTTATAGCCACCCAGTTACGGTGTGGTGTTTGATGTCATCGAAGCATCCTTCCGGTGATGGTGATAAGCATGATCTCATGGTCGAAGGAATTAGGTTACTATGTATCAGAAAGCTTATAGCAATTGAACTATTAAAATGACTTGATCTTTATGCTACGCTTATCTATAGGAGTATGTCCACCATACCATTCTCCTAATGATATGATCTTGTTGTTAACAACATCTCAATGTTCATGATAGGGAAACCACAATCATCTATTAACCAACAAGCTAGTATTATGAAGAGGCTTTACTAGGGACTCTAATTTAGTTTACAAAACACACAAGTATTAATGTTTCCTGGTTAATACTGTTATAGCATGAATGTAAACATTTATCATAAACACAAAGATATAATAATAACTATATTTATTATTGCCTCTAGGGCATATCTCCAACAGATGCCCAAGGCATCCCCTTCTTCATCAATAAAAAGCTCGGGTCTGTCTAGACACTTTGTTTTTATTGTTTCATGCATAGTTGTGTTGTTCTTGTTGCGTCTTAGTTTTTGTTTGATTTGCTTAGTTTGTTTAGTTTGCTTTAGTAGTTTGGACCCCCGCTCTCGCTGTGTTGTTTTTCAAATAAGTTTGCTTGGTGTTTGGAAAGGAGTAGTAAGTTCTTGCTTGAAGTGCAAGAGGAGCTTGCATTGACTGTGACTTAGACTTTAGCATGACATGCTAGGTGTTGTTTTAGAATTATGCTTAGTGATTATTGCTGTAGCATGTCTTGTTCCAAACAATTGGGATTGCTTAGTGTGCCTTGAAGAAATTATGCGTTGTTTTAGCATGCAAAAGCATAGTATTGTGGTATTCTCCTTTGATGTTTTGCTTGGGTTGACTTGGCACATGCTCACACCATGTTATGACCATGAAAAGTCACCATTAGCCTCTATGATCATTTAGTCCTTGACTTGTAGTAGCACTCTTTGCTTTGATTAGTTTGCTTTGTTGCATTGCATGATTTTGGCCATTATTGCTCTCTTAGTTGGTTGCTCCCAGTCTTTTACTAGCCTCCACTTGTATGAGTAAGTTCTACTCATGCTTCCAACTCCCAGGAAACCAAGTTATTCCAAAGTGTCCACTATAAACTCCTATTCATGGTGTGTTACACCATTCCAAGTATATTCTTGTTTTCATCTATCTTCCAATTAAAAACTATTTTGTTATGTGAAAACTTAGTGATTAAAGCCCTCACGAACTTGATGGCACACTTTATTCTTTGCCCCTAATAAACTTGAACCATTGTGAAACTTTTTTGTATATGCTTGCCCTTATAAGTTGGAATTAGCAGAACCGTGCTGTCATGGGAAACGTTTTCAACATTGCACTTGTACCTTTGTTGTACTCAGTTGATATCATGTTCTTTTGTCTATGGATGTCACCGGTGTGAAATAAAGAGGGAACTTGTAAGTCCATGGAGTTTGTATCCTGTGTTAGAGAAACGCCTGAGCCGCTAGCCTAAGCCATGCCTAATCATGGTGGAAACTAGCAGCATCACCATAGTGACATCTATGAAGCATTCTTCTTATAAAAAAGAGACACATTGAGAAAAGAGGAAAGAGAGAAAAAAGCACCATATTCCCATGGTACATAAGAAGAATTGCTGAGATGCTCATTGTCTGCTTGCCTTGTCATTTTGGTTATGGGAAAGCTTCTGTACCATGTGCAAGGGGTACCCCGTTGGCGGTTCTTAATGATATGCAAATACTTACAGTGACAAGAACTTACCTAGACCCAAAGTTGAGTATGCATGAGGTGTGGCCCTCGTATTCAAGGGGCATGAGATTTCCAACTTATACTTAGTCAAGCATATACTCCAGCTTTGCCACTTTAACCTTAACCACTTCAATATGCTTATGATAGGGGCAATGAGGGCTGAAAGCTAACTAGTACCATAATTTTTGGAATCTCTTTTTGAAACTTGTAATCCCTGCTTCCTTTACAAAAAGGCCTTTCTTCCACCATTATTTGAGTCTCCACTTTCTACCTTTAGGCACCATTAAGAGAGCATAGTTGTAATTCTGTGTGTAGTGTTCCAAAGCTTATTAATTGATGCATATTGTGTTATTACTTTCTCTTGTGATATTTGTTTCTAGTCACCCTTGTGAACTTTGCAGGTGTCCTATGCATTATATTGCTACTCTCTGAGGGACAAGTTGATTACCACTATGCTATGTTTTCTGCATGTGAAACAAACAAACTTTGTCAATACATATTATTCATGATCTTTGTTTGTAGCTTTGCCATGTTGCATGCATAATTACTATGTCCTATTGTTAGAACTCCATCTTTCATCCACATGTTTAGAGTTTTTTGATCCCAGCTTTCAATACTTGCAAATGGTTGGATCTTTACTGTGAGGGTGCATGTCAAGTCAAAAATTATTCTTTTATCACTTACCTACTCGAGGACGAGCAGGAGTTAAGCTTGGGGATCTTGTCGTTGGAAGCGTATCTATAATTTTATGCTCCATGCTTGTTTAGTATCTACTTTGGTTTAGTTGTCCACACTTTGAGGTGCTTTTACATGTTTCTGTACTAACCTATTAACAAGTTGCAATAGTGCGGATGCATTTTCATTGTTTTTGGTTTTAGAAAAGTTAGTAAAGAAATATTCTCGGAATTGGACGTGACGAAGGACAAAGTCAATAACTTTCCATGGGGAACAAGAAGTCCAGAGGGGAGCCCGGAAGGCCAGCCAGGGGGGCCAGACCCACCCTAGGCGTGGGTGGGCCCAGCGCCAGCTAGGGTTTGGGCACCCGCGCCTCCGTCTCGCCTTCGCCTTTAAGAAGCCCCGTCTGAAATCACAGTACCCGATCAGAAATCCACGAAACCGTCTGTAACCGTCGCCACCATCGTCCCTAGATCGGGGGGGATATGAAGTTCTTCCTGGCACCCTGCCGGAGGGGAGATCATCCCGGAGGCCTTCTCTCCGGTATGATTCGTGAGTAGTTCTACCTTGGACTATGGGTCCATGTAGTAGCTAGATGGTTGTATCTCCTCATTTGTGCTTTCATGTATAGATCTTATGAGCTCCGTTCATGATCAAGATCTAATCTATTTGTAATCATGCATGTTGTGTTTGCGGGGATCCGATGGATATTGAGATTATTATGTTGGTTTGATTAATGGTTTTATCTTTATGATTCTATCATGTCTGTGTTGTTTGTGATCTTGCATGCTCTCCGTTACTAGTGGTTATCTTGGCCAAGTAGTTGCTAGTGACTCCAAGAGGGAGTATTTATGCTCGATAGTGGGTTCATGCCTCTAGTTTCCAAGGGAAGTGACAATAATCTCTTTAGTTGTAGATGTGTTGTTGCTACTAGGGAGAAAACAACGGTCTCTTGTTCATGGAACATGTGGACTGTTTACCTTACACACTTTTCTTAAAGCAATTGTCTGTTGCTTGCAACTTAATACTGGAGGGGGTTCGGATGATAACCTGAAGGTGGACTTCTAGTTACATATGAAGTTGGATGACGGTTTATGTATATTGTTGTATTGACCAATCAAACTCATAGGATCTTTCTGGCTAGTAATTGCATTGTTATGCCTTGCTCAGTTCTTGTCAATTGCCCAACTGTAATTTGTTTACCCTTCATGACATGTTGTTTATCTAAGGAGAGCACCTCTAGTGAACTATGGACCCCGTTCCATTCTTTACCATTGATACATCTTCCACTGTTGTCTTTTTACTTGCTGCTAACCATTACCTTCCACAACATACGTTTAATCCTTTGTTACAGCAAACCGGTGAGCTTGACAACCTCACTGATTCATTGGGGCAAAGTCTTGAGTTTATGTTGTGCAGGTCTCCACGTTGCTCCCAGCACCTGTGTGACGTTTCCTTCCTCCTTCTGGTTCGATATCCTCGGTCTGTACTAAGGGAAGACTTGCTGCTTGCTGCTTCACACCTTGCTCTTGGGGTTCCCAACGAAGTGCTCTACCTAGGCGCATCAACAAGTTTTCTGGCGCCGTTGACAGAGGAATCTACTTCAACCGTCAGCTCAGTACTGCATCAAGATATCGCTTGGAACTTGAAGAGAAGTACTGAGCTATTTCGAATGAATCAAAAGTTCTGGCAGGGGGCTGATGGGGAATAAATACCCCTTGCCAAAACTCGTCTGATGGAGACTTTGGGGGCCAGATTTATCCGTCCCAGGGAAAACTCCGCCCCGGAATCAGAATTTCCAGGGGAAATTCCGCCCCCGTGCCGAGCGTCGCGCCTTTGCTCCCTTTGCAAATCTCCTTGGGGCGGATTATCCGGCCCCCCTGAGGGGTGGATTATCCGGCCCAGGCAAAAACTCCAGCCCTGGCCGGATTATCCGAGGGAAAATCCGCCCCCACACAGTGCGATGCGTCCTGGTTTCTCTTGGGGATTGGGTGGGCCGGATTATCCGGCCCTTGGCAGGGGCGGATAATCCGCCCCCCAACACACTGTTTTGCTGCTTTTGAATGGATCAATATCTGTAGCACTTCAACACATATTAAATATCCCTTGGTATTGTTATCTAACACACAAAACACTAGAGATCATGAAATGTTCTTTCACCATCATCTAGAAAAGTTAATTCTATTGAAGAAGTAGAATCTTTCTCTAGTAAAATATATGACATACTTGCTCACGTATCTAAACAAAATGTTGATAATGTTCTGCTACAAGATTTACTTGGAAACAACAACGAAAATATAGATGTCAACTACATAAGAAACTTTGGTAACAATGGTTATGGGAACAACTATAGCAATTCTTATGGTAGGCCACCTTATGCTCCAAACAACTATAGTAACCGTCCTTTAATTCCATATCATAATGCTAATGAAAACAAATGGAAACCCACCATTATTCCACAAACTAGTGAGAACTTGGAAAAAAACAAGAGCCAAATAAGAACCTCATTGAACAAGTAGATAGCCATGATACCATGATAGAGGAATTAAACAAGTCTATTTCATCCATAAGTTATGATATAAAAGGTTTGCAACACCAAGCAACATGTTTAAACAAAGATCTTTCTAAACTGGCTGATAACCAAGCAACAATATTAAGCATGTATACATGAAAACCATAAGGACCACCTGCTATTGGTATGAACTCTATTACCCTTACTAAAAGTATACCTCCAAAATTTGAAGAAACACATAATGAATTGATGAACTACACTGATCTTCTTGAACCACTCTTGTTGCAATTTGTTGGAACACCAATCAAAGAACCCATAAGAAAAGAGAAAGAATCTACTATGTTTAATAAAAACAAAGAGCCACCTATTACTATAAATGAAAAGAAACTAGAGGAAGTTAAAATGATTAGTGAAACAAAATAACCTCTACATGATCTTGGTAAATATAGCTTGCATGAACTTATTAATATATTGCCCAAAATTCTAATGATCCATCCATGGATGGTCATCAAGCATGAGTTGGCTCATATATTGCAAACTATGACATAAAAGAAAATATAGAAAGATACAATAATGAAGCTATGATACCACCAAATCTTGGGGATACTTGGCTCCCCAAGATATTAATCACTATTGGCAAAGAGACCCATCATGCTATATTAGATCTAGGATCTAGTGTCTCAGTTTTCTCAAAAGAACTATATGAATTGCTAGAACTTAAAACTATGGAAAAATTTCTCAATAGACCTTTTAATTGCTGATGATTCAACTAAACATGCTTTAGGAAAAGTAAATGATGTCATGGTTGAGTTACACATGACTTTTGTTCCTATTGATTTTGTTATCATGGATATGGGGAGTAAAACCTCTAGTCCTATAATATTGGGAAGACCATTTTTTAGAACTACAGGAGTAATCATTGATTCAAAAGAAGGAAATATAAAGTTTTAGTTTCCACACAAAAAGTATATAGAACACTTCCCAAAGGAGAAGGAGATAGCACCAAGGTACACTCTACCACATGATCTCCATATCACTAAAAACAACGTCAGTCCGTTGTGGTCTTCTTATTTGTCTCCAAGACGGATGTGGTCTTCTTGACCCGTTCAGCGACTTCTAGTATGCAATCAACAATGTTAGACCGACTCCAGGAGGAGCGGCAGTGGCTGACATGGGTATACCCTATGGGTGCATGAATTGGTATACCCGGTCCAACCCAAGGAAGGCCCACGCAAGGACTTGCAGCTCAGGAAGATTTCGGGTGGCCCAAGCCCGTGGCGAATTCGACTCCTTGGAGGACAAGTCTAGATTAGATAGAATTTTAAAGGGTATCAACCCTAATTTGTAACTGACTCGACCTATCTCGAGACCTGGCCTATCTATATAAAGGCCAGGAGGGTATGGCAAGAAGGATCCTCAACTCACCTCATACACACCTCCACGCCAGATTGCATCTGCACACCCCTGTAACCTTCCGTTTCGTCGTAATCAAGAGCAGACAAGCAGGAGTAGGGTTTTCTCTCTGGGGGCCTGAACCTGGGTAAATCTCGTGTCCCTATGTTGCTTGTTTGTTAACCATTCCGCGACTTCCAGCATCCCCATCTTCTCCAAACACAAGTCCATAACAATGGGCATTGACGGGTCGAACCCTCGTCGGTGGCAGCGCGCCGTCGACACGGTCTGGAGGTTGAAGATGAAGGGATTCTCAAGGATATCATTGTAATTTTCGTTTTTCTTAAAATGTTTTGTATTGTTTGATGTTTCTTTTAATGTCATGTCCTATTTGCAAAAAAATGATACATGCATAGAGCTGCATCTGACCTCTATGTAACTAGGATTCGCGTAGTGGGAGGTCATTCCCTATGGTGATAATTCTTACTTTAGGAAATCTTCAACTAACCTCTTGATTTTCTAAACTAAACTAGCTAAATAGTACCAATCAATAGAAGTTTCACCATCTAAGATAGTGTTGCAGTACCATCGGATAATCTATAAATTCTAAAATTATAGCCTAGGTCATTCTATCACATCGTTTGTGGGTCTTGCCACCGATTGGTATACAAAAAATAATCATTTTGTAGGTGTATACTCTGAAATTGTATATGAAATACTAAAAGGGTGAAAGAAATGTTCAAAGAGGTAATCTTGTTGGAGATCTAGGTGAAATCCACCCAAGTCAACATGGAGTCAAGTGCGGAAGTTATCTGTTGTTGTTTACTTTTATCGGATTACTTTATTCGATGACAGGTGAAAAGTAGATCTTGCACTCTACTTTTATCTGATTATAGGCGAAAGCAAGATTTGTCCAAGCCATACTAGACCAATTGGCCTCTAGATTTATTAATCCCGTGGTCGGAAAGGTGCATGCATTCCACTACAATCCCCACTTTCATCATAGGATAAACATATATATAAACCCTGTAGGGAACATATATATTCGTACTGTTGCATGACGTTGGTTTCCAGGCAAATTGATCTTGCCATATTTAGAAGGGCTCTTGGTTCCCTCTTCTATGTGCGCCCACTAAAGAAAGACTAAAGCTACAAGACAAAAAAATAGATATGTGTGTCTATGGATGTATATTTGAAATTCTTGAAACTTTGTACACTGCCTGACCGAAACACCTATATTATATTACTACCCAACCTTTACTAGACAAAGGATAATGCAGATTTTTATAGACTTTTGTGTGGGTCATTGCTAATTAGAAATTTATGTGGGAATTTTCTTCACCTAATTCAATCGCATGTATATCTCATTGTCCACATTACCTAATTTTCCGTGACATGAATCTTACTATGCCAGGCACTAACTAAGGCTAAAGATTGGATTTCACCTAGCTATGCATATGCCTATAGGTAGATCAACTATGATATTTGTAGTGGCATGTATGTGTGCCTATTGAGTAATAATTCTCCCCACCTGATCGTCAATAAAAAGGTTAACTCATTTCCCGCAAAGTGGAACCACTAGATAAGTGGGATGAACTATTTCAGGTGCTTGATGATTTTTGTACAATCAACCATTAGCGTGCAACAAGTCGGCTATGCAGAGGCAGGGGCATACCTACCTTATGTTAGCAGGTGTCACAGGACACCCGGTAAAATCTCATTTCTTTGCTAATTTTTAGTCATTTGTAGTGTATGACACCCCCAAATCTAGCTGAAATATATATGTGACTTATAGAGTGACCCTGGGTCGATTTTGCTCTGGGTCCGCCCCTGTATGCAAGTAGGCACTTGAGACTACCACATCTTCATAAATACTGTAAATGATATGGAATTACTGGGCCTGTGGTAAAAAGCAAGCTTTATAGTTTGCTGAAATAAGGTTGGATCCCATTAACTCAACAAACTATATATTAATCATATATGTCATATCAATTCCACGAGAGTCTCCATCAAACACCACAAGACCATAGATTTAATCAGTAAAACATCCAACACCACAACAACACTAAATATCTCGATCGTTTCTCATTACATGTTCAAGGATCTCTAACAAATACTATGAGACAATTTCTGGTAAATATACTTTCGGTTGTACATCTGCAGATGACTACCTTTTGTATTTATTTTTATGCATTTCTATTTTATTTTTATAGTTTTAAGAATTTTATCTTGGTTTTAGAGTGTCACAATTTTTATTTATGCTTTCATTTTTTCGTCGTCATGAAATTGTTATTCATCATGTTAACAAAAATTCTATTAATTCTACTTTTAGAAAAATCCCAACTTGAGAGCTAATATGTATGGTAGCATAAGATTTCTTCTGGTTGTTTTGTAAGTAGATTGCAGGGAGCGCCTTCTATAAAATATATGTGTATACCTATTAAATGTGATATTCTTATGGGCTTAAGACCATTAAATTATAATACCTTAGAACATTCTCAAATATCCATTTTGGTTGCATTAAGGTGCATAAATTTAGTCCAACATGGCAACGTTGCAAATAACGAGTTGTACCTCTTACAATATTTGAAGCATGAAAACAAGGGACAAATACATGCACTCTGACTCCCTAGCTCAACTCGCAAAATGTGAAGTGGCTATATATCTGACTTAGTCGAGATCGGGTTTCACAACATGTACTTAATTGTGTGATTGATTATGTCTGCCCGTGAGTTTCTCCCTGTGACATCACCTGTTGGCGTCGCAGGAGTATGGCACTCGAGACGGTGGCTCTGGATCTTCTAAGGCGGTGGTCTCTCTTGTCGCGTGGATGACGCGTAGATTAGGTCTCGATTTGGCGATGCATTTTGAGGCCACGGTATGGGACGCCCCTACCAACAAACATATGTTTTAACGTTTCGAAATTTCCCAAGTACATGTTGGTGCATTGGTGTATTTTTCCATATTCTGCAGAAGGGAAAAAATACACTTCCCAATTCCGACTGAACCATTCATAGACAATTGTGAAGCCAGACAAAAAATTTGCACATCAATTCCTTAAATTTTACTTTCCTTGCTAAGGACTTCTTCCTAAATAACTCCATTGTACTAGTTTTTGCAATCGTGTGGAGTTAAATTTATTGTCCTCAAGTTAAATATTGTTTTATGAAGTCTGAGTGTCTTGCATGTATATGTAGATGCTAATTATGGACTTGTAAAATGTCATGAAATATATTTTAATTTGTGATATAAATAAAAGTGACCTTTGCAAAAAGATGAATTAATCTCTCAGCCTTTGCATTCTCGAATGCACACAACCATCACAAAAGAAAAATGATTATTTGTAGTCACAATGGATATATTATTTTCTACTATAGATATCCATAAATTTGGTTTTGTAGAATTGTTTTGTGTGGACATAATTACTAATGAAATTTTACATGTATGTATAACGCTATCTGCATGTACACATCCCAGGCTACATGAACCCCAGGAGACAAAAGTCTGTGCTTATACATAGAAACATGATAATACATACTACCTCCGTTTCTATGAATAAGTCGTGCCCACATTTTAAGACAAACTTTGAGTGAATGAATTGAGCAACAATATCTTTATCATATAGCACAGAATTGATATTATTACTTTCGTATTAAAAATATTTTCTAATGATACCAATTTGATAACAAGTAGTAATCTTTATATACTCCAATCAGTTCTTGGTCAAAGACTATTTTTAAAATACTTGCCTGTATTATTCAAAATATTCCTTGGAACACACCGGACCTCCCAATTCAAACTGAAATATCTTGGCACACAGCATGAGAAGAATTTCAAAAGATAGCAAGAGAATACAAACAGGGTGTCAGGCTTGCACCACAGTGCCAACACCAGACCAGTAGGTCATCATCGTCCCTCTGGACGCTCACATGAACTACTCTGGTTTTTTTTATACGTTCGCTCACTCTGAATATTACATAAGACCATGATTCAGTACTCAACTGTTACTCTGTAAGCATGCAGTTAAATTTGGGGTTTTCCTAAATAAAATATTGCAGATGTGGATTTTATTGATGGCTGCCTCTGCCTGGTAACACACCACGAGAGCTTTTTTTTTAGATTACCACGAGATTTTCTTACAGGAGGATTTGACATTCATAACTTCATATGCTTCTTCACGGGATGTAAATAACATAGATATATAGCTTGGACATTACTCTTCCCTTCACAGCAGCTCATTTTCATGTAGACATGAATCATGATTAGGGCTGCTGGCATGCAAAGCATCTGTAAAGTATAACATCAGAGACCAGAATATAGATCTTTGGCTAACGAAATAGCCACACAGGATTTATACAACGAA
This sequence comes from Avena longiglumis, assembly GCA_030063025.1. Classification (NCBI taxonomy): domain Eukaryota; kingdom Viridiplantae; phylum Streptophyta; class Magnoliopsida; order Poales; family Poaceae; genus Avena; species Avena longiglumis. Next base: position 21,837,021 of record CP125974.1, read on the forward strand.
GGCACTAGTTGTTCGTTGGGTCACCAGCACTGCCACCACCTGATCCTTCCTCTCCTCCATGGCTGCTATACTGGCCCCGTGGGATGGCATGGTGGTTGTCCACGGTGGTGCCGCAGACGCCAAGGGTGGGTTTCGTGCTGACGGCCACACCAGCATTGTCATACTTCTTCACTGTCCCAGCGTCGTGAATCGCCAAACCTTGAGTAGCCATGGCTAAAACAAGCATGATAGCTAAGATCTTGAGCATGCTTGCTTTCACTTGCTCTTTCATGGTGACTGAATTAACTTCAGAGAGGGCAAGAGAGAGACATAGGAACAGCATAAATAAATACCATAATTTATACGATCAAGATACTATGGAAGATGATAATGAGAAAGAAGGGACAAGAACGAAGAGTCAAACCTGGAGCCTAATCTCCTCCGTGATACGATCCAACTTTAGATTCTACGTACGTACTGTGTCTTGAAGGCTATGGTTTGATCAGGTCAGGCACCCTTTATATAGTCAGAAAAGGCTAGTTTTTCCCTAGTATAACATTCTTGCACGGTGGAAACCTAACAACTAAAAGTACAATCGAATGGTACACAAGAATAAAAAATCTTTCGTGTGGGATGTAAAAGGTTCCCATGTCAATCATGCCTTTAGGACCAGTAAAATCTTGTAGTGAAAAATGACAGCCAGGTTAATTAGAACCTGCCTTTTAGTGTGCAATGACATATATAAATTAGTTCCATATAGTCCATATTTTGAATATTATGCAGACTACTTCGCCCAATCGTTGTCGATGAAATCATAAACTATGCATAAATCATCAAACAATACCAACAGTATTTCCCACTAAGATAGTGGTTTATGCCTTTTTTTTTGCAATGACACGACTTGATATTTTATTGAGAGGTGGAGAATAACCCTGCCTAAACTTTAACCCGACAGCTTGAATTGGCCACTAAAAGTGTCATAATATATCTGTGTAAGCATATCGGTAAAGGATAAAATGTTAGTGGTGTAACTCTTAAACACAGTTTATTTCTCCATTTATAACTGTACGACAATACTACTCAGAATCCCTTGACCATTTTGCCTGTCATTTTGTCCCCTGCAAATTAATGAAGTTCTATTGCAAGCAAGAGGGTTCAAATAAATAGTTAGCAGAATATGTGAGATAAAGGTTGGATTACTTTAGTTAGTTATCTCAGGGGGCTTTTAACTGGAAGTGCAGCATGCTTAATCATTTTTTTCAAAATTTCTCTGTCATTGAATAACTAGTGCGTATTATTTTAAATACCCAATGGAAGTACCATATCTTATGCTATAATATCTCCCAGGGGCCATGCACCTGTAAGCTTAAGATTATTTTTGGCAAAATGTAGCTACTTGTTTAACTTTTCTGAAACCAAACCTACTTGTTTAGGGACGGAGAGAAAATACTATTTTCATGGCTGACACAGCAGTGAAATATTCTACGAGATCTGTCATTTCAAACAAGATCTTAAATTCTTAATTAACTTGAGAAGTGTAAATTGTATCTGCCAACAGATAAGACAATACTTAGTTAAGAATTATCATATTCTACATGTTTCCTTCATGTTTAGAGAAAGTTTGGGATTCTATATTTTTTCTCACATCATAACACTAGTTAGTTACACACTTTGCAGGACACAATATATTAGACCATGTGCTAGCAATTTGTATGTATTTTTATTTTCTTTCTCACATCAGTCATTTAATTCATGAACTGAAAGGTTGATCCATAAACAGAAATCCACAATATAAGTTCGTGTATTTTCAGGAACAATGTGTCACTATTTATCTACTTTTATGAATATACAATCTGTCCTGAATATTCATGAAAGTCATTCATACGAGGATAATAAATATGTTTAATAAGATGTATGTTTCTGCATGTAGCTAGACAATCAGTTTTCTAATTTATGCAGAAGTACATGGTAACATCACTTCTGCATATTGTTGTGGATTTATAAAGAATATACATAGATTTAGCTATACATGTACACATATGGTGGTCAATTTTCCACTATATATCTATGCTAGTAGTTGATGCAATAAATTAAAGGGGTGTATATTGAACTGTGAATTATAAAATATGTTCTGGAACAAAGTATAGCCTATTCTTTTTTTTTTTTGCAAATACAGTTTTAACGTCTCTACAAATTGGAACTGAGCAATATCACCATCAATTAAACTTTGAGGATGGTTTATGTTTATTCATAACAAGGTACATATTTGATTCACATCGCTAATATTCTTTTGGTTCTACTAACAGGTAAATTAAATATTTATATTTAATTCATTTGCTTGATGTCAGTAAATATTTATATTTAATTCAAGATCCAGTAGTCCAGATAAATCAACTTTAAAGCTCACACTGTTTTCTATGGTACATGGATATCAGTGAATACATTGCCTTGCTTTATTCTATATATGAAGGGAATATCTGAAACATATATGTGATCGGTTCAACCTTAATTTACATATATGTAGCACAATCAGACGTGCACAACATGTCCCATACCATACAGGCTACATGCATTGTGTATACGTACCAATATGCAGAACATGCATGGATGCAAAGATTGTATGTATAAAGGAATACATATCAATCTCCTCAAGGATTGGCTTCTTCACTCCCAATGTCATATCCATTGCCAGGCATGTTTCCCGGGCTGCTCCAGCTGTCGTACTCCGGCCTCGGTATTGCATGATGGTTGTCGATCGCTGTCCCCTCCACCTTCGCCACCGTCTTCATTACTGCATGTACTAGCTCACCTCTTGGTGTCATGCGAGAAGCCATGGCGCAACCGTTAAGCATTACCATGGAAAAAATAACGAGAGGAAGGAGCTTCATTACGAGATGGAAGAGAAACCTTAATAGTTAAAGTAGTTTACTTCTGGCTTTTGTTTTCTGTCTGCACTCAAGAGCTGGTGATGTGTTGTATTTATAGGCAGAGAGGGAGAAACAACTGATCTGTACAAACCATGGAGTATCTCAGTTTTTTCTATATCTTGATTTCCATCTGACAATGCGCAGTGGCACTTTAGCTTGTGGATTCTCCACCTAGGTGAGGCAATCTTTAGTGGGGTAAGCATATATTACCGGTCCAACTGCGTAATTTTCTAGAAAAATCTTTTTACATCTACAATGGGGTGCAAAATAAATTAGTATTGTGGACCGTTCAAAATTAGTCTGGAAATATGTAAGGATGCATTCTAAATTCAACGCGCTGATGTAATTCAGATGGATATTATTATATTCATGTCCCACTTTTTCAGGTAATTTTGCAGCATGGCAGGAAGTTTGGTTAAAGTAGACTAAGGAGAAAACATAACTGTCAAAGGTGATTTCAGTTAGGTGGTGAAATCTTTAAAGCAGGAATTGTGATATTCTGGAGTATTATTTAAGATGTTTTAGTAATGTAAAACCTCTCTAATTTGCATAAAGAGATATCTACAAAACATATTTTGATCATATTCGTTTTTTTATTCTTATGAATATATTTACACTGAAATTATCTTACAGCGAACTGAGTATTTTGGTGGCAGCATATTCGAGGCCATACTCAAGCAAAATCGGAATTATTACATCTATGAACATGTGAAATCCTACCCCATGTGTTGTTCCATAGGGAGAACGGTATGAGTTGAGGGGCGCCAGTTAGATGCGCTAACTAGAACAACAGGTCTGTTTCTTTAAGATGGCAGGACTGGTTCACCCTATAGCGTTGTTGCGCTTTGCTACGAGAACAAGTCGCTCAGCAGTTGGTTTTAGGAAGTCGTTGATGTCCCAGCAATCCGGGTAAACAACAGAAAGGAAACTAGCAATCCAGAAACTAGAACAACCTGATGGCGCTTCCAACTCAGTACAGAGAAAAATATTAAACGAACTACTCTAATAGCAAGGTCAGGTCCGAGCCTGTGCCTGCCTCCAGCTCCGTACAGGTAGACACTAGACAGAGCATGTTTGCCACCACATCCAATTAGGAAAACCCACAAACCGATACTGATAAAAGTTCATGGTGGAGCAAGCTAGATTTGACGAGTTCATGTTTTTCTCGGAGGTGATGATTAGACGAGATGGATGCCTATGCGTGAATCAGTCAATTGAGCGTGAATACAGAACATTTGGCCCTGCTCTATGGGCACCCAAGGAGAACGTCGCAATACAGCAGTGAATACAGGAAGCATATGTGGGCGTTTTCAATTGAGCGTTTTCGGTAGGAGCAGTGCCTTTTCATTAAGAGGAAAAAGAAGAGGTTCATAAATACAAGGAATTTGCTTAAAGGGGAACGAAATCCCAGATCCCCTAAAACATAGTACTACTAGTTTACATGATCACTGCAGCCCTTGCCATTTTCAGTAAGATATAAAAACCTCTCTCCTTGTCAGCATAATGCATTTCCGTTGGCAGTAGCGCTGTTACTTTGAGTTCATGCTTATGATTAAAATGGCCATGAGCAGCTTTAATCTGTTGGCGGGCGCTACTAGCAGGCTTTTGCACTTGCTACAGTTTCTTCATGGTAACTACCATATGTACTATGGTAATCTCTATGTTTAATTTAATAATGTAAGGTGCTCATGCTTTTCAAGATAGTTCAACAATATATGGGTTTTTCTATTTTTAAATGTGAATCTATAATTCTTAATCACATAGTCTGACCGTTGAGATGATCATTAAAAAATCTTGTATATGGGCGTCTGATATTTCTAAATGAAGAATAACATGGAAATATAAATTACAGAGACTATTATCGCTTCAATTGAGAAACATTCATGCCTGGTTAGTGCAACTACTTACCTCTCATCGGAAATCTGAAGATATGACAAAACATACCTTCTTGGTTGGTACTTTCGGAAGGACATACTTCAGACAGTTCGGTCTACAGCTGCACTAAAAAAAGGGTAACTAATTATTACGGGTTACTAATAAATTAAAAGGAATGGTAGAACGATGGCAGCGTCGGGCCGATGGTCTTGAAACGCCATGTCGACGCCAAGTAGTTCGCCTCCTGCTTAGATCAATAAGAAAATACTAAGACATACACCGAACTGAATCCACATCTCTCCAGTTCGGTTTTGATTGCGCTAGCTTTTCATTAATTGGAGCAAAACAGCAAACAGGTCGGGGGCACGAAAGGGACCTCACCTTCTGCTCAAGTTCATGGAATGAGTTGACGAACACGTCGTCCGCGTCCTCCAACCCATCGAACTGCCCCACCACCACATCCAGGAGCATCCGGTACGAGTCCGTCGGAGATGGCGTCGGAGATGGCGGCGACTCGGAAGGGAGCCGCGGGGGGCGGGAGAGTGGCGAGGAGGTGATGGGTGGTGACGAGCGTGGGGCGGAGGCCGTGGTAGGCCAGGCGGCGGCCGAACTGCAGCATCGGGTTGAGGTGGCCCTGCGCCCCCGGGAATGCGAGGAGGAGGACATGGCCGCCGTTGTCGTCTGCTTGGACGGTGGGCGGGGAGTTCGTCTCCATTTTCCAAATTAAGTGTAGACGCTAGAGTTGAGCTCTTTCTTTTTTTTTGAAGGGGAGCGGAGTTGCATTACGGCAAGATCGAAGAAGCGCAGGTATGATCAGGAATCAGGATGGAGTAAGGTGAATGTGTTCCTCAGATTTGGAGTAGCTGGGCGCCGTTAATGTAAGATTTTTGTTTGGTTGGCGCTGCAATACAGGCTTTGCATAGCAGATCGTCGCACTAGGCATGGGCTGCGGACGGCTACCTCCACTTGCTTCACTTACCTGCAAGACAGCAAGAGGAGGACAAGTTTGACCACGTTCTCATGGCATCAAGGGTGGGTTTGGTAGTCTGCATGTAATTTTTAATCCAGTCGGGTAGTGTTGTGGACGGCACTGATATACTCATCCGTCCTATCGGCCAACTTGTGCAACTTGTTTGATAGTCTGCAGTTGTGATTGGAGCACCAGTCGAGAAAATATGACCATGTTGTTTGGTTTCATGTACGAGTAGGGCTTTTGATCCATGTCATACACTTTCTTCTTGTTTGGTTGACATAGAAACCAAGATGTGGTCACCTTGTACTTCCTTATGGTGATCTTACCAATTGACAAGGAGGAAGACTACAAGCTAAAGAGGATGAACAACAAAGAGGCAAGACCAACACAATCCGGAACAACATAATCACAAGCCTGACCCTCACAAGCATGAACACCACAAGCACGAACAACACAATTCGGAACAATAGAAGCACAAGTCTGATCCCACCACAAGCATGAACAACACAATTCGGAAAAGCAGAAGCATGAACAACACAAGCAAAAGATGATCACATTAGAATATGACCAAATGAATAACCTTAGCAGAAACAACACAAGTACGAATTAGTCTTAACAAGCATGATAATCGTCAAAAGGGGATCACGGTTTAACATAACACCATGGTGTTACCTAGCACCACATCAAAAGTGGGTGTTATCCTACCACCAACATCAGCAGTTCATTGTCTGCAGTACAAGAAGGTGCACCTGAACGGTCAACCATCACAAATTTTCTTGATCTTCTTCAGTTTATCCTTGTTAGCGTCATTGGATTTGAACAATTCATAAATCACGTACTCATTTTCCTCTTTTCCTCCTTCAATATCGTTCGGTCCTCATCCCATTGCTTATGTTTCTCTTTGATTACATCAGCCTGGGATTTCTACACGTTTTTCAGCATCTCAACCTCATTCCTCAATGCTTCATTGTTGTCATTCATCCGAGACAAGTTCTCCTCCAACGCCTTCTTCTCTGTTTCTTCGATGAACTTCTTCACATCAACCAGCAGACTTGAGTACTTTTTTGTCTATCTTTTTCTTTTCATCAGACAATTTCTTCACCAGCTGCGCATTCTCAACCTTCTCGTCGATTCTTGCATTGCTTGTATCATCGTACATCCCCCATAGCTTCGCAAATGCATTATTCGTATCATCTGGCCATTCATTGTCTACCCAAGCCACAAATCCACAGTTTTCGACCTCCTGTAGGTCACAAATTTGACCTACTGCTTGCCAAAAAAGTGAATGACGATACAAGGAGCTAAGCACTTACGTTCTACACTTGGTAGAGGTAGAATAGAGTAAAATGCATCAGCAGTCCTTGAACTCATTGACTATGTCTAAAACGGTCCTGGAACATAGAAAATGCCTCAAAGCAGCCCTGGAACTTGTCATGGATGTCCATATACGGTCCTGGATACATATTACGGTGACGTGGCAATGGCGGTGGCCTGATGACGGTGCACCATGTGGCCCATGACGGTCATGTCGCCTCGTATTCCACGATAAAATTCTCCAAACCCCCTAAACTCTTGTTTTACAAAACGTTGTACCTCTATGACGCTTTGTCTCTACCAACGTTGACTCGATTTATTGTGTTTTAATTGGAAGTGTTTTTATTATTATATAAAATTAATTTATTGTGATAATTTGTACTAAAATATATCTAGAGGGGTGCTAACTAATTTGGGTCGAAGGGAGTAGTAAACTATACAGAAAAAGTATCGCTTATATTATTTGATGGGACTGTACTTTACAAGTAAAATGTACAACTTTACAAATTATTTCCATACATGACTGAATAATTCATAGAACTCAGTATGCAGTTTTCCATGTACTGCGATTTAATCCGTTACATCTTGACATTCAGCTCTCCAGTTCACCGTATATGCAAACTTCCTTTGCTCTATATACTGCAGGTAAATCCTGCAGAAGAACAAGTAGACGAGCAAATATTAATCAGTAAGCTATTAAAAATTTGAGAGCAATTTAATATGCCTATAATCTCAGAGTAGAAACCGTATTCAGCAGCAAACATTTATTTTACAATTCTAGTTCGATAGAAGACATATACCCATATGTACTAGATGAGTCCAGCAAATCTTCGTTCCTATTTGCACGTAAATCTAGAACAACGTGCAACAGTTCCTGTACATAAACCGGCACCAGATTGAGAAAGGTACAATATGAATTTAAAATAATTTAAAACTGCAATTTACTTACGGCCGGTCCATGCAATTAATTAGAGCCCTCGGCTCTGAATACCATCTCCGAGTGTTGACTCGTTTATTCCCTTTGCAACAACTACATCGATATATGGGAGTATATGAACACTAATGTGCGACATGTATAATGAAACATTTTGGAGATCTTAGATAGGAGTCTGCGGCAACGAACTGTTGATCTCCTATCTGTTGGAATTAATCCCGACATTGCCGGCATGGCACCGCGCGCTCCGCCGTATACGAGTCGTTTACGTATAGGTTTTCTAGTAATTGACCTATGTGTGTTCGGTTAAGACTTTTAAGTAATAAAACGTCTTTTATCGAAAAATGTGTGTTCAGTTGGGTACATATGCATGTAACCGAGTAGGACTAGAATTAGTCACCGAGTTGTTTTGGCTGTGAAGTCGGCAACATGGTGTACTAGTAGCTAGCATATATATACATGTGATCAGACCCTTGTAAGAGTACCAGACCACAACCGTAAAGTTGAGAAATAAAGATACATGAGCGACAATCCCCTGTGGCAATCCAAAAAATATTGCTTCCTGTGTTACGTGCGTGCGTGTAAGTAGTACTAGCTGCTGATCGATTGTTGTCAATTATTAGCTAGCAGTCGTACGTGCAAAGTAAGGAGAGCTAGCTTGGGCTGATTCGGTATGTGCGCATCTCGTCGGAACTTTGTTCGCTGGTATCGTCGGAAAGTAGTCAGTGACAGGGACCATGCTAACACACTATCTAAAACGAAAGAATACACCTATGCTGGTCAGAATAGTTGCAGGGGACTTTGATAATTTTTTCATAGGATGTGAGGATGCCCACCCTAGGCCACCCTGGTGCGCCATCACAAGACTATCGCCATTGCCACGTCACCGTAATACGTATCCAGGACCGTATATGGACATCCATGACAAGTTCCAGGACTGCTTTGAGGCATTTTCTTTGTTCCAGGACCGTTTTAGACATAGTCAATGAGTTCAAGGACTGCTGATGCATTTTACTCGGTAGAATATGTGGCCTATGTTGGTTCCCTCAAATGCAACACGCCTGACAGGCTCAAGTACGCGACAGAGCTTGGGACAATCTTTCGCTATGCCGCATAAACTAGGATCTTGGAAGGAGTCAAGAGCATAGTCCATGTCCGTGAAGTTCTAGCACACCAAATCTTATACTCCCTCCGACCCATATTAATTGACTTGGATTTGTCAAAATTTGGATGAACCTATATACTAAATAGTGTCTAGATTCATCTAAATCTAGACAAATGTGAGTCAATTAATATGGGTCGGAGGGAGTATTAGAATTCAAAAGAGTATTTAAATTATGAATTTGAAACTTGAATTAGTTTTAATCTTATATTAGAATTAATGTATTTAATTTAATTCAAATAATTGAGATTAAATAAGAAAATGCAAAATGAATAAGTGCAATAAGGCAAAGTAATATAATTCAATACATAAAGAAATGAATTCTTTATGTTAATATACTTAATACCTTGTCCATACAATGTTTCAAAAATAAAAAGAGTACCATAAAGAAGTAAAAAAGAATTCTTTAATATAATACATGCATTACATTGCTCTTTATAAATAAAAGATATGCAAGTCACATTGACTTTACAAAAAATTGAACAAAAGAAACTTGAAATTTAATTATATATGGAAGGTGAAGTACAATAATAAATAAGAATTGGATTGTTATTTATAAACAAGATATATAATCACAAAAACAAAGAAAGATTAACTTTATTAATAGTATACAATATTACATTGTTCTTACAATTATCCAAAAAAATTATTACAAAAAGAATAATTACATATAAATGAAAATAAATACTTTATTAAATAAACTTTCATTACAATGCATTTATAAATGAATAAAAAGAAAATGACAAAAGGATAAAAGAGAGTCCTGAACTATTTCCCTAAATAAGTCTTGAACCATCTTTTAACTTCTTATACTGTTTGTACCTGTAAGCAAACAAAGAGAGCAAAAGGGGGGAAAATACAAAGGTTAAATGTTACTATTATTGCTCTCATCTATAAACAGTGTGATACACTATTAAAAATACATCATTGAGCAATATAGAAATAGGGGCAAGTTTCACCAGAGGTAGTATCTGTTCTTATTCTCATAAGTGACTTAGTACCACATCATAAGCCAAAGGGAGTAGGGGCAAGTTTCACCAAGCCTGATAATAAGCAAAAGGTAAAACACCAACAAAAGATCAAGTTTTCACTTGATCTGATCTTGAACCACACACAAGTAGGAAGACAGCTAGTCTCTGCATGTTGGTGTGCGGTCAACACATGACATCCATAAAGGGGGATAAGAGCATAGTCACATGAAGTAGAAAGGTGCCTCTCTGCTGATCCATTCATAGAACATACCACCAAAAACACCAGAACAACTTCTTACACCAAACTCCACCAGATTTTCACTAGCCAAAAAATCCAACCATGCCATCTCTACACTATTAATAACGTTAATCTTTATATGTGGAGTATGGTTAGTTCTGTTCTGGGTGGTACAACTAGGCATGTGTGTTTTACCAAGTATTTATGATGGATTGTAAAGCTTTTACCTCTGGGATCGAATGTGCATATAATTGGAGTTGCTTCTTTGTGTTGGTCTCTTTGAAAGACCAAAAATATAACATGTTTCGAGAAGAAGTATATATCTGCTCCAGTTGATTTAATTTGCTATATGTGTGCCTTTATTCGATATTGGTCAGGTTTACAGATGGAGCATGTGAGAGATGATCTTCTGATGGGTACTGAAAAAATATGGTCACGGGTGACTCGATGGACCTCCTCGTGCCTGATCATACATATATATATACAGAGTACATCTTGTGTTACAAGTTAACTTGGAGGTTGGGTCTAAACCCTAACCGCCGGCGGCTGGGCCAATGGGCCGAGCCGGTCTGCCTAACACGCCCCCGCAGTATGAGCTAGAAGGGTAATCGACGTGAAGACTGGACCTAAACTCCTGAAACAATGTTGTAGGTAGATCCTTAGTGAAAATGTCAGCATACTGAGAGCTGGAGGGTAGATGAAGAACACGAACATCTCCAATGGCAACCTTCTCCTAAACAAAATGAATATCAAGCTCGATGTGCTTCGTCCGATGATGCTGAACAGGATTAGCCGAGAGGTATATGGTGCTGATGTTGTCGCAGTAAAAAACAGTGACAGTGTGCACATGACGTCGCAATTCCTGCAGAAGATGATTAAGCCAACATGTCTCAACAACGACAACAGCCACCCCATGGTATTCGGCTTCTGCACTCGAGCACGAAACAGTGGGCTGCTGTAGCATCCCAAAAATATTGAACAATGATTATCAATTTCCAATCACCAAAATTAGGGTTAACAAAAACTTTTGTTAATAAAAATCAAATGAATGCATGTGTGTATGTGCTGATGGTATGAATACATGAATGGACTTGTTTGATTGTTGTAAATGGCAAGGAATGGTTTAAAGATGAAAACAACATCATCTAAAACATTTCCAAGCAGAAACAAATCTAGAGAAAATAAAAAACAAACCAAATAAAGCAAATGGTCATTTTTGCCAATCTTGCTCACTAGGCCACTTTGAGTGTTTCTAGTCCAAGATTTCAAACAGAAACATTTCCATTTCTTTTCACACCTTGCTAGACCAAGTAAAAGTGAACCCAAGCCCACCTTTCAAACTTACATAAACATTTGGCAACTGGATTCAAATGAAAATCAAAATTGAATCTTTACCATATGTGAAGATCACTCATTTTCAAAAACTAACCAGACCAGTACCCCTTGCCCTTTCCAACTAACCAGAGACTACCTAGTATGTAACTAGTACACCCACCAATTTTGAACCAAAAATTAAAATTTGAAACTCTTTCGGCCATTTCATCAAACACCTTGCAAACACCAAACAAACAAACAAACCATAAACACTATAGTGAGCAGTGAATTGAGCCTAACTTGTTCCCTCTCTAGCTCACACTACACTCTTAGTATATGATCTAACTTGTTTAAGCCACCCTAGCTCACTGTAAACTAGACCATGCCATCAATGGTGACCATGGCCGAGCTCACCTTGCCACCCCACTGTCGGCAGCAAGCTAGGAGAAGCTCTAGCCTCGCCAACCTTGTCTGGAGCACTAACCACCATCCACCGCCACCCCCTATCCAGCGCTCGAGCCTTCCAGCCACTGGACCACCCTAGAACCGCCACACCCTATGCCTCTGCGCCATGCCGAGAGTGCGCTAGAGCGCCACCCTTGATGCGTGCACCCAGTGTTTGACGTGGGACACTTCGTTGGAACCCCAAGAGCAAGGTGTGATGAGCACAACAGCAAGTTTCCCTTAGTAGAGACCGAGGTTATCGGACCTGAAGGAAACGCCTCAAAGGTGTTGCTGGCAATGTGGAGACCTGCAAAACACAAACTCAAGACTTTGCCCCAACAAATCAGTGAGGTTGTCAAGCTCACCGGTTTTCTGTAACAAAGGATTGAACGTATGGTGTGGAAGGTAATGGTTTGTAGCAAGTAAACAAGTAATAGTGGAAGATGTATCAATGGTAAAGATTGGACCGGGGTCCATAGTTCACTAGAGGTGCTCTCCTTAGATAAACAACATGGCATGAAGGGTAAACAAATTACATCGGGGCAATTGACAGGAACTGAGCAAGGCATAACAATTCAATTACTAGACAGAAAGATCCTATGAGGTTGATTGGGCAATACAACGATATACATAGACCGCCATCCAATTACATCTATGATGTAACACCCTCGGATCGGCCCTACGCAAGTTTTAGCGATTCCCGCCAAACCCGTATAGAAACGATTCAAAGGTGCCCACCATGCACTTTTGTGCGGGTGGAAAACGAAGTAATACCATTACACATTAGTCCACGATGGAACCCACAGAACAGATATATATACAACAATGACTGCAACAGTCAAGAATACAAATATACAATACAAAGATCCAAATCACCTAGAAAATGATACAGCGTCCGAGTACGGACAAAATGCAAATGGGGCTAAGAGCCCCGAAGAATAACCAATAGCGTCCATAACCCTGCCCAGGCCAAGTCGGAAGGGTAACCCTGCTAACGACGTCGATCTCAAACCTGCTAAACAAAAGGGGTGCCAACAAAGGTGAAAGGAAAAAGAGAGCGGTCAGTACTAAGGCCAGTACACGGCGAGTCTTAGAATTCGGCGGCTCTCGCCTACATAGGTATGGTGGAATGAAGCAGCAGCGCATCATGCACTAAATAACCTATAGAGAATCAATTCAACTATCGGCTATCGGAGAGAGATAAGAAAGAACTATTCGGATCCAAACTGATACTACCACCAAACATACCCATACTGGTATTTTCCCCTCGAGACCAAACGAGGAAGTCAAGCCGAGGAAACTCAGACAGTTGGCAATTTTATTCATTCTTTTCATGGTGGTTATTCAACTTACTAGTCATATCAGATACAAGTCAAATTTATAACAGTAAACTTTAATTGTAGTTGTCTATGATCGAGATACTGTGCTTCAAGTCGTCCATAACCGCGGACACGGCTTTTTGAAAAGATTTAATCCTGTAGGGTGCACCAAAGTTTCCACACGCACTTCGACCCTTGTTGCCAGATCAATTAACATACTTCTATCGGTATGTCGGCGGGGCTTAGGACATGATGCTTTCCCAAACCCAAAGCAAGTACATGGGGGCCACCCGAAATAGCTACCCGTACGAGGTATAGCTAATCCTCCTCGTACGGACTCTAGGGTTACGTACACTTGCACGGGAGCAGAGGTCATGGACAAAATATTCCCGTGACAGAGTGCCGCACCTACGCAACAATAATAAACGCTCATCGAGCAACAGGTAATAAACATGGCATACATGGCATAACGTGGCATGAAAACTTCAAACTAGTTTGTGGCCCCCAGTACAGTACTTTGAAATCAGGTACTAAGCCGATAGGGGTGCTCAGACACCCCACATGTGGTTAGCGCGCTCAGTCTCAGAACAGGTGTCAAGAACTCGGGTCCTAGGTGGACACAAGTGGGCGGTTAACAACCAAATCTCAACTATTACCCACCGGTGCCTCTTCATTAGTTATATTTATTTTACTATTTGATTAACCAACTATAATTAAAACCACGATCATCTCCATCTTTATGAATATGCCAATCCCCCAACATCAGTGGAACATCGACGACGCGAAGCAGCACCTGAACAAGCGACTACGCCTCGCAAGGACAACTGTATATCCAAACAACATGCAATAGGTGGTGTCCAAGACAATATAAAGGCTGCAGAGATATATAAAGGGGTACGGAATCTAAAGCATCGCAACACAGATAGAAATAGATCAATAGGAGGAAGTAAAGACTATAAAAATAAGATAGGTAGAAAGAGGGAGAATGCTCGCCTAAAGACATAGCCGAAGATTCATTGGGGATCGGGTCGACACTCGCATCAACTCATCGGCCTAATCCGTGAAGAAGCAAAGCACTAAAATAAACACCGGATGCACTATTTAATACAACACCAAAAGATCGGGCATGTGAAGGGAATATGTCCTGAGAGGCAATAATAAAGTGTTTATTATGTGTATTCCAAGTATATGATAGATGTTTATTTTGCATGCTATAATTGTATTAATATGGAAACGTTAATACATGTGTGTTTAATAAACAAACAGAAAGTTCCTAGGTATGCCTCTCTCATAAACTAGCTCGTTGATTAACAAGATGATCAAGGTTTCCTGATCATGGACATTGGATGTTGTTAATAATGGGATCACAACATTAGTGTAATGGTGTGATGAACATTCATCCGAAGTATAGCATTATGATCAAAGTCATTGAGTTTATAATGGTATAACAACTTATGAAGTAATCGTAAGCCTTAGACCATGAGATCATGTCAATCACTAACACCTGAAGAGTTTCTTGATAACATCAAACATCACACCGTAACAGGGTTGATTATAAAGATGGGTTCAGAAATAATAAAGTGTTATGTTGAGGCCCATGGATCGAGAGTGGAATTTGTTCATCCCGATGACAGATAGATATACTCTGGGCCCTCTCGGTGATATCACATTGGTTAGCTTGCAAGCAAGTGATTTGATCACTAGAATGTTATATCACGAGAATGAGAAAAGAGTGCATGTCAGTAACGAGATCAAACTAGGTATGGAGATACTAATGATCGAATCTCGGACATGTAATATATCGCGAAACAAAGGGATTAATATACTAGCGTAAAAGGTTCCGACGATCACAAGAAAGTCATCGTTGAATATGTGGGAGTCAGTATGGGTCTCCAGATCCCGCTTCTAATTATTGATCTGAGAGGGGTCTCGATCATGTCCGCATTATTCGCGAACCATAGGGTGACACACTTAAGAGACACCGACATCCAATTGGAGCAAAAGTTTCATGCCGGAAAGAATAACAAGCACAAGAATTTATTTCACTAGATATCGAAACAAGTTTTCGAGTGAAATTGTAGAAAGTGTTTTTGCATGTGAAATAGAATTCTAGCAAGGGGTTATATGTGAATGTTTGTTATTAAAGTAATTGACAAAATTCTGAATAAATAAAATAGTTTTATTTAATGAGAGTTTGCATTAAATTTGGTGGAAATTTAATAGCAATTTTGAGTGGAGGGAATTGAAGAGATTTTTGTGAGTGGAGTGTCCACCCACATGAATGAAGGATGGGAGGGGGCAGCCCCCATGGCCGGCGGCCACCCCCTCCTCCTATAAAAGGCAGCCCCTCTCCTCTCTCTCTCTCACTCACACCTCCTCGTGAAGGATCTCTCTCCCTCTCTAGAATTTATCCCCCATGGTCTCGGACTAGCGAGATACATGTTCCCGGTGGATATTCGGCAAGAAAGAGTTGTGCTTCCGCTGCATCGCTGGAGCGAGGAAGCGGAGGTTGCTTGGTGCCTTGGACGTGTGAGCGAGCACGGATGCGCTGCTGATTTGCGGCGCTAGGACTTTCTCTCGATCTTGAGATCGGCAAGAGATCGTCTACATTAACCACGAGTTTAACTCGTTAAGCTTTGTCGGTCTTCAAGGGTATGTTCTCTACGGATATACATCCGCCCGTTGTTTGTATCTAGTAGATAGATCTTGGTACATAGTTGTTCCAATCGTAGGAAAAATTTTGTTTTCTATGTTGCGAACCCTACAGTGGTATCAGAGCCGGATATATGCGTAGATGCTTTACACGGGTAGTGCACATATGGGTATGTGGGCGATGATGATCATGTTGTTTCTTCTTAGTTTTAAATTTTGGATATTGGTGGCATAGTGGGATGAAGCGGCCCGAACAAACTTTACATGTCCTTGCACATGAGACCTGTTCCACGCTTGACATGCAACTAGTTTGCATAAGTGGCCAGCAGGTGTTTGTCTCTCCTACTATAGTCAATATCTATTTTTGCAATGAGTTGTCAACAATTTGGTTATCCTTGTTGTGGTTCATGTTCGTAGGTATGAATGGTTCTATCTTCGAAAGCCCTAAGCCACGTAAAACTTGCAATGGATAAATTAGAGGCGTCTAGTTTAGATTGTTGCTGGGCTAGTGTTATGATATGGTGATGTTGTAAGTAGAAGTATGAGATGATACTCTTACAACACACATAACGTGTAAGTTCCATAGACCTTGGCTAGGTATGATAGTGATAATACCACGGTGCACATGATAGAGATCATATGCGGGAACCATATCATTCGACTAATAAACATGTGATGTTTAATAGCATCTTATATTGCTTGTTTGGCGTTTTATTAGCATAATAAGATGATCCCTCATTTAAATATCAAGATAAGAATGTGTTCTTCCTTTAGTATGCACCGATTATGTTTTCGTTGCTCCAAGACATCACGTGATGATCGGGTGTTCTTGGATCCACGATCATATTTCGGGTGCAAGACAGTTACACACGCGAATACTAAGGTTCTTACTTGGCGAGCCTAGCATGTACAGACATGGTCTCGGAACATGGACCAAAAGGTTAAGCATGAGTCATATAGTAGATATGATTCCCATTTGATGCTCGCCTTTGAAGCTACACTGACTCACGTGATGATCGGACTTGGTGTAGTGGATTTGGTTCATGTAATCACCAAAAAGACACGAGGGATGTCGTTTTTAAGTGGGAGTTTATTCGTAATGTGGATTAGTTGAACTCAATCTATCATAAACTTAGTCTAAACTTTACAAATTCTGTTGTAGATGGCACCACCTGCTTTTAATTTCAATGTGTTCATGGAGAAAGAGAAACTTGCAATGAACGGTAGCAACTTTACCGAATGGGCCATAAATTTGAGGATTCTCCTCTCTGCTGCACAAAAGCAATATATGCTAGAAGCGCCGCTAGGCCCCCCACCTTTTGAGGATGCCCCTGATAAGGAGAAGAATGTCTATCAGACTCGTCAGGAGGACCACAACTTAGTTCATTGCGGCATATTGTATGGGCTAGAGCGGAAACTTCGAAAGCGTTTCGAAAAAGGCAATGCATTTGATACAATGGGTGAGTTGAAAATGATTTTCGACACACATGCTACTATAGAGAGCTACAATTCTTCAGAAAAGTTCTTTAGCTGCATGATGGCAGAGCACAACTCCGTAAGTGAGCATGTACTCAAGATGTCAGGTTACGCCGATAAGCTTGTGTCCTTGGGAATCGATTCCCATTGACTTAGGCATCCATCGTGTTCTGCAGTCTCTGCTACCTATCTATAAGAGCTTTGTGATGAACTATAATATGCAAGGCAAGAAGAAGTCTCTCCCCGAGCTTCTGTCAATGCTTAAAACTGCAGAAGTGGAGATCAAGAATAAACATCAAGTGTTGATGATCAATAAGAACACTGGTTTCAAGAAAGACAAGAAAGGTAAACGGAAGGGAAGTAAGGGCGGCAAGCCAGTTGCCGTGCCTGAAAAGAAACCCCGAGTTGGCCCTAAGTATGGTAACGAGTGCTACTATTGTAAGGGGACTGGCCACTGGAAGCGCAACTGCCCCAAGTATTTGGAAGACAATAAGGCCGGCTAGGCAAACAAAGGTATATATGATATACATGTTATTGATGTGTACTTGACTAGTGCTCGCAGTAGCACCTGGGTATTTGATACCGATTCAGTTGCTAATATTTGTAACTCGAATCAGGGGCTGCGGAACAAGCGACAGCTAGCACGGGGTGAGGTCAAGATGCGTGTCGGCAATGGATCAAGCGTTGATGTGATCGCCGTCGGAACGCTACCTCTCCACTTGCCGTAGGTATTAGTAATAAACTTGAATAATTGTTATTTGGTGCCAGCACTGAGCATGAACATTGTATCTGGATCGTGTTTGATGCGAAGTGGTTATTCATTTAAATCCGAGAACAATGGTTGTTCTATTTATATGAATAAAATCTTTTATGGTCATGCATCGATGATGAATGGTTTATTTCTATTGGATCTCGATAATAATGTTACACATATTCATAATGTTGATGCTAAAAGGATTAAACTTAATGATGATAGATCCGCATATATGTGGCACTGCCGTCTAGGTCATATTGGCGTTAAACGCATGAAGAAGCTCCATTCGGATGGACTTTTGGAATCACTTGATTTTGAATCATTTGATACATGTGAGCCATGCATTATGGGTAAGATGACTAGAATGCCATTTTCCGGTACAATGGAACGGGCGACAGATTTATTGAAAATCATACATTGTGATGTATGTGGTCCAATGAGTGTGTCGGCGCGAGGTGGATATCGTTATTTTTTTACTTTCACGGATGATTTGAGTAGATACGGTTATATCTACTTGATGAAACACAAGTCTGAAACCTTTGAAAAGTTCAAGGAATTTCAGAATGAAGTGGAAAATCATCGTAATAGAAAGATCAAATTTCTACGGTCCGACCGTGGAGGTGAGTATCTAAGTTACGAGTTTAGCACTTACATGAAAGAGTGTGGAATTGTTTCACAACTCACACCTGCCGGAACACCACAGCGAATGGTGTGTCGGAACGTCGTAATCGTACTTTATTGGATATGGTTCGATCTATGATGTCTCTGACAGACTTGCCGTTGTCATTTTGGGGTTATGCACTAGAAACTGTTGTTTTCACTTTAAACCGGGCACCATCTAAATCCGTTGAAAAGACACCGTATGAATTGTGGTTTGGATACAAACCTAAGCTGTCATTTCTTAAAGTTTGGGGATGCGATGTTTATGTAAAGAAACTTCAACCGGATAAACTCGAACCCAAAGCGGAAAAATGCGTCTTCATAGGATACCCTAAGGAAACTATTGGGTATTCCTTCTATCACAGATCTGAGGGCAAGGTTTTTGTTGCCAAGAATGGATCCTTTTTAGAGAAAGAGTTTCTCGCGAATGGTGTGAGTAGTCAGAAGGTAGAACTCGAAGAGGTTATTGAACCTTCTCTTCAAAGTATGGCGAGTAGTGCAGCGCCGGAAGTTGTTCCGGAGTTGGCTTCACCAGTTGAAGAGGGAACTAATGATAATGATCATGAAACTCCAAAAGAGAGTACTACCGAACCTCGCAGGTCTAACAGGACGCGTGCAGCTACCAAGCTGTACGGAAACCCTGTTGCGAATTTCATGGTTGATGAAATTGATGACCCTGCGACGTATGAAGAAGCAATGATGAGCCCGGGTTCCAACAAATGGTTAGAAGCCATGAAATACGAGATGGAATCCATGTATGAAAATCAAGTTTGGAACTTGGTGGACTTACCTCACGACAGAAAGGCCGTGGAGAACAAATGGATTTTCAAAAGGAAAACTGATGCTGATGGTAATGTGACCGTCTATAAAGCTCGACTCTTCGCAAAGGGGTTTTGACAAATTCAAGGAGTTGACTATGATGAGACATTCTCTCCCGTAGCGATGCTAAAGTCAGTTAGGATTATGTTATTTCGATTATGAGATATGGCAGATGGATGTCAAAACCGCGTTTCTCAATGGTAATATTGAAGAAGAGTTGTATATGATACAACCAAACGGTTTTGTTGATCCTAACGATGCTAACAAGGTGTTCAAACTTCAGCGATCCATCTACGGATTGAAGCAAGCATCACGAAGTTGGAATCTTCGCTTTGATGAGGTGATCAAAGAGTTTGGATTTGTCCAAACTTATGGAGAAGCTTGTATTTACAAGAAAGTGAGTGGGAGCAATGTGGCATTTCTGATATTATATGTGGATGACATATTATTGATCGGAAATGATATAGATCAACAGTGTTAAAAGTTATCTAAACGGCAAATTTTCAATGAAGGACCTAGGTGAAGCGTCATACATATTAGGCATAAAGATCTAGAGAGAAAGATCTAGGCGCCTAATAGGGCTATCGCAAAGTACATATCTTGATAAGATTTTAAAGAAGTTTAAAATGGACGGAAGTAAGAAGGGGTTCTTACCTCTGTTGCAAGGAAAGACATTGAGTAAGACTCAAAGTCCATCTACGGCGGAAGAAAATGAGATAATGGACAAAGTCCCCTATGCTTCAGCCATAGGCTCTATAATGTACGCCATGCTATGTACAAGACCGGATGTGGAACATGCTATTAGTTTGACTAGTAGGTACCAATCGGATCCAGGTTCGTAACACTGGATAGCGGTCAAGAATATCCTTAAGTACTTACAAAGAACTAAGGATATGTTTCTTGTGTACGGAGGTGAAGAAGAGCTTGTCGCTAAGTGTTATGTCGACGCAAGGTTTGACACCTACCCGTATGACTCTAAGTCTCAATCTGGATACGTATTTCTCATGAATGGCAGAGCGGTTAGTTGGAGGAGTTCCAAACAACCTGTGGTGGCGGGATCAACAACGGAGGCCAAATTTGTTGCTGCTTCGGAAGCGGCTCAGGAAGCGGTTTGGATGAAGGAGTTCATATCCGAACTAGGTGTGGTTGCAAGCGCGTTGTACCCAATGATGATCTATTGTGACAACAATGGTGCCATTGCCAATGCCAAAGAAACAAGGTCTCACAAGAATTCCAAGCACATTAAGCGCCGGTTTCACTCTATCCGCGAGCATGTCAAGGATGGAGATATAAAGATCTGTAAAGTACACACGGATCTCAATGTAGCATATCCACTGACTAAAAATCTCCCTAGAGCAAAACATGATCAACACCAGAACTCCATGGGTGTTAGATTCATCACTATGTAACTAGATTATTGTCTCTACTGCAAGTGGCAGACTAAAGGGAATATGCCCTGAGAGGCAATAATAAAGTGTTTATTATGTGTATTCCAAGTATATGATAGATGTTTATTTTGCATGCTATAATTGTATTAATATGGAAACGTTAATACATGTGTGTTTAATAAACAAACAGAAAGTTCTTAGTTATGCCTCTCTCATAAACTAACTCGTTGATTAACAAGATGATCAAGGTTTCCTGATCATGGACATTGGATGTTGTTAATAATGGGATCACAACATTAGTGTAATGGTGTGATGAACATTCATTCGAAGTATAGCATTACGATCAAAGTCATTGAGTTTATATTGCTATAACAACTTACGAAGTAATCCTAATCCTTAGACCATGAGATCATGTCAATCACTAACACCGGAAATGTTTCTTGATAACATCAAACGTCACACCGTAACAGGGTGATTATAAAGATGGGTTTAGAACTAATAAAGTGTTATGTTGATGCCCTTGGATCGAGAGTGGAATTTGTTCATCCCGATGACAGATAGATATACTCTGGGCCCTCTCGGTGATATCACATTGGTTAGCTTGCAAGCAAGTGATTTGATCACTAGAATGTTATATCATGGGAACGAGAAAAGAGTGCATGTCAGTAACGAGATCAAACTAGGTATGGAGATACTAATGATCGAATCTCGGACATGTAATATATCGCAAAACAAAGGGATTAAGATACTAGCGTAAAACGTTCCGACGATCACAAGAAAGTCATCGTTGAATATGTGGGAGTCAGTATGGGTCTCCAGATCCCGCTTCTGATTATTGATCCGAGAGGGGTCTCGATCATGTCCGCATTATTCGCGAACCGTAGGGTGACACACTTAAGATACACCGACATCCAATTGGAGCAAAAGTTTCATGCCGGAAAGAATAACAAGCGCAGAAATTTATTTCACTAGATACCGAAACAGGTTTTCGGGTGAAATTGCAGAAAGTGTTTTTGCATGTGAAATACAATTCTAGCAAGGAGAGTTTGCATTAAATTTGGTGGAAATTTAATAGCAATTTTGAGTGGGATTTTGAGTGGAGGGAATTGAAGAGATTTTTGTGAGTGGAGTGTCCACCCACATGAATGAAGGAGGGGAGGGGGCAGCCCCCATGGCCGGCGGCCACCCCCTTGGGTGCCCGCTCCTCCTATAAAAGGCGCCCCCTCTCCTCTCTCTCACTCACACCTCCTCGTGAAGGATCTCTCCCCCCCTCTAAAATTTATCCCCCATGGTCTCGGACTAGCGAGATACATGTTCCCGGTGGCTATTCGGTAAGAAAGAGTTGTGCTTCCGCTGCATCACTGGAGCGAGGAGGCGGAGGTTGCTCGGTGCCTGGGACGTGTGTGCGAGCACGGATGCGCTGCTGATTTGCGGCGCTAGGACTTCCTCTCGATCTTGAGATCGACAAGAGATCGTCTACATCAACCACGAGTTTAACTCGTTAAGCCTTGTCAGTCTTCGAGCGTATATTCTCTATGGATATACATCCGCCCGTTGTTTGTATCTAGTAGATAGATCTTGGTACATAGTTGTTCCCATCGTAGAATTTTTTTGTTTTCTATGCTGCGAACCTTACAGCATGATGCATGTATGATGTATGACATGGCAAATGTGCGATGCAATTTGGCAATATTAAGCGGAACCGGAGTTCCGACAATTAATTAGATGGTTCAAACTATTTAGGTACCCACAATTTAAATATTGTCTTAATAAGGCAAAACATGGCATTAGTAGGTATACAAATTAAATGGAACCAGGACAATATCTAAATTATATCCCTCCCATATTCCATATTTTAATGTTAGATGAAATTAACCCAACCCGGAGGATAAACATGGCAAAAATGCATATGGATTGCATATGCATGATCTACACATTTTCCGGATCGAAATAGATACATCATCTGTATTATTTAAATTTGTAGAACAAAAGGTATGGATTAGACAGATTATACATAGAGAATAAAAATACAAGAACAGTGGAAGATTCGAGACTTGGCTACGTCTACTGTTGGTCAAAGAACAAAACAAGAGGGTCGTTTTATTATTGCAAGAGTGGGGATTTGGTCATGCCACAAAAATTTAGAAGGGTTAAAGATTGGCACAAATTTTGCTAAATGGGGTAATTAGGATAAAACTTTCTAAATGGGGTAATTAGTGTAAAAAATGTCAAACTTGAGGGTAAAATTTGGAATTTTAGAAAATGGGCGAGCTAAATTAACAAACAAAGCTGATTCCACTGATGGATACAACCGGGCTCACACTTAGCTAGCAACAAGTACACAGACGTACGAAAACATCCTAATACAGTACACTATTTGTGTACATGTAGTCGAGTTGCATTGCAGTACATACACATGTGTATGTACTCCTACGTAACGCGAATCAATACTCAAGCTAAGCTCTGCATGCTTTGGTAGCTCAACATCTGGGGAAGGTTTAGAGTGTAGCTTAGAGTTTAGAGGTCGACGACCTTGAAGTGGCCCCGGTTCTTGACGACGACGTCGTACATGTGGGTGGAGCGCAGGCCGGCGAAGTCGCGCGGGAGGTTGATGAGGTCGACGCCGCCGTCGCGCCTGTGGAGCTGCACCACGGCGAGGTCCTCGTAGTAGCGCTCCCACCCGAGCGAGCCCAGCCGCCGCTCGAGCGCCGGCAGCGACCGCATCATCTCGTTCGCCGGAACGTACACCAGCGCCTTGCCGCTCCGGCCCGTCGCCACCTGCTGCCGCTCCAGCTCCATCACGCCGTCCTTCCGGAACACCCACACCCCTCCGGCCGCCATTGATATCCCTAGCCTGTTGCTGGTTACACTTCTCCGCTGGTAGCGGCTCGCCGCGTGCGTGCGTGCGTGCGTGAGGTTATAATGCAGCATTGGCAGCGTGGGCACCAATAATTCATTGGACGTACACAGGGATCGGCCGGCGTCGCCATCGACGGCGCTGTGGCAGGAGGGCCTTCACGTACGTGGACGGTAGCTGCAACTTGTCACCTCGGCCGGGCCACTCCGGGCAGGGCAACCGCGTAGTTTGCCAACTCGATCGAGCGCGGGGTTCACGTGGCGTACGTGTATGCCAAATCCGTCCGGAACACGACATTGGTGCCAGTTGCCCAGATATCAATCGATCACTCAAAGTACCGACCATGCGACCCAGCGTGAAAGCGTACGTCCACCTATAGCCAATCAAAGTAATGACGCTAGCGCACACCTACGTCGCTAAGCTGATGACCACACACATATGGTTCACATTCCATCTCTTGGGCATTTTTTTTGGCCACACAGATATTAAGGCATTTCTATCGGGCCCACGCATCCTGTCCGAAACGGGGCGTTCCAGCGAGCTGACCTAACTGGACAAACGCGTCCGGCTCGACCCATCCATGCATCTAATCTGTGCAACAGTTGCGTCGGTCCGGATGCGCGCGGACCCGTCCACTGGCCATTTTTTTGTGCCCATGCATGTGTGTGATTGGACTAGCCAATTTTTTGTCCATGATAGTGTGTAAGTGTTGTATCTTAGCTAAGACACAACACCCTTTCTTTCATCATTAAGTAGGATGTCACATAAGCATTTTACCTAGCATAGAGCGCTAAGAGACCCCCGTTATGAAAGGCCTAACATAGCTTGTTACCACAAACCCCTCTCTCATCATTTAATGGCATTCCATGTCACTTAAATGCTTAGTTAGGCTGGTCATAGTGGGTTAACTTCACTGGTAACTAAGAGTCCAACTCAATAATTTTGCTTATCTGGCAATGAGTTAATAAAGAGATAGATAGAGTAACTAGCTATATATGTTAGTGTTGTTGGAATTATGCCCTAGAGGCAATAAAAAAGATGTTATTATTATAATTCTTGTTCATGATAAAGTTTATATTCCATGCTAGAATTGTATTAAGCGGAAACTTTAATACTTGTGTGGTTTGTGAACAACACCGTGTCCCTAATCGCCTATGGACTAGCTCATTGATCAATGATGGTTAAGGTTTTCTAACCATAGACATGAGTTGTCAATTGATAATGAGATCATATCATTGGAGAATGATATGATGGACATACCCAAACTAAGCGAAGCAATTAGATCGTATTATTGTGTTCATCTTTGCGAAGCTTTTCCTATGTCAAATATTGTATTCCTTAGACCATGAGATAATACAACTCCCTGGTATCGGAAGAAAGCTTTGAGGTCATCAAACGTCATCCTATGAGAGGGTGATCATAAAGGTGTCTCTCAGGTGATCGGAAAGTATCTATTGGGTTGTATGTATCGAGATGGAATTTGTCCCTCCCAAGTCGGAGAGATATACTTCGGGCCCACTCGGTAATCGATATCAACACCGCTTGCAAGCATGTGGTTAAGGAGTTAATCATAAAGTGATATCGGATTACGGAACGAGTAAAGTACTTCGTGAGCGAGATTGAACTAGGTATGGCCATGCAAGCGATCAAATCTCGGGCAAGTAAAATATCGAGGCGAAGGAATATATATATGGATTGATTGAATCCTAGCATCGTGGTTCATCCGATATGATCATCGATGAATGTGTGGGAGTCAATATGGGTTCGACCCGCTCTTGATTATTGATAGAAGATCATGTCCGCATATTCTCGAACCCTAGGTCACACATAACGTGTCTCGACGCTAGGATAGATTGGATAATTGGTTTATGAGTTTTGTTCGAGTCTCGGATGGGATCCGGGACATCACGAGAGGTTCGGAGTGGTCGGAGAATAAGATTCATATAAGGCGTGCAGTTTTGGAGTTGAATTGTTCGGGTTAATCGGTATTATGGAAGCTTCTAGAACCTTCGAAGGGGACCAACGTGGCCCCACCTTGGGAGGGGCATGGGCCTATGAGGGAGTGTCCTGGCGCATTGGGCCAGGGCACAAGGCCCCATAGGGCCCAGCCGATCCTATAGAGTTTAAACTCGTTTTAACTAGAGATAGGGTTTCTAGAAGGGGAGAGTCCTTGCCCCCACTTCTCCCTCCTTGGCCGGCCCAAGGCTTGGAGGAGGGGCAGGGCGCCTCTATATAGAGGGCTGGTGCCTCCCCCCACACACCTTCCCTCCAACCCTAGCCGCCTGCCTCCTCTCTCCCTCCCGCTTGTGGCGGCCTGCTGCGAAATTCTCCACCAATGCATGCCGCCCGTCGCGTTGTAGATCCAACCCATCTCTCCACCATACTTGCTGGACCAAGGAAGGAGGATACGTCGAGGTGCTGCATGTGTGCATCTCACGGAGGCACCGCCACTTGTGGTGCTAGATCGGATCGGATCGCGAGGAGGAGAAGCGAGTACGACTACATCACCCACGCTCCGACGAACGTTCCACTGTGTGAATCTTCAAGGGTATGAAGATCTAATCCAATCGCTCTCGTTGTTTGCATCTCCTAGATTAGATCTTGGCTTTCCCTCTGTTCGCATCCGTAGTAAATTTTGATTTACTATGTCGTGAAACCCTTCAGTGGTATCAGAGCTAGATCTATGCGTATATGTGTTTCATGAGTAGAACGCAACATGGTTGTTGCGGGCGTTGATATTTTCTGTTGCAAGCCTCTTGTTTGTGTTCTTCTTATGATGCGGGATAGTGAGATTGAAGCGGTCCAGGACAACCTTACGGCGTCGTTCGAGACCGACTCCGCACTTGGCGTGTGGCTTGTACCACACATGCGGT
The DNA here is from genome assembly GCA_030063025.1 of Avena longiglumis. Lineage (NCBI taxonomy): Eukaryota > Viridiplantae > Streptophyta > Magnoliopsida > Poales > Poaceae > Avena > Avena longiglumis. The sequence continues at coordinate 21,863,950 of CP125974.1, forward strand.
GTGGATGTCGGTTCTCTCACTATAGTTGTCATGGGATTAACACGAGTTTGGCAACCATAATATCACCGTTGTGGCTTTCCGTAGGTAAGAATCGTTCTTAGCATCTACTCCCATAAGCCACGTAAAACATGCAACAACAAAGTAGGCGTCTAACTTGTTTTGCAGGAGTGTTCTCGTGATATGGTATGGCCCAAGATGTGATGTGTGTATTGTATGCGGTGATCATGTTTTGTAATGTTTCACGACTTGCATGTCGATGAGTACACAACGTGAGAGCCATATGGTTGTCTTTATAATTGTGTATGACCTGCGAGTGAACTTCTTATACGCCATGTAATAGCTTTACTTTATTGCTAAGTAGTTAGCAATAGTTGTAGTTGCTATTCGTGGTGGAGGCAATCATGGTGGAGTGATGGAGATCATGCCGGAACGCACAAGATGGAGATCATTGCGCGAAGATTGGCTATACCATGTCACATAAAGTTATATGCATGTGATGTTTATCCTTTTATGTATCTTATTATGCTTAGATCGCGACGGTAGCATTATAAGATGATTCCTCACTTATTATCCTTTTATGTATCTTATTATGCAAGCCGGACACTGAGTGCTTCTATTGCAAGGACAAGGGTCACTGGAAGCGCAACTGTCCGAAGTACTTAGCGGACAAGAAGGCTGGCACCATCAAAGGTATATTTGATATACATGTTATTGATTTTTTCCTTACTAGCCCTCGTTGTAGTGCACGGGTATTTGATAGGTTGATTGCTAATATTTGTAACTCAAAGCAGGAGCTACGGAATAGCGGCTGACTTAGAGGATGAGGTGACGATGCGGCGTTAAAGCGGATCAAGAGTTGATGTGATGGCCGTCGGCACGCTCTCCTTAGTTTTACCTTCGAGATTAGTTTTAAACCTTAATAAATGTTATTATGTGCCTGCGTTGAGCATGAACATTATTTCTGGATCTTGTTTATTGCAAAACTGTTATTCATTTAAATCGGAGAATAATGGTTGTTCTATTTATATGAGTAACATCTTTTATGGTCATGCACCGATTGTGAATGGTTTATTTCTTCTAAATCTCGAAAGGGATGAAACACACATCCATAACATTGAGGCTAAGAGATGCAAAGTAGATAGTGATAATACTACTTATTTGTGGCACTATCGTCTAGGTCATATTGGTGTAAAGCGCATGAAGAAACTCCATTCTGATGGAATTTTGGAGTCTCTTGATTTTGAATCATTTGACACATGCGAACCATGCCTCATGGGCAAGATGATCAAACCCGTTCTCGGTATGATGGAGCGAAAGCAATGACTTGTTGGAAATCATACATACCGATGTATGCGGGTGATGAGTGTTTCGGCGATGGATATCGCTATTTTCTCACTTTTACCGATGACTTAAGTAGATATGGGTATATCTATTTAATGAAACATAAATATGAAACGTTTGAAAAGTTCAAAGAATTTCAGAATGAAGTGGAGAACCATCGCAACAGAAAGATTAAGTTTCTACGATCCGATCGTGGAGGTGAATATTTGAGTTATGATTTTCTCACGCATCTTAAAGCAAGCGGAATCGTTTCGCAACTCCATACCGGAACACCACAGTAGCAATGGTGTGTCTGAGCATGGAATCGAACCCTATTAGATATGGTCCGATCAATGATGTCTCTTACTGATTTGCCGTTGTCATTTTGGGGTTATGCATTAGAAACCGCCGCATTCACTTTAAATAGGGCTCCATATAAATCCGTTGAGACGACACCGTATGAACTGTGGTTTGGTGCTAAACCTAAGTTGTCGTTTCTTAAAGTTTGGGGATGCGAAGCTTACGTCAAGAAGTTGATGCCGGACAAGCTCGAACCCAAAGCGGAGAAATGCGTCTTCATAGGATACCCTAAGGAAACTATTGGGTATACCTTCTATCACGTAACCGAAGGCAAAGTGTTTGTCGAAAGAACGGTTCCTTTCTTGAGAAGGAGTTTCTCTCGAAGAAGTGAGTGGGAGGAAAGTAGAGCTAGCGACGAGGTTATTGAACCTTCTCTTGAATTGGAGAGTAGCGCGACTTGAAATTGTTCCATGCCGCTTTGCACCAACAATAGAGGAAGCTAATGACAAGGATCATGAAGCTTGACGATGTCTTTGAGCGTCGCAGGTCGACAAGGTCGCGTGCCCCTCCTGAGTGGTACGACAACCCTGTCTTGACTGTCTTGTTGGTAGAAGACAGTGAACCTACGAACTATGAGGAAGCGATGATGAGCCCAGACTCTGAGAAATGGCTGGAAGCCATGAAATCCGAATTGGGATCCATGAGCGAAAACCAAGTATGGACTTTGGTGGACCCTCCTAGCGACCGAAAGGCCGTTGAGTGCAAATGGATATTCAAGAAGAAAATGGACGCGGATGGTAATGTTACCGTCTATAAAGCACGGCTTGTCGCAAAAGGTTTTCGACAAGTTCAAGGTGTTGACTACGATGAGACTTTCTCTCCCGTAGCGATGTTTAAGTCCATTCGGATTTTATTAGCAATTGCTGCGTTTCATGATTATGAAATATGGCAGATGGATGTCAAGACTGCGTTCCTCAATGGCAACATTGATGAAGAGTTGTATATGATGCAACCTGAAGGTTTTGTCGATCCTAAGGATGCTGATAAAGTATGCAAACTTCAGCGTTCCATTTATGGACTGAAGCAAGCATCTCAGAGTTGGAACCTTCGTTTTGATCAAGTGATCAAGAGCTTTGGATTTGTTCCAAATTGCTACGAAGCTTGCATCTACAAGAAAGTGAGTGGGAGCTCGGTGACATTTCTGGTACTATATGTGGATGACATATTGATTATCGGAAATGACATCAACATGCTTAACGATGTGAAGTGTTATTTGAACAAGTGTTTTTCAATGAAAGACCTAGGTGACGCTGCTTATATATTGGGCATCAAAATCTATAGAGATAGACAAAGACGCCTGATAGTTTTAAGCCAGAGTACATACCTAGACAAAGTTCTGAAAAGGTTCAGAATGGATAAGGCAAAGAAAGGTTCAAAGGCCTATGTTGTCGGTAAGATATTGAGCAAGGCTCGGTGTCCATTCTGATAAATGATAGGAAAGCTATGAGCAAGGTGCCTTATGCCTCGGCCATAGGTTCCATCATGTATGCCATCTTGTGTACTAGACGGATGTGTCCAATGCTCTTAGTTTAACGGCAGCAGATATCAAAGTGATCGAGTGGAACATCGGACAGCCGTGAAGAACATCCTAAAGTACCTAAATAGGACTAAAGAAATGTTCTTAGTCTATGGGGGTGATGAACAGCTTGTCGTAAAAGGTTACGTCGACGCTAGTTTTGACACCGACAAGGATGATTCCAAATCTCAGACAGGATACGTTTATATTTTGAATGGAGGAGCTGTGAGCTGGAGAAGCTGCAAGCAAAGCGTGATCGCGGGATCTACAGTGGAAGCAGAATACATGGCGGCTGCAGAAGCGTCAAGTGAAGGAGTTTGGATCAGGAACTTCATCACTGAGCTTGGCGTGGTTCCAAGTGCATTGGACCCACTGGAGGATATTGTGTGACGACACTAGCGCCATAGCACTTGCTAAGGAACCAAGATATCATCCAAAGACCAAGCATATCAACCGCAAGTTTCATATAATCCGAGATTATATTGCAGATGGAGATCTGAAGATTAGCAAAGTACATACAGATCTGAATGTCGCAGATCCATTGACTAAACCTCTTCCACGTGTAAAACATGATCAGCACCTCAGTGCCATGGGTGTGAGATTGTTGCCAAATGTAAACTAGATTATTGACTCTAGTGCAAGTGGGAGACTGTTGGAATTATGCCCTAGAGGCAATAATAAAGATGTTATTATTATAATTCTTGTTCATGATAAAGTTTATATTCCATGCTAGAATTGTATTAAGCGGAAACTTTAATACTTGTGTGGTTTGTGAACAACACCATGTCCCTAGTACGCCTTTATGGACTAGTTCATTGATCAATGATGGTTAAGGTTTCCTAACCATAGACATGAGTTGTCAATTGATAATGAGATCATATCATTGGAGAATGATATGATGGATGACCAAACTAAGCGAAGCAATTAGATCGTATCATCGTGTTCATCTTTGCGAAGCTTTTCTATGTCAAATATTGTATTCCTTAGACCATGAGATAATACAACTCCCAGTATCGGAATAAAGCTTTGAGGTCATCAAACGTCATCCTATGAGAGGGTGATCATAAAGGTGTCTCTCGGTGATCGGAAAGTATCATTGGGTTGTATGTATCGAGATGGAATTTGTCCCTCCCAAGTCGGAGAGATATACTTGGGACCACTTAATCGATATCAACACCGCTTGCAAGCATGTGGTTAAGGAGTTAATCACAAAGTGATATCGGATTACGAACGAGTAAAGTACTTGCCGTGAACGAGATTGAACTAGGTATGACGATACCGACGATCAAATCTCGCAAGTAAAATATCGCGAGACGAAGGGAATATATATATGGGATTGATTGAATCTCGCATCGTGGTTTATCCGATATGATCATCGAATGTGTGGAGTCAATATGGGTTTCGCACCCGTTGATTATTGATAGAAGATCATGTGCGCATATTCTCGAACCCGCAGGTCACACACTTAACGTGTCTCGACGCTAGGATAGATTGGATAATTGGTTTATGAGTTTTTGTTCGAGTCTCGATGGGATCCGGACATCACGAGAGGTTCAAGTGGTCCGAGAATAAGATTCATATAAGGCGGCAGTTTTTGGAGTTCGGAATTGTTCCGGTTAATCGGTATTATACGGAAGCTTCTAGAACCTTCCGAAGGGTACCAACGTGGCCCCACTTTCCGGGAGGGGCATGGGCCTATGAGGGAGTGTCTCCGCATTGGGCCAGGGGCACAAGGCCCCATAGGGCCCAGATCCTATAGAGTTTAAACTCGTTTAAACTAGAGATAGGGTTTCTAGAAGGGAGAGTCCTTGCCCCCACTTCTCTCCCTTGGCCGCCCAGGCTTGGAGGAGGGCAGGCTGGCCGCCTCTCTATATAGAGGGCTGGTGCGCCTCCCCACACACCTTCCTCCAACCCTAGCCGCCCGCCTCCTCTCTCCTCCCGATCGCTTGTAGCGAAGCCTCACGAAATTCTCCACCATTAATTGCACCGTCGTTGTAGATCCAACCCATCTCTCCACCATACTTGCTGGACCAAGGAAGGAGGAGGCGCCGAGGTGCCGCACGTGCATCTCACGGAGGCACCGCCACTTGTGGTGCTAGATCGGATCGGATCGCGAGGAGGAGAAGCGAGCACGACTACATCACCCACGTTCCGACGTAACGCTCATGCGTAATCTTCAAGGGTATGAAGATCTAATCCAATCGCTCTCATTGTTTGCATCTCCTAGATTAGATCTTGGCTTTCCCTCTGTTCGCATCCGTAGAAAACTTTGATTTACTATGCCGCGAAACCCTTCAAGTGTAACATCACACGTATCAATGCAAAATAAGTCTACAACTTAATTAATATGACATTGCATGTTACCACATGTAAGTTATTTTACACTATAGAGATAGTAACCTAGACTAGTAACATGTTATTAGACTAAGTTACTATGCACTATGACCAGCCTTAGCAATGCATGCTCTATGTTACTATCTAAGTTACTTCTAGTATAACTAGTCTTACTAATCTAAATTATTGCCCACTATGACTAGCCTAACTATACACGGGTAAATAGATATTACTTATCACTTTGTGCCCTTTACATGCGGAACATCCGGTGGAACATTAATCCCGAAGCTGAAGGTCATTCTGTATGTGTTATACTCTCGAAACAGGCTTTCAATCCGCTTTATAAATAAAGCAACAACATCCAAGTACAGGGTCTGACACATAGCCACCACATCCGAAGCCAAAGCGAAAGAGAAAAGAGTCAATCAACAGCTGGGGCCACAGCACAACACAACCCAAGAGGAAAACAAAAAATGTGACTCAAAAGAGACGTCGGCACCCCTCAGGGTCGCGCAGGGGTTCAAAGGCATAGGATCCAAAAAGGGGATCACCGCCGTTCTCAGGGCCCGAAGGGAGTCGTCGAAGGAAGACCGGTCATGCTGACGCACCAAGGGGGACCACTACTGCAGGCAGGCAAGCATAGCAAAAATAGAGTCAGACGCCCGAGAAGGGAAAATCCTCTCGATCACCATTTTGTTGCGCACATTCCACAAAGTCCAGGATATGGCCGCAAACAAGAGCCAGAAGAGTCGGCGCCCTCCTCCGGCCCTGTTTGCCTGGGTCTACAGGAACTCTCCAAGTTCCTGCACCTGCCACGCAGGTCCCAGTACCTCTCGGACAAAACTCCACAAAAACTGCGCCGCCGTGCAGGAGAACATAATATGGCCACAGGTCTCCGGTGTCCCACATAGGGGGCATCATCCATTGTCGGGGCCATTGCGCTTGGCCACCTCAACTCCCGAGGGTAAGCGGTCGCGGAGCAGCTGCCAAATGAAGATGTGAATACTGAGGGGGATGGGGACTTTCCAAAGGGCCGACGTCCACCGCAACTCAGGCCCCTGAAATAGGGCTCGATAGGTCGAGCTCACCGAGAACTCCCCTGACAGAAGCAGCTGCCAAGAGGCCGAGTCCGGGTCCTTTGAAAGCGAGGCAGGGAGGACCTCCATCAGGTGGTGGAACTCTTCTGTTTCTGCCGCATTAAAGGATCGGTGGAATAGGAGGTTTCAATGGTCCTCCAGGAAGTTCTTGGCAACAAGGGAGGACGGAGAGGTCGAGATGGCGAGAAGGGCGGGGAACTGAACCCCCAATGGGACAGGCAGAAGCCAAGGATCCAGCCAGAATATGACCCCCTGGCCGTTCCTAGCGACAAAAGAGATGCCCAACCCAATGTGGTGCTTAATGTCGTGGATGGCTCTCCAGAACTGAGAGCCCTCCCGAAGATCGCAGGCCAGAAGGGGACGGCCTGAAGGTATTTGGCCTTGATAAGCTGAAGCCAGATTCCCCCGTCGTCCCTCAGGACGCGCCAAACCCATTTCAGCATCAAGGCCACGTTAAAGCGACGCGGGTTGATAATTCCTATGCCCCAAGGCACTTGGGGGCACAAACATCCGCCCACATTGCCCATATGGTACCTCTGATGACCATCCCTAGCCACCCAAAAGAACCTAGACAGCTCCTTAGCAAAGTCAGCATGTGTCCCTTCAGGTAGCAGGTATAGCCCCATTTGGTACATGGGCAAGCTCGAGAGGCAGGAGTTGATCATGACCGTCTTGCTCCCCTTAGTCGTGAGTCGCGCTCGCCACGGTTCAGCCTTTGAGCGCACTCTCTTGACCAGGGATGCAAGGTCCTTGATCAGGACCCTAGTCTCCCGAATGGGCATCCCTAGGTAGGTAATGGGGAACTCAGATAGCTTGCAATTGAGGTTGTCAGCAATCCTCTAACGCTCCTCGTCATCATACCCGAGAACCATGACCTCGCTTGTGTCGAAGTTGATCTTGAGCCCTGACATGGATTCGAAGTAGAGCAGTAGAAATTTCATATTAATGATGTCGCGCTCCGAGCCCTGCACCATGATCATGGTACCATCCGCATATTGGAGATGCGAAACACCCCCTCCCGGAATAAGATGCCCTATGACACCTGTGATGTGGCCAACGAGTTTGGCTCTATCCAAAATCTCAGCCAGGGCGTCCACCGTGGAGTTAAATAGGAGGGGGGAGATTGGGTCCCCTTGCCTAACCTCATAGGACGGCCTAAAGTAGGGGCCAATCTCACCATTGATATTAATCGCCGTCCTACCACTCATCACAAACTGCATGATCCAGCAGATCATGCGATCATCAAACCCCCTTCTTTCCAAAACTAGTCTCAAGAAAGCCCAATCCAGGCGATCATAGGCCTTCTGGAAATCAAGTTTGAGGAACAACCCTTTCTAACAGCGTGACTTGAACTCATGAATAATCTCATGGAGGGAAAGGAAATCATCATGAATGAGGCGGACCTTCAGGAAAGCGAACTAGAGAGGGTGCGTGAGCCTCTCCAGGACAGGGGCCAGACGAAGGGCACAGACCTTTGCAAAGAGCCGCTGGATGACGTTAATCACAATGATCGGGCGGAATTGATGGATGCCCGTAGCCCCAACCACCTTGGGGATCATGGAGATCACCCCAAAGTTCAGAAGGGACATGTCCAGGGTCCCGGTGTAGAGATCCTGAAACATCCGCAAGACCACCGGCTGTAGCTGGGCCCAAAAAGTTTGGAGAAAGCACACGAAAAGCCCATCAGGTCCAAGAGCCGACCCAGTATTCATGGATTTCAGGGACGCAGTCACCTCCTTCGCGATAAAGGGGCGGGTAAGTTCCCCATTCTCAGCCGGGTGACCAGCGCCCCTGCCGACCAGAAGTCCTGAGCAAGCGAGATGCCCGAGGTGGAGAAACCGAGAAGAGGTCCTTATAGGAGGCATAAACAGGGGAGGAGAGGTCCTGCGGGGATTCCAACAGGATGTCCCCCTCCCAGAGGCAGGGGATCGAACATTTCCTCCTTCTCCCATTCACAATGGCGTGGAAGTAGGCCGTGTTTGATTCCCCCTGGACAGTCCAGTTCTAACGACTCCGCTGATGCCAGAACGCCTCCTCCCCCTGTAGATTTCCATAATGGAGGTCTCTAGGGAATATCTATGGGACCAGGCCTCCGCCGAGAGGCCTCTAAGATCGTCCTCCCGATCTAAGGCCTAGATCTCCTGTAGGATGGCAACCTTCTGGTCCCTGAGAGCCGCACCCAAGTTGGTGTCCCATCCCCTCATGAATCAACGCGATACCTTGGCATAGTGGTGCAAGATATCAACCGCGAAGTAGACCCGAGGGGGTGAGGCGGTCGACAGCCACCTGGCTCTAACCGCCTCCACGAATCCCTGCTTCTGGAGCCAGAAGGACTCAAAGTGGAAGCGATTCAGCTGGGGAGGGCTGCCCCCTCCAGACGAGAGGAGGAGGAGGGGAGTGCGATGAGATCCAATCCGGATGACTGCCCTAAGAGAGCAAAGCAGGAAGGCCACCTCCCAGTCAACGGAGACAAAGAAACGGTCGAGGACACTACGAATCGGGTTCAACTGCTTATTGGTCCACGTATATCTAGCACCCACCTAAGCAATCTCACGAAGAGCAAGATCTGTGATGCAGTCATTAAACATACGCATCCTAGGGAGGTCCACATTTGTCGAGCTCTTGTCCTCGGCTGAGCGGATCAGGTTGAAATCACCGGCCACCACCACCGGGATCTCAACCTGTTCCACTTTAAGCTTGAGTTCGAGCAGGAAGTCAGCGGAGCTCCTATGGTCCGCGGGGCCAAATACAATGATCACTTCCCATTTGAAGCGAGATTGTCTATGGGTAAGCGACATGCTCACAAAAAACTCCCCGCAATCCATATCATCTACCACGAAGGTATCCTCCTTCGCCCCAAGGAGGATCCCCCCAGAGTGGCCAATAGCAGGAAGCCAAGTACAGGAGAATTTGGAGTGGCTGAGGCCCTCCAACTCAGAGATGGAGAATCCTGACAAATCGTCTCCTTAAGGCCGACAATATACGGCTCTTCCAAGCGAATGTACTGCTTGATCTGGCGACAATGAACCTCATGCCCGAACCCCCGGATGTTCGAAATGAATGCCCGGATGGCCCGGAGAAGATCCATCTAGGGATCTCACGCCTCGGGGGTCCCCTTAGCGGGGACCGAGTGGGCACGGCAGGTCAGGGGGCGGGAAGCAGCGGCCTTGGGAGGTCTCCCACGTGGCCTACCCCGGGGGGATGGCGTGAGGGTAACCTCCCGCTCATCAGGTGCAGGGGGGCTCCTCACTGGGGCCAGGTCCTGCAGACCTAGCCCCCACAAGGAGGTGGGAGCGTTCCCGCTCCCGGGAGTGGCGCACCCGGGCAGCAACGATCACACCCGCATACCCCTCGCGCGCCTTAATGGTAGTGATTTGTTCCATCCGGGGCCCCTTCTCGCCATGGAATACAATGCCATAGTCATCAGCCACCACACCCAGGTGGGCAAGCGACACCTCGAACAACACCCAGAACGAAGAACCAGGAAGACCTGAGGGACCTAGGTCAGAAGGAACAACTGGAGTGGTAGGGGTGGTACCTAGGAGCTCGTTACGAGCCTCAACCCGGCGGGAAGCCCGCTCCGCCACCTTCGGCTCCGGACCGGACAGTCCCACCCTCGCGCCTGCAAGGCGGACACTATGGCGGGAGGGGGGAGGGGTGGGGCCGGAGGCCCGAGGGTCTTGGCTCGACGCAGCTTGGTGGCAACCACATGGGAGTAAGAGTCGGTCACGCCAGCAGCCGACGTAGACGGGTCGGGGGTGTCCTGGGCGAGGGAGTAGCAGACCACCCCGGGGGACCGTGGGGACTGGGGAGAGCACACCACCAACCCCATACTCCCCAAGGTCTCCTCCTCGGAGGCCAGCAGAGCAGAAGGAGGGGATCCAAGATGCGTACCAGGCTCCAAGGCGAGGTTGGAACCGTACTGGGCGATGTCGAGGTCGAGAGACACAGGAGGGTCGGTGAAGGAAATATGCCCTAGAGGCAATCATAGAGATGATTATATTTCTTATGTATCCATGAGTTATTGTAATGTTCCTTGAATATCCATATCAGGAAACTTGTATTGATTGGCAATTATGTGAATTGTTTGTGAAACTCTTTACTTGTATGGTTATTTAATAGTTGTCCCTAGTCGGAGTTCATGTGAGCACACACGTGGATATTAGACTAGCACATCGATTGGTTGATGACTATGTTTCGCAAGTCATAGACATGGAGATGTCAAACCAATGATGTGGACACATGTTATGAACATGGGGTTGGACTGACCCAACCTGGACTGGAAAGTAGTTGCAGCTCTCTCTTTACACATCGTGTACGTTTTGTCCTTAGACCTGAGATTGTCGCATGTACTTGAGATGTGGATCGACCTACTTTGGGGCTATCAAACGCTGCATCGTAACAGGGTAGTTATAAAGGTAGCTTTCGGGTTTGTCCTAAAGCATGCTGCAAGGTATGGTCAATCAATATGGAATTTGCCCCTCTCTACTTGAGGGAGATATCTCTGGGCCCCTCGAGTGATCGGATCCAGAAATGCATGGACGTGCTACATATGGTTAAGAGTTAACCTAGTAAAGGGATTCCGAATCACAGTATCGAGAAAGGGAGGTCAGCTAGGAGCTAGACCAAATATCGTGAGGCAAAGGGGAAGACATGTACTAAACCTTGTGATGGTTCGTCCGATATGATCTTTGTATGCGTTTAGGAGTTGGCACGTCTTGCTAGAGGCCGCTACCAACTATTGACAGAATAAGTGTATTCGTGTCATGTCTATACGTATATGAACCTATAGGGTCACACACTTAAGGGGATGGAAGCCTAATGAGGATTAGATCCGAATTAGACCAGTCTTAGGCTACTAATTGGCTGCTAATGTAGAAGCCCACTAGGGACGCCTATATAAGAGAGGGTGGATCGAGATGACCGGGGTTAGACCTTAGACCTTAGACCATTCCACCCAGCCTCCACACCTCTCGCCTGTGTTGCACGCGCGGACCTAGCAGTCCGGCGTCTGACGCTTCCACCCCGCACGTGTGGATACCTCAGAGGTGCTAGATCTGTGGCACTTGGACGAGCCGCGCAAGGGGAGCTTCTCGTGGGATGAGGACAAGGTGGAGACGTGGAACATCTGCACTGCCTCGACATGCTTCATCAATTCCGCAATTGTGTGTCTAATGGTAATCCCGTGATCTATGACAACAGTAATCCTGGTATACGCGGTAGAAAGTTTTTGATTTGCGCTAGTGTAGCCTACTCATATACCTTCAGTGGTATCAGAGCCAATGCTGTTCATTTATAGGTTCAGGATGTTTGCATATGGTGATATGCAGATTGATATGAATGATCTGATCGTTTATTTGGCGGTGGTTCAGGATTGATCTATGATCTTGCTTTCCATGATCGTGATTCTGAGGTTGTCGAACAACTTACCCCTACCGGTCGGTTTCCGCCATCGGGGTAGACAGCGACACATAAATCCTGTTGAATCACGCGAAGATCAATATAATTGATCGAATCGGAACCTAGATCTAAAATTGATGTACCGTGATCAAAGGAGTTTGATTGAATCGGGACATGAGTCGGTTTATGGTAAATTTGAATTGCCCATCAAAATCCTTAAAGAAAATATGATACCGCGAGGGGCGCTGCCCCTTCGAACCCCGCAAGGGGAGACCCCCTAGACCCCCCTTAATCGTAGCCCATTTTGTATCTCGTTAATGTAACTAGGTGCTGCGATGTCACATGATCTGGTAGAATGCGATTCTATGCATAACTTGTTTTGCAGGATGTATGTGATCAGTATGGCCCATATATGTATGTGATGCATGTATGAAAATTTGCATGACCTGCGTGTCGTGAGTAGGGCAACACGACTGGAGCCATATGTGTTGTCATTTATTGTAATGGCTCAAGGTGCCAACTTGTGATGATCCCAATACTATGTAATTTTGATTACTAGCTGTTAGGAGTAATAGCTTGTATTAGTTCTTGGAGGACTCATCACCTGGAAGATGGCTCACAGGTAACATGAAGATGGAGATCATCATGGTGGACAGGTTCTATGGCGATGGAGATCACCATGAGAAAATGGGCCATACTGTGTCACATCTACGTGAATGTTATTCTTATGTGTTTTACTACTATGCATGCTTAGATGATAGAAGTAGAACGATCCCTAAGAAAGGTTAAGTTTAACCATGCCCTCCCAACCAAACCTTGCACCATCCTATGCCCAGTACAATCGTTGGTGGGCCTATGAAATTAGGGTGCCGCGGTTTTCCTTGGCTGGATGGGTTTGTATCTGATACCTACACACATAAGGGTTGGTGAGCTTGACAAGGTCATCTTAACAGTTAAGGACCTTGGGGCATAAAGGTTAGGCGCCTAGTTTTGACATAGAGATGTCACCCAACAACAAGAGTTATATGTGATATGATTAGCAAGTGTTGCTTACCGATTTACCTGGTCTTCTAGCAGTGATGCTAAAGCTCACTAGTCGACTTGTTAATTGTGGATCTTGAATCACTTAGTATCAATAGAGGGACATTGATTTAAGTGGGAGTATATGTTATTAAATTATTTAATATGTTTTACTCTTTCATGGTTACATGGCTTAGTATTTTGCATGTTTTCTGTTGTAGATCAATGGCACCGAACACTTCATCACCTTTTTCTTTGCGTTTGATTCTTGACAAAGATAAACTAAATGGAACAAACTATACAGACTGGGTCCGTAACCTGAGAATTGTTCTTAGGTCTGATAAAAAGGAAATGGTTCTGGATACCCCAATCCGATGAACTGCGATAATGCATCACGCCCTAAATAACACCTACAAGAGAGCATGTGATGATTCTCTTGAGGTTAGCTGCCTTATGCTTGCATGCATGGAACCTGAACTCCAAAATATGTTTGAGGATCAGGATGCGTATGATATGATCGTGGCGCTTAAGGACATGTTCCAAGATCAGGCAAGGACTGAGAGGTACAATGTTGCCAAGTCCTTTGTCGAATGCAAGCTAGCAGAGGGAGCAGTCAGAGGCCCCATGTGATCAAAATGGTTGGTTACAGTCAGACTTTGGAAAAGCTTGGGTTTACACTAGGCCAAGAGTTGGCCACTGACTTCATTTTAGCGTCTCTTCCATCCAGCTATGGGCAGTTCATTTCGAACTACCATATGCATGGGTTGGAGAAGGGCCTTAATGAATTATGTGGGATGCTTAAAACAATGTAAAATGACATGAAAAGTGTGTAGGGCATAGCCATGTGATGGCTGTGCGTAATGCCTAGCTTCAAGAAAAGGGTACTTCTTGGAAGAAAAGGGCAAGGCTAAGGATACGATCCTAACCCCGCACCCAAGCAAAAGGCTGGACCAGAGAAGACATTGAGTGCTTATTCATCATGAACATGGCCACTGAAGAGAAACTGCAGCAAGAAGTACTGTGCTTCTTTGAAGAAGAGTGGAAGTAAGAGTACTTCCCACTCAGGTACGCTTGTTGTAAGTGTTGTGTACATTCTTCTCGCTGATTCCTATGTTAACTCTTGGGTATTTGATAACGGATCGATTGCTTATATTTGCAATTCGATGAAGGGGCTAATAGGACTAGAGAAGTGCAGAAAGGCGAAGTGGATTTTCGCATCGGAAATAAAGAAAGGTTTGCTGCATTGTTCGTCGGCGTCATGCAACTTCACCTTCCGTCAAGATTTATTATGGAGTTGAATAATTGTTATTACATTCCTAGTATGGGTCGAAACATTTTATCACCTTCATGTTTGACGAGGGATGGATATTCATTTGTGAGTATGAACAATGGTTGTGTAATCTCTAAGAATGATATGTTTATGGCTAATTCTCCCATTGTGAATGGGTTATTTATTTTAAATCTTGATGACGCATCTATTTAAAATGTTAGTGCTAAAAGGCTTCGGCCTAATGATTTGAGTCCTACCAATTTATGGCATTCTCGTTTGGGGCATATAAGTGAAAAGCGCATGAAGAAGCTCCATGGTGATGGTCTTCTAACTTCATTTGATTTTGAATCATACGAGACATGTCAAGCTTGTTTACTTGGAAAGATGACCAAGTCGCCTTTTTCGGGTTTACCCGAGAGAGCGACAGACTTTTTGGAACTCATACATACTGATGTATGTGGACCAATGAGCAGGACAGCCAGAGGAGGATATCACTACTTCATTACTTTTACTGATGATTTCAGTAGATATGGTTATGTCTACTTAATGAGGCATAAGTCTGAAACTTTTGAAAAGTTCAAGGAGTTTCAGAGTGAAGTAGAGAATCAACGTGGCAAGAAAATAAAGGCCTTGCGATCTGATCGTGGAGGTGAATATTTGAGTCACGAATTTAGCGATCATCTTAATAGTTGCGGAATTGTTCCACAACTTACGCCGCCCGGAAAGCCTCAAAGGAACGGGGTCTCCGAACGGCGTAATCGAACTTTGTTGGACATGGTTCGATCGATAATGAGCCAGTTGGATTTGCCATTGTCATTTTGGGGTTGCGCTCTAGAAACGGCAGCTTTCACACTTAATAGGGTACCATCTAAATCCGTAGTGAAGACACCATATGATATGTGGACTGGAAAGAATCCCAGTTTGTCTTTTCTAAAGATTTGGGGTTGTGATGCATTTGTCAAGCGGCTTCAGTCGGAAAAGTTAACACCCAAATCGGAGAAGTGCATTTTCGTGGGATATCTGAGGTAAACCTTAGGGCATTACTTCTACAACCGAGAAGAGGGCAAAGTGTTTGTCTCTCGTAGCGATGTTTTCCTAGAGAAAGAGTTTCTCACAAAGGGAACAAGTGGAAGGTCGGTGCGACTTGAAGAAGTTCAAGATGAGCTAGTTGGGGATGCTTCTACGAGTGATGCTATTGTAGTAGAACAAGTTGAGGAACCCGTGGCAACAGAAGCATCACAACCACGAAGGTCGACGAGGCTCCGTGAAGCACGAGAATTATTATTGTTAGACAATGATGAGCCTGCGACCTATGCAGAAGCGATGGTGGACCCAGACTCTGAGAAATGGTTGATCGCCATGAGATCCGAGATAGAGTCCATGGGAGACAATCAAGTTTGGAACTTGGTTGACCTTCCTGATGGTTTTGAAGCCATCGAGTGCAAATGGATCTATAAGAAGAAGATTGATATGGATGGAAATGTTCACATCCATAAATCTCGACTTGTTGCAAAAGGTTTTCGACAAGTTCAAGGAGTTGACTACGACGATACTTTCTCGCCAGTAGAGATGCTTAAATCTATAAGGATAATTCTAGTCATTGCTGCACATTTCGACTATGAAATATGGCAGATGGATGTCAAGACGGCTTTCCTAAATGGAATCCTAACTGAGGACATGTATATGATGCAGCCCAAAGGATTTGTCGATCCAAACAATGCTGGAAAGGTATGCAAACTTCTGAAGTCCATTTATGGGCTGAAGCAAGCATCTCGGAGTTGGAACATTCGATTTGATGAAGTTGTAAAGGAGTTTGGCTTCATCAAAAACGAACAAGAACCTTGTGTTTACAAGAAGGAAAGTGGGAGAGAGCTGGTATTTCTAATCTTATATGTAGATGACATATTGTTGATTGGAAATGACATTCCTATGCTAGAGTCTGTTAAGACCTCATTGAAAAATAGTTTTTCGATGAAGGACTTGGGAGAAGCAGCATATATTCTGGGTATCAAGATCTATAGAGATAGATCAAGGAGGCTAATAGGATTAAGCCAGAGTACATACATTGACAAAGTTTTCAAACGGTTCAGCATGGACGAGGCTAAGAAGGGGTTCTTGCCCATGTCTCACGGCATAAAACTCAGCAAGACTCAGTGTCCTTCGACTACTGATGAGCGTGAGCGCATGAGCATGATTCCATATGCTTCGTCTATTGGATCCATCATGTATGCAATGATACGTACTCGCCCAGATGTTTCCTATGCTCTAAGTGTTACGAGCAGATACCCGGCTGATCCAGGTGAAGGTCACTAGACAGTGGTAAAGAACATCCTTAAGTACTTGAAAAGGACTAAGGATGTGTTCCTAGTTTATGGAGGTGAGGATGAACTTAGTGTAAAGGGTTACACAGATGCGAGTTACCTTAACGACTCAGATGATTCGAAAGCGCAATCAGGTTATGTGTTTGTCTTGAATGGTGGTGCTGTGAGCTGGAAAAGTTCCAAGCAAGATACGGTGACCTCCTCTTCAACAGAAGCTGAATATATTGCCGCCTCAGAGGCCGTAAAGGAAGCTGTTTGGATTAGGAATTTCCTGATTGCTCTTGGAGTGGTTCAGGGCGCGTCCAATCCCTTGGACGTTTATTGTGACAACAATGGGATATTGCACAAGCCAAGGAACCTAGACAGCACTAGAAGGACAAACATATTCACATGCGTTACCATCAGATTCGTGAGTTCGTTGAGGATGGTAGTGTCAAGCTATGCAAAATACATACGGAATCAAATGTTGCTGATCCTTTTACAAAGCCTCTCCCGCAGCCCGCGCATGAAGCGCACACAAGAGCAATTGGTATTAAATACATTTTAGATTGACTCTAGTGCAAGTGGGAGACTGAAGGAAATATGCCCTAGAGGCAATCATAGAGATGATTATATTTCTTATTTATCCATGAGTTATTGTAATGTTCCTTGAATATCCATATCAGGCAACTTGTATTGAATGGAAATTATGTGAATTGTTTGTGAAACTCTTTACTTGTATGATTATTTAATAGTTGTCCCTAGTCGAAGTTCATGTGAGGACACACGTGGATATTAGACTAGCACATCGATTGGTTGATGACTATGTTTCGCAAGTCATAGACATGGAGATGTCAAACCAATGATGTGGACACATGTTATGAACATGGGGTTGGACTGACCCAACCTGAGACTGGCAATTAGTTGCAGCTCTCTTTACACATCGTTAATGCTTTTGTCCTTAGACACGAGATTGTCGCATGTACTTGAGATGTGGATCGACCTACTTTGGGGCTATCAAATGCTGACCGTAATTGAGGTAGTTATAAAGGTAGCTTTTGGGTTTGTCCCAAGCATGCTGCAAGGTATGGTCAATCAAGATGGGATTTGACCCTCTCTACTTGAGAGAGATATCTACGGGCCCCTCGGTGATCGGATCCGAAATGCATGGACATGCTACATATGGTTAAGAGTTAACCTAGTAAAGGGATTACAATCACGATGTCGAGAAAGGGAGGTCAGCTTGGAGCTAGACCAAATATCGTGAGGCAAAGGAAAAGACATGTACTAAACCTTGTGATGGTTCGTCCGATATGATCTTTGTATGCGTTTAGGAGTTGGCACGTCTTGCTAGAGGCCGCTAGCAACTATTGACAGAATAAGTTTATTCGTGTCATGTCTATACGTATATGAAACTATAGGGTCACACACTTAAGGGGCTGGAAGCCTAATGAGGATTAGATCTGAATTAGACCAGGCTTAGGCTACTAATGGGCTGCTAATGTAGAATCCCACTAGTGACGCCTATATAAGAGAGGGTGGGGCGAGATGACCGGGGTTAGACCTTAGACCTTAGACCATTCCACCCAGCCGCCACACCTCTCGCCTGTGTTGCACGCGCGGACCTAGCAGTCCGGCGACTGACGCTTCCACCCCGCACGTGTGGATACCTCGGAGGTGATGCATCTGTGGCACTTGGAGGAGCCGCGCAAGGGGATCTTCTCTTGGGACGAGGACAAGGAGGAGACGTGGAACGTTTGCCGCCTTTGACGCTTCATCAATTCCATAGCAATCGCCTAGTGGTAATCCCGTGATCTATGACAACAGTAATACTGGTATACGCGGTAGAAATTTTTTGATTTGCGCTAGTGTAGCCTACTCGTATCCCTTCAGTCGGGGCGGTAGCAGTGTGGGACGACCACCGGGGCCAGCTTGGACGGGGCGCTCAGGGACAAGGTCCGCCTCCCGGGAGACCGTTGACCCTGAGGTGGGCTGAGGGGCCCCCGGCGCCTCCTTTCGGTGGCAGCTGGTGGATCGGCAGGGTGAAGGACATGAGGTAGGCGCACAAGCGCAAGATCGCAATGGACGAGAAGTACATGGCAAACTCGGAAGCCGAGACACAATGCACCGGTCACTCGTGTCCCGGCAAAACCTCTCTGAGCTCCTCCTGGATCAGGTCCTCTGTCACCTCCACCTCGAGCGGGGGATACTGGGCCGGGAGGATCCTCACCATGGCAAGGGTCTCCAGGATGGTCATCTGCACACCTCCCATATCAATGAAGTAGAAGCCGCCATCCACTCCATGGCTGTAATAATCTAAAGACTCCCTGCACCGGGGGATGGCCGCAGCCAACAGAACACCGCCCCATTGCCGGGAGCACACCAGGATGGGCGCCGAGCACATCGGGGGTAGGGTCAGCCAACGCCGAGGGTCCCGTAGTCGCCGAAGCCAAGCTCTTCTTCTTATTGGTCTTTATCTTCTTCTTCTTGGGCGCCACCACGTCGGCTAGCTCACAGTCACGCACAACCGCCTCCGCGATAGGGTGACCTATAGCCCGATCCTCGCGCCATGAGGCGCGTCTGCCTGACCTGCACCCTAGCGAGGCCCAGTGCTCCCTCATGGGCCTGAAGAGCCACGGTCCGGAGCCACTCCTCCCGGGTCAGCTCCCGTGGAGGTGGCGGGGAGCGATGGGGCTCCTCCAGCCGGCGACGCACGCAGGGAGGGGAACGGGATGGACGCGGTGCTGTGGGAAGCGCATCGGCGATGGGGAGCGTCTTCCGGAGTGGCGGTAGGAGCCGAATTGCCCCCGAGAGGGAGGTGGCCGGCGGTCCTGAGCCGGTGAGAAGGCCCGACGCGGCGGGGGGAGAGGGGCGGCAGGGAGAGGGAACGCGCGCCGCTGGCAGGGGCTGCACGGGCGGGAGGGGCGCCATCAGGGCTTCACGGTATGACCATAGAGGCGGGGAGGAGGCCAGAGGTGGACGCGACGAAGGGGGGATGGGGCGGAGGAGGACATGATAAAAGAGGCGGCAGCGGGAGAGTGAACAGTGGGAGACGGGGCCCCCATTAGGGTAAGACCCCATCGCGCCTGGGCTGGCTGTAGCCCAGTGGGCCGAGGAACCCAAGAACTCCCTACCGCTATCGAGCGGCAGCTAGCGGGGGGCACATGCCCTAGTGGGGCCGACCGGGCCAGGCTACACGTGGGCCGAAGCCCACGAGCGGCCTAGTCGGTCAGCTCCACATGGGCCCTGTCCACCGCGGCCCGTCTAGTGCCTCTCCCCACCCCGCCCCACCCCTGTTGGGGCGCCGCCAGTGGCAGCATCGTCGGGATTCCTCCCCTTCGGCGAGGCCGCCTAGGGGCAGCCCGCGCTAGCGGGAGGAAGTCGTCGGGCGAGGGAAGGAGCAGGTGGGAAGGACACGCGCCGTAGGTACTCCTTGTTCCTCGTTCTAAAGCTCGCCAGCCACACGAACGTTGAAGCCCGTCACCACATCCGATGCCGGCGCATCGATCGCCGGGTTGTCTTCCTCCATGTCGACCTACGACAGCCCATGGAGGTCCGCGAGCTCGGCCACCCACGCCGACGACAGCGGCCAGGTCGGGACAGGAGGGGGCCTCGCAGGGGACCTGGACGACACTGCCGCAGACGCCGACGAGGGGAAACGTGCACTCACCTTGACCGCGTGCGCCGGGAACAAGAGGGAAGCTCCCTGGCGCACGAACTCCCCCGGCTACGGTCGCGGGCGTCGACTACCATGCCCGCCGCGTTGAGGAGGACGATCCTCCCCCCGATTGGCCGGAGAACGAAGGTGGAGCTGATACATCGGAAACGTATCTATAATTTTTGATGCTCCATGCTTGTTTAGTATCTACTTTGATTTGCTTTGTGTACACTTTGAGGTCTTTTTATATCTTTTCTGGAACTAACCTATTAAAAAGTTTCCAAAGTGCCAGTTGTCTGTTTTCTTCTGTTTTTGGTTCCAGAAAGGCATAAAATCAATATTCTCGGAATTGGACGGGACAAAAGCCAAAGTTATTATTTTCCCCGGAGCAACACAGAACCACGAAGCAGAGACAAAGGGGTGCCACAGGGTGGCCACACCCCCCAGGCGCGGCCTAGGGTGGGCCCGCGCCTGGGCAAGGTGTGGGCCCCCTGGCCCTCCACCGACCTTGCCTCCTGCGCCTAGAAGAAGCCCTCGGGGAGAAAACCCTAAATAATCCATCATACTTCCAGAAAAGTTCCACAGCGCCGCTGCCATCGAAGGGGAGATTCGGGGGATAGAAAGTCTCTATTCCGGCACCCTGCCGGGATGGGGAAGTGTCCCCGGAGCCATCTCCATCGATCTCCATCACCATCTTCATCGCCGTTGCTGATTCCCATGATGAGGAGGGAGTAGTTCTTCCTCGAGGCTAAGGGCTCTACCGGTATCTATGTGTTCATATTTCTCTCTATGCATGGTCTTGTTGTGGTCATGAGATTTGTAATCAAGTAGAGTCTATATAAATACTCACCGTGCTTTAATAGATCTATGCTTTTCCCCATGTGTGAGAAAGTGACAGCATGCACGCCGTGTGTGGCACTTAAGCTAGACTACATATATATTTGTTATGAGTTATATTTGGAGTTGGATGTCTCTATGAAATTATGGTGTTTTTTGGAACCATCTAGCGCTCAAGGTGACAGCGTGGGGTTATCTAGATTGGGGAAGGCCCTACCATGGATTAGAGTGTTCAATCGGAGAGTAGTTAAGAGTAGTATCATTAAGAGAAGATATTTATATGAGAGAGTGTTCACTAGTGAAAGTATGATCCCTAGGCCTTGTTTCTAAGAATTGAAACACCGTTTGCATCTAGATCTGTTGCATGTTTGCTTGCTTTAGTCTCTACCTCACCGTCAAGCTCTTTTCTGGCACTCACACACGTTACCTCACGTCAACAACAAGTCAGAAGCTATTTTTTGGCACCATTACCACTTGTATTTCACTATCTCTTCGCTGAACTAGTGCACCTATACACATGACAAGTGTATTGCGTGTGTTGGGGACATAAGAGACTTCTTGTATCTTGATTGCAGGATTGCTTGAGAGGGAATACCTTTTACCACTTCCTCCCTGAGTTTGATAAACCTTGGGTAATCTGAAGGGGTTCGTAGCATGGAAAACAAAAAATTTCTACCGCATGGAAAACAAGCCAAGATCTATCTACTAGATTGTAGCAACGATTCGATAGAGGAACTCACCCTCGAAGATTCCAAAGCGGTTAACGAGAGCAGATTCTCGTGGGTGATGTAGTCGTACTCTTGCCGATCTCAAGATCGCGTAGACGATCCTTCCGGCGCTGCGTTCTGGGAGTGCTTCCGCAGTAGGTCACACGTTCGGTACTCGATGAAGATCTTCCTCTCCCTTGTTCCAGCAGGTAGCGGAGGTTGTAGCACTCTCCTCGCGATTCCGGCAGCAGGACGGCGTGGTGTCGGAAGTAGAGGGGAGATCTCGTATGGATTCGCCTTAAGCCGGAGCGAGTATGGTGGAGTATGAGAGAGGCCTTCGTGATCTAGGGTTTAGAGGGCACCAAGGGGAGGGTGTAGCCGGCTGCTAGGGTTTGGGAAACACCCCAACTCGCCGAGTTGGAGGTTCCCTAGGCGGCGGCGCAAGGAGGTGGTGGCGCCGACGACTTGGAGGTGAGGGCTAGGGTTTTTGGGTGTGAGGGGTAGGGGAGCCCTACCCCTCCTTATATAGGTGGAGGGTGGCCGGTTGGGAGGAGGGAGTCCTCCCCCAACTCGGCCTCCTTGGCCCGTGGGTGGAGGGATGGGAACTCCTCCCCAAGTAGGTTTCCTACTCTCCCTCTACCAAGCAAACTTGCGGTTTGACTTTTTCAAATTGGCGTTTGACTTTCAAACTAGGATTTGATTTCTCCCTTTATTTTGCCCAGCCAAGTGACCTAGTACATGATGCAACCATTCCATATTGTTATGACACATTCATGTACCCTTCCCCTCCAGAGTGCCGGACCTTCCGGACCCTTCTAGAACATTCCTGGTGAAAACACCGGAATCATTCCCCAACTCCGAAACAGGACTTTCCTTATATGAATCTTATTTTCCGGACCATTCCGGATCTCCTCGTGATATCGTGGATCCCATACGAGACTCCGAACAACATTCAGTCTCTTACTCATCATTTCATAACTACTCAACAACATCGAATCCTTAAGTGTGTCTCCCTACGGTTCGTGAATTATGCGGACATGACCGAGACACTTCTCCGATCAATAACTAATAGTGGAATCTGGAAATTCATATGGCTCCCACATATTTCTACGATTACTTTGCGATCGAATGAACCACTTACATATGATACCAATTTCCATTTGTCTCACGATAGTTTACTTATCCGAGGTTTTGATCGTCGGTATCTCTGCATACCTAGTTCAACCTCGTTACTGATAAGTACTCTTTTCTCTTTCCCGTGGTATGTGATCCCTTGTGAGCCAGTCACATGCTTGCAAGCCAATTGGATGACATTCCACCGAGAGGGCCTAGAGTATATCTATCCGTCATATGGATGGATAAATCCCACTCTTGATCCATGTGCCTCAACCCATACTTTATGAATACTCAATGCCACCTTTATAGCCACCCAGTTACGGTGTGGTGTTTGATGTCATCAAAGCATCCTTCTGGTGATGGTGATTAGCATGATCTCATGGTCGAAGGAATTAGGTTACTATGTATCAGAAAGCTTATAGCAATTGAACTATTAAAATGACTTGATCTTTATGCTACGCTTATCTATAGGAGTATGTCCATCATACTATTCTCCTAATGATATGATCTTGTTGTTAACAACATCTCAATGTTCATGATCGAGAAACCATGATCATCTATTAACCAACAAGATAGTATTATAAAGAGGCTTTACTAAGGACTCTAATTTAGTTTACAAACCACACAAGTATTTATGTTTCTGGTTAATACTATTATAGCATGAATGTAAACATTTATCATAAACACAAAGATATAATAATAACTACATTTATTATTGCCTCTAGGGCATATCTCCAACAGTCTCCCACTTGCACTAGAGTCAACTAATCTAGATTACATGGTAATATACCGAACACCCATGGCGGTTTGGTGCTGGTCATGTTTTGCCCTCGGGAGAGGTTTAGTCAACGGATCCACCACATTCAGATCTGTGTGTACTTTGCAAATCTTTATGTCACCATCTTGGACATGCTCTCGAATAGCATGAAAACGTAGCTTGATGTGCTTCAGCTTCTTGTGTGACCTTGGTTCTTGCGCATTGGCTATGGCGCCCATGTTATCACAGTAGATAAACATTGGGTCCAGCACTGAACCACACCGAGCTGTAATGAACTCCTTCATCCATATCGCTTCTTGTGAAGCCTCCGCAACTATGTATTCCGATTCCGCCTGGCAGCTTTGCTTTGCACTCCTCCAGCTAACTGCTGCACCATTCAAAGTAAATACGTATCCAGATTGAGATTTAGAATCATCCGGATCAGTGATCCAACTAGCATCGGTGTAACCATTAACAATGAGCTGTTCATCACCTACATAGGAAAGAACCATATCCTTAGTTCTTCTCAAGTACTTAAGGATGTTTTTGACCGCTGTCCAATGATCCACTCCTGGATCACTTTGATATCTGCTAGTCAAACTAACAACATATGCAATGTCGGGTTTTGTACATAGCATGGCATACATTAGAGATCCTATGGATGAGGCATAGGGAGTCTTACTCATCCTTTCTCTATCTTCTGCCGTTGCTGGACTTTGAGTTTTACTCAAGGTCGTATTGGGCAACATGGACAGGAACCCTTTCTTGCTATCTTCCATTCCAAACCTCTTTAGAACTTTGTCCAAATATGTACTTTGTGACAATGATATTAGGCGTCTCGATCTATCTCTATAAATCTTTATGCCTAATATGGAAGCTGCTTCGCCAAGATCTTTCATTAAAAAACTATTATTCAAATAATCCTTGACACTATTAAGAAGGTCTACATCATTCCCAATCAACAATATGTCATCTACATGTAGTATTAAGAATGCTACAGAGCTCCCACTCACTTTATTGTAAATACAAGCTTCTCCATAAGTTTGTATAAAACCAAAGCTTTTGATTACCTTATCAAAACGTTGATTCCAACTTCGGGATGCTTGCTTCAATCCATATATGGACCGTTGAAGTTTGCATACCTTGTTAGCATCTTTAGGATCGACAAAACCTTTGGGTTGCATCATATACAACTCTTCATCAATGTCTCCATTGAGGAACGCCGTTTTGACATCCATCTGCCATATCTCATAATCATAATAGGCAGCGATTGCTAACAAAATCCTCATAGACTTTAGATTCTCAACCGTTGATAAAGTCTCATCGTAGTCAACTCCTTGAATTTGTCGAAACCCTTTTGCGACAAGTCGAGCTTTATATACAGTAACATTACCATCAGCATCTGTTTTCTTCTTGAAAATCCATTTGTTCTCGACAGCCTTCCAGCCATCCGGTAAGTCCACCAAAGTCCATACTTGGTTTTCTTACATGGATCCAATCTCGGATTTCATGGCATCTTGCCATTTATTGGAATCTGGGCTCATCATCGTTTCCACATATGTCGCAGGGTCATCGGTGTTGTCCACCAACATGACACTCATAACGGGATCATACCAATTAGGAGTGGTACGAGTTCTCGTTGACCTGCGAGGTTCTGTATCAACTTCAACCAAAGTTCCATGATCATCATCATTAGCTTCCTCTCTTATTGGTGTAGGCGCCACATGAACTACTTCCGGTGTTGCGCTACTCGCAAGTTTGAGAGAAGGTCCAACAACCTCGTCGAGTTCTACTTTCCTTCCAGTCACTTCTTTCGAGAGAAATTCTTTCTCTAGAAAGGATCCATTCTTAGCAATGAAGATTTTGCCTTCGGATCTATGATAGAAGGTATACCCAATAGTTTCCTTTGGGTATCCCATGAAGACGCATTTTTCCGCTTTGGGTTCAAGCTTGTCCGGCTGTAACTTCTTTACATAAGCTTCGGAACCCCAAACTTTAAGGAACGACAATTTAGGTTTCTTCCCAAACCATAATTCATATGGTGTCGTTTCAACGGATTTAGATGGTGCCCTATTTAAAGTGAATGCGTCTGTTTCTAATGCATAACCCCAAAATTATAGCGGTAAATCTGTAAGTGACATCATAGAACGAACCATATCTAAGAGAGTTCGATTACGACGTTCGGACACACCATTATGATGTGGTGTTCCCGGCGGTGTCAATTGTGAAAGTATTCCACATTTCTTTAAATGCTCGCCAAACTCGTAACTTAGATATTCACCTCCACGATCAGAACGTGGAAATTTAATCTTCTTGTTACGTTGATTCTCTACCTCACTTTGAAATTCCTTAAACTTCTCTAAAGTTTCGGACTTATGTTTCATGAAATAGATATACCCATATCTACTCAAGTCATCCGTGAAGGTAAGAACATAACTATAACCACCGCGCGATGCTACACTCATTGGGCCACACACATCGATATGTATGATTTCCAATAAGTCCGTAGCTCGCTCCGTCATCCCAGAAAATGGAGTCTTAGTCATTTTACCCATCAGACATGCTTCGCATATTTCAAGTTATTCGAAATCAAGTGATTCAAGAAGTCCATCAGAATGGAGTTTCTTCATACGCTTCACTCCAATATGACCAAGACGATAGTGCCACATATAGGTCGAGTTATCGCTCAATTTCAAACGTTTAGCTTCAATGTTATTAATATGTGTATTTCCACGATCGATATTCAATAAGAATAGACCATCTATCAAAGGTGCATGTGCATAAAACATATTACTCATATAAATCGAACAACCATTATTCTCGGACTTAAACAAGTAACCGTCTGGCAACAAACATGATCCAGATATAATGTTCATGCTTAACGCAGACACCAAATAACAATTATTTAAGTATAAAACTAATCCCGATGGTAGATGAAGAGGTAGCGTGCCGACCGCGATCACATCAACCTTTGATCCATTTCCAACGCCCATCGTCACCTCGTTCTTCGCTAGCTTCCGTTTATTCTGCAGCACCTGTTTTGAGTTACAAATATGAGCAACCGAACCAGTATCAAATACCCAGCCACTACTACGAGTCCTAGTGAGATACACATCAATAACATGTATATCGGATATACCTTTCTTCTTGATGTTGCCGTTCTTCAAATCCGCCAAGTACTTTGGGAAATTCCGCTTCCAGTGACCTTCTCCCTTGCAATAAAAGCACTCAGTATCAGGCTTAGGCCCAGCCTTGGTCTTCTTCGTTGGTGTGGCAACTTTCTTACCACCCTTCTTGAAGTTTCCCTTTTTCTTAGACTTGCCTTTCTTGAATTTGGTGGTCTTATTGACCAACAACACTTGATGCTCTTTCTTGATCTCCACTTCTGCAGATTTCAACATGGAGAAGAGTTCTGGCAACGTCTTATTCATGTTTTGCATATTGTAGTTCATCACAAAGTTCTTGTAACTTGGTGGTAGTGATTGGAGGACGCGGTAAATCCCCAAAGCATTAGGAATCACTATACCCAAACTTTCGAGTTTGTTTGCGTGCCTAGACATCTTAAGCACATGCTCACTGACGGAGCCGCCCTCTTCCATCTTGTAGTTAAAGAACTTTTCAGAAGCCTCATAACTCTCAACTGCCACGTGAGCCTCAAATATCATTTTGAGTTCACGGAAAATATCATGTGGGTCTTGGTTCTCAAACCTTTTCTGAAGCTCTGATTCCAAACCATACAAGATAGCACACTGAACTGTGGAGTACTGATTCTTCCGAGTGAGGTAAACATTCTTTACTTCATCGGTAGAGTCTGCAGTGGTTCACCAATGATGCATCCAACACATAGGTCAAATTACCAGCATTGAGGATAATCCTCAAATTGCGGAACCAATCCGCGAAGTTGCTTCCATTGTTTTTCAACTTTTCTTTTCTCTAGGAACGCATTAAAATTGATGGTAGGGGCCGCCATTGATCTACAACATATTTGCAATAGTTTAGACTAAGTTTATGACAAATTGAATTCTAATTAATAGTTAAGTTAATCTAGGTGAACTCCCACTCAAAACAATATCCCTCACATTGTTTTAGTGATCACACGAACCAAATCCACCACATTAAAACCGATCATCACGAGAGTTGATGTAGCTTCAATGGCGAACAATCAACATGTTCATCATATCTACTATATGACTCATGCTTTACCTTTCGGTAATCCGTGTTCCGAGACCATGTCTGTACATGCTAGGCTCGTCAAGATCAAACCTTAGCTTCCGCATGAGAAAATATGGCTTGCTCATGTTGTATACACCCGTAGAATCTAACACACCCGATCATCACGTGGTGCTTCGAAACAACGAGCTTTAGCAACGGTGCTTACTAAGGACGAACACTTTGGAACTTGAAATTTGTGTGCTTGAGGGATCATCTTATAATGCTACTGTCATTAACTAAGCAATACAAGATGCATAAAGGATTAACATCACATTCAATTCATAATATCTGATTTGATATGGCCTTTCTTCTTGTGCTTCCGATCTCCATTTTCAAGCACGAAAATGATCTCCATCATCACCGGTATAGCGTCAAGTTCAATGGCGCCGTTTCATGGTTGTCGTCCATCAGCTTCAACTATTAAAACTACTTTGAATAGACACGCGGGTCTTAACAGAATTTAAAGACAACCATATGGCTCCTGCCGGTTTCCAACTTACAATAAGGAACATTTCATACATCAAATATTATCACAATCATGGCCATATCACATCACAGCACACCCCTGCAAAACAAATTAGACGCCTCTAATTTTCTTTGCATATTTTAGGTGGTTTGGGGCTTTCAATAAGTGTCGCTCTAACTTACGAACAAGAAACACAACGTTGATGTTTGAACTATCAAGTGCCCGTTGTAAATTGGATCTATACTATGATGGGAGAGACAGACACCCGCAAAGCCACTTATGCAATACAAGTTGCATGTTGAGCGTGGAGCAAGTCTCATGAGCGATGTCATGTAAGGTTAGCCCGGGCCGCTTCATCCCATCATACCGCAAGATGCAAAGTACACAAAAGCAATTGATAATAAAAGCACCACCGCCCACAATGACCATTGTGTTATACTCGTGCAACATATCTACATATAGACACGACTCTGATACCACTAAAGGGGTTCGTAGCATGGAAAACAAAAAAATTCTACCGCATGCAAACAAACAAGCCAAGATCTATCTACTAGATTATAGCAATGAGTCGATAGAGGAACTCACCCTCGAAGATTCCAAAGCGGTTAACGAGAGCAGATTCTTGTGGGTGATGTAGTCGTACTCTTGCCGATCTCAAGATCGCGTAGACGATCCTTCCGGCGCTGCGTTTCGGCAGCGCTTCCGTAGTCGGTCACACGTTCGGTACTCGATGATGACTTTCCTCTCCCTTGTTCCAGGAGGCAGCGGAGGTTGTAGCACTCTCCTCGCGATTCCGGCAGCACGGCGGCGTGGTGTCGGAAGTAGAGGGGAGATCTTGCAGGGCTTCGCCTTAAGCCAGAGCGAGTATGGTGGAGTATGAGAGAGGCCTTGGTGATCTAGGGTTTAGAGGGCACCAAGGGGAGGGTGTAGCCGGCGGCTAGGGTTTGGGAAACACCCCAACTTGCCGAGTTGGAGGTGCCCTAGGCGGCGGCGCAAGGAGGTGGTGGCGCCGGCGACTTGGAGGAGAGGGCTAGGGTTTTTGGGTGTGAGGGGTAGGGGAGCCCTACCCCTCCTTATATAGGTGGAGGGTGGACGGTTGGGAGGAGGGAGTCCTCCCCCAACTCGGCCTCCTTGGCCGGCGGGTGGAGGGAGGGGAACTCCTCCCCAAGTAGGTTTCCTACGCTCCCTCCACCAAGCAAACTTGCCGTTTGACTTTTTCAAATTGGCGTTTGACTTTCAAACTAGGATTTGTTTTCTCCCTTTATTTTGCCCAGCCAAGTGACCTAGTACATGATGCAACCATTCTATATTGTTATGACACATTCATGTATCCTTCCGTACCCTTCTAGAACATTCCTGGTGAAAACACAGGAATCATTCCCCAACTCCGAAATAGGACTTTCCTTATATGAATCTTATTCTCCGGACCATTCCGGATCTCCTCGCGATATCCCGGATACTATACGAGACTCCGGACAACATTCGTTCTCTTACTCATCATTCCATAACTACTCAACAACATTGAATCCTTAAGTGTGTCTCCCTACAGTTCGTGAATTATGAGGACATGAACGAGACACTTCTCCGATCAATAACCAATAGACGAATCTGGAAATTCATATGGCTCCCACATATTTCTACGATTACTTTGCGATCGAATGAACCACTTACATACGATACTAATTTCCCATTGTCTCACGATAGTTTACTTATCCGAGGTTTTAATCGTCGGTATCTCTGCATACCTAGTTCAACCTCGTTACTAATAAGTACTCTTTTCTCGTTCCCGTG
This sequence comes from Avena longiglumis, assembly GCA_030063025.1. Lineage (NCBI taxonomy): Eukaryota > Viridiplantae > Streptophyta > Magnoliopsida > Poales > Poaceae > Avena > Avena longiglumis. Next base: position 21,894,111 of record CP125974.1, read on the forward strand.
GTATGTGATCCCTTGTGAGCCAGTCACATGCTTGCAAGCCAATTGGATGAATTCCACCGAGAGGGCCCAGAGTATATCTATCCGTCATATGGATGGACAAATCCCACTCTTGATCCATGTGCCTCAACCCATACTTTCTGAATACTAATGCCACCTTTATATCTACCCAGTGAAGGTGTGGTGTTTGATGTCATCAAAGCATCCTTCTGGTGCTGGTGATTAGCATGATCTCATGGTCGAAGGAATTAGGTTACTATGTATCAGAAAGCTTATAGCAATTGAACTATTAAAATGACTTGATCTTTATGCTACGCTTATCTATAGGAGTATGTCCATCATACCATTCTCCTAATGATATGATCTTGTTGTTAACAACATCTCAATGTTCATGATCGAGAAACCACGATCATCTATTAACCAACAAGCTAGTATTATAAAGAGGCTTTACTAGGGACTCTAATTTAGTTTACAAACCACACAAGTATTAATGTTTCCGGTTAATACTATTATAGCATGAATGTAAATATTTATCATAAACACAAAGATATAATAATAACTATATTTATTATTTCCACTAGGGCATATCTCCAACATAATCCACTTAAGGGAAACTTGCTGCTGTTCTACAAACCTCTGCACTTGGAGGCCCAACAACTGTCTACAAGAATAGAAGTGCGTAGACATCAGGCGCACGACCATCCCGGGCGGCATGCAACAAAAACCGAGGACGAAGAGGCGCGCCGAAGGTGGGCGGGGGCGATGCATGGGAAGACAGCGCCATATGTGGCCGGCACTGCACGGCCGACGGCATGTTCAAAATTCGAATCCCCACGGTCACGCAGGAGCCATCATGTCATGAGCCTCCAAACGGTCTCTGGAGGCCCTGTTCCGTCACACATTTCGCACATGCTTACGGTACCTATGTGTTATACTACCGCTAGATATTGGATTACTTGATATTTAGATGGATATTCCACAATTATATTACCTACTAGGTTTGCACACTGAGGTCCATTTGTATTTACTAGGGTAAGGAGGATCCACTTTGCAAAACTCGGTGACTTATTATCAAGGGCGTGTTTGGTTATCCGTTTTTCCGTTTCTCGCATGGCCAGGAAAACATAAGGGCGTTTGGTGTATTGGGTCGCATGTGTTTCTTGCATCGCACGAACTTTAAAGCAACACAAATGTTGGCCCACTGGAAACACTGATTTTGGGTGTTTCCACGGGGACATGCCCCGCTCGTGAAAAATGACGAACTACATGATCCGCCACTGAGTTTAATCTGATAGTTGCCACTTTGGTGAAAATCTTAAATTATCATTAAGAAGAAAGATTGACCTATATTGTTGAATCCGTTCTACTTCATTAATCTCAGGCAATAAGATTATCTCTCCAAAGTTCAAACAAAACAAAATCTAATTGACCAGCGTGCAAAGCACAGAACATGTCTAGAAGATATGTTTTGACAACATCCCAAAAAGTCTGATAAAACTCAGCTGGAAAACCATCAGGACCAGGGGCTTTGTTATGTTCCATCTGGAAAACAGCCTTCTTGACCTCATTCTTAGGATAGGGAGCCGTCAGTAGGTAATTTTCCTCGACAGAAACCTGAGGCACATCGTTTGTTCGGGATTCATCCAGATAGATGGAACCATCTTCTGGTTCCACAAACAAACATTTATAGTAATTTGTAATGTAAGATTTCAGCTGCTCATGTCCCTCAATCGTTCCCTCATCTTGCGATAAAGATCGAATCACTTTCTTCTTGTGTCTGCTATTAGCGACACTATGGAAGTATCTAGTATTCGAATATCCATGCAAAATAAATTGGGCTTTGGAACGTTGATACCGTTTGAGTTCCTCTTCATGCAACAATTGTGCTAACTCCGCATTCGCTTGGCTTTTCAGCTCAATTTCATGCGTAGTCAACAAACGATTTTCTGCTATAGCTTAAAGGTCATCAATAGTAGAAGATAGCTGTTTTTTTATTTTTTTAAGGATACCAGTTGTGTGACACGCCCAACCCCAAGGTGTTTGTGTGTGAGATGCACTTTATTGTTCCACCTCTGGATTGGGTTGTTACCCGACACTAGTCTTTCCCATACTTCTTTAACCATATCATGGAAACCTTCGCGATGTAACCATCCAAGTTCAAATTTGAACGATGGGAACATCGTATCGTAGGTAATCCAGTGGTCAACAGAATGGGAGCATGGTCAGACAACGCCTCAATATGTTCTAGAGCACGAACTGTGACTCGGGGGAAATGATCTTCCCAATCTGAGTCCATCAATACGCAATCTAGTTTTTCGTATGTAGGTTCTGGAAGACTGTTATTCCAAGAAATTTGACGACTGATCATAGTTACTTCCTTCAGGTCAAGGCTATCGATGACAACATTGAAGAGGAATGGCCAATGATCATCGAAACGGCCTTTACTCGCCTCGAATGGAAATCATAGAAGATTAAAATCACCCCCTATAATGATAGGGTACGGATTATCTTTCGCTAGGTTCACCAATTATCGAAGAAAATCAGCCCTGAACGCATCTGGGCCACACCATACACAGTGACAAGGCTCCATGTGAAATTATCAGCTTTGTTACGAATGTAAATTTTAATGTGTAACTCCCCTTCTGAACTCGCTAATATATCCGTGGTATCCGTCCTTACACCAAGTAAAATGCCCCAAGACCGTCCCTTCAGAGGATAGGAATGTGGTAGGATCGACTACTCTACCAGATCTAGGGCGGAGATTGTAGGGGAAGGAGGGAGTGGTGTGCGAGCGGAGGAGAGGTTGCCGGCGAGTGGGCACCGTCGTGCGGACGCTGGGAGGATGTAGGCACAAGTGCAGGAGGCGCCGTCGTGCTGATTACAACTCCTATATATAATGAAAATAAGATAATTGGGCTAAGCCCCTAACTAAGCCTTCCTATTGGGCCTCCTCCGGGTATAGGATATACCGGTCATAACTTTTCTCCCCGCCTGCGCAAACAGCTCGTCCTCGAGCTGGTAGTCTGGATAGTGCTGCTGCAACTTGATACGTTGGAAATGTATCTATAATTTTTGATGCTCCATGCTTGTTTAGTATCTACTTTGCTTTACTTGTCTACACTTTGAGGTGGTTTTTACATGTTTTCTGGTACTAACCTATTAACAAGTTGCAACAGTGCCATATGCCTGTTTTCTGCTATTTTTGGTTTTAGAAAAGTTAGGAAAGAAATATTCTCGGAATTGGACGAGAAAAATGTCAAAGTCAATTACTTTTCGTGGGGAACAAGAAGACCAGAGGGGAGCCGTAGGGGCCGGCTAGGGCGGCCAGACCCACCCCAGGTGCGGGTGGGCCCCACCCCGCGCCTAGCTAGGGTTTGGCGCCCCTGGTCGCTGCCTCGGTCTCCCCCTTCGCCTATAAAAAGCCCCAGATGCAGAAACCCTAAGCACCCGATCAAATCTCCATGAAACCGTTTGTAGCCACCGCCACCATCGTCCCTCGATTGGGGGATCTGAAGTTCTTCCCGTCACCCTGCCAGAGGGGAGATCATCCCGGAGGCCTTCTCTCCGGTATGATGCGTGAGTAGTTCCACCTTGGACTATGGGTCCATGTAGTAGCTATATGGTTGTATCTCCTCCTTTGTGCTTTCATGTACAGATCTTGTGAGCTCCGTTCATGATCAAGATCTAATCTATTTGTAATCATGCATGTTGTGTTTGTGGGGATCCAATGGATATTGAGATTATTATGTTGGTTTGATTAATGGTTTTGTCTTTATGATTCTATCATGTCTGTATTGTTTGTGATCTTACATGCTCTCCGTTGTTAGTAGCTATCTTGGCCAAGTAGTTGCTAGTGACTCCAAGAGGGGGTATTTATGCTCTATAGTGGGTTCATGCCTCTAGTTTCCAAGGGAAGTGACAATAATCTCTTCGGTTGTAGATGTGTTGTTGCTACTAGGAAGAAAACAACGGTCTCTTGTTCATGGAACATGTGGACTGTTTACCTTACACACTTTGCTTAAATCAGTTGTCTGTTGCTTGCAACTTAATGCAGGAGGGGGTTTGGATGATAACCTGAAGGTGGAATTCTAGTCATAGATGCATTTGGATCTCCACTCTTGGCTTTATCGGCCAAGTACTTGCTGCAATTCCTCTTCCAGTGACCATCCGCCTTGCAGTAAAAGCAAGTGGATCCGGCTGAAGGAGATGGCTTAGTCCTTGAGGAAGCGCTTGGGACTGGGTCCTGAGCCTGCTTTCCTCCCGACATGGCACCAAGCGCTTGGGACTGGGTTGTCTAGGACATGGTCCTTCTTTTCTTGTTTGAGAACAATTCTCAGATTTCGATACTAGTTGGTAAAATTAGTGTCGTTCAGTTTATCTTTCTCAAGAATGGTTCTCAATGCAAAACCGGATATCTGAGAGTGACTACTACTTGGTGCCATGATCTACAACAGAAATATGCATAACACTTAAGACATGTATTAATAAAATATCAAGCATATTAAACACTTTAATATTTTATGCTCCCACTAGAACCAACATCCTTCCGATGGTTACTTAGTGATTCAGGATCCTAAATAAGCAATTCGGCTAGTGAGATTTAGCATCACCTCTAGCCGCCAAGTGATCTAGGTAGTAAACTCCTTGTCAATCGTATCTCATACGACTCATGTTGGACGGGTGGCATCACATGCCCTGGCTCCCATCCGACTTTCCCCCGAGCCCCACAACCATTGTGATAGACCCGTCTAGCTTACCAAGTGTTTCCGCAGTAAGAGTCCGACTCGAACCCACCTTGTCGGAAAGAATTGGCAGCACCTCAATTTTATGAGCCTACTACCAAAAATGTCCGACTTGTGATGGTGCAAACACTGGCGGGAAAACTGACTAGACCTTCTTTGAGGGATTAAATTTTACGGACTATCTAATAGAGGTAAAACAGGGACATATCATTAACACAAAATAAAGCAATTATAATGTGAAATGGTATGGCTCCCTTCATGCCGATCTCCATCTCCACAAAGCCTGTAATCCGACTCGTGCCAAATCTTGTCACTTGTCGTCTTACTCCATGTCGCCGACATGTACATCGCCTTGAATGTCATCCGGATTCTCCAAACAGATACACTAGCTTAGTAAAGTAAATTACATAGAGAATCCGACATGCAGGTCATTATACAATAAAATGACAACACCTAGGCTCTAGCCGACTGACAAAAACCATGATTCGCATATCACGTATGGATTACACACATGCATCACATGCACATGAACCCAACCATTCACAACTTCCTGCAAAAACAAGTTATGCATAGATACGATATCTACCGGTGTTGTGAAACTCGCAACGACGCTCAACGCTATTGTGGTGAAGCCGACGGTCCCGCTAGCCGGATAGCAAGGGGATCGAAGGCAGCGCCATGGTGCGGTAGCGCTGATTTTTCTGAAAACGTAAATCTCATCTACGATCCAGACATGGATTCCGAACATTATTCCGATTCGATCAAACTCTTTGATCTTCGATTACCGCTTCTGGAATTACATGTCACAGTCTACCCTGATGGCAGAAACCGACCGGTAGGGGTATGTCGTTCCACGACCTTAGCAGTATGATCACGGAAATCAGATCTACCATTTGCCGAGTATAGTTGATCCAATCAACCTCGTACAAAACCGATCTATCTCATAGATCGACCACAAAAAAAGCATATAGATCTCATGTACAGCGAACCGCATATCATATATGTGAGATCTCGAGCCTAAAACCAGAAGCTATCGCTCTGATACCACGGTTGGGCCACGTAGAGATAAACCAAAACTTTTTATTCTAACGTGGTGATCCCAAGATCTAGCTGAGGTAGAAGGCCACGAGGATTACCACTAGACGTGCTGTTGCGAATTACTAATGTAGCGCATCAGTTGATGCAGTGCAGTCCTTTGCGATCCGATCGTCCTGGTGCTGATCGTACAACACCTCTACTAGTATCTACACGTGCAAGGAGCAGCACCGACGGCGAACTGCTAGATTCGTTACGTCGACAGGACTGTTGTGGCGCTAGGGTTTCCAACACATGGAATGACCTAACCGATCAACGATTAACCCTTCTGGGTTACTGTGATCCACTATATATAGGGAGTGAGCGTGGGCTCCACTCTCGTGGCCCATTCACTAAAGCCCATATAACACTAGTCATCGTGAGTCCGACTCACTGACTCAGTCCTAATCCGGCTTGGGTCCAACCCAACAAGATTTCCAGTTCAGATCCAATCCGAACTTCCTCCCGCTATTAAGTGTGTGACCCTGTACGCTCATGGCTACTTGGACACGATTGGAGTCCGACTCTCAATCGATCAGTCGGTAACGGCTCCTAGCAGAACGTGCTGACTCCCAAGTACCAAAGATTCATGACGACTTGCCTTTCTAATGCGACTTACGTCCGAGTCCCTTTTGCCTCACGATATACCTTGTCAGACTATAGGCGAATATATGTCATCCCTTAAATAGTCCAACTCTCTTCTCGATCCGAGATAAGTGATTCACCTGACTAACTCTTAGTCGATCGCCTCGGTTAACACTTAACCGAGTCATGCATGGCCATGCTTTCCGAATCATATCATCCGAGAGGGCCCAGAGAATATCTCTCCAAGTGGAGGGGCAAAATACCATCTTGGTTATTCACATCACACAACTTGATTCTCAGTCGATCCGAACTCTGCCTTTATAACTGCCCAGTTAAGGATCAGCGTTTGACAGAACCTAAGTTGGTGATCCTCAACTCGGACTATGCAATAACCTTAGGTCTAAGGATTACATTGATTGAGATATACAAATTTCAACTTGTTCGTTGTACCTTAATATGGGTCAATCCGACTCGCTAAACTCTTTAGACGAATCCGTGTAAGTCGGAATAGCATCACCATTCCCATGACAAGTGGAACTGAGTCATCAAGCCGACTTTCACATTGGTCTAAGTTGTGTGTCCAGCATAACCTCAATGGACAAGGACATTTAGTATAAACAACATGAATGTATAGTTCCACAACCGAATCACATATTCAATGATATACATCACATGCTCATACAAGGACAACTTAATATCTTTATGAATACAATGGTAAATATCATCATACATGATTGCCTCTAGGGCATATTCCCAGCAGGAGCGTGCCGGCAATGGATCAACACCCTCCCCGCAGACAGCATCGACTCCTGGGAGGAAATGCACGACGCCTTCGTCAGGCACTTCAAGGGATCCTACACCCGTGCCACCACTATCGAGGACCCGGAGCGTTGCGTCCAGGGACCCCGCGAGTCGACCCGTAGTTGGGTCCAACAGTGGCAGGACCTGTGGTACAACGCGTCCGGCATCCACCCGGACACCGCGATTCACTTCTTCAAGACGTCGTGCCGCTACGAGCCCTTGGTCGTCAAGCTTAAGCGAGTTTACAAAACACTCGACAACATACCGGACCTCCTCGAGATCGCCAAACGGTATGCAGAGGAGGACCCGAACCAAGAAACCGACGACGAGTCAGGAGGAAACCGCCGCACGAGCATCCACGACAGCGGGAGATGACCCGAGCTACGCTACAGCAACACTCGCCTAACCGGCAAATGCCGCGGTGATGGGCGAGTTGACTTCGTAGCCAACGCCGGCTACGCTCCGCGCAAGCCCAAGATCTTTCGCCGTGATGGAGGCCAGCGCCGCGATGGTGGCAACTACAAGGCGAAGCCGAGGTTCGACCCCGCGGCTCTCCTTAACCAGCCCTGTGTGTTCCACAACAGGGAGGGGAAGCCCGCCAGGCACACGACCGCCGACTGCCACTCGCTGAGGGAGATCGAGAAGGCACGTCGCGCAAGGGAGGACCCCAACAACCACCCGCCAAATGGTGGGGCATTCGGCAATGACGTGGGATCGCTCCACACCTTCACCGGGTTCAACACCAAGCGCGAGAAGAAGGACATTGCTCGCGCCGTCGCTGTCAACGCGGTATCCTAGGTCGACGTCCCGCGCTTGCTCAACTGGTCCGAGCAGCGGATCACCAGGAGCCGTGAAGATCACTCACCATGGATCGAATATCCAGGTCGAGTCGTCTTGGTGGTCAAGCCCAAGGTGGGAGACTATTGGCTCCCCAAGACTCTGATGGACGGCGGAAGCTCCATCAACATTCTCTACCTGGACACGTTCGGGAGACTGCGTCTCCCGCAGTCAATGAATGAGAGGACCTACACCACCTTCCACGGCATCGTCCCCGGTCGGAAGGCAGACCCGATCGGCAAGGTGACACTGCCAGTCACCTTCGGCACTCCAGCGAATTTCCGCACCGAGCGGATCGTCTTCGAGCTAGTGTCGTTCAACAGCCCCTATCATTGCGTATTGGGGCGGCAGGCGTTCACCAAATTCATGGCGGCGCCCCACTACGCGTACAACGCGATGAAGCTTCTAGGGCCATGCGGCATCATCACCGTACATGGATACCCCGACATGGCCGCCGAGTGTGAGGCCAAAGGCGCTGAGCTCGCCGATGCCGTCATAGCGGCAGAAGCCAACCACGCAGAGGAGCTCGCCAAGTATGCGAGCGAGGTCAACAATGATGACCCCACAATACTCGAGAAGCCCAACTCGAAGGGTGGCGGCTCCACCGCCTTCGAGGCAACGACGCACACTCGCACCGTCGATCTGGTCCCAGGAGACTCTAGCCAGACGATGAAGATTGAGACGGGCATGAGCCCAGCATAGGAAGGTGCGCTCATCGATTTCCTACATGAGAATCGCGACATCTTCGCATGGAAGCCATACGACATGCCTGGTGTTCCGAGGGAACTCGCTGAGCAGAAACTCAACGCTGACCCCAAAGCGCGACCCGTCAAGCAGTCGTTGTGGCCATTCAATGAAGAGTGCCACCAAGCAATCGCCGAGGAGGTGCAGCGTCTTCTCGCTGCAGGCTTCATTGGGCCAATGAAAATACTCCAAGTGGCTGGCAAACCCAGTCCTGGTCGAGAAGAAAAATGGGACCTAGAGAATGTGTATCGACTACACAAACCTAAACAGAGCCTGCCCAAAGGAACAGTTCGTCCTCCCGCGGATCGATCAAATCATCAACTCAACCACAAGCTTGGATTCGCCGTGTTTCCTCGACGCCTACTCTGGTTACAACCAGATCAAAATGGCAGTCGAGGACAAGGAGATGACCGCGTTCATAATGCCATTAAGAGCCTTCTACTACACCGCCATGACCTTCGGTCTCAAGAACACCGGGGCTACCTACTAGAGGTGCATGCAGGAGTGCCTTGCGAGCCAAATTGGCCGCAACATCCACGTCTATGTCGACGACATGGTGGTGAAGTCCACTCTCTAGGGCGATCTACTCGCCGACCTGACGGAAACCTTCGCAAACCTGCGGAGGTACAAGATAAAGCTAAACATAGGAAAGTGCACCTTCGGTGTACCTACTGGATAGTTGGTGGGGTACGTCGTCTCCATGCTCGAGATCAAGGCAAACCCCACCAATATCAACAAGATCACCCGGCTCGGCAAACCCGAGTGCCAGCGCGACATACAGAAGGTTGTCGGGCAAGTCGTGGCTCTTAGTCGCTTCATCCCCCGGCTAGGCTAGAAGGCGATGCCCCTCTACCGCCTAATAGTGCGCAAGAACCCCACGTCCCAGTGGGACAAGGAGGTATACGACACGCTCCATGCTCTCAAGGAAGTGCTACTCGCGGCACCGCTACTCGCCGCCCCCGTCGAGAAGGAGCCCATGCTCGTCTATGTCGTGGCCTCTGAGCGAGTCGTCAGCGCCGTCATGGTCGTCGAATGACCAGAAGAGGGCAAGGAGCGCCCGGTGCAGCGACCTATATACTACATCAGCGAAGTCCTCACCGAGTCACGCCAGTGCTACCCGCAGTACCAAAAATTGGTATATGTGGTCTTTAGAGCCCAGCGGCGACTGCATCACTACTTCCAGGAGCACCCAATCACGGTCGTCTCCTCAACACCATTGCAGGACATCATTCGGAACCGTGAGGCGACCGGGCGAGTCGACAAGTGGGCCGTCAAGATCGGAGTCCACAACATCAGGTATGAGCCGCGCAAGGCGATCAAGTCGCAGGCTCTAGCAGACTTTCTCGCCGACTGGGAGGAGGCGCATCAGCCAGAGAAACCGTGCATTCTCCACTCGGTCTCTACACTTCTACGGCTCCAAGAATGCAGATGGTGCAGGGGCAGGGATCGTCCTCACATCTCCAAAGGGCGACAAGATACGCTATGTCCTGTACCTCGACTTCACCCCCTGCACCAACAACATGGCCGAGTACGAGGCGCTCCTCCACGGCATGCGAGCAGCCAAGGAAATGAACATAAATCGCCTACGCTGCTACGGCGACTCCGACCTCATCGCCGGTCAAGTCGCCGACACTTGCGACGCAGTCTCCCCCACCATGGTGGCATACTGCCAAGCAGTGGACCAGCTGGGAGGCCACTTTGCCGGTTACTCCGTCGAGTGGATCGATCGGCACAAGAACGAGGAACCTGACGCCCTTTCCCGCATCGGGTTGTCCCGCCTCGCGCCACCCGCCGGCGTCTTCCTCGACACCAACACCAAGCCTTCCATCTCTCCCCCACAGGAGATCGACATCGGAATTCCGCTGCAACCAGAAGCATCTTTGGTCGTCATGCTCGCCGAGCCAAGCGACTAGACTACGCCATACGTTGCCTACCTGGAGGGAGGGAGCCTACCCATTGACGAGACGGAGGCCCGGATGATAGTACGCCGCTGCAAATCCTTCGTCATCATCAACGGCGAGCTCCACAAGCGCAACGTGGCCAGCGTGTTCCAACGTTGTGTCCAACCCACAGAAGGTCGCAAGATCATCCAGGACATCCATGCTGGTGACTGCGGCCACCATGTCGGCGCTCGCTCCCTGGTCACCAAGGCCATGCGACACGGCTTTCTACTGGCTCACCACGCACGCCGACGCGGTTGACATTGTACAACGCTGTGTTGGATGCCATAAGTACATCAACCAGACCCACGTCCCGAGCTCAACACTCAAGACCATCCCCATCACCTGGCCATTCTCCGTGTGGGGCATGGACATGGTAGGCCCCTTCAAGAAGGCCCCCTCTGGCTTCACCCACCTCCTAGTCGCAGTCGACAAATTCACAAAGTGGGTGGAGGCCACGCCAGTCCGCAAGTGCGACGGGAAGACCGCCACGAAGATCCTACGCGAGTTCATCCATCTCTACGGGTCCCCGCACAACATCATCACGGACAACAACACCAACTTTGCCAAAGGAGCCATGGCCGAATTCTGCGAGGAGCACCACATACGACTCGACCTCGCCTCAGTCGCCCACCCGGAGTCCAACGGCCAGGCGAAACGCGCCAACCAGAGCATCCTCCATGGCCTGAAGCCGTGACTGCAAGTTCCACTCAAGCGAACTCCGGGGTGCTGGGTCGAAGATCTCCCCTCTGTCATCTAGGGCATCCGCACCTCCGTCAACAGGTCGACAGGATTCACCTCCTTCTTCATGGTGTATGGTGCCGAGGCCGTCATGCCAACCAACCTCGAGCATGACTCGCCTCGGGTGGTCAACTACGCGGAAGCCGACAACGATCTTGCATTCCAGGACGAAGTTAACCGGCTCGACGAAGCACGCGACCTAGCTTGCTCCCGCACCGCCATCTACTAGCAAGGGCTTCGCCGCTACCACAGCCGGCGAGTACGGACTCGCACCTTCCAGGAAGGCGACCTGGTACCGCGTCTGATCCAGGACAAGAAGGGCATGCATAAGCTCTCTCCCCCTTGGGAGGGACCATTCGCTATCGGGCGAGTCCTGGGCAACGACGCCTACTACCTCACCGACGTCCGAGGTGACGGAAAACTCGACGTCAAGCAGCCATGGAATGTAAACCTCCTACGGAAGTTATACTCCTAGAAGTCCAGACATGTACCTCCTACCCGCTATGAAATAAAGAAGATCGATTCACACAAATTGTGTCCACTCTTCGTACCTTGTGCCACTCGCACTCGTAATAACAGCGCTATGCTACTCGCAGAAGTCAACCCTTGGTTACGCGACCGACACGGCCAAGTAGTGCGGTACGAGGGCACCGAAAATTTCGGACCTCGCATCGTCCATGAAAAAATCCAACCCGGAGCCCCATCGGAGTCGCCTCGCCCGACTCGTTTTTTGATCCAAGACAACCGCATTCGCTTCCCACAGCGACCCAGTCCTCCACCCCTCGGCGCAGCGACTCAAACGGCTAAGTACCATGCTCGGGGACTGACACCAGTCCAAACTCGAGCGACTAGGGAAAACGCCAAGTATGAGAGAGCTCCACGGACTTGCCGTGCGACTGGTCCTACGGATCAGGTGGAGCAATGCGCCAAAATCAACGTGCCCCATCCTCACCTACCTCGGGCATGCGACTAAAACCGCCAAGTACCACGCCCGTGGACTCGGCCACCCGACCCTGTTCGCGCCCAGGAAAATGGATAAGTACAGAGCACCCCTTGGAGTCGCCATGCGACTGACTTTCCAAGCCATGGCGAGTCGACCTTAACTTACTAACAGTTTATACAACATACATAAAAACGAGGTAAACCCTATAAAAGGGAGGATGCGCTCGGGGACTCACACAACCAACAATCAAATCGAAAAGATTGACAAAAGCATCCTTGCATTCCTTCAAGCAGCAAAATTTGTTCGCTTATAAGGGCAGTTACATATCTATTCTAACTAATGCCAGTCGGCAAACTATTCTACTCCGCAGGCTTTGACGACGAGGCGCGACCACTCCTGCGACGGCGGATAAAGGGAACCCACGGGTTCGAAGGGTACGTCTTGAGTTCACCCGCCAAGGCCGCTCGAAACGGCTGCTCTACCTTGAAGTCGTGGTGCGCCGGCTCGGGGTTGTTCGGGGCGACGACCGTCTCCTGGTACGGAATAAGGTCACCCATCGCCCACACCCGGTTGGTTTACACCGCAACCCGCTCGGTCAGCTTCAGCACTTCGACGATCTTGACCGCGCCCATCGATGAAGGGTACCCGCTCGTGACTTCGTCGAGGTCGAAATCGTCGGGGAAGTGCATGAGCCCAAGGCTCAGCGCAGTCGCTGCACCACGACGAAAGGCCGACCGCGACATGAAGTCAACCACAGCCAGGGCCTTCTCCACGTAGCGCCAGACCTCGACGAGGTCACTGGGGATCACCTCCGTGGGCGAGATCTCCTGAAGGTACGCCCGAATGCAGGTAGCTGACAGAGCGGCAGAGTCAACCAGCGTGGTGACGCATTGCCGCGCGTCATTCGACTGTGCCTCATTAGCATCATCAGTAATCCTGCCTCCAACATACAATTAGACAGTAAGGAAGGCTCCAGCAAAATAAAGCGACCCGCACGCTCGGGGACTCGCCAAAGGAAACTCACCAATCAATAGGCGACAGCGCTCCGTGATGAAATCCTGAAGACTGGAGAGATCAACCTGCAGCCCGGCGACGAGCGCATCTGACATCTTCCGCTCCTCAGCAGCAGAAGCAATGGCTGCCTTGGCCCTCCCATCCGCCGAGGTCGCTTCCGCCTTTGCCTTCTTGAGCTCCCACTCCAAGTCGGTGATTCGCTTCTCCGCAACGCTCAAGGATGACTGCGCAACCGTCAGTTCACTCGCCGGACCATGCCTTGACGAGCCTTCTCCATCGCGGCCGCGTGACCCTCTGCATCAACAAAACCATTAATACGAGGAAAGTAAGCTTTACGACCAGCAACAAGCACGACATCCACTCACCCGCAGTCGCCCGAAGATGCTCGTTCGTTCCTCGGACAACGAGGAGCTCCCTCTCCACACGCTCCCTGGCAGCAACTCGCTCCGCCGACTCGCGTTGCAGGCCCTGCGCAACCATGGAAGCATCAGGAACGGAATTCCTAAGTGCCTAGCAGCTGAAATTCAGCGACTAGCCACTCGGGGACTAGGCAGCGAAAAATTCCTAAGTGCCTAGCCGATGAAATTCAGTGACTAGCCACTCGGGGACTAGGCAGCGAAAATTCCTAAGTGTCTAGCCGCTGAAATTTAGCAGTTAGACACTCGGGGATTGGACTTCAAAACCAATAAGGATCTGATCGCTGAAATTCAGCGGCCCGATCCTCGGGGACTGTACATACTTGGATGGCGGCACCTAGCATGCCGTGAAGATCCTTTGCATCCACCGACGGGAGCACGAACGGAGTGCACCCGCGACGCTGCTCAAACTCCGTGCCGACGATCTTAGGCACCTGGCTCGATGGCACTGACGCACTCGCCACGGAGGCCTTTGCCACAAAACAAGGGAACATCGCCACCACGGCTCCCACGCCACTCGAGGTCGGCCCTGTTTCCCCGACCGACGCCACGGGCTCCACCCGCTGTCACTCCGCGTCCACCGTGGCCTTCGAGGCCACATCCGCTCCAATTGGAGCTTCGCTCGGGGCGACCGTCGGTCCATCCGAAATCGTGACGACCTCGTCTCCCTTTGCCCTCTTTGTGTCGTCAATAGGCGCCTCGACTTCGTTGCCCTTCCTCTTCTTTGAAGGGTCGACTAATGCCTCCGCGACACCCAACGGGACCATGGCCACCGAAGGGTGACCTAGTTTTTCACCCCAGTCCTGCAAAACAATTCTATCAGCAAACTTGCCAGTCGAATATGAATTGATTGTACAAACTAAAAAACTCAAGAATACTCACTTGGCGACTGGGATAAAATGCAGGACAGTACGAATTTTGGCCGGCTTCTCCAACTCCGGCCCCAGTTTCCGACCGAGGCCCGTCTCGAACATGCTATGTGCCCAAGACACCGACAGTTTCTTCGAGGACGAGGCCGCGGTAGGAGGATCCGATGCGATCACCGCGGGTGGCCACCTCGGTGGCGAGGTTCCCGCGGTTGGAGCTGCCCCGAGCCCGGTAACTGGGACAAAGAGTGGCGACAGTGATGCCAGCGGCACCTCGCCTTCTATAAAGGCCGCATCGGCCACCGCGGTCGCATGCGCCGGTGCGTCGGCCCTAGCTTCCTCGGCTGCACTAGTAGCGTCGGAGCTACTCGCGGACCGAGACGGTGACATTGGATTAACCGGCTTCTTCTTCTTCTGCAATGGCGGTGGTTTCTTCTTCGATGGTGTAACCTCGCGCTCCGAGGTATGCTCGGGGAGCTCGTCATCGTCCTTATCATGAGCCTCGAGGCTCTTGCTGGCCTCGACATCACGCTAATGTTGCCCGCGGGTCTCGCGGACCGTGGGTGCAGCGACTTCCACGGTCTCGTCGCCATCGTCGTCATCGTCGTCGTCATCATCATCTCCCCCGTCACTTCTGAAACCGCCCTTGTCGGGCGAAGACTCGCTATCATCCTCGGCGGACTCGGTCTAGTTCTTGTCGTCTATGGGTGGAAGCCAACCTTCCACCACTTGGAAAAACTACAACAACAAGACGAAATTAGCACGACCGCGAATGCAAATCTGCGACTGCGAGTGCATAGGACGGAAAGGACTTACCGTTGGAGCCTTGCGCTTCATGGTGTAAGGGGCGACACCGGCCTTCGCGTCGAGATACTCCGACTCGGTGATCTTCTTTAAGGCCAAGGTGTAGTCGTTGAGCCTCCACTCGGCAAGGCAGGACTTTGTCGGGTCGTCTTTGCCCGTGTACTCGTACATGTAGTGGGCGCAACTGGCCAGAGGCACCAGCCGCCGCCCGAACCAACAATTATACAGATTGATGGTTTGGAGGCCCTTCTTCTTCTTCTTCAAATTGTAGATCAGCTACAGCATCTCATCGACGACCATCCGCTGGTCTAGCGGGAGGCTTGGTAACTTGGAGCCACGCGCTCGGCCGGTCGGCAGGTACATCGAGGCAGTGCCGCCTCGTGGCGACTCGATCACGAGAACCAACTCTTCTTCCACTCGTCGCTGCCTTATTTGGCAAAGATCGTCAAGAAGGAGGCCTTCGACTTCAATCGAACGTGAGGCCGCCAGCATCGCCCGCCTACTTCTTCATGCGATCCTCCCGTGGAATAGATCTTGCCATTGGGAAATATGGGCAGCAGTAGCACTCAAAAACACCACAAAATGGTGAATTTCTCGACACTGTGCGACCTAGGTCCGACGGGCCGGATGCCGTAGTAGCAGAAACGCGAAAGAAGAGGAAGGGAATCCGAGCCCCTCTCCGTGGCGGTGAAGCGATGAACTCTCTCGCGTGATCTCGTGTCACTTCCGCTGGGATGCGCCATCTCCGGCGGAGGATCCCCGCCTCGAATGATTTCAACAGTGCTTTCGTGCACTTGGATCTGCCCCATGGTTCCGTCGAGGACGCCATCGATTGGAGGATCTAGGGCTGTGAGTCGCTCTGATCGCTGCGGAGGAGCGGAAGACTAGGAGAGCACGAGATCGTAGGAAGTGAGGGAAATGATCGCCCTTCACCCGTCACTCTCCTTATATAGCGGTTGTTACCCGCCATCTTCGGGGAGCCATTACCGCGCGGTGATTACGCCGATATTACCATTGGATTACCCAACATCTAGTATGTCCGGATCTGACGGTCCAACTTCGTCTACTCGACTTGCTATCTTCAGCGACTTGACGATTCGACGACCTGATCACCATAGCAGTGATTCGACTACTCGTCGACCCATTCGCCTCGCTGCGATTCGACTGGTCGCTTTTATTGCGATTACGATGACAAGTTCCCTCTTTCATTCAGGGAGTCCACCGCCGATTTGACTGGGCGTACTAATTGGACCCACATACTCTGACTGCCAATGAACACATGCGACGAATCCACGACGACCTCGGGGACTACTAATGGGGATATGCCGCATGGGGTATACCCAGCAGGACGTTTCCTATTGGCCCAAGCTGCCAGCGAGTGGGCCTGCAGGACGGCGACTGGATCGAGACTTACCAAGAAGCCATGCGACTGGAAGCTGGAGGCCCAGAAACGTAGCTAAGCCCAGTCGGATTAGGTCAAGTACCCTCCGAATCCTTAACTAATTCGGTTGGAGATCTGTAACCCTAGCGAGGTGAGCCTATATAAACCTCCCTAGGGTAAGCATAGAAGACACATTCCATCATACACCCTGTGGCATCCCGCCAAAACCACTACTAGAAAATCGCGTTGTTTTTGTGCATTGCATCGTCATCATCATGCATTTGTTTGTCTGAAACTATTTTCAATAAGCCTATTTTTGTTTTCTAAAAATACCCTTCTCTTATTTCAAAATAAGTCTTATAATTATCTGTTAAATTAATTGCCTAAAAATGATTTGCTAAAAAGATTTAAAACAAAACAACACCATAAATATTTTACAAACTAATAAAAACCCAAACCCTAATCTATTCCTACCCAAACCTATCCTACCCACCTATCCTAGCCTGCCACCTCACCTTTCCCTCCACCTCATCACACCACGCACGAAAGTGCCTGGTGGGCACCTTTGAATCGTTTCTATGCGGGTTTGGCGGGAATCGCTGAAACTTGCATAGGGTCGATTCTGAGGGTGTTACAGAGTGGTATCAGAGCTCAGCAGTTGCGATACCCCACAAGTCCAGCATGTAGGATAACCTAGCTAACGGCCGAAGTAGAGTGTCAAAACTATTTTTGAAAAAATCGGTTGGATAGTTCTGATTAGGTCTGATTTTACTCCTTACCCCTCTGCTGCTCTCCTCTCACCTCTGCGTGTTTTGAATCCGCTCTCTTCTCTCTCTTCGAGTCTAGGATTTCTCGTGGTTGGGTTCCATCGTACCTTCAGGGTTTCGCTTCCTCCTTTGATAACGGTGTTTCTACATCCGGTCCTCCTGCTATTTGAGTGGTCCTTTAACTGTGGTACCATTCTTTGTTCCTTGTTTGTGCTTTCCGGTGTTTTCCGACGCAACGACATCATCTACGCCAGATCCGATGCAGAGTCTGCATCACTCCTTGTTCCGACCCTCGTTTGTCGAGATCTTCAGTCTAAATCCGAGAGTTGGTTGCACAATTCGCCTATTCGTGTGCAGATTAATGGTTTGGGTGCGCGATGGACTGATCACCATCCGACTACTCTTATCATTCGCTCTTGCACATTGAATGGTGAATCATTGCAGATATACTCCTTCCGCGGAAGTTAGAGGTGGCCTAACCTTTAACTTCGTCCGTTGTTTATCCGGAGTGTTCTCTTGACGAACGTGAACAACGACCCTTTGTTGGTGGTGTCGCCGATTTCAAGATGGAGAATGAACCCTTGTTAGTGGTGTCGCGAGGATCTACACGATGCGAGAAGATTCAGATTGCCGCCCTTCTTCCCGGTACCATGAGGCGGATCTCGAGGGCGAGATCCATTGTTAGTGGTGTCGAATTGTGGCATCCCGCCAAAACCACTACTAGAAAATCGCGTTGTTTTTGTGCATTGCATCGTCATCATCATGCATTTGTTTGTCTGAAACTATTTTCAATAAGCCTATTTTTGTTTTCTAAAAATACCCTTCTCTTATTTCAAAATAAGTCTTATAATTATCTGTTAAATTAATTGCCTAAAAATGATTTGATAAAAAGATTTAAAACAAAACAACACCATAAATATTTTACAAACTAATAAAAACCCAAACCCTAATCTATTCCTACCCAAACCTATCCTACCCACCTATCCTAGCCTGCCACCTCACCTTTCCCTCCACCTCATCACACCACCGCCACCTCACCAATCCACCAGCCCCCTCTTCCTCTCTCCTCCTGGGCCCCACCCCACACAGCACAGACTCCCCACTCCTACCCCCTCTCCCTTCCACCCTGGCCCCACGCCACCGGCCCCCTGGCCCCACCCGCAGCAACCACCCACACCCGACCCACACCCCGCCCCCACTTCCCCTGGCGCCTGGCCCCACCCAACTCACAGCCCCCGCGGGTCCCACCCCGACCCCACCTCCCCACCGCGCCTCACCCACCCTCTCTTCCCCGGATCTCTCGCACCTCCGCTTTCCTCCTCGCCTTCTACAACGCCACCGCCGCCTCCGTGGGCTGACCTCCTTCCTCTGGCCCCTTCCCACTGCGCCCGCCTCGCTCTCGCTTGGCCATGCCGCCAGAGCCCTCAAGATGCTCCTCCTTCCGCCGCTTTCTCCACCATGCCTCCCCGCCTCGAGCAGCGCCGGCTTCGCCACCGCCTCTCCCCTGAACCACGGCCACCGCCGCGGGCACTCCCGTCGCTGTCCTCCGCCCCTGTCCACCGCAATGTCGGTGTAACACCCTCAGAATCGGCCCTATGCAAGTTTTAGCGAAACCCGCCAAACCCGCATAGAAACGATTCAAAGGTGCCCACCAGGCACTTTCGTGCGGGTGGAAAACGAAGTAATTACATTACACAACAGTCCTCGATGGGACCCATGTAACAGATATATATATACAACACGACTCCATGAGTCAAGAATACGAGATATAATACAAAGATCCAAATCACCTTGAAACGATGGAGCGTCCGACTATGGACAAGATGCAAATGGGGCTAAGATCCTCAAGAATAACCAATGGCCATAACCCTGCCAGCCAAGCCGGAAGGGTAACCCGCTAACGACGCCGATCGCAAAACCTGCTTAAACAAAAGGTGCCGATAAAGGGCAAAGGAAAAGAGGAGCGCCAAGATCGAGGCCAAGACACGGTGAGACTAGAATTGGCGGTCCTCGCCACATAGGTATGGTGGATCAAGCGGCAGGCAAGATGCACTAAACAACCTATAGAGACTCGATACAACCGGGCGGCGAGAGGGGTAAGAGAGACCTACTCGGAACCAACCTGAATCTAACACCAAACAAACCCATCCTGGTATTTCCCCCTCGAGACCAAACGAGGAAGTCCACCGAGGAAATCACACAGTTGGCAGTTTTACTTATTCAGTTATCATTGCAGCAATTACTAGTCAGGTAAAGATAGTCATCCTGATAAAATAAGCAGTGGGCACTTTTAGTTAATCATTCTGTTATAGTTGCGACACTTACTAGTCAAATACATTTAGCATGAGATAACCCAAAACCCAGCAGTTGTTGGTACTTTTATTTAGCCATTCCGTTGTAGTTGCAATACTTATTAGTCAGGTACAATGGTTGCAAGCGACAACTCAAGCAAGCAATTGTGGGCAGTTTTATTTATTCATTCCATTATAGTGAAGCTGATTACTAGTCATTATAAAGTCAAATTTATAGCACTACTTTAGTTACAGTTGTCTCTGATCGAGATACTGTGCTCCAAGTCGTCCATAACCGCGGACACGGATTTCAGAAAGTTTTAACCCGGCCGGGGTGCACAAATAGCAACACACACTCGATCAACCCTGGAAAAACCAAATCAAAACCCAACGAGGCCTTCACGACAAAGCAATCACAGGTTTCATAATTATTTCAGGGGGCCACCCCATTGAGTAGACCCGCAACGGAGCTAGATGACTCCGAGACGGACTCAAGGTTTGCGACAATGGCTGTAAACGACTGGGAACCCGAAAGTGTGACTGGGCTTGTCGATACCGCGAAAACACTCCGCTTACCTAAACAGTACAGTGTGCTCCTCGCACAATCGTAAATACAGTAGTAGCATGGCATAAGTACAGGATAGTAAATAAAACCTCAAACTAGTTGTGGCCCCAAGAAATAAGACTGAATCAAGCTCGCCTGGGGTCCCATAATCCTCCCGGATGTGGATAGCGCGATAAATCAAGGAACAGGTATCAAGTACTCGGGGTCCTACGGGACACAAGTGGGCGGTCGGAAACCAAATATTATCTATCACCCACCGATGCCTCTGCTTACTTCAATTTTAGTTGTTAAACAGGAATTAAGTGAACGATAAGTAAAGCCATGATCATCTCCATCATCAAGCATGCGGCATTACTCCAACAACTGTGGCACTTGACAACACGCAACAACACTTGAGCAAGCGACTACGACGCGCAAGTCCAACTATCTACCAAACAACAGGTAATAGGATGTGTCCAAGGCAATATAAGGCGGCAAGGGATATCAAGGGTACGAAAACTAGAGCATCGCAACACAGATAGCAATAGATCAACAGGAGGGAATAAATACTATGAAAGTAAGATAGGTAGAAAGGGGGAGAGATGCTCGCCTGAAAACATTGTCGAAGGTTCAACCGAAGATCGGGTCGACACTCGCATCAACTCAACGGCCTTATCCGCGAAGAAGCAAAACACTAGAATAAACACCGGATGCAGTATTTAAGATTACGGCAGAAGATCGGGCATGATGCATGTATGATGTATGACATGGCAAGATGCGATGCAATTAGGTCATATTAAGCGGAACCGGGGTCCCGACAATTAATTAAATGGTTCAAGTTGTTTAGAACCCCCGCAATTAAATGTTGTTTTAGCATGGCAAAAGATAGCACCGGTTCGCTACACAAATTAAATGAGGTCAATATAAGGCTAGATTTGCCCGCATATGGGCCCCATATTTAATTAGATGGTGAAACGGCATAAGGCCCCCAAACCACATGACAAGGATGCATGCATGAACAATTAATATGCGACAAGTTGGATTATATTATAAAATAGGGTTTCGGGAAGGGGTTCACACATTAGGGTTCGGCGAACTTGAGGTTCCGGGGTTCGGGGTCGGTCTCAGGGTCCAGGGTTCGACGGGATCGTTCTCGGACTCCGGGGTTTAGGGTCTTCGGATCGGGGAAGTAGACCTTGACGTATCCGGGAAGCAGGACTTGGGTTGGTGCCGGGGCGCATCGGATTTTCCCCTGGTTGGTGTCGATCTGGTCGTCGCGAAGACCTTGTCGGGTCCACGCCATCGAGTCGGTCTTGGCATCCAGGATGAAGTACTTGTTGTTCTCGTGGCGATCTTGGCGGTCATCGAGTCCGCGGTCATCGGGTCGTGTCGTTCCACGGCGGAGATCTTGGTGTCCGGGATGAAGATCTTGTCGGACCCCTGCCAAAGGCATCGACGAGGCGGAACAAAAATCTCTGAGCCGGCGTCATCTCCTTAGGGTTCCTTCTTCGGTCGTTTGCGGTGAACTTGGTTCGGCATCGCTGGCCAAGTGGTTGCAGAGAACATCCTCGCCACATGACTGTCGCGGCGTTGACACAACACACCTTCGTAGTGGTACCAAACAATCCCATATTTCTCAACAATCGCACTACAACGGGAAACCCTGCAACAGCGGTACTCGTGTTCCTGTGTACTTGCAAAGGCCACACACGGAGGCTTGAGGATGGGGAAGGCGACGACTCGCGGTGGCCGGGATGGTCAGACCGGCGGGGGAGGCTAGGGAGGAGGGAGGCTCCGGGACAGACGGCGACGGAGGTGTGGATGGAGGCGGCGAAGGCGGACGGCTCCCTGGCGGCGGAAGGCGCATGGGTCTGGTGGAGGCCCCGCGCAGGAGGCGACAGTGACGCAGGAGGAGGTGGAGGAGCTCCAGAGGCGAGGGCGCGGAGGCCAACAGCGGTCGACGGCACAGGGGAACAAGGCGGAGGAGAGGTACCAGGCGGCGGGGTGCTCGCGGTGAGGAGCGGCGGCGAGGTCGACGTAGGAGGCGTGGCGGAGGGAGGGAGCGGGCGCGGCGCAGGGCGGGCCGCAGGGCGAGGGAGGAGGGCGTGAACAGCGAGGAGGAGGAGGAGGCCGGTGGCGGGAGGCTGGGCGGCACGCGGCACCGCTGGTGGGAGGGCGGCCAAGAGCTTGGGGGTCCGGGGCGGGCGCTGGTCGGGGAGCCAAGGACGCGCGAGAGGGTGGAGGCAAGGCGGCGGGCTTTGAAAGGGAGGTAGGGAAGGAGGGGGCTGCGTGGCGCGGGGCCAGCAGGGAGGTGGGGATCGGGTGTGGCGTGGTGGCGTGCGTGGTGTGTGTGTGTGTTGGTGAGTGGGGTGGGTTTAGTCTAGGTGGCGATGGGTATTGGTTGAGGAGAGAGATGGGGTGAGGTGGCGAGCCATGAGTGGCTGGGTGAGGTGGAGGGTGTGGGTAGATTAGGTTGGGTAGCTTTAGGATTATGGGTGGGCCGTTTTAATTGGGTGGTCGTCGGTAATCGCCTGCTCGACTGCCCCCACTAAAATAATTTAACATTTTATTTGTTTAGCACGGGACTTTTACAACCCGATAGCGGACAAAACAAAATTAATCCGGGGACCCGGGTTTCGCGTTTGAATAAACACGGGGCGTTTAGAAAACTAATTAGGTTTTTTGAAAATAGTTTGATGCAAGCAAATGCAAGACGATGACTATGCTCAATGCAATGTGGCATGATGACGTGAGCATGCGGTCATGATGACGCAATGCACAAAAACAACGCGATTTTCTAGTAATGATTTTGCGGGATGCCACAGTCGGCCTCGCCCCGCCGCCGGGCCGAGCTCCGCACCGCCACCGACGTCCCTCGTCCCCGCGAGCTTTCCACCGCCTCCTCCACCGGCGCTGCCCGTCTACCTCCGCAGACCCGCCACCGGCCGCTCTCAACCTGCTCCACTGCGCGAGCTCGCCGGCCCTTCCTCCCGCCTCGGTCTTCGCTTCGCCGCTCCTCGCCTCCTCGCTTCACTTCGCCAACATCCGTCGCGAGTGCCGCTGCCGCGCCCCGACATCGCTACAACCGCCGCCTTGTGGTCTGCAGACGCCTCGTGCTCGCATCCATGTCTCGATGTTGGTCATGTTTCGCCGTGTCTGCTGTTTTTGGACATGTTGCTTTAATCCATAACAGCTTGTTGTCGCCTCATGATCATCTTCCGCGGTCACCGCTCAAGTGCCTCCACGACAAGTCCCAACACTAATCGGAGATCCGGAAACCAAATTCATGGCATTGTTGGTTTTGTTCGCCAACGATCCGGGGCCATAGCGTCGCCGTTATACAAGATCTTCACCAACGACGGCACCAACAACGAATCGCGATGCCCCAAGGTCACCATCTGGATCCGAGACCCCGAACGCCAAGTACTTCCTGACGCCAAAACCCGAACTCAAGACCGCCAAGATCGCCACCAAACGCCAAGTTCTTCATTCCGCACGTAGTACTTCCTTTCGGATCCCAAGACGCCGAGACCGAACACCAAGATCTCCGCCGTGGAACGACGACCCGACGATCATGGACCCGACGAGATCTTCTCGACGACAAGATCGACCGCTTGGAACCAAGATCTCCGACGCCACGACAAGTTCTCCGTCTTGTATCCGCCTCCGCACGATCCGTCGAACCCTTAACCCCGAACCCCGGAACCCCAAGATCTCCGAACCCTAATGTGTGAACCTTTTCCCGAGCCCCTATTTTATAAATGCTAAATATAAAACCTGTTGCATAATAATCATTCATCTCGCATGCATATTTGTGTGGTTGGGGGCACTATGCCAATTCACCTTATAATTAAATATGGGGCCCATATGCGGGCAAATCTAGTCTCATATTGGCCTCATTTAAATTTTGTGTAGTGAACCGGTGCTATCTTTTGTCTCGATAATGCAACATTTAATTTGCGGGGTAGTTAAACAACTTGAACCGTTTAACTAAATGTCAGGACCCCGGTTCCGCTTAATATTGCCTAATCACATCGCACCTTTGCCATGTCATACATCATACATGCATCATGCCCGATCTTTAGCCGTAGTATTAAATATTGCATCCGGTGTTTATTCTAGTGTTTTGCTTCTTCCCGGATAAGGCCGTTGAGTTGATGCGAGTGTCGACCCGATCTTCGGTTGAACCTTCGGCAATGTTTTTCAAAGTAGCATCTCCCTTTCTACCTATCTTACTTTTATAGTATTTATTCCCTCCTGTTGATCTATTGCTATCTGTGTTGCGTTGCTCTAGTTTTCGTACCCGTGATATCCCTTGCAGCCTTATATCGCCTTGGACACATCCTATTACTTGTTGCTTGGTAGATAGATGGACTTGCGCGTCGTAGTCGCTTTCTCAAGTGTTGTTGCGTGTCGTCAAGTACCACAGAGTATTGCCGTATGTTAAAGGTTGGAGATGATCATGGCTTTCATTATCGTTCACTTTAATTACCGTTTAAACAACTAAAATTGAAGTAGGTAAGCAGAGGCACAGGTGGGCAATAGATGTTATTTGGTTGTTAACCGTCCACTTGTGTCCCGTAGGACCCCGAGTACATGATACCTGTTCCTTGAATATTCGCGCTATCCACATCCGGGAGGATTATGGGACCCCCCTGAGCCAGAGCTTGATTCATTCTTATTTCTTGGGGCCACAAACTAGTTTGAGGTTTTATTTACGATCGTGTACTTATGCCGTGCTTTACCGCTTTATTTAAATTGTGCGATGGATAGCACCTGCATCGCTTAGGTAAGTTGAGTGTTTCGTGTATCGACAAGCCCAGCTTTTGGGTTCCCATGCTTACAGCCACCGGCGCAAACCTTGAGTCCGTCTCGAGTCAGCTAACTTCTATGGTAGCTTAATGTGGTGGCCCTCAAATATTTCTAAATCGTGATTGCTTTGTCGTGAAAGCCTCGCTTGTTTTGATTTGGTTTTTCCGAGGTTGATCGAGTGTGTGTTGCTATTTGTGCACCCTCGCAGGTAAAACTTTGAAAGCCGTGTCCGCGGTTATGGACGACTTGGAGCACAGTATCTCGATCATAGACAACTATAACTAAAGTAGTGCTATAAATTTGACCTCATAATGACTAGTAATCAGCCTCACTATAATGGAATGGCTAAATAAAACTGCCAACAATTGCTTGTTTGGGTTGTCGCTTGCGACCATTGTATCTGACTAGTAAATATTGCAACTATAACGGATTGGCTAAATAAAAGTACCAACAACTGCTGGGTTTTTGGGGTTATCTCATGCTAATCGTATCTGACTAGTAAGTGTCGCAACTACAACGGAATGGTTAACTAAAATTGCCCACTGCTTATTATATCAAGATGATTATCTATACTTGACTAGTAATTGCTGCAACGACAACTGAATAATTAAAACTGGCAACTGCGTGAGTTCCTCGGTTGACTTCCTCGTTTGGTCTCGCGAGGGGGAAACACCAGGATGGGTTTGTTTGATGGTAGCATCAGGTTGGTTCCGAATAGGTCTTTCTTATCCCTCTCTGATTTCCGCCAGTTGTATCGAGTCTCTATAGGGTGTTCAGTGCATGCTGCCGCTGCCGCTTCAGTCCACCATACCTACGTAGGCGAGGACCGCCGAATTCTAGCCTCGCTGTCTGCCTCAAGATCGACCGCCTCTTTTTTCCTTTGCCCTTTGTCGGCACCCCTTTTCTTTAAGCAGGTTTTGAGATCGACGTCGTTAGCAGGGTTACCCTTCCGGCTTGGCCTAGGCAGGGTTATGGACGCCATTGGTTATTCTTCAGGGCTCTTAGCCCCATTTTCATGTTGTCCGTAGCTGGACGCTCTATCGTTTTCAAGGTAATTTGGGACTTTGTATATTATATCTGTATTCTTGACTCATTGAGTCGCTGTTGTATATATATCTGTTCTGTGGGTCCCATCGAGGACTGTTGTGTAATGTTATTACTTCGTTTTCCACCCGCACGAAAGTGCCTGGTGGGCACCTTTGAATCGTTTCTATGCGGGTTTGGCGGGAATCGCTGAAACTTGCATAGGGTCGATTCTGAGGGTGTTACACACCCCCTGCGAATCGCCGCCTAGTCGTCGAGCTTGCCCTTTATACTCTCTCATCAATACAATCTAGCAGGAGTAGGTCTTTACTCTCCGAGGGGCCGAACCTGGGTAAACCCTTGTGTCTCCGCCCTCATCTCGCACCGTAGATGGCTGACCTCCCTTACCCCTCATTCTACTACTTTTGCCGACAGCAAGATCTGTGGCCATTCCCACGACAACCGGTGAGATTGACAACCTTATTTTTCATTGGGGCAAAGTCTTTAGTTTGTGTTGTGTAGGTCTCCAAGTTGCTTGCAACACCTTTGAGATGTTTCCTTCCTCCTATTGGTTCGATAACCTCGGTTTCTTACTGAGGGTGTTGACGTGGAGCACTTCATTGGAAACCCCAAGAGCAAGGTGTGATGAGCACATCAGCAAGTCTTCCCTTAGAAGAGACCGGGGTTATCGAACCAGAAGGAGGAAGGAAACGTCACACAGGTGTGGCAAGCAACGCGGATACCTACACACCACAAACTCAAGACTTTGCCCCAACGAATCAGTGAGGTTGTCAAGCTCACCGGTTTGCTGTAACAAAGGATTAAACATATGGTGTGAAAGGTAATGGTTTGCAGCAAGTAAACAAGTAACAGTGGAAGATGTATCAATGGTAAAGATTGGACCGGGGTCCATAGTTCACTAGAGGTGCTCTCCTTAGAAAAACAACATGGCATGAAGGGTAAACAAATTACAGGAGGGCAATTGATAGGAACTGAGCAAGGCATAACAATGCAATTACTAGTCAGAAAGATCCTATGAGATTCGATTGGGCAATACAACAAGATACATAGACCACCATCCAACTGCATCTATGACTAGAAGTCCACCTTTAGGTTATCATCTGAACCCTCTCCAATATTAAGTTGCAAGCAACAGACGACTGATTTAATCAAGGTGTGTAAGGTAAATAATCAGATGTTCCATGAACAAGAGACCGTTGTTTTCTCCCTAGTAGCAACAGAACATGTACAACCAAAGAGATTATTGTCACTTCCCTTGGAAACTAGAGGCATGAACGCACTATCGAGCATAAATACCCCCTCTTGGAGTCACTAGCAACTACTTGGCCAAGATAGCTACTAACAACAAAGAGCATGCAAGATCACATACAACACAGACATGATAGAATCATAAAGACAAAACCATTAATCAAACCAACATAATAATCTCAATATCCATCGGATCCCCGCAAACACAACATGCATGATTACAAATATATTATATCTTGATCATGAATGGAGCTCACAAGATCTACACATGAAAGCACAAAGGAGGAGATACAACAATCTAGCTACTACATGGACCCATAGTCCAAGGTGGAACTACTCACGCATCATACCGGAGAGAAGGCCTCTAGGACGATCTCCCCTCCGGCAGGGTGCCAGGAAGAACTTTAGATCCCCTCGATATAGGGACGATGGTGGCGGCGGCTACATACGGTTTCATGGAGATTTAATCGGGTCCTTAGGGTTTCTGCATCAGGGGATTCTTATAGGCGAAGGGGAGGCCGAGGCGGCGGCCAGGGGCCCCAAACCCCTCCCAGGCGCGGGACAGGGTCCACCCGTGCCTAGGGTAGGTCTGGCCGCCCTGGCTTACCCCTCCGGCTCCCCTTTGGACTTCTTGTTCTCCACAGAAAGTAATTGACTTTGATATTTGTCCCGTCCAATTCCGAGAATATTTCTTTACTAACTTTTCTGAAATCAAAAACAGCAGAAAATAGGCATCTGGCACTATTGCAACTTCTTAATAGGTTAGTACCAGAAAACATGTAAAAAATACCTCAAAATGTAGACAAGTAAATCAAAGTAGATACTAAACAAGCATGGAGCATCAATAATTATAGATATGGCTCCGACGTATCACTTACTGAGGGAAGACTTGCTGCTGTGCTCTTCACACCTTGCTCTTGGGGTTTCCCGACGAAGTGCTCTCAGGCGCCATCAACAAGTTTTCTGGCGTCGTTGCCGAGGAGGCTAAGGACGTCTTCACAATGGGAGTCCTTCTCAAACTTTCTCTTTACTTTGTTTTTGTTTTTCTTACTTTCTTTTGCTTGATTTTGTTTGCTTTTTTATAAAAAACTCCAAAAAAATTAGTTTAGTTTGGTTTGCTTTCTCTTATCAAAAACACACACAAAAAATAGTTCCTACTCTAGTTGTCACCTTGCTCCAGCTCACCATGTTGATCCCCAAGTTCACCCTAAAAGACCTTTCAATAGGTAGTGGCTCTATAATTGGGAAAGAAAATATTGAAGAATTCTTTAATCATGTTAGCAAACATGATGATATTGAGGATAGATCTATAGCAGAATTTGCTCCTAATTATGAAATTACTGCAACTTCTTTAGTTCATATGTTAGAGGCTAGGTTTGTTAACCATAACCCCATGATGCAAATATTGTTCCTTAAACTAAAAGAAGAAAAGGATCCTGAAAAGAGAGATTTTATCCAGAAACTTTACTAAAAGAGTTCAATGATGTTGCTAAGGAAGCCAAAAAAGTGTTTGAGCGTTTTAATATGCTAGGCTCATGTGTAGATGTTGTGTTTAGATAAAACCAAACCTAGAGAGGAAATTAAGATACCCATACCCTTTAAACTTGTTGGAATGCATGAAGCCTTAGAAAAGAATTTTGATTGGATTGTTCCTAAAAATCCTTTTGATGAAAGTAGTGAACCAAGGAGAGATGACAAGGGATCCTCCAAAACTTATTTGGATAAGATACCTTTCCTAGTTGAAGAGATTGCAAGTATTGATCTTAATTCTTCATTTGAAAATACTTGATTCTTACTTCTTGTGCCTAACTTAAAGGCGTTAAAGAAAAGTACTTGTTGGGAGAAAATCCAAGAGTTTTCTTGAGTCTTGGAAGTTATTACTTCAGTATCTCCTTATCCTTTTTGTTTGATTTTTGTTCCAAGAATGACCTCTAATGAGAGGGAAGTAAGATTTGAGGAGTTGCTGTCATGAAACAAATTTTTGTGCTCCACCACACAAATTCATGAGGATAGAGCTGATATTTTATGAATAAATCCCCCAGTATGTTAGATAACTTTCATTAGTTCAACACTTTTTGATTTGAGCAACATAAGGTCTTCGAAAAAATCGGTTTCTACCTGCTAGTCTGTTTTGACAAATTTCTGCCATTATTTGCATTTGCTTCTTATTGATTCCTTTTTGGGAAATTGAGATTTTTGAGGGAATTGCTACAATATATTGTGTTTTTAGTGAAAGTTTTGTTGTTCTAAAACTAAAACCCAAGGTTCTATTTTCTTTTGAATACACTAATGTTGCTAATGAATATTGTGTGAAGTTTTGTATGAAGGAAAAATTTCAGGTTTAGAGAGAGAATGATGTAATGACATGAAGAATGGAAAAAATATCAAGATTGGGTATGCCACCCCGTGTCACCCAAGAAATATTGAAGAGGTATAAGCATCAAAGCTTGGGGATTCCCAAGGCATACCCTCCTTCATCAATAAAATGTTCAGGTCTTTCTAGACACTTGGTTTTTATTGTTTCATGCACTATTGTGTTGTTCTTGGAGCGTCTTAGTTTTTTTTGCTTTGCTTAGTTTGATTGAATAAAGTAGTTTGAACCCCCTTTCTCGTTGTGTTGTTTCAAATAAGTTGATTGGTGTTGGAAAGGAGTAGAAATTTCTTGCTTAAAATAGTGCAAGAGGAGCTTGCTTTGACTGTGACATAGAATTTAGCATGTCATGCTAGGTGTTGTTTTTACCTTATGCTTAGTTATTATTGTTGTATCATGACTTGTTCCAAACAATTGGGATTGCTTAGTGTGCCTTGAAAGAATCATGCGTTGTTTTAGCATGCAAAAGCATAGTATTGTGGTATTCACCTTTGATGCTTTTTTTGGGTTGACTTGGCACATGCTCACACCATGTTATGACTATGAACAAGTCACCATAGCCTCTATTATCATTTAGTCCTTGACTTGTAGTACCACTCTATGATTTCATTAGTAATGTTTTGTCGCTCTACATGATTATGGCCATTATTGCTCTTTTAGTTGGTTGCTCCCAGTCTTTTGCTAACCTCCACTTGTATGAGTAAGCTCTACTCATGCATCCAACTCCCAAGAAATCAAGTTGTTCCAAAGTATCCACTATAAATTCCTATGCATGGTGTGTTACATCATTCCAAGTATATTCTTGTTTTCATCTATATTCCAATTAAAAAATATTTTTTATGTGAAAACTTAGTGATTAAAGCTCTCACAAACTTGATGACACACTTTATTTTTCTTGCCCCTAATAAACTTGAACCATTGTGTCATCTATGTTGTATATGCTTGCACTTATACGTTGGAATTAGCAGAACCGTGCTGTCACGGGGAACGCTTCAATATTGCACTCGTTTTGTACACAGTTGATATCATGCTCTTTTGTCTATGGATGTTGCCGGTGTGAAATAAAAGGGGAGTTTGTAAGTCCATGGAGTTATGTATGTGTGTTAGAGAAACGCCTGGGCCGCTAGCCTAAGCCATGCCTAATCATGGTCGAAACTTGCAGCATCACCATAATGACATCTATGAAGCTTTCTTCTTATAAAAAAGGAGACATTGAGAAAAGAGGAAAGAGAGAAAAAAGCACCATATTCTGTCACATTCCAAGATTTTCGAAATCTTGTAATGTGAAAAATAATTGAATAAAATAAAACTTTGTTGATTTTCAGGGTGAGAAAAAAACTTTTTGAATCCAATTGGAAACGTTCAAACCAATTTGGATCAAATAAATCCTAAAGGGATTTAAAAAGATAAACATTTAATAAAGGAAAATTTTTAGAAATATTTAAAATTACTATTTTGGATCTTTTAATAAAAGGATTTTGGTTTTCAAAAGAAAAGGAGGATTTATAAGTAAGGATTATTTTATATAGCCAAATTAAACCTTGGCCAATATTTTGAAATAAATGTTTTGTTTTGATTAAAAATAGTAAAAGTTTATTTAAATAAAATAATAAGGATTTAATATCCAATTTTATTTAAGTAAAGGCCTTTTCCATTTTAAATAAACACTAAAACTTATTTATTTATTTTAAATAAGTTTTCCAAGTATTTTATATTCTCAAATAAAACCTACTGATTTGGTTTTGAAAATATTTGGATTCCAAATGGAGATTTTATAAATCAAACCCTATTTGATTAAATAACTAAAGGTCCATTTTATTTAATTAATGAATGGATCCTAAAAAGAACAAAAATATTATTTTATTTTGGGATTTGGTTTATGTTGTTAAACAGAACCAAATTCAAGTGCAAAGTGTGTTGAATGTCTGAATTGTTTGAATGTTTGAACGTTGTTTGGAATTTCAAAACAGAAAATAGTATTGGAAAAAGAAAAAGGTTTCAGACAGAAAAAAATGGGATCTGGACCAGCCCAGCCGGCCAAGCCCAACAAGGCCCAGTACCAGCCCCTCTCTCCCTCCAGAAAGAAAACGATTCACACTCATTATCGAACCCGTGCAGTGAATGACTGGTGGACCCTCCCCTCACTCCATTTCTCACTGACCAGCTGACCCCACACTCCTGTTCATCCTCCTCACCCGCGCGACTCCTTCTCCCCAAACCTCGTTGCCGTTGCTGCCATTGAAAGCCGCGATCAATTCGCAGTGATGCCGCGCCTTAACCTCACCGTGACTGCACGCTATTAAACGCCAGCGTCTCCTCCTTTCCTCTCACACGCCACTCCCTCTCTGCCCCGAGGCTGCCTCAATTTGGCTTGGCACTCCCTCTGTTCCGACGACGCTCCGGTGCCAATTCCGGCGACTCAGCGCCTCCCCTTGTCTCATTGACCACGCACACACACTCAACACTCCCTGGCGCATCTCCCAGTACCCTCCGTTCAACCGCGGGCGCCCCAGAGTGTCACCTTCGACAAGCTCGGACCTCGCCGCCGCGTCTGTCTTCAACTCCGGCAAGTACCCAGGTAGTTTCAGACCACCCCGTGCCTTCTAGTTCACGCACGCGTCATCTCCTCGATCTTACGCGTCTGACCACACCCTCTGTTTGCCTTCTCGTGAACCACAACACCGTCTCCGACCACGTCCAGAGCCGCCTGACGTCCCTCCCACTCCGGCGAGGAATTGCAGCAGTCTCCGAGCGTCCCTTGACCCAAGAATACCACGTTGAGCTTCCCCAGCCTCCTGCGATCTCGGTGAGCACCTTCCCCTTATCCCTCGCTTCCTATTTCACCAGCGCCGCCGCGTCGACCTACACAATCGCCGCTGGCGCCAGAGTTTGGTCAATGCGATAATAGCCGTAGCATCTGGATCGAACGAACTAGATAGATCACTTAAACGCCGAAGGGGTACGCTTGCAGAACCGTGCGATCTATTTAGATCCAACGCGCCGCAGAGACGATCCGGACGAACCGGGTACCGGTCATATTGCGACGTGGCGCCTGCTAAAAAGAATTTGAAAAAACAGATTTGGTTTGCAATTTGAAAACCCTATAACTTTTGATCCACACGTCCAAATTTTGCAAACTTTATATCATTGGAATCAGTGGAACAAGCCCTAGCCAAACATGCCATTTTTTTAGTAAAAAGCTTCTGGAAAAATGGTTGTTTTTGCAGAAACATTTGTATGCTTGATAAGGATGTGAAAATTGTTTAAAAATGATTTTGGGGATAAAATCTTTGGCAAATGGTGTGATTTGAACCTACTGACCATACGAAACACTTTGTGGATTCAAAAATGTATTTGGTGAAACAAAATAATGATTCTTTGATTTAAAACCATTTCTAGTCAAATAGAAATGTGGTTTATCTATTAAAAATGGTTTTGAAAGAAAACCTTTGGAAATTTTTTTGTTTTAAACTCTCTGACCCCAAGCACCAAATTTTGTGGTTTGAAAACATATTTTGTGAAACCCTATAGATTAATGCCTTAGTAAAAATATTTCTACACCACATAAAATGACACTTTGTTTTGAAAATGGTTTATAAAATGAAACCTTTTGCAAATGACTTTGCCACTTTACAAAATGACCATTAGGTGCTTTCAAATGTTTATGACCCATTAGGAATCACTTTTCAAAACAAAACAAAGCTTGGCATGCTTGAATGCATTACTTTGACCTAGTTATTTTATGTGTTGTTTTGCTTGATTGGTAGATTGAGTATGTGCCTTGCTTGATTGATTTGTAGTGACTTGAAGAGTGTGATTGTTGCAAGGACAAGGAGTGAACCCATACTCTACCAAAAAGGCAAGTGATGCTTCATACTTTTTGTCCCATTACTTTCACTATGCATTAGTGATTTTCTCTAAGTAAAACTTGCATGGAATTTTTGCTAAGTATAAACCTTGCTATAAGAAATCCTAGTAGTTGAAACCTTAGTATAAATTCCTAAGTCAAGATACCTACGACTATCAAGCTTAGCCTAGCTAATAGAAAACATGGGTGGAAAATATATTCACACTATGGAAAATTTCTAAGTCTGAGGACTTGTTATTTTGTTTAATAAAACAAATAAGTCAATGAATCACCTGGGTGGAATGGGACTTGCTTGGTGGATTTTGGTTGAGTGGTTCACAAGGCCCATGTCTATGGTTGACCTTGTGTATCTCACTTGTGGATGGCCACCCAGGAACAAAGAGATTTGAGATGTCAAATGTTGAGAAGCTTCAAGTGCAACCACTTGGCAATGTGGGCTCTGCCATGATCATATAGGTTGCAAGAACTTAGCCATATGGACAGTGGGTGGTAGTGTTTGATAGGTTGGAGCGCGTCCATTTTGGTCTAAGGGAAGGCTTCTGAAAGTTCTTGTCTTGGGAAACCAAGACTTGTGGGGAAAGTGCACCACCTCTGCAGAGTGTAAAATCTAAGTACTTAGCCATGTCCCTGGTAAAGGATAATTTGAGCATCAAGACATGGAAGCAATCAAGAATCTCATCATTCAAATTTCTAAGTTAAAAACTTGTGGTTTGAACAAGGGTTAAAGGATCTTCAAATCTTTGATTGAGAAAAATGATTTTGTCAAAGCAAAAACTTAGTGTTTTCAAAATGATAAGGAAAGTCTATTTTGAGCAATGCAAGCCTCAACTCCACTTAGCCAAATGCATATAGATGATAGACTCCACCATACTACCATAGTATCACTTGCCAATACAATTCAAATGTATTGACCTTTGTGGCTGTAACTTGTATGTTGCAGGTTTGATTGATATTAGTAAAGTTGATTGATTAGGATTACAAGTCTACAACCAACATGTCTGCCTGTGGAACTTTGAAGATGAAGGACTCCATACTTATAGATATTTATTGTAATAGCCAAATGAGCTATGTAAGATGTAATAAAATTATGTTATTCCTGGTTATAAAGTTATTTATGACCTTTGTTTCTTGATATTACATCTTAAATGTGGATGCTAGCTATTGATCCAGGGACTAGCATTGTAAACACAGGGGACTCCACCTTATATTGTGTAAAGGTTGGGACACTCCCTCTACATATTCCCATGGTAAATAAGAAGATTGCTGAGATGCTCATTGTCTGCTTGCCTTGTCATTTTGATTATGGGATAGCTCATGTATCATGTGCAAGGGGTACCCCGTTGGTGGTTCTCTATTATACACATGTACTTACATGACAAGAACTTACATGTGACGAAAGTTGAGTAGCATGAGGTGCGGCCCTCGTATTCAAGGGACATGAGGTTGCCAACTTATACTTTGTCAAGCACATACTCCATAGTTTGTTCACTTTAACCTTAATCACTTCAAGATGCTTTGATGGGCAATGAGGCTGAAATCTAACAAGTACCATAATTTTTGGAATCTCTTTTTGAAACTTGAAATCCCTGCTTCCTCTATGAAGGGCATTTCTTCCACTTTTATATTGAGTCTCCACCTTCTACCTTTAGGCACCAGCTAAGAGAGCATAGTTGCCATTCTTAGTTCTATGTGCATTGTCCCAAAACTTATTGATTGATGCAAATTGGTTATATTGCTTGTTCTTGTGCTATTTGTATCTAGTCACTCTTATGAACTTTGAAGGTGTCCTATGCATCTATTTTCTACTCTATGAGGGACAAGCTGATTGCCACTATGCCATGTTTTCTATATGTGAAACAAACAAACATTTTTTAATGCATGTTATTCATGATCTTTGTTTGTAGACTTTCATGTTGCATTCCTAGTTACTTTGTCTTACTGTTAGAACTCCATCTTTCATGCACATGTTTAGAGTTCTTTGATCCCAGCTTTCAATGCTTGCAAATGGTTTGATCTTGATTTTGATGGTCCATGCCAGCTCAAAAATTATTATTTTATCACTTACCTACTCAAGGATGAGCATGAGTTAAGCTTGGGGATGCTTGATATGTCGGAAACATATCTATGATTTTTGATGTTCCATGCTTGTTTAGTATCTACTTTGCTTTGCTTTGTCTAACCTTTGAGGTGTTTTTATATGTTTTCTGGTACTAACCTATTAACAAGATGCCATAGTGCCAGTTTCCTGTTTTCTTCTGTTTTTGGTTCTAGAAAGGCAGAAAATCAATATTCTCGGAATTGGACGGGACAAAAGCTAAAGTCAATATTTTACCGTGGGGTGCATGGAGCCAAAAGACGAGATGGAGGAGGGCCTCGAGGGGGCCACACACCTGGCCGCGCAGGTGGGCCCACTCCGTGCCTAGGGGGGTGCAGCCGCCTCGGGCACCCCCTCGGCCTCCCTCTTCACCTATATGAAGCCCCCGACGCCTAAACCCTAAGTACCCGATCAATATTGCACGAAACTATCTGTAGCCACCACCACCATCGTCCCTAGATCGGGGGGATCTGAAGCTCTTCCCGGCACCCTGCTAGAGGGGAGATCATCCCGGAGGCCTTCTTCTTCATCATGCTAGCCTCCGGTATGAAGCGTGAGTAGTTCCACCTTGGACTACGGGTCCATGTAGTAGCTAAATGGTTGTATCTCCTCCTTTGTGCTTTCATGTCTAGATCTTGTGAGCTCCGTTCATGATCAAGATCTCATCTATTTGTAATCATGCATGTTGTGTCTACGGGGATCCGATGGATATTGAGAATACTATGTCAGATTGATTAATGGTTTTGTCTTATTGATTCTATCATGTTTCTGTTGTTTGTGATCTTGCATGCTCTTCGTTGTTAGTAGATATCTTGGATAAGTAGTTACTAGTAACTCCAAGAGGGGGTATTTATGCTCGATAGTGGGTTCATGCCTCTATTTAATCTAAGGGAAGTGACAGAAATCTCTAAGTTTGTAGATGTGATGTTTCCACTAGGGAGAAAACAATGGTCCCTTGTTCATGGAACAAGTGGTTTGTTTACCTTACACACTTTGCTTGAAGTAGTTGTCCGTTGCTTGCAACTTAATACTGGAGGGGGTTCGGATGATAACCCAAAGGTGGACTTCTAGTCATAGATGTAGTTGGATGGCGGTCTATGTATCTTGTTGTATTGCCCAATCAAATCTCATAGGATCATGATGTCTCATATTGCATTGGTATGCCTTGCTCAGTCCTGTCAATTGCTCTGCTGTAATTTGTTTAACCAGCATGCCATGTTTGTTTATACCTCTAGTGAACTATGGACCCCGGTCCAATCTTTACCATTGATACATCTTCCACTATTAATGTTTACTTTCTGCAAACCACTATTACCTTCCACACCATACATATAATCCTTTGTTACAGCAACCAGTGAGATTGACAACCTCACTATTCGTTGGGTCAAAGTCTTGAGTTTGTGTTGTGCAGGTCTCCAAGTTGCTTGCAACACCTTTGAGACGTTTCCTTCCTCCTACTGGTTCGATAACCTCGGTTTCTTACTGAGGGAAGACTTGCTGCTGTGCTCTTCACACCTTGCTCTTGGGGTTTCCCGATGAAGCGCTCTCGAGCGCCATCAATGACATGCACCATCACAATATTGATCAAACAATTTGTAAAGCATTGAAAGCTAGGATCAAAGTATTCTAAACACGAGCATGGAAGATGTAGTTATAACAATAAGACATAGCAACTATGTTGCAACATGAAAAATATACAAACAAATATCATGAATAACAATGCATTGAAAGACGTTTGTTTGTTTCACATATAGAAAACATAGCATAGTGGTATTCAGCTTGTCCCTCATCGAGTAGCAAAACATAAATGCATAGGACACCTTCAAAGTTCATAAGGGTGCCTATATACAAATAGTTCAAGAAAAATAAATACCAACATTATTAATCAATCAATAAGTCT
The DNA here is from genome assembly GCA_030063025.1 of Avena longiglumis. Classification (NCBI taxonomy): domain Eukaryota; kingdom Viridiplantae; phylum Streptophyta; class Magnoliopsida; order Poales; family Poaceae; genus Avena; species Avena longiglumis. The sequence continues at coordinate 21,931,936 of CP125974.1, forward strand.
TGGGACAATGCACATAAAACTAAGAATGACAACTATGCTCTCTTAATTGGTGCATAAAGATAGGTGGAGACTCAACATAAAAGTAAAAGAAAGGCCATTCACAGGGAAGCAGGGATTTCAAGTTTCATAAAGAGCTTCCAAAAATTATGGTACTTATTAGCTTTCAACTCTCATTGTCCCCATCATAAGCATCTTGAAGTGGTTAAGGTTAAAGTAAAACAAATATGGAGTATATGCTTGACAAATTATAAGGTGGCAATCTCATGTCCATTGAATATGAGGGCCATTCCTCATGCTACTCAACTTTAGTCACGAGAAAGTTCTTGTCATTGTAAGTATATGTGTATCATAGAGAACCGCCAACGGGGTACCCCTTGCCCCATGACACAGGAGCTATCCTATATCAAAATGACAAGGCAACGGACAATGAGCATCTCAGCGATCCTTTTATTTACCATGAGCATGGTGCATTTTTTTCTTTCTTCTCTTTTTTCTATATTTTTTTCTGAGGATGTTTCATGGATTGCTCACTATGGTGATGCTGCAAGTTTCCACCCTGATTAGGCATGTCTTAGGCTAGCCGCCCAGGCGTTTCTCTAACACATATACATGGCCCCATGGACTTACAAGCTCCCCATTTATTTCACATCGCCGACATCCATAAAAAAAGGTCATGATATCAACTGGGTAATATGTACAGGTGTTTAAAGCGTTCCCCATGACAACATGGTTCTGCTAATTCCCAACTTATAATTGCAAGCATATACAACATAGATGACACAATATTTCAAGTTTATTAGGGGCAAGAAAAATAAAGTGTTCCATCAAGTTTGTGAGAGCTTTAATCACTAATTATCACATAACAAAGTAACTTTTTAATTGGATGGTAGATAAAACAAAATTTTACTTGGAATAGTGTAACACATCATGCATAGGAATTTATAGTGGACTCTTTGGAATAACTTGGTTTCTTGCAAGTTGTATGCATGAGTAGAGCTTACTCAATATAAGTGGAGGCTAGAAAAAGAAGGGGAGCGACCAACTAAGAGAGCAATAATGGCCATAATCATGCAGAGCGAGAAAACATTATCAATCAAAGCATAAAGTGGTATCACAAGTCAAAACTAAATGATCATAGAGGCTAAGGTGACTGATTCATAGTCATAACATGGTGTGATCATGTGCCAAGTCAACCCAAACAAAACATCAAAGGAGAATACCACAATATTATGCTTTTCTATGCTAAAACAACGCATGATTCTTTCAAGGCACATTAAGCAATCTTAATTGTTTGGAACAAGTCATGCTACAGCAATAATCACTAAGCATAAGGTCAAAACATCATGTAGTATGACATGATAAGGTCTAAACCATAGTCAAAACAAGCTCCCTTTTGTACCACTTAAGTAGGAAACTTTCTACTCTTTTCCAACACCAATCAACTTATTTGAAACATCATAGTGAAAGTGGGGGTAGAACTAATTTATTGAAGCAAACTAAGCAAACGAAAACCAAAACAAAAACTAAGACGCTCCAAGAACAACACAATTGTGCATGAAACAATAAAAACAAAGTGTCCAGAAAGAGACCTGGATTTTTATCGATGAAGAAGGGGAAGCCTTGGGCATCCCCAAGCTTTGAAACTTTTACCTCTTGAATATTTCCTGGGGTGACACGGGGTAGCATACCCAAGCTTGAGCTTTTGTACATTCTTCATCTCATCACATCATTCTTACCCTACACTTGAAAATTTCCTTCATACAAAACTTCACACAATCTTCATTAGCAACATTAGTGTATTCAAAAGAATAAACCTTGGGTTTAGTTTCAACACAAGTAAAACTTTCATTAAAACACAAGATAATGTAGCAATTCCTTCTTTCATTAAAAATCTCAAGTGATGAAGAAGAACTCAAAAAGAAATTGATTAAGAAGCAAATGCAAATAATGGCAGAAATCTTTCAAAATAGACCAGCAGGTAAAAACTGATTTTTTTGAAAACCTTCTGTTGCTGAAATCGTAAAGTGTTGAGCTAACAGAAGTTACATAACAACCTGGGGCATAAGTTCAAAAAATTACAGCTCAATCTGACATACAAATATTTTTCACAAATTTTTATAGTGAAGCACAGACATATGTTTCAGGACAGCAACTTCCCCAAATCTTACTTCTCTCTCATTAGAGGCTATTCTTGGCACAAAAATCAAATAAAAAGGATAAGGAGAGGTTATTATAGAAGTAATAACTTCCAAGACTCAATAAAACTATTGGGTTATCTCCCAAAAAGTACTTTTCTTTAATGCCTTTAAGTTAGGCATAAGAAGCAAGAGTCAAGTATTTTCAATTGAAGAAGCATTAACATCAAATTTTTCTTTGAATGGAGGAGAAAAGGTAACTTATTTATCCACATAGGTAAGTGTTATATACCTTTCTTGAATGGAAATTGATATTTAATGGTGCCTTCTTTCATATCAATAATGGCACCTACAGTTCTAAGAAAAGGTCTTCCAAAAGTAATAGGAAAAGAAGCATTGCATTCAATATCCAAAACATAGAAATCAACAGGGACATAGGCATTGTTAACTATAATAAGAACATCACACTCCCCATAAGTTTCTTTTTAGCATTATCATCAAGTGGAACATCTAAATAGCAATCTTCCAAAGGTGGGAAATCAAGGATTTCATAAATCTTTCTAGGCATAATAGAGACACTAGAACCAAGGTCACATAAAGCTTTGAGATCAAAATCATTCACTTGCATATTAATGATGGGTTACCAACCATATTCTAACTTCCTAGGAATAGAAGCTTTATGTTTCAATTTTTCTTCCTTAATTTTAACGAGAGCATCTGTAATGCGTTTTGTGAAAGCCATATTCATAGCACTACCATTAGGACTTCTAGCAAGCTTTTGTAGGAACATAATCACTTCAGAAATATTGCAGCCATCAAGATCAAAATCAAACTTAGCATCACAGGTAGTAGACTTATTGTTTCCCATGGTTCAAAAAATTTCAGCATTCTTATTGGGTTTAGGCATTGTTGTAGGAGGAATGGCGAATTCTTGTGGTTTGGTAGCATTAGCATTGCTGGTAGTAATAGTACAAATACTATTGTTTCTAGCAATATCATCTTCTATTTCCCACTTCTCATGCAATTTGTCTAACAGTCTAACATTTTTATCTATTGTAACTTGTATAGCATGAGCAACAGAAAAGGTATTATCCATGGTTTTAGGTTTAGCAGCCATTTTATTAATCAAAGAGGATTGTGCTTCAGACAAGGATGAAATATTTTTCTTAGTATTCAAAAGCTTTTCCTCCACAGTCTTGTTGAAAATAGTTTGTTTACTAATAAAGTCTTTAAGCATGACTTCAAGTTCAGAGGGAGCACTTCTATTGTTGTTGTAGGAATTTCCATAAGCATTACCATTATTGGGAAGATAAGGCCTATGTTGGGGTCCCAACCTGATAAGGTAGAGTCCTCCTGTGTTTTACAATGCTAGTCCCTGGATCAATAGCTAGCATCCACAGTTAAGATGTAATATCAAGAAACAAAGGTCATAATATAACTTTATAACCAGGAATAACATAAGTTTATTACACCAATCATAGCTCATTTGGCTATTACATTACATTGCAGCGGAATAACTATGGTCAAGTGGTCCTTCATCTTCAAAGTGCCACAGGCAGATGTTGGTTGTAGACTTTGTAATCCTAAACAATCAATCTTCACTAAAATCAATCAAACCCGCAACATACAAGTTACCACAAAGGGTCAATACATTTGAATTGTATTGGCAAGTGATACTATGGTAGTATAGTGGAATCTAACAACTATATGCATTTGGCTAAGTGGAGTTGAGGCTTGCATTGCTCAAAATAGATTTTTCTTATCATTTTGAAAATACTAAGTTTTTTCTTGACAAAATCATTTCCCTCAATCAAAGATTTCAAGATCCTTGTACCAAGCCATCTCTCCATCAATGATTGAAGAATTCAAACAACCCTTGTTCAAACCACAAGATTTTAATTTATAAATTTGAATGATGAGATTATTGATTGTTTCCATGTCTTGATGCTCAAATTGTCCTTTACCAGGGACATGGCTAAGTACTTAGATTTTACACTCTGCAGAGGTGGTGCACTTTACCCACAAGACTTGGTTTCCCAAGACAAAATCTTTCAGAAGCCTTCCCTTAGACCAAAATGGACGCGCTCCAACCTATCAAACACTACCACCCACTGTCCATTTGGCTAAGTTCTTGCAACCTATATGATCATGGCAGAGCCCATATTGCCAAGTGGTTGCACTTGAAGCTTCTCAACATTTTGACATCTCAAATCCCTTTGTTTCCTGGGTGGCATTCCACAAGTGAGATACACAATCCAAGCCTATGGCATTGTGAACCACTCAACCATTCTCCACCAAGCAAGCCCATTCCACCCAGGTGATTCATTAATTTAGTTGTTTTATTAAACAAAACTTAAGTCCTCAGACTTAGAATATTTTTCCATAGTGTGAATATATATTCCACCCATATTTTCTATTAGCTAGGCTAAGCTTGGTAGTAGTAGGAATCTTAACTTAGGAAAATCCTACTAAGGATTCATCTACAAGGTTTTCCTATAGCAAGATCTATACTTAGCAAAATTCATGTGTTTACTTAGCAAAATCACTAATGCATAATAAAAGTAATGGGATAGAAAGTATGAAGCATCACTTGCCTTTTGGTAGAGTATAGGTTCTCTTCTTGATCTTTGCAACAATCACCCTCTTCAAGTCACTACAAATCAATCAAGCAAGGCACAAACTCAATCTACCAATCAAGCAAAACAACACATAAATAACAAAGTCAAAGAAATGCATGCAAGCATGCCAAGCTTTGTTTTGTTTGAAAAGTGGTTCCTAGTGGGTCATAGTCATTTGGGTACATCTAATGGTCATTTCCTAAAGTGGCCAAGTCATTTGCTAAAGGTTTCACTTTAAAACCATTTTCAAAACAAAGTGTTATTTTATGTGGTGTGGAAATATTTTTACTAAGGCATTAGCCCATAGGGTTCACCAAATGAGTTGCTATTGCAAAACTTGGTGTTTTGGTCAGTAGGTTTGGTCCAAACCATCTACCCAAATTTTCCTTCCCATAATCATTTTTATAATAAAATCAATAATTTTTATTTGGCTAGAAATGGACTAAACTAATTAATCCATTCCAAACTTTTCCAAATTCATTTTCCAAACCATGGGTTGGTTCCTAGGGTCAGTAGGGTCATAATAAACCAATTGGCAAAGGTTTGATCTCAAAATTCATTTTTAAATGATTTTTCTAATGTTAGCAAGCACACAAAAGAATCTGCAAAATCAAACAATCTATCAATTACTATTTGCTAAACTAAGGGTAGGGTTGGCTAGGGCTTGTTCTCCTGAATCCATTGATATAAAATTTGTCAAATTTGGACGTATGGATCAAAAGTTATAAGGGTTTGAAGTTTGCAAATAATTCTGATTTCAAATTCTAATTTCAATCTATCTGGTGACACGCGGCAGCTTCTTATTTGTCGGTACCGTTTCGGTTGGATCGCGGCTGTGGGGCGTTGGATCTAGTTAGATCGAGTGGCTCAGATCGAGTACCCCTTCGCGTTTAAGTCGTTCTATCTCACCCACTTGATTGATATCGGACGGCTCCTATCAAACGGTCACGAACCGGCGGCGTGATAACAACGGCGAGCGGCGGAGCGGCCAGTTGGCGGCGGCGCTAGCGAAACAGGAAACGAGGAAGGAGGAGAGGGCTCATCAGGTTCGCCGTGGCACGGGATGCTCAACTTGCCACGGTTGATGAAGGCGACGGGACGCGTAATCCTCGCCGGAGTTGCATCGGCGACGCGCTCTGGTCGAGGTCGAGGACGCCACCGAGACCACCCTAAGGCAAAACGGAGGCGCGGCCAGATGCGTGAGGTCAAGGTAACGCCTTGCGTGAACGAGTGGAAAGGGCGACGGAAACCATCCGGGGTACTCACCGGAGTGAGGCGTACGCGCGGCGCAGACAGTCGAGGTCGGTGCTCGGGCGCCCGCGGTTGATTGAATGGCATGTAAACATGCTAGGTGCGAGCATGCTCGTGTTCGGGAGGCAGAAAGTGGTGAGAGGCTGCCGGAATCGGCGAGAATGGTCACCGGAGACAGAGGAGGTGCAGAAGGAAATGGCAACAGCCTGGTGGCGGATAGAGGGTGGCGTCTGAGGGAAACAGAAGAGGGGAAAGAGGCGGTTAAGAGGGAGTGGTCGCTGGTGGGGGTTACTCGGCCAGTAAAGAGGATTTACGCCGGCATTCAACGGCAGTAAACGGCGAGGAACGGGTCGCTGCGGGTGGAGAAGACGAACAGGGTGTAGGGTTCGCAGCATAGAAAACAAAAATTTTCCTACGATGGGAACAACTATGTACCAAGATCTATCTACTAGATACAAACAACGGGCGGATGTATATCCGTAGAGAACATACCCTTGAAGACCGACAAAGCTTAACGAGTCCAAACTCGTGGTTGATGTAGACGATCTCTTGCCGATCTCAAGATCGAGAGGAAGTCCTAGCGCCGAAAACAGAAGCATCCGTGCTCGCACACGCTCGAGGCACCGAGCAACCTCCGCCTCCTCGCTCCAGCGATGCATGAAGCACAACTCTTTCTTTCCGAAAAGCCACGGGAACATGTATCTCTAGTCCGAGACCATGGGGATAAATTCTAGAGGGGAGAGAGATCCTTCACGAGGAGGTGTGAGGAGAAGTGAGAGGAGGGGCTCCTTATAGGGGAGGGGGCAGCCCAAGGGGCATGGCCGCCATGGAGGGTGCCCCACCTCTCCTCATTCATGTGGGTGGACACTCCACTCACAAAAAGGCCCTTCAAATTTCTCCACTCAAAAACCCACTCAAAATCCCATTAAATTTCCACCAAATTTAATGCAAACTCTCATTAAATAAAACTCTTTTATTTTATTCAGAATTTTGTCAATTACTTTAATGACAAACATTCACAAATAACCCCTTGCTAGAATTCTATTTCACATGCATAACCACTATATGCAATCTCACCCGAAAACCTGTTTCGGTATCTAGTGAAATAAATTCCTGCGCTTTCCTTTTCTTTTCGGCATGAAACTTTTGCTCCAATTGGATGTCGGTGTCTCTTAAGTGTGTCACCCTACGGTTCGTGAATAATGCGGACATGATCGAGACCCCTCTCAGATCAATAATCAGAAGCGGGATCTGGAGACCCATACTGACTCCCACACATTCAACGATGACTTTCTTGTGATCGTAACCTTTACGCTAGTATCTTAATCCTTTGTTTCGCGATATATTACATGTCCGAGATTCGATCATCGGTATCTCCATACCTAGTTTGATCTCATCGACATGCACTCTTTTCTCGCTCCCGTGATATAACATTCTAGTGATCAAATCACTTGCTTGCAAGCTAATCAATGTGATATCACCGAGAGGCCCAGCATATCTATCCGTCATCGGATGAACAAATTCCACTCGATCCATGGGCCTCAACATAACACTTTAGTAGTTCTCAATCCATCTTTATAATCACCCCGTTACGGTGTGACGCTTGATGTTATCAAGAAACTCTTCCGTTAGTGATTGACATGATCTCATGGTCTAAGGATTAGGATCACTTCGTAAGTTGTTATAGCAATATAAACTCAATGACTTTGATCGTAATGCTATACTGGATGAATGTTCATCACACCATTACACTAATGTTGTGACCCGTTATTAACAACATCCAATGTCCATGATCAGAAACCTTGATCATCTTGTTAATCAACGAGCTAGTTTATAAGAGAGGCATAACTAGGAACTTTCTATTTGTTTATTAAACACACATGTATTAACGCTTCAGTATTAATACAATTATAGCATGCAAAATAAACATTTATCATAAATAAGAATACGATAATAACCACTTTATTATTGCCTCTCGGCATATTCCCTTCAGGCCTCCCACTTGCACTAGAGACAATAATCTAGTTTGAAAACTTTGTGTATTGAACACCTATGGCTTTCGTGTTCCAAATACGCAATTGCAAGTGGTTGACATAATCTACGGATCTGACGCTTTCAGGTCCGTGTGTATTTGCATGTCTCTGCGTCTTCACGCATCACTCATTCTCCAATGAGATGGCATTGTATAAATTTGGTCTTTTGGTGAGACCTTTAGTTCCTTGGGGTTAAAACACGTCGATACTATTGTCATACAATATCTTTAGTGTTAGCCTGCTGAACCACACCTTAGTTTGATAACAAACTACTTGACACAAATTCCTCCTTTGTCGCTACTATAGGTCATATACTTAGACTTTTGTTGTAGTATTCACAATGTCTTAACTTTGAACTCTTCCAAATCCATCATGGAATCTCCTTTCCATTACATTGAGCCACCCATAGTTTAAATTGAGATAAACTTAATTTGTATCTTGTGACAAAACTAGTATCAATGTAACGCTTTACAATGAACTATTTGTAATTGTTTGTCACCTCTACACAAATATATTCTTAGTTCTTCCAAAGATCATAAGAATATCCTCACTATCGTCCAATGATCATTTTATGATTCATTCGTATATGCTCATAACACTTAGAGCATAGGACATATCTGGATGTGTACATATCATGGTATGATTGATCAAAACATTCTCGTGATTGCACTCATCAAGTGTCAAAGCACTTGAATCTTGTTTCACTTATCAAGTGTCGATACACTTGAATTTTGATTCAATTCCTTTCCATGTGGCAAGAACGCTTTTGTCATTTCTATATTGAACTCCTTCAATATCTCATATATGTACGTTGGCATAACCATATTAGCGCCACCGCTCATCCACTATAGACATTCATGCTGAATATTCGGTTTTGCCTAAGTCTTTCATCAAAATGAAATTCTTAACCATTGTCAATAAAAGATACATCATTTCCAATCAACAAGATGTCCTCCACATAATGTATTAGAAATATGTCTTAGCGCTCCCACTTAATTTCTTGCAAATGCAAGCATCTTCATCGTCTCCTGATGAAAACTCGTTTTCATCATGGTGAAGATTCTAACTCCGATGCTTACTTCAACCATTGAAGTTTGCATGCCCTTTTAGCATCCTTTGAATTTAACAAAACCCTTTGGACCGTGTCATGTACACGTCCTAGGTAACCATTCTATTAGAAGAACTTTGTTTTGTTTATTCATCTACCATATACCAAATTATATGTAGTGGTTGCTACTTTAATCCGTTCAGACTAAATATCGCTATGAAAGATCAAATCTTGTCATAGTCAACTCTTTGAACATTGTCATAAAATACTTTACGACATGTCGAATATTTCATAGATGTGAGACATCCATGTCTGTTTCTTTATAGATCCAAATACGACCGATAGGTTTTACACCTTCCGAGGGTCTTCCAAGTTCAAAACTTGATTTCTCGTATGGAACTATCACGGATTTTATGGCTTTAAGCCATTTGACGAGTCAGGCCCATCATCGCTTCTTTGCATATAGTCGGTTCATCATTGTCAAACAATAATGATTTACTCTCAAATCTTAGTATTTGATTGTTTAACCGACCTACTTGGTTCAATAGGAACTTAGATCTCCGTGACCACAACCTTTGAGGCACATAAGCTATGAGCATTATGGCAGCCTCGAACCATTTCCGCAAGCAACTCAGACATTTAGCTAAGGTTCGTTAACCTTATCAAAGTTCTATTGTCCTCCACTTAACATTTATGAAAAATTCCTTCAAGAAACTATACATTTCAAGCGACAAACTCTTTTGTCCTCGGTGTTATGGAGGAATAACCAATTGTTATTCAAAATAACCTACAAAGACATGCTCATCCGACTTTGGTTGTAAACATCTTACTTATGTTTAGCATACCAAAATTTAAGAAAGGACAACTTGGGTTTTACCCCAAACCATAACTCATATGGTGTCATTTCAACGGATCAAGATGGAGCTCTTTTCAGTAAAAGGTAGTCTCTAAAGCTTTAATCTTTTAAAACATAATGGCAGTTTTATAAATAACACCTTTGATCCAACCATGTCAAACAAGGTTTCATTACAAATCTCAAACACTCCATACTCCTATGGTGTTTTGGGAGATGTAAATCTAGGTGTTTTGCTAAACTTGCAACTCAAATAAATCCCTTTATGATAAAATCATAATTCATTTATTTTCTTGTTACACTTGTAACTCAAATAAATCCCTTTATGATCAAATCATAATTCATTTATTTTTCTTGTTACAATGATTTTCCACTTCATCTTGAAAGTCTTTGAAAACGTTTTTCAAATATTTCATACTTCTTTCTCATTAAGTGAATATTCACTCAAAAAACCGGAGAAAGCATATGAAGTTGAAACCCATCGCTTACGACTACACATAATGGACTACATACATCGATATGTATAAATTCCAATATTTTAGTTGTTCGTTCTTCTTTGGCCTTTGAACGAAGTTTTAATTATCCCGAGGAAAGTCTCACAAGCGTCACTTGATCAAATCAAAGACTCCAAAAATCCATGAATATGGAGATTCTTCATGTTTTCTTTCCAATATAATTTAAACAGCGATGTCACTTCATAAGTGATTTTTCAATCATTTGTCTTGCAACATTTTAGCATTAGGATTTATGGATGTGATTTCTTCAACTAGATTTGTAAATCATCCATCTTATATGGAATACGGTAATTATTTGAACAACCTTTGTTCTTATAATACCTGATTCAAATAACAATTATTAAAACAAATCTTGAAGTCAAGCTTTGATGTCAACGAGAAATACAAACAACGGTTTGTTTGTTTTCGATGAACATCATCACATATTCTCTTGCTAGTTACTTAGGTCATTGTGGTTCATAAATTGCGTCGTTCCGTATGAAATTACATACCAACCAATTCGGTATCCAATACCCAAGAACCACATTGTTTAACAAGCAAAGAATACAACCATAACATGTATATCATATATATACCTAAATTGGATATTTCCAATCTTTTCTTTTCTGCCAAATATATTTTATAGATTCTCTTTCAGCATTTCCTTTTCCTTTTAAAAGAATTTATCAACATCAAAAGTGGCTTATATATGACACCTAGTCCAAAGCGTGTATATTCAAATAATAATACCTTTGGACTTGCACTTTGAAGTAGATCACCATCATCAAATGATCGGTATTCTTTCAAAATCCATTCTTTAGTAATCTTTTAGTGTAGTAAACATTTTACATACATATTCTATTCACCCTTATCATGACGACTTCCATGATCAAGCTACTTTAGCTTATAAAGGCGAATCGTGAGTATAACATTACTTTCCAAAACCCTTTTGGATGATTAGGATGTCTAGCATCTCCAACCTTCGCAAATTCTCATCCAATATGAGAACATATATTATACTCTATCATATTTCAACCAAAACATTGTTTCAGATATCGTTATATCTCCACACATGATGGTTTCGAAATAATTCTTCAGCTCCTAGATAAACTTGATGTTTAAATCAAGAATCATGGAGGCAAACATGATACTTAAGATACTAACATGGAATTGTTACTCTCGATTTAATACCAATTATTAAATTTCACGAGTAAATAGAATTTTGCTGAAAGTTTGCAATAGGACTTTAAACTTTAGATTGACACTCAACACAATACGATACCAGTAGAAAGTATATATCCAGAATTCTATAGTTCTACTATCTCAATGACAACTATGCATAAGGTGGTGAACGAATGCCAATGACTACAACAAATTATGCAAATTCACTTTGATTTAATTTATGATAAATTGAGTTCTACTAATCCAAATTAGAAATGAACTCCCACTCAAAACGACATCCCTCGTGTCTTTGTGGTGATTACATGAACCAAATCCACTACACCAAGTCCGATCATCACGTGAGTCGGCGTAGCTTCAAAGGCGAGCATCCATATGGTCATCATATCAAAACATATGACTCATGCTTAACCTTTTGGTCCGTGTTCTGAGGCCATGTCTGTACATGCTAGGCTCGCCAAGTAAGAACCTTAGTATTCGTGTGTAATCGTCTTACACCGAGATATGCTCGTGATTCAAGTACACCCGATCATCACGTGATGTCTTGAAGCGTTAAACATTGTCTGCATACTTAAGGAAGAACACATTTTATCTTGATATCTAAATGAGGGATCATCTTATTATGCTAATAAAACGCCAAACAAGCAATATAAGATGCTATCAAACATCACATGTTTATTAGTGGAATGATATGGTTCTCGATATGATCTCTATCATGTGCATCGTGGTATGATCACTATCATACCTTTATGTGTGAGTCCAAGGTCTATGGAGATTACACGTTATGTGTGTTGTAAGAGTATCATCTTATACTTCTACTTACAACATCACCATATCATAACACTAGCCCAAAGAACAATCTAAACTAGACGCCTCTAATTTATCCATTGCAAATTTTACGTGGCTTAGGGCTTTCGAAGATAGAACCGTTCTTACGCATTTAACATGAACCACAACGAGGATAACCAAATTGTTGACAACTCGTTGCAAATTAGATATTGACTATAGTAGGAGAGACAGACACCGCTAGCCACTTATGCAAAACTAGTTGCATGTCAAGCGTGGAACAGTCTCATGTGCGAGGACATGTAAAGTTTGTCCGGCCGCTTCATCCCACTATGCCACCAATATCCAAAGTACAACTAAGAAGCAATAAAATGATCATCATCGCCCACATACTCATATGTGTACTACCTGCAAAAGTATCTACGCATAGATCCGGCTCTAATACCCTTTGTAGGGTTCGCAAAGATAGAAAACAAAAATTTTCCTACGATGGGAACAACTATGTACCAAGATCTATCTACTAGATACAAACAACGGGCGGATGTATATCCGTAGAGAACATACCCTTGAAGACCGACAAAGATTAACGAGTCCAAACTCGTGGTTGATGTAGACGATCTCTTGCCGATCTCAAGATCGAGAGGAAGTCCTAGCGCCAAAAACAGCAAGATCCGTGTCGCACACACGCTCGAGGCACCGAGCAACCTCCGCCTCGCTCCAGCGATGCAGCGGAAGCACAACTCTTTGTTGCCGAAAGCCACCGGGAACATGTATCTCGCTAGTCCGAGACCATGGGGATAAATTCTAGAGGGGAGAGAGATCCTTCACGAGGAGGTGAGTGAGAAGTGAGAGGAGGGCTCCTTATATAGGGGAGGGGCAGCCCAGGGGCATGGCCGCCGGCCATGGAGGTGCCCCACCTCTCCCTCATTCATGTGGGTGGACACTCCACTCACAAAAGGCCCTTCAAATTTCTCCACTCAAAACCCACTCAAAATCCCATTAAATTTCCACCAAATTTAATGCAAACTCTCATTAAATAAAACTCTTTATTTTATTCAGAATTTTGTCAATTACTTTAATGACAAACATTCAAAATAACCCTTGCTAGAATTCTATTTCACATGCATAACCACTTTATAATCTCACCAAAACTGTTTTGGTATCTAGTGAAATAAATTCCTGCGCTTTCTTTTCTTTTCGGCATGAAACTTTTGCTCCAATTGGATGTCGGTGTCTCTTATGTGTCACCCTACGGTTCGTGAATAATGCGGACATGATCGAGACCCTCTCGGATCAATAATCAAGCGGATCTCGAGACCCATACGACTCACACATTCAACGATGACTTTCTTGTGATCGTTAACCTTTACGCTAGTATCTTAATCCTTTGTTTCGCGATATATTACATGTCCGAGATTCGATCATCGGTATCTCCATACCTAGTTTGATCTCGATTCGACATGCACTCTTTCTCGTTCTCGTGATATAACATTCTAGTGATCAAATCACTTGCTTGCAAGCTAATCAATGTGATATCACCGAGAGGGCCCAGAGCATATCTATCCGCCATCGGGATGAACAAATTCCACTCTCGATCCATGGGACTCAACATAACACTTTAGTAGTTCGAATCCATCTTTATAATCACCGTTACATGCGGTGTGACGCTTGATGTTATCAAGAAACTCTTCCTGTTAGTGATTGACATGATCTCATGGTCTAAGGATTAGGATCACGTAAGTTGTTATAGCAATATAAACTCAATGACTTTGATCGTAATGCTATACTTGGATGAATGTTCATCACACCATTACACTAATGTTGTGACCCCGTTATTAACAACATCCAATGTCCATGATCAGGAAACCTTGATCATCTTGTTAATCAACGAGCTAGTTTATAAGAGAGGCATAACTAGGAACTTTCTATTTGTTTATTAAACACACATGTATTAACGTTTCCATATTAATACAATTATAGCATGCAAAATAAACATTTATCATAAATAAGGAATACGATAATAACCACTTTATTATTGCCTCTCGGGCATATTCCCTTCACAGGGGAGTGGGGCCGTTGCGTCAGTGGGAAAAAGAAATGAGGGGGGGTCCACTTGTCAGGGGCTTGCGGGTTGTTTCAGTCGGTGAAGAAAACGGTTCGGGGTGGAGAGGAGGTGGGCTAGATGGGCTGTTTGGGCCGGGGTAGTGGGTTGGGTCTGTTTTCTTATTTTTTTCTGTCTGATTCCTTTTTCTTTTTCTAATTCTATTTTCCTGTTTTGAAATTCAAACAACCAAACACATTCAAAATGATTCAAACAATCATCAAGCTTTTCAAATATGAATCTGGTTCTGCCTAACATCATAATTCACATTTAAAATAAAATATTATTTTAAATCTTTTTAGGTTCCATTTATTAATTAATTGAATAAAATGGACTATGGTTTATTAATAAAATAGGGTTTGGTTTATTTTAATAAAATCCCCATTTTAAATCCAAATATTTTCAAAACCAATCAGTAGATTTCATTTGGAAATAAAGAATATTTGGAAAACTTGTTTAAAATAAAATAACATTTTATTTTAGGGTCCATTATTAATTAATATAATAGACTTTCATTATTATTTCAAATAGGATTTATTTTATTTGAGATATTTATTTTGAATCTAAAATAAAGCCAAAACACTTTAGTAGGTTTTATTAGAGAATATAAAATACTTGGAAAACCTATTTTAAATAATTTAATAAGTCTTGATGTTTTAATTAAAATAGTAAAACCTTTCATAATAAATTTTGATATTAATTCCTTATTATTTTATTTTAAATAAACCTTTGTTATTTTTATTCAAAACTAAATGTTTTAATTCCCAAAGTTTGGTCAAGGTTTAATTTGCCTTTATTAAATAACTTCTATTTCATTTGAAAACAAATCTTTTCATTTAATTGTTTCAAAATAGTATTTCCAGATGTTTTTATTTTCCTTTTATTAAATGTTTATCTTTTTAAATCTCTTTAGGTTTATTTTAATTCAAATGGGTTTGAAGTTCCAATTGAATTCAAAAGTTTCTTCGCTGAAAATCAAACAAAGTTTTATTTTATTAATTTATTTTCACATTACAAGATTTGGAAAATCTTGGGATGTGACAGGCTACCACCCTTAAAATAAATCTCGTCCCGAGATTTGGGGAGGCTAGGGTTACAAGCAAGTTCAAATCAACTAGGGTACTACCACCCTTAAAAATTTTCAAACAAAAATTACACATTGTCCTTCTTGGGATCCTGGGGAAATTTCTCTAAGCAAACTTTTGCAGGTGTCCTTGGTTTCCATTCTTGACTCATGGGCCAAGGTTGAGTTCCTTCATAGACTTGTTTAACTTGTTCTCCATCCTTTCTGGACAATTGTTTGCATAGTGGCCTAATTCCTTGCATTTGAATCACATTACTTGGCTAATATCCTTCCTTATCTTGGGTTTCACTAGCTTTTGTGTGACTTCTTGTCTCTTGTTCTTTTCTGGGCATTCATTGGCATAGTGTCCCATCTCTTTGCATTTGAAACATTGCACTTGTGTAATATACTTCTTGCTAGTGTTGGGGAATTTCTTCTTCTTCTTGGGTCTCTCCAAAGCTAGGAGTTCTTCTAGTTCATATTCTTCATAGGTGGGAGATCTTTCTCTCTTCTTGGGGCATTGATCTTCATGTTCCTTGGATGCATGATCCTTGTCTCTAAAAATATTGTTAGCTTGGGTTCCTTCTAGATTAACATCTTTGTCATCCTTGTTGTCATCAACTCCTTGGGAAAAGTTTTCTCTCATGTTGATCACTTGAGTAACTAACCCTTGCAACAGTTGGGATTGAAGTTTCAAAATCCTTTGTATGGCTGGGTCTAGTCCATTGTTGTTGGCTAAAAGCTGAGTTGACTCTTGGCTCAACTGGTTTTGGGTTGCTATAAGTTCTCTCATGTTGTCTTCTTGGTTGGTGTTGGTGTCATTAATCTTGGAGTCTTTTGGAGTAGTCATCTGTTTGGGTTGAATGAGGGTTAGGGTAGGCAAAATATTTCTAAGGAAATATTTCTAATCACACACATCATAATTCACACAAGCAATGTTCAAGCAATCACAAACAAACATTTCACTCAAAAAAGGTTCAAGCACATACTTAGGCAACAAAATATTTTTGTTACACCACATGAGTTGGTGGTTTGACTTAACTAAAATATGGTGGTCCATCTATATGGTTCACTTGTGATTTTCCTTTCTTTCTTGGTTGGTTCTTCTTTCTACATGATATCTTGGTTTCCTTTAGGAAAACTCTTGGTTATAATACTTCAAATGATGTAGACTCCTTCTAAGTTTTGCATTCCCTCAGTCTCTAAATCTTGAGTAAGATTTCCTTGTTTCACTTGTAGTCCTTAGTAGTTTCCAAGTTGGAAGTCCTTGGTGTATATGCTGAAGATGTTGAAGTCATTAGAGTTGAAGAAGTTGTAGTCATTAGAGTTGAAGAAGTTGAAGAAGTCCTTTTCACATGGTGTAGTCTTTGGTCATGGGGTAGGCTTTTCCATCAAGTTTGAAATAGAAGAGATGTAGAGTTTAAACCAAAATGATTGAGGGAAGAGTTTACAAGTGTTTTTGTAAATAAGTTTTTGGAACAATATACTCCTATTTTTCTAAGGGTTTTTGTCCAATCCTAGGTTTACAAATCCTACAGGCAACACAATGCTCTGATACCATCTGTTGGGGTCCCAACCTGATAAGGTAGAGTCCTCCTGTGTTTTACAATGCTAGTCCCTGGATCAATAGCTAGCATCCACAGTTAAGATGTAATATCAAGAAACAAAGGTCATAATATAACTTTATAACCAGGAATAACATAAGTTTATTACACCAATCATAGCTCATTTGGCTATTACATTACATTGCAGCGGAATAACTATGGTCAAGTGGTCCTTCATCTTCAAAGTGCCACAGGCAGATGTTGGTTGTAGACTTTGTAATCCTAAACAATCAATCTTCACTAAAATCAATCAAACCTGCAACATACAAGTTACAGCCACAAAGGGTCAATACATTTGAATTGTATTGGCAAGTGATACTATGGTAGTATAGTGGAATCTAACAACTATATGCATTTGGCTAAGTGGAGTTGAGGCTTGCATTGCTCAAAATAGATTTTTCTTATCATTTTGAAAATACTAAGTTTTTGCTTGACAAAATCATTTCCCTCAATCAAAGATTTCAAGATCCTTGTACCAAGCCATCTCTCCATCAATGATTGAAGAATTCAAACAACCCTTGTTCAAACCACAAGATTTTAATTTAGAAATTTGAATGATGAGATTATTGATTGTTTCCATGTCTTGATGCTCAAATTGTCCTTTACCAGGGACATGGCTAAGTACTTAGATTTTACACTCTGCAGAGGTGGTGCACTTTACCCACAAGACTTGGTTTCCCAAGACAAAATCTTTCAGAAGCTTTCCTTAGACCAAAATGGACGCTCCAACCTATCAAACACTACCACCCTGTCCATTTGGCTAAGTTCTTGCAACCTATATGATCATGGCAGAGCCCATATTGCCAAGTGGTTGCACTTGAAGCTTCTCAACATTTTGACATCTCAAATCCTTTGTTTCCTGGTGGCATTCCACAAGTGAGATACACAATCCAAGCCTATGGCATTGTGAACCACTCAACCATTCTCCACCAAGCAAGCCCATTCCACCCAGGTGATTCATTAATTTAGTTGTTTTATTAAACAAAACTTAAGTCCTCAGACTTAGAATATTTTTCCATAGTGTGAATATATATTCCACCCATATTTTCTATTAGCTAGGCTAAGCTTGGTAGTAGTAGGAATCTTAACTTAGGAAAATCCTACTAAGGATTCATCTACAAGGTTTTCCTATAGCAAGATCTATACTTAGCAAAATTCATGCAGGTTTACTTAGCAAAATCACTAATGCATAATAAAAGTAATGGGATAGAAAGTATGAAGCATCACTTGCCTTTTTGGTAGAGTATAGGTTCTCTTCTTGATCTTTGCAACAATCACCCTCTTCAAGTCACTACAAATCAATCAAGCAAGGCACAAACTCAATCTACCAATCAAGCAAAACAACACACATAAATAACAAAGTCAAAGAAATGCATGCAAGCATGCCAAGCTTTGTTTTGTTTGAAAAAGTGGTTCCTAGTGGGTCATAGTCATTTGGGTACATCTAATGGTCATTTCCTAAAGTGGCCAAGTCATTTGCTAAAGGTTTCACTTTAAAACCATTTTCAAAACAAAGTGTTATTTTATGTGGTGTGGAAATATTTTTACTAAGGCATTAGCCCATAGGGTTCACCAAATGAGTTGCTATTGCAAAACTTGGTGTTTTGGTCAGTAGGTTTGGTCCAAACCATCTACCCAAATTTTCCTTCCCATAATCATTTTTATAATAAAATCAATAATTTTTATTTGGCTAGAAATGGACTAAACTAATTAATCCATTCCAAACTTTTCCAAATTCATTTTCCAAACCATGGGTTGGTTCCTAGGGTCAGTAGGGTCATAATAAACCAATTGGACAAGGTTTGATCTCAAAATTCATTTTTAAATGATTTTTCTAATGTTAGCAAGCACACAAAAGAATCTGCAAAATCAAACAATCTATCAATTACTATTTGCTAAACTAAGGGTAGGGTTGGCTAGGGCTTGTTCTCCTGAATCCATTGATATAAAATTTGTCAAATTTGGACGTATGGATCAAAAGTTATAAGGGTTTGAAGTTTGCAAATAATTCTGATTTCAAATTCTAATTTCAATCTATCCGTGACACGCAGCTTCTTATTTGTCGGCACCGTTTGTTGGATCGCTGTGGGGGGCGTTGGATCTAGTTAGATCGAGTGGCTCGATCAGTACCCTTCGTGTTTAAGTCGTTCTATCTCACCCACTTGATTGATATCGGACGGCTCTATCAAACGATCACGAACCGGTGATAACAACTGGCGCGAGCGGCCAGTTAGCGGCTAGCGAAACAGGAAACGAGGAAGGAGGAGGGGCTCACTGTGTTCGTCGTGGCACGGGATGCTCAACTTGCCACTGGTTGATGAAGGCGCGACGACGAGCAGTAATCCCTCGCGGAGTTGCTACGGACGGCGGCTCTGGTCGAGGTCGAGGGCGCCACCGAGACCACCCTAAGGCAAAACGGAGGCGCCAGATGCGTGAGGTCAAGGCAACGCCAGCGCGTGAACGAGTGGAAAGGCGGGTGAAACCATCCGGGGTACTCACGGAGTGAGGCGACGCGCGCGGCCAGATGTTGTCGAGGTCGGTGCTCTGGCGCCATGTTGATTGAATGCGAAACATGCGCTAGGGTGCGGCGAGCATGCTCGTGTTCGGGAGGCAGAAAGTGGTGAGAGGCTGCGAGAATGGTCGCCGGAGACAGAGGAGGTGCGGAAGAAATGGCAACTGGTGGCGGATAGAGGTGGCGTCGAGGGAAGCAGAAGAGGGAAAGAGGCGGTTAGAGGAGTGGTCTGGTGGGGTTACTCGGCAAGAAGAGGATTTACGCCCGGCATTCAACGATGCAGGAGCAGGTCCTGCGGGTGGAGAAGACGAACAGTGGGGTTGCGTCGATGGGAAAAAAAAAGAAATGAGGGGTCCACTTGTCGAGGGCTTGTGGGTTGTTTCAGTCGGTGAAAAGCAGTTCGGGTGGAGGAGGTGGGCTAGATGGGCTGTTTGGGCGGGGTAGTGGGTTGGGTGCATTTTCTTTCTCTTTTTCTGTCGATTCCTTTTTCTTTTTCTAATTCTATTTTCCTGTTTTGAAATTCAAACAACCAAACACATTCAAAATGATTCAAACAATCATCAAGCTTTTCAAATATGAATCTGGTTCTGCCTAACATCATAATTCATATTTAAAATAAAATATTATTTTAAATCTTTTTAGGTTCCATTTATTAATTAATTGAATAAAATGGACTATGGTTTATTAATAAAATAGGGTTTGGTTTATTTTAATAAAATCCCCATTTTAAATCCAAATATTTTCAAAACCAATCAGTAGATTTCATTTGGAAATAAAGAATATTTGGAAAACTTGTTTAAAATAAAATAACATTTTATTTTAGGGTCCATTATTAATTAATATAATAGACTTTCATTATTATTTCAAATAGGATTTATTTTATTTGAGATATTTATTTTGAATCTAAAATAAAGCCAAAACACTTTAGTAGGTTTTATTACAGAATATAAAATACTTGGAAAACCTATTTTAAATAATTTAATAAGTCTTGATGTTTTAATTAAAATAGTAAAACCTTTCATAATAAATTTTGATATTAATTCCTTATTATTTTATTTTAAATAAACCTTTGTTATTTTTATTCAAAACTAAATGTTTTAATTCCCAAAGTTTGGTCAAGGTTTAATTTGCCTTTATTAAATAACTTCTATTTCATTTGAAAACAAATCTTTTCATTTAATTGTTTCAAAATAGTATTTCCAGATGTTTTTATTTTCCTTTTATTAAATGTTTATCTTTTTAAATCTCTTTAGGTTTATTTTAATTCAAATGGGTTTGAAGTTCCAATTGAATTCAAAAAGTTTCTTCTGGCTCTGAAAATCAAACAAAGTTTTATTTTATTAATTTATTTTCACATTACAAGATTTGGGAAATCTTGGGATGTGACAGCCTATAATTATTATTACTAAAATTATTCCTATAGGCATTGTTGTTAAAATTGTTATTTCTAATGAAGTTCACATGAACTTGCTCTTCTTGAGCAACCAAAGAGGCTAAAGGAACATTATTTGGATCAATATGAGCTTTTCGATTAACAAGCATAGACATGATAACATCAATTTTATCACTCAAGGAGGAGGTTTCTTCAACAGAATTTACCTTCTTACCATGTGGAACTCTCTCAGTGTGCCATTCAGAATAATTAAACAATAATATTATCAAGGAGCTTTGTTGCAGCACCCAAAGTAAAGGTCATAAAGGTACCTCCAGCAGCAGAATCCAATAGATTTCTTGAAGAGAAATTCAATCCATGTGAAGTTGTCCTTAACTCCCCGGCAACGGCGCCAGAAAGTCTTGATGCGGCTCAGGTACTTGTAGAGCCTCGTTGGGAAACCCCAAGAGCAAGGTGTGATGAGCACAGCAACAAGTTTCCCTCAGTTATGTAACCAAGGTTATCGAACCAGTAGGAGCAAGGAAACAACTCCAAGGTGTTGCTAACAACTTGGAATCTGCCTAACACAAACTCAAGACTTTGCCCCAACTTACGGTGAGGTTGTCAATCTCCGGTCTCACAAAACAAAGGATTAAACATATAATGTGGAAGATAGTAGTTGCTTGTAAAAGTAAAAGGTAATGAGATGGAATAACAAATGGTAAAGATTGGACCGGGGTCAACGGTTCACTAGAGGTGTTCTCCTTAAGATAGATAACATGCTGGGTGAACAAATTACAGCGGGGAAATTGACAGGTTGAGAAAGCATAACAATGCATATACTAGACATCATGATTCCTATGAGATTTGATTGGTCATTACAACAGTATACATAGACCGTAATCCAACTGCATCTATGACTAATAATCCATCTTCAGGTTATCATCTGAACCCCCTCCAGTATTAAGTTGCAAGCAACGAATAATTGCACTAAGCAATGTGTGTAAATTAAACAATACAATTGTTCCATGAACAAAAGATTGTTGTTTTCTTCCTATTAGCAATAGCACATCTACAACATTAGAGATTCCTGTCACTTCCCCAGATTTAATAGAGGCATGAACCCACTATCGAGCATAAATACTCCCTCTTGGAGTCACTGGCATCTACTTGGCCAAGATAGCAACTAGCAACGGAGAACATGCAAGATCACAAACAACATAGACATGATAGAATCAATAATCAATCTGACACGATAGAATCAATAATCAATATGACATAGTATCTCAATATCCATCGGATCCCTGCAAACACAACATGTATGATTACAAATAGATTATCTTGATCATGAACGGAGCTCACAAGATCTAAACATGATAGCACAAAGGAGGAGAAACAACCATCTAGCTACTATATGGACCCATAGTCCAAGGGTGAACTACTCACGCGTCATACCGAAGGTTGGCATGGTGATGAAGAAGGCCTCCGGGATGACCTCTCCCCTCCGTGAGTGCTTGAAGCGCTTGGATCCCACGATCTAGGGACAATGGCGTGACTCTGCTTTCGTGGAGATCTGATCGGTGCTTAGGGTTTCTGCATCCGGGGGCTTTTATAGGCGAAGAGGTAAGGTTGGAGGCCGGCCAGGGGGCTCGCACCATAGGGCGGCATGCCCTAGGTGGACCCACGCGGCCCTAGGGTGTGGCCACCCTGTGGCCCCCCTACGGCTTCCCTTCGGTATCTGTGTTCGTTCTGATAAAATAATGACTTTGGCTTTTGTCCCGTCCAATTCCGAGAATATTTCCTTACTAGATTTTCTGAAACCAAAAACTGCAGAAAACAGGCAACTGGCACTGCGGCATCTTGTTAATAGGTTAGTTCCAGAAAACGTATAAAAATACCTCAAAGTATAGAGAAAGCATAGCAAAGTTGATACTAAACAAGCATGGAACATCAAAAATTATTGATACGTTTACGATATATCACACACATGGCGATTTTCGGTGGTTGTTTGCAAACACATCTCATGACTAACACCACTATTGGAGATCAGCTATACTTGTTGGTCGGGTCACCATATTCGACTATATTGACTTTTTAAGGGTACAAGATAAATGTGAATACATTTTACATGATATCCCAAGATAAAAGAGCACCAACCAAAATAGTGGTGTCCTATTTGATGCAATAAAACAAAAATGGGCAAAATGACACATATTATGGTTACATAGAACTTGACTATGGACCTTTTTTTAAGGTCCCTTTGTTTCGATACAAATGGGTCAATCTGACATGAGGCAGTGTAAAGGTAGACCAATAGTGCAGAATAATAATAGTGAATCTCAACAATCTTGGGTATAGAGACGAACCATTCGTCCAAGCCAATGATATGGCTCGGGTTTTCTATGTGAAGCACATGTCTATCAAATCGAAAAAAGAAAAGATAAGCAAACAAATACATCATACAATAAGCCAAAGCTCCACATAGTTCTTTTAGTAAAAAGAAGGGTTTTCTATTTTCGTGCCCTTGGTTCCTTAGTTGTACTCACTTTTCCCCAGCCGCTTATCTTTTCCTCACTTTTGCTCATTTCCTATTATGAAACTTTCGCACGGTCTGAAACTTGTTGTCTGTCAGCCTTGCTGTTAGATGCTGACAAGTGGGGCCCCATTCAGTAGGGTCCCGTAGTGGATCCTCGTCGTTACATGCTGACAAGTGGGGCTGCGGTCTGTCAGATCCCGTAGTGGACCCTTGCCTTTAAATGCTGACAAGTGGGGCCATATTAAGTTGGTTCTCGTAGTGGACACCTCTCTCCACTTATCCAGATCAGCATGGGACCCACAGCTTATCCACGTGAGCATCGGACCCACAGCTTATCCACATGAGCCAGCCCCGCGCCTGCGCCCATGCTGTTGCCTCCACTTTCTTCTTCTCCGGCGATGGCGGCCCTTTGTTGAGCTTAACTTCGGCCTCCCGTTCGTCCTAGCAGCAGTATGGTGCCGTCCCGTTGACCTGTATGAAGGATGACACTGGAAACTATGCACAGAGAAGGTTAGTTCTCGCACAAAAATGTTCTGATTAGATGGGGCACTTGTTGTGGAGAATGCGACCGGCGAGCCGTTCCGATGATTTAATTGGTTTATCGAGTTAATGTCTCGACTGCAATCAAGTGAAAGAGTATTTATGATTAAAAATTAGGGAGATGTATGTATAATAAATGATAAAATGACACAACTCTTAAACACTTTCAAATTAAAAAAATCATACAACTCTTAATGTACAAGAGTGTTTATAATTGACACAACTCTTGAACACTTTCAAATTAAAAAAAGTATACAACTCTTAATGTACAAGAGTGTTTATAATTGACACAACTCTTGAACACTTTCAAATTAAAAAAATTATACAACTCTTAATGTAAAAGAGTGTTTATGAGTATCACAACTCTTGAACACTTTCAAATTATACAACTCTTAATGCAAACGAGTGTTTATAACTGACACAACTCTTGAACACTTTCAAATTAGAAAAAATTATACAGCTCTTAATGTAAAAGAGTGTTTATAATTGACACAACTCTTGAACAGTTTCAAATTAAAAAAATTATACAGCTCTTAATGTAAAAGAGTGTTTATAATTGACACAACTCTTGAACACTTTCAAATTAAAAAATTATACAACTCTTAATGTAAAAGAGTGTTTATAATTGATACAACTCTTGAACACTTTCAAATTGAAAAAATTATACAACTCTTAATGTAAAAGAGTGTTTATAATTGACACAACCCTTGAACACTTTCAAATTAAAAAAAATATACAACTCTTAATGTAAAAGAGTGTTTATAATTGACACAACTCTTGAACACTTTCAAATTGAAAAAAAATATACAACTCTTAATGAAAAAGAGTGTTTATAATTGACACAACTCTTGAACACTTTCAAATTGAAAAAATTATACAACTCTTAATATAAAAAAGTGTTTATAATTGACACAACTCTTGAACACTTCCAAATTATAGCATCCTAAGAAAATCTTGAGAGTTTAACATTTTTAGAGCGTGAAAAGTGATCCCTAAACTTGCATATACGAAAATTATAAACCTTTGAACACTATGAAATCACACTTAATACGTGATAATGATGTGCTAAGAAAATCTTGAGAGATTATCATTTTCATAGAATGTAATGCATAAACTTGGGTATGACAAAAATCCTTATCATTTTCATGGAGTGAAATATAATGCAAAAATTATACACCTTTGAACACTTTCCCTTCAAATTATATTCAAAATCATTTGTTTATGGAGTTAAAGAATCGGTGGAAAACTCGTTATTTTGAATGGATAGAGGTTGCCCCCCGACAGATACAGGGGTTATACTGTCCGCTATATCACAGAGGATCAAAAAGAGAATCAACGGATGGTGGGTATGATCCGCGTGACAACTATCTCGACAAATCAGAGCGTAGAAGCCAAGATGAGCACAAGTGTGAGAGTTTGTGACTAAGAGAGGAGAAAACTGAGTAAAGCTTAAAAACCAAGGACAAAACTGCGTAGAACTTAAAACCCAAGGGAAAAATTGACAAGGGGGATCAAATAGAAAACATAAAGAGATTTAAAAAATGGAAAATGATTTTTTTATACAATAAAATACATATTTTCATACATCAAACTATTTGCAATTCAAATATATATTAGTTTGACAATTCTTGCCTCATTCAGACAAATAATGTTTTGGGGAGGGATGTTTTAGGAAGAGCCTTGAGTAGAAAGCCATGAACCTTCATAGATAGTAGGTGATTTGAGAAGTGGTGATTTAGGTTAAAACTTGATTTATATACATTTCTTATGGTGGCAGGTCATATAATAAGACTCCCTGGGTCGATGCTACTATGTTTTGATCTTTTTGAATTTGTTGTGCAAAAAATGACTAAATTAGCTAGATAAAACCCATTCGTTGACTCTCTGTTGACCAGCCACCGGAGGGTAAAAGTGAGTATATTTCACACGGCAGTGTTAGTACTGGAGGGCAAAACTAAGTACAACCAAACTGCCAATGTTACACTTGAGGGTACAACTGAGAACAACTAAGTGGCCAAGGTTAGACACGAGAGGGAAACCATGACACACGGTACGTTAGTCGCGCACGGGGCGGTAGAGGAAGCGTGTGGCCATGCACGGTGCAGTAGCGTACGCGGTTACGCGGTGCATGGTGGTGCAACGAAACGTCTCTTCCTTTCACCTTTATAGATGCCTCCTCACTCTCACTCATCACTCGCTCACTCACTCACGCAACCATCTCCACTGTCCCATCACCTTCTGCAAACCCCCAAGAAAACCCCAACCACGCTGGTGATGGAGAAGAACGGCACGGTGGCCATCATTTCTTCCAAGGCCGCGGGCGAGGAGGCCCCCGCCCCGTATAGGCCCCCGTCGAGGCAACGAAGGCACCCGTCGTCCCCGTCCAGAACCCTGTCCCTGCTCCGCCGTAGCCCTCGATGAGGACTCCCCCGTATAGGCCCCCGTCAAGGCATCGAAGGGAGCCGCCGTCCCCATACAGACCCTCGTCCCCGCTTCCTCCGTAGCCGTCGATGAGGAGGCCCCCGCCGGTTTTCAGCAGACCCTGCACGGCTGGGACCCCTACAAGGAGAACAATTACATCAGGCCAGAGAACCCCTTCGATACCAGCTTAGCCGACCCATGGTCGGGGGTAACTAGGGTTTTGTCCCCTTCCTTTGTTCTTCCCCCATTCCCATCGTTGGATGCTAGATCGTGTGTTATTAGGGCTCGGATGTCCGTATTTTCAATCGTTAGATGCTAGGTATTTTTACAGTAGCTAATCCTCTTGTGTTAGATCTCGTATTTCGATGAATTCTCCTAGTTGGGATTAGTACTAGCACTGATCTGTAGTTGGGATCAGTATTCGATTTGGTTAGAGATTTAGGGATTAGGGAATAATCAGGGGATCTCAATCGGTTAATTTATGCAAGTAATCAATCCAGATAATCAAGGTATCTCAATCATGTTCTTATTGCACTCTACTATTTTTTCAACATGTGGATAGCAGCGACGTCTGCAGCGAAGAAGATTCCACGAACACCAAGACTCGTCAGGTGCTGAGGAAGTTGAAGTCTGGCCAGTACAAAAACTTCTTCGCCGACGTCGTCTACAGGTGCCCCTTCTTCACCAAGGGCCTCGCCACCGACTTCAACTCCCTCGTGAGGCATGCCGAGGACGTGAAGACCTGCGGCCTATCAAAGAATGTCCACGTCTTCAGAGCCAAGCACCAGGCGCTCGGTTTTCACCTTCGCAACCTCCAGAAGGTGGCCATCGAGGAGGGTTGCATGCCCCCGATCAACCCCAAGGAGCCCAAGGTCAAGGGACTGGGCAGAACGAAGTGGAGGAAGCGCCAGAGGGAGGAGACGGAGGCCCTCGTAGCAGAGGCCATGAGGGGCCACTGATCTTGTGTTAATGCTGCTGCCGTAATGTAGCTTATTTTGTTTTGTTGTCTGTATTGAACTTGTCCGATGCTGCTGCTGAGCAGCCTAATTGTTGAACCTTGTTTAAGTACCGTATTATATATCCTATATTAGCTACTTTATCTACATATGCTCTGTTTATCTACATATTTATGGTGCAGTTTAGATTTGCTACCAGATTGGGAAAATACGAGGGCCAAAAGGAACCATGAATAAAGAGAGAAGCTGGTCTAGATTCGCTGCCTTTTTTGGCAAAAATTAACACAACTATTAGCGAAATAAAGGGAAAAAGATGCTCTTAAAAAGTCAATCATAAAAATAACGAAACCGAAATCTTCCAATTTAGGCGACCGGACGCACGTAACTACCAAACGCGCCCCATATGGTCCCACACTACATCCCCCAAAACTCGTTTGCGACAAGCCGGACCCACGCAGTCCAACATGGGGGTCCTGCTACTGGATCCGACTGAACATGGCCCCACGTGTCAGCACGTAAGGGGGGGTCCTACTTGTCAGCATGTAACAAAGAGGGTCCACTACAGGACCCGACTGGATGCGGCCCGACTTGTCAGCACTTAATGGCAAGGGTCCACTAATGGGACCCGACAGACAGCGAGTTTTAGACCGATGCGAGAGTTTCGGACAAGGAGCTGGACAAAAGTGAGGAAAAGTTAAACGGCTGGGAAAAGTGAGTACAACTAATGAATCAGGTGCACAGAAATAGAAATCCCTAAAAAGAAACATCGGGGGAGTGGAGGACAAGACGTCATGTCAGACGATTATTATAAGTTTGATAAAATTCCGCCCTTCATAGTAAACACTAACCCAAGCATCCTGTTAAATAATGAAGATGCTCCATGGATACGGCGCAATCATAAGAAATAGACATACGCGAAGATTTTTTTATACCCCAACACTATATGGGGATGTTTGTGACGTGTAAGAATGTATTAAACCTTTTATGTAACTGTAGTTCAAATCTAATCTTGTTCCTATAGTTCAAATCTGGTCATCTTAGATGGTTTTTTATATGCAATCAATGTACCAGGTTTGATATTTTTCCTTAAAACTATATCACATAATATAACACCACGTGAAGGGTTTACATTGTTTGGATGGTTTTTGAATTTCTTATGCTCGTTTCAAACTATGGCAAAAAATACGGGCATGAAGATTCTGAAACGGGCATGAAGATTCTTAGCTCCTGAGCCTCGCTAAACTTGTAGTGGATCTTTGAAGAAATAGCATATTTGAAACAGTTTAAGTTATCCCGGTTGGGACATTGTCCATGCAAGATGGTCTAGTATTTTTGAAAAATGGGGTGGTACCATTTTGAAACTTTAATTTGGTGGTTGCTTAACAAAACACCACGTTCTGGACGCTCGGAAAATGGAAAATGGCTTTTTGGTGCGACGAAAAGGAAAAATTCCTCCTAGAACATTGTTCGCCATCCCATGGTGCATATTCATGCACAATATGGAAACATTATCGCAAAATATACCGTGATTATGGGAATAACATAGGTCGTTTGACCTGAAAGTCATGGGACCTTGAACATGATAGATCATTTCTGAGGAAGATTTTTTTGAGCTGCAATCAATATACCAAGTTTGATATTTTTCCATGGAACTATGTCATATAATATGACACCACGCGAAGGTTTTACATTGTTTGTATCGTTTTTAAATTTCTTATGCATGTTTCAATCTATGGTCAAATCGGCGGGTATGAAGATTTTTCTTAGCTCGGGATGAGCCTCACTTATTTGCAGTGGATCTCTAATGAAATATATTATTTGAACCTAAAAATTATTTTTGTGACAAATGATGAGCATTATATCATGTACCCATAGTTCAAATCTAACACACTTCCTACCGATTCGGTAGTAATTTGTCTTTTTCATGAGGGATAAACATAAAGGTTTAAGACACCCTGTTTGGGATATTATACATGCAAGGTGGTATAGTGTTTTTTAAAAATAGGGTGGTACCATTTTAAAACTTTCATTTGGTGGTTACTTCACAAAACACCTCGTTTTAGGCACTTAGAAAATGGAAAATTGTTTTGCATTGATCTAAGCAAGCATAGTGGTTGTGGCATTGATCTACACATGCATAATGGCCGTGCCATTTGATCTACACATGCCTATCCTTCCACAATATGCTAATCTATAATTCCGCAACATTTGAAGCAAGATACATATGCTAATCTACAATTGTGCAACACATCAAGCAATAAATAGATGCTAACCAAGCAACAGAGGCCAGCTTTGTGCAGCTAATCTACAGTTTATCACAAGAACAGATGGGAAAAAGAAAAGCCTCACCTGCGGCGGAGTGGTCGACTACCTAATCGCTGGAGCTATAGTCCAAACCGAGGCGGATCGGGCCATCGTGGAGGGGCTGGAGCCGTCGTCGTGGCCGTGATCTTCACGGAGGGACGCCGCCCGCTGCTGCCACCACAAATCCGGCCGGTAAGTCCGACGACATGCCGGGAAACCCTATCGGGATTGGAGCGAACCCCGGTGGGAACGACATGTCCCGGCTCATCGGCACGACCATGAAGGCCAATAGCCCGCTATCTCACTGCTCGACCCCGACGGCCCTGCGGTGATGGTTGCTGCCCTCAATGCGCTGACGGAGGGGTCAGAGCTGAAGCGGGTTGCGATGGGGAAAATCCCCAATGCAATCCCCATGTATCTCATTGTTTCGATCACCGCATCCCCTATGGGCACCTCGCCAGGTGTCCTTGAAATAGGTGACGACCACCGTAGAGAGGAGACAATGGTGGGGTCGACTTGCGTGTCCATGCTCCACAATCCCCCTGCCTCATATTCGCCTATGGCATGCTTGACGGTGTGGTGGACGGCGTGCCCGACCTGCTTGTAGGGTGTGTGCTTGACGCAGGGCACAACCTTGCCGGTGGGAAGGTTGTCTAGAGGCGTCGACGAAGGAGGATAGGAGGAGTCCATGTGTCTCTCTGATGGGACGGGATGTTCGGGAGTGTCAGAGTGGGACGGTGACAGTAAGAGCGACAGAGAGTAGTGATGAATCTAATCAAGTCGGGTGACTCAACCAGCAACTGCTGCGGTGGGACTACCAAGATAAACATGGTCGTTTTTATGACTCTAATCAAGTTGCCGTGATGGTTAGTGCCATCCCTCCAAGGGTTAATGGTCATGGACATGGACATACTCCAACTCCTTGGTAAGATGGTGTGACCTGTCAAATCTGTAAAAAGGAGGGCTATCTGGCCAACGAGTGTTGATGGCGCTATGTAACCGTGATGATGATGATGTTGACGTCAAAGAAAAGGGACCTTATGAAGTCGACACAAATTCGTACATGGATTCTGGCGGCACCAATAATAATATCACTAGGCAATTGAATAAGATGACCACCCATGGCACCTAAAAGGGGCGAGATCAAGTTCATAATTCCAGCGATAAAGGTATGGAAATTACACATGTTGATCACTCTGAATAGTACACCCCTCATAGTTTCATACAACTCCTTAATATTTTGCATGTCCCTAGAGCATCTAAGAATCTTATTTCTACACATAAAATTCCTCTTGACAATAATGTCTTTGTTTAATTTCATCCTTTCTTCTTCTTGATTAAGGACCAGGGCACAAAGAAAATCGTGTTCAGAGTTCCATGTCATGGTGGTTTATATCCTCTCATTCATATCTCCACGAGGTCTCAAAATCATGCTTTCATCACCGTCAAGCCTTCTTCATCCATGTGCCATTGTCGTCTAGGGCATCCATCATCTTGTATTGTTGAACAAGTTCTTAGGAAGGTGGGGAGGGGTGGAGGTGTGAGAGTGTGGAGGGGTCGAAGGTGTGAAAGTATCGAAGAGTGGAATGAAACATAAGAAATACAAAAAATGTTGGTCCACAAATAAATACTCCCTCCACGTCGTCTAGACATGTCTAGACGTCTTTTAGCATTTTTCTAAAACACATGTATCTAGACATCTTTTAGTGTATAGATTCACACATTTTATTCTGAACCTACGTCGTCTAGATCATAGTTTTAAATAGCCGGCTATAGCGGGTCTATAGCATTTTCCACATGGTGCAACTAACTTCATTAACTGGCTAAATTAAAGGTGCCAAAACCCCTAAATATCCAGTTATAGATTTTTAGGAGGCCACCAGTAGAGCCTATAGCCCGATATTTAAAACATTGGTCTAGATACATGCCTTGTAGAAAAGGCTAAAACATCTTATAATTTGAAACAGAGGGAGGAAAAACACTAAGGAATGCAATCTTGGAAACTCATAACAATGGGAATGGATTGCGTTGAGAAAATAAATAATGGAGAAGCAGTAAAATAAATTGAACATCGCATGTATTCACATTTTCTATTACTGATTGTTATCGCCACATTTTGGCCAAAGGAGGAGATGGGCCGTAATCAAGATGGGCTTAGAGGATACATATATGCAACCTATTGCTGGATCGGCCTTGTGCGTGGATTTGGGCTAAATTGCCCGTGTATCTGTATATTGTAGTAGGTTCCGTTTCGGTTTAAGTAAGAGATAGAGTTGTTAGGGTTATTCCAAAGATAGAAAGTCTCCGGACTATAAATATGTACCTAAGGTTATTGAGAAAAGGAGAACGATCACGTTCACAACAAACACAATCTCGACGCATCGCCACCCCTTGTTTCTAGGGTTTCTTTCGGGTAATTGTCATGCTGCCTAGATCGCGTCTTGCGATCTAGGCAGTATCTACTTATGCGTTATTTAGTGTTACTCGTACTGAAGCCTTGTTGATGGAGAGTAATACTGTTATCATAGATTTGTTTGGGCTAGCATCGGTACCTTTTTTTGTTACGATTGCCTAGTTATGCTGCCTTTAGTTATCTCGCTGCCTTTGCACCTTTTCGGGTGTAAGGGCAGCATCTTGCTTGATCTTTATTCAGTTGATTTGATCTGTTATAGTTATGCCTTGTTTTCCAAGGTTTAGTTTGATATCCACGTAGTCAGGCCTTGCAAACGGGTTGAACGATCCAGTAGTACGTAAGGATGTGGTTTGCCAATTCGAGAGGAGTTGTTCCGGGAATTGACTTTACGTCGGTTGTTAGGCCTTCTCTAGGGTTAGTTTTCTATCATCTTTTGTATCTACCAGGCTCAATTACGTGTAGGATGTTCCAATTACGTGGTGAAAACATTAAACTGTCGTAGATCGATTTAATTTGTAACGATGAAGCAAAACCCCCATGTTATTGTAGATCTAATGCAGAACCATGCGATAATCGGCTCCAGGAGCCGATTCACAAGGAAACCTGGGAGCCGGTCACGGCTCGAATTTTACGTATACTTGTTTGCCATGCAGGAAACTGATCGAAGCAATCCATCACCTTCCTGACCAGGTATAGGTCGGTGGCACGCCTGCATCAGCGGGGCGTGTCTGGGTTTTGCGGTCGTTGCCGAGGACCGAGCCCACCAGCAGTTCTGGAGCCTCCGGCTCTTCGTGTTGCTTTCGTCGCTTTCGCCGGTGGGTTTTGACAGGCAACACATTACGCACGCTGGTGGGAAACAACAACATCTGCATCAACATCCGACGCCGATGGGGGACAGACCGTCACGTCTGACGATCTGCACGAGGAGCACAAAGGCGAAGTATGATGATATCAAAGCTCTCTTGAAGCCGATCTCATCGGCTCTTTTGAGAGGACCGTAAGCATGGCATCGGTGGAAAGGGTTCTCACCGAAGGTGCTCTTGATGAGGTGGATCTGCATTTCTTGAGGAGCGCACCAGAGCTCTGCGACAGGAAGTCAATTACATGGTGGCTCATTCTCTTCACCGCCATTCTGAGAGCCTAGTGAACGCTTTCGAGCGCATCGCGGTTCGCGTAGTTCAGGAGATCATGAAACATCAGTACTCTCCGTCGGGCCCTACTCTAGGGACTCACCAGGGAGAAAGACCGCTCCAGACCAGGCCATACCTGCCATTCACACTTACAGCTCCGGAGCCACCAGGGGCAGCGGCGTTCGTCGTCTACAAGGTCGGAGGTGACCCAAGTGATTGCCAGTTCCTGTTTGAACCACCTAAAGAAATCCCACATGGATATGTGTGCACCTACGTCTTGGGCAATAGC
The DNA here is from genome assembly GCA_030063025.1 of Avena longiglumis. Lineage (NCBI taxonomy): Eukaryota > Viridiplantae > Streptophyta > Magnoliopsida > Poales > Poaceae > Avena > Avena longiglumis. The sequence continues at coordinate 21,965,574 of CP125974.1, forward strand.
CCGACGCCACAGACAGATTGCAACGCAGGATTTACAGGCGAGTTCTGGAGGCGGGCTTGAGGCGTGTATTTCGAGCAGGGATGTCGCGCATGGACGCCGATAAACAGTGGCTAGCCAAGTATGCCACGGAACGAGTCATGAGAATTTAGCCCCAGCTCAAGCGGTGGAGCAAATCCGTACCATCTTGAGAGACCAGTTAAACCCGTGCGAAGAAGGACAATCGGCTATTCAAGCCGTACCCCAACGAGTTTGATCTGATTCCGCTGCCACCCAAGTATCGGCTCCCTGAGTTCTCAAGGTTTAGCAGATCAGAAGGGTCGAGCTCGATCGAGCATGTGAGCCGATACCTGGCACAGTTAGGCATGATTTCAGCATCGGATGAGTTACGCGTAAGGTTCTTTGCGCAATCTCTGACAGGACCAGCTTTTGGTTGGTACACCTCGCTGCCACCTGATTCGATCCAGACCTGGAAGCAACTGGAAGAGCAGTTCCACATTCAGTATCATTCAGAAGCTACCGAGGCTGGCATTGCAGATCTGGCGCAGGTGCGGCAAAAGCGGGGAAAGCGGTGAAAGTACATTCAGCGCCAGGATCAGAACCGATGTTATTCGGCTCGTTTAACTGAGAAAGAAGCAGTCGAGCTGGCAGTGTTGGGTCTCTCAGCACCTATCAAGGATCTAGCCTTCCAAGTAGAATACAATTCATTGGCGCACATGGTGTGGCATCCCGCAAAACCACTACTAGAAAATCGCGTTGAATTTGTGCGTCGCATCGTCATCATCATGCATTGTTTGCCAAAACTATGTTTGCAAAGCCCGTGTTGTTTTCTAAACGCCCCTCTTTATTTTCAAACATCAAAACCGGGTCCCCGGAATATTTTGTTTTGGCTATCGGTTTGCCAACGCCCGCTTAACACAAATAAAAATTTAAATTATTTTATTAGGGGCAGTCGAACGGGCCAATTGACCCGAACGACCGCCCCAGAAATAAAATCGGTCCAACCTGCCGCCCCATCTAATCCTAATTCTACCTAAAATTCTACCCACACCCAGCAGCCACATCATCCCGCCCAATCGCAGCATGCCACATCACTCTCCCCTTCCCCCTGGCCAATCAAGCTTTGCCACATCACCCACTTCCCCTCCCTCCCCCTGGTCAAAGCCAACCCCAGCCGGCCACACCCACTCTACACTGCTGGCTACCCCCACACGCACGCTTCTCCCCTGGGTCCGCCTGGCCCACACTCCTGCCCCTCGCCTCTCCCACCCCGGGTCCCACCACCCAGCGCCTCCCCTGTTCATCTCCCACCTCGCGACCCGCCTCCCCTGGAACCGCCCCCCGCGCGCGCCTCTCTCGCTCTCTCTCTCGCTGGCAGCCCTCCCAGGCGCCGTCCCTTCCCCGGCGCCCCGCCTCCGTGCTCTTCCGCTGGCCAGTAACCACCCCTTGGAGGCACCTACCCAGCGCCTCCCAGCTGCCCTAACCCTCTCCGGCTCACCGACGCCGTCTCCCCAGACCACTCCGGGCCTTCCGTCCCTCGCCCGCCTACCGGGACCCGCACCACCCCGCCAGTCCTCGCCCATGCCTGAGCCAGCCACGCTCTACCTCGCCTCCCTGCTCAGCGGCCGCCTGGCCGCCCGCATCTCCCAGACCGAGCAACCGCCGCCTCTCCCAGTGCTGCTCTCCTGGCGGCGCCCCGGATGGGCCTCCTCACCCTCCTCCCTCGGCCGGCGTGCTCAAGAACCCGCCGCTTAGTCCGTCGGCCCGACATGACGCGGGCGCCCGTTTGCCGAGCCTCGCTGCACTGCGCCCGCCTGGCCAGTTCCCCTCAGCCGGCCCCAGCGTCTCCGCCCCCAGCCGCCCGCCGACCTGGTGCCTCCTCCGCCCTCATCTCTGCCGCCTTCGATGGCCCGACGCCGCCTCTGCGCGCCCTCCGTCGGCCGACCTCGCCAGCGCCTTCCATCGCTGCTCCGGCGCGAGCCCGTGACGCCCTCGCCGTTTGCCGAGACCCCCGAACCCGTACCGGTGCCTCGCCAAGATCTCCAGCCCGGACTTCAAGTACCCCCCTCGAATGCGACAAGTACCACCCCGAGGGACGAACCCCGGACTCCAAGTTCCCCGAAGACCGTGTAGGGGCAGATCCCGAGATCGGCCGACTGATCGAACCCGAGGAACCACCAGAGCCGTAACCTCATGATCTCCTTCCCGGAAGCTTTGACACCGCGCGACAAGATCTTCGTCACGGAAACCCCGACGCCAAGATCTCCCTCTCGGACCCGAAGCCGTCAAGACCCCGGAGACCCTATGATCTTCGTCTCAGACAACAAGGCCGTTGGAATGGAATCGACAAGTTCTGCTTCATGGGCACGGAGTGCCAAGGTCGCCTCACGGAATCCGAAGCGCGGGCCCGACAAGATCGACACGACGATAAGAACGGCATTGGCCCGGAAGACTTCGACACGCCCCGACACCGAACCAAGTCCGGCTTTCCGGAACGACAAGATCTACCCACGTAAATCGAGAACGACCCCGGAACCCGAGAACGCTTCCGTCGAACCCCGGAACCCCCAAGTCCGTCGAACCCTGAACCCTGAGACCGACCCCGACCCCGGAACACCAAGACCGTCGAGGACCCTATGTGTGAACCCTCTCCCGCAAACCCTATTTTATAATTGAAATACAACTTGTCGCATAATAATTGTTCATGCATGCATCCTATCATGTGGTTTGGGGGCCTTATGCCGATTCACCTAATAATTAAATATGGGGCCCATATGCGGGCAAATCTAGTCTCATATCGGCTTCATTTAAATGTGTGTAGCGAACCGGTAACTTACCTTGACTTGTTAAACACCATTTAAATTGCGGGGGTTCTAAACAACTTGAACCACCTAATAATTGTCGGGACCCCGGTTCCGCTTAACATGACCTAACCGCATCGCACTTTTGCCATGTCATCCATCATACATGCATCATGCCGATCTTCTGCCGTTTTATTAAATATTGCATCCGGTGCTTCTTCTAGTGTTTTGCTTCTTCGCGGATAAGGCCGTTGAGTTGATGTGAGCTTCGCCTCGATCTTCGGGGAAAACCTTCGACAACGTTTTCAGGCGAGCATCTCCCTCTTTCTACCTATCTTACTTTTATAGTAATTTACTCCCTCCTGTTGATCTATTGCTATCTGTGTTGTGATGCTTTAGTTTCTGTACCTGTGTTATACCGTGCAGCCCTAAATTGCCTTGGACACATCCTATTACCTGTTGTTTGGTAGATAGTTGGACTTGCGTGTCGCCGCCGCTTGCTCAAGTGCTGTTGTTTGTCGTCATATGCCACAGTTGCTGATGTATTGCCGCATGTTGATGTTGGAGATGATTCTAGTTTTACTTTTCGTCACTTTAATTTCTGTTTAACAACTAAAATTGAAATAAGCAGAGGCATCGGTGGGTGATAGAAAATATTTGGTTTACGAACGCCCACTTGTGTCCCGTAAGACCCCGAGCACTTGATTCCTGTTCCTTGATTTATCGCTATCCACATCCGGAGGTATATGGGACCCCCGAGCGAGCTTGATTCATTCTTAGTTCTCGGGGCCACAAACTAGTTTGAGGTGTTTTTACTATCCTGTACTTATGCCATGCTACTTTCTGTATTTAATTTGTGCGAGGAGCACACTGTACTGTTTAAGTAAGCGTAATGTTTTCGCGGTATCGACAGATCCCGATTGGGGACCTCGCCGTCGTTACATCCATTGTCATAAACCTTGGTCCGCCTCAAGCTTGCTTACTTCATTGCGGTATACTTCAAAGGGTGGCCTGAAATTTCTGAATCCTGTGATTGTTCACCGTGAAAGCCTCGTTGGTTTTGTTTTGGTTTTTCGAGGTTGATCGGGCGTGTGTTGCTATTGGTGCACCCGGCCAAAAAACTTTCGAAAGCCGTGTCGCGGGATATGGGCGACTTGGAGCACAGTTTCTTGATCATAGACAAGCATAACTAAAGTTTATTGTTATAAATTTGACTTTATAATGACTAGTAATCAGCTTCACTACAATGGAATGACTAATAAAACTGCCCACAATTGCTTGTTTGGAGTGTCGCGACCATTGTACTGACTAGTAAGTATTGCAACTAGCGGAATGGCTGAATAAAAGTACCAACAACCGCTGGTTTTGGGTTTATCTCATGCTATCTGTACGATTAGTAATTGTTGCAACTATAGCGGTATTGTTAACTAAAGTGCCCAACGCCTACTTTATCGTGACGAATATCTAAACTTGACTAGTAAAGTGCTGCAACTATAATCGAATAAGTAAACCGCCAACCTGTGAGTTCCTCGGTTGACTTCCTCGTTTGGTCTCGAGAAACGCCAGGATGGGTCTGTTTGGTGATAGCTTGAGGTTGGATCCGTTAGATCATTCTTATCCTCTCGATATCCGCCATGTATCGAGTCTCTATAGGTTGTTTAGTGCATCTTGCCGCTGCCGCCACCATACCTATGTAGGCGAGGACCGCAATTCTAGCCTCGCCGTGTCGCCTCGATCGACGCTCCTGCTTTTTCCTTTGCCCTTTGTCGGCACCCCTTTTGTTAAGCAGGTTTTGAGATCGACGCCGTTAGCAGGGTTACCCTCCCGGCTTGGCCTGGGCAGGGTTATGGACGCCATTGGTTATTCTTCAGGGCTCTTAGCCCCATTTGCATCTTGTCCGTAGCTGGACGCTCTATCGTTTTCAAGGTGATTTGGATCTTTGTATATTATATTTGTATTCTTGGCTCTTTGAGTCGCTGCTATAAATATCTGTTCTGTGGGTCCCATCGAGGACTGTTGTGTAATGTTATTACTTCGTTTTCCACCCGCACGAAAGTGCCTGGTGGGCACCTTTGAATCGTTTCTATGCGGGTTTGGCAAATTTTGCTCAAACTTGCATAGGTCCGATTCTGAGGGTGTTACAGAGTGGTATCAGAGCTCAGCAGTTGATACCCCTGAAGTCCACCTCAGGATAACCTAGCTAACGGCCGAAGTAGAGTGTCAAAACTATTTTCGCAAAATCGGTTGAATAGTTCTGATTAGGTCTGATTTTTACTCCTTACCCCTCTGCTGATCCCCTCTTATCTCGACGTGTTTGAATCCGCTCTCGTCTCTTTCTTCGAGTCCAGGATTTCTCGTGGTTGGGTTTCCGTCGTACCTTCAGGGTTTCGCTTCCTCTTCGGATAACGGTGTTGCTACATTCGGTCTTCATGCTGCCGAGGAATTCTTCGTCTGTGGTGCCATTCTTTGTTCCTTGTCGTGTTATCCGGTGTTTTCCGACGCGACGACATCATCTATGCCAGATCCGATGCATAGTCGGCATCACCCCTTTGTTCCGAACCTCGCTTGTCGAGATCTTCAGTCTGTTTCCGAGAATGGTTGCACGCTCTTCTACTGATTGTGCGGAGTAATAGTTTGGGTGCGTGATGGATTGGCCCCCATGCCGACTACCCCTTCTATTCGCTTTTGCACATTGAAGTGGATGAGAATGCATCGGTTCCCCTTTCCATCGGAGTTAGAGGTGGCTTTGTTTGTTGATACCTCTACCTTCGGCCTTTTGTCCCCGGAGTGTTCCCTCGACGATCACGGACAACGACCTCTTGTTAGTGGTGTCGTGAGGATCTACACAAAGCGAGAAGACGGAGAACGCCGATGTAACACCCTCAGAATCGGACCTATGCAAGTTTGAGCAAAATTCGCCAAACCCGCATAGAAACGATTCAAAGGTGCCCACCAGGCACTTTCGTGCGGGTGGAAAACGAAGTAATAACATTACACAACAGTCCTCGATGGGACCCACAGAACAGATATATATAACAGCGACTCAAGGAGTCAAGAATACGATATAATATACAAGATCCAAATCACCTTGAAAAGAGAGCGTCCGACTACGACAAGAAGCAAATGGGGCTAAGAGCCACGAAGAATAACCAATGGCGTCCATAACCCTGCCCAGGCCAAGCCGAAGGGTAACCTCGCTAACGCGGCCGATCTCAAAACCTGCTTGAACAAAAGGGTGCCGACAAAGGGCAAAGGAAAAAGAAGGAGCGTCGATCGAGGCCAAGACAGCGAGGCTAGAATTCAATGTCCTCGCCACATAGGTATGGTGGATCAAGCGGCAGCAAGATGCACTAAACAACCTATAGAGACTCGATACAACTGGCGGTTATCAGAGAGGGGTAAGAATGACCTAACCGGATCCGACCTGAAGCTAACACCAAACAAACCCATCCTGGTGTTTCCCCCTCGAGACCAAACGAGGAAGTCAACCGAGGAACTCACGCAGTTGGCAGTTTTACTTATTCAGTTATAGTTGCGGCACTTTACTAGTCAGATTTAAATAATCGTCCTGATAAGGTAAGCAGTGGGTACTTTTAGTTAACCATTCCGTTATAGTTGTAACTCTTACTAATCAGGTGCAAATAGCATGAGATAATCCCGAAACCCAGCAGTTGTTGGTACTTTTATTCAGCCAATTCGTTGTAGTTGCAATACTTACTAGTCATATACAATTGTCGCAAGCGACAACCAAACGAGCAATTGTGGGCAGTATTATTTAGCCATTCCGTTATAGTGGAGCTGATTACTAGTCATTATAAGTCAAATTTATAGCGGTAAACTTTAGTTATGCTTGTCTATGATCGAGATACTGTGCTCCAAGTCGTCCATAACCGCGGACACGGCTTTCAGAAAGTTTTACCGGCCGGGTGCACCAATAGCAACACACGCCGATCAACCTCGGAAAACCAAATCAAAACCCAACGAGGCTTTCACGACCGAACAATCACAGATTCAGAATATTTCAGGGGCCACCCTTAAGTAGAATCCGCAACGGAGTAGACAAGCTCGAGACGGCCTCAAGGTCTGGGTGGACGGCTGTGAACGATCGGGAACCCCAAACGGGCTTGTCGACACAGCGAATCGTGTCCCGATCCTAACGATAAGGCGGTGTGCTATCTGTCGCACAATCGTAAATAAAGCGATAAGCATGGCATAAGTACAGGATCGTAAATAAAACCTCAAACTAGTTTGTGGCCCCAAGAAATAAGATCAATCAAGCTCGTTCAGGGGGTCCCATATACCTCCGGATGTGGATAGGAAAACAAGGAACAGGAATCAAGTACTGGTCTTACGGACACAAGTGGGCGTTGAAACCAAATATTATCTATCACCCACCGATGCCTCTGCTTATTCAATTTTAGTTGTTAAACGAAATTAAAGTGACAATAAGTAAAGCTAGAATCATATCCGACATCAACGTGCAATACATCAGCAATCGTGGCATATGACGACACACATTAACACTTGAGCAAGCAACTACGACGCAAGTCCAGCTATCTACCAAACAACGGGTAATAGGGTGTGGCCAAGGCAATATAGGTCACGGAATATCACGTACGAAACTAAAGCATCGCAACACAGATAGCAATAGATCAACAGGAGGGAAGTAAATACTAGAAAGTAAGATAGGTAGAGAGGGGGAGATGCTCGCCTGAAAACATTGTCGAAAGGTTCATCCGAAGAACGGGGCGAAGCTCACATCAACTCAACGGCCTTATCCGCGAAGAACCAAAACACTAGAAGAAAACCGGATGCGATATTTAAGACGATGGCAGAAGATCGGCATGATGCATGCATGATGCATGGCATGGCAAGGTGCGATGTAATTAGGTCAAGATTAAGCGGAACCGGGGTCCCGACAATTAATCAAGTGGTTCAAGTTGTTTATCTACCCCGCAATTTAAATGTTGTTTAACAATGAAAGATTATAGTATGGATTCGCTACTCAAGTTTAAATGAGGCCGATATGAGACTAGATTTGCCCGCATATGGGCCCCATATTTAGTTATTAGGTGAATCGGCATAAGGCCCCCAAACCAATGCTATGCATGCGGGAATGACAATTTAATATGCAATCAAGTTGTTATTATGCATTTATAAAATAGGGTATCGAGGGAAAAGGGTCACACATCGTAGGGGCTCACGATCTTGTTAGGGTTCCGGGTTGGGGTTGGGGTCCAGGTTCGACGGTTCCGCTCGGGTTCGGGGTAGGTCTTGGCGTTCAGGAAGCCGGACTTGGAGTTTCGGTCGCCTCGAATTGCCTCGGTGCAGTTCTTGGCGAGCATCGGTCGGACTTCGCCCGAACGGGTCTTGGTCTCGACAACTTTGATTCTCTCAGGGCGACCTTGGCACTCGATGTCCGTGAAGTAGTACTTGTCGCCTACCGTCTTGAGTTCGCTCCATTCGGGTCCTCGCGAGTACTTGTCGTCCCCGAAGGAGAGCTTGCGTCTAGGGTCTCGGCGATCTTGGCGCATCGAGGTGTCGAGGAATCGGTACGGTCTTCGGAGCTCGCGGGTTCTAGACGTGGTCCCACGGTCTCGGTGATCTCGTCGGTGCCATCCTTGGTCACACTGGCTCGTCCTTTGGAACGCCAACGCTTGACGGAGACAACCCCACGGAATCGGCGTATGGCCCTCGAGCGGAGCGAGCAGAGGTGGCGACGGTGGCGTTCATGGCGGGGCGAAACTGGCCAGAGGCGCTCGAGCGGAGGCGGAGGCAGGGCTCGGAGGTCGTCGGCCAGGGGAGCGGCGGTGACGTTCAGGTCGACGCGGGCCCGCACGGAGGAGGCGAGGCGGCACAGCGACGGAGGCCGGGCGCATACGCTGCGGGCGGCGAGCAGCTGGCGAGCTCATGGGACGGCGAGGCCTCGGGCGCGCCGTTGCCGCCAGGCGGGGCGGCGACCTTGGCGGCGGCCGACGGCGACCGACGCGAGCGGGCGGCGACCGGGCTGGAACGGAGAGGCTCGGCGGCGACGCGCTGCTCGCAGGGAGGCGTGGAGGACGACGGGCTCGCAGCTGGTCGGCGGTTGACCGGCGAGGCGGAGCCGCTGGGAGCGCCGCGGCGGCCAAAAGGGAAGGGTCGCGGCGGGGAGCACGGGGCGAGGCCACGGAGGCGGGTCGACGCCGGGCTGGCGGCGCGGCCGCGGGCGCTATGGTGCGGCGCCGGGCGGGGAAAGCGGCGGGCCGAGGAGCGGGCGGCGGAGCACGGCCGGGGCGTGAAGGCAGAAGCGCTGCGCGGGCGGAGGCCGCTGCGGGGCGGAGGCGGGGCGGCGAAGCGGCGGCGGGCGGCGCACTGGGCAAAGGGCGGGAGGCGAGGACGGGCAGAGGCGAAGCCAGTGAGGCGGAGTGGGCGAGCAGGCGGGTGGAGAGCGGGGCGGCGAGGCGAGGCGCAGGGCGGCGCGCTGAGGTGGGACAGTGGGCGGCGAGGTCGTCTTGTGGCCGGGCGGGGAAGCGGCGAGGGAACTCCGGCGGGGAGCTCGGGCAGCAGACGACGGGGAGGAGCGGGCCTGAGAGGGGAAAGAGGTGAGGGCGGGGCGGCTGTGGAGAGGGTCGGCGGCGAGCGGAGGAGAGGGAGGCCGGCGGCGGTGGAGAGGGTCGGCGGCGAGGGGGTCGCTGGGGGCGGCGGGGTGAGGCAGACGGGGGGAAGCACGCGCGTGAGGAAGCTCGGAGGAAGAAGATGAGTGGGGAGAAGGAGGATGGGGGGGACAGGCGGGGTCCACGGGGTCCACGGGAGGGATCCCGAGAGGGTTCTTTTGTCCGGAGCGGCCGCAGGCGTCGTGTGCGTGTGGGCGTGCTGTAAGGAGAGAGAGAAGGGGGAGAGGAGGTTGGGTGATGTGGCATAGTGTGGTTGGTTGAGGGAGTTGGGGAGGTGAGGTGGCGAGAGGGGAGTGGCCAGGGTGATGTGGCCAGAAGGGGTGGGTAGATTAGTGGGTGTGTTTAGGATTTAGATGGGGTTGGTTGGGGCGGACCGATCTGGTTTTCTGGGGCGGTCGTTCGGGTCGGTTGGCCCGTTCGACTGCCCCGCTAAAACAAATCAAAAATTTTATTGATTCCAAACAAAGTTTTGCAAACCGATTTCGGCCAAACCAAAAATATTTCGGGGACCCGGTTTTGGCGTTTGAATAAAAGACGGGGCGTTTGGAAAACAAAGACGGGTTTTGCAAACATAGTTTTGGCAAACATTGCATGATGATGACGATGCCATGCACAAATTCAACGCGATTTTCTAGTAGTGGTTTTGCGGGATGCCACAATTCGACACCACTAACAATGGATCTCGCCCTCGAGATCCGCCTCATGGTACCGGAAGGAAGGTCGGCGATCTGCATCTTCTCACTTCGTGTAGATCCTCGCGACACCACTAACGTGGTTCGTTGTCCGTGATCGTCGAGAGAGCACTCCGGAAACATGAGGTCAGAGGTAGAGGTATCCACAATAAAGCCACCTCTAACTCCGGTAGGAAGAGGGAATCGATGCATTCTCGTCCACTTCAATGTACCAAGCGAATAGAAGGGGTAGTCGGCATGGGGGCCAATCCATCACGCACCCAAACTATTACTCCGCACAATCAGTGGAAAAGCGTGCAACCATTCTCGGAATCAGACTGAAGATCTCGACAAGCGAGGTTCGGAACAGCGGGTGATGCAGACTCTGCATCGGATCTGGCATAGATGAGGTCGTCGCGTCGGAAAACACCGGAAGGCACAAACAAAGAGCAAAGGACGGCACCACGCATTTAAGGATTCTCCGGATAGCATGAAGACCATGTAGCCACACCGTTATCGAAGAAGGATGAGAAACCCTAAAGGTGCGACGGAAACCCAACCACGAGAATTCTGGACTCGAAGAAAGAGGCGAGGCGGAGTCAAAACACGAGGGGTAAGAGGAGAACAGAGGGGTAAGGAGTAAAATCGACCTAATCGGAACTATCCAACCGATTTTAAAATAGTTTTGACACTCTACTTGCCGTTAGCTAGGTTATCCTAGAAATTTGGACTTGGGTATCGCAACTGCTGAGCTCGATACCACTCTGTAACACCCTCAGATCGGACCTATGCAAGTTTGAGCAAAATTCGCCAAACCCGCATAGAAGCGATTTAAAGGTGCCCACCAGGCACTTTAAGGGTGGAAAGAAGTAATAACATTACACAACAGTCCTCGATGGGACCCACAGATATATATATAATGACTCAAGAGTCAAGAATACATATAATATACAAGATCCAAATCACCTTGAAAAAGAGAAGCGTCCGACTACGGACAAGAAGCAAATGGGGCTAAGAGCCACAAGAATAACCAATGGCGTCCATAACCCTGCCAGGCCAAGCGGAAGGGTAACCGCTAACTGCGTCGATCTCAAAACCTGCTTGAACAAAGGGTGCCGACAAGGGCAAAGGAAAAGAAGGAGCGTCGATCGAGGCGATTACAGCGAGGCTAGACGGCGGTCCTCGCCTACATAGGTATGGTGGATGAAGCGGCGGCATGCACTAAACAACCTATAGAGACTCGATACAATGGCGGTTATCGAGAGGGGTAAGAATGACCTAACCGGATCCGACTGAAGCTAACACCAAACAAACCCATCTCGGTGTTTCCCTCGAGACCAAGCGAGGAAGTCAACGAGAACTCACGATTGGCGCTTTACTTATTCAGTTATAGTTGCGGCACTTTACTAGTCAGATTTAAATAATCGTCCTGATAAGGTAAGCAGTGGGTACTTTTAGTTAACCATTCCGTTATAGTTGTAACTCTTACTAATCAGGTGCAAATAGCATGAGATAATCCCGAAACCCAGCAGTTGTTGGTACTTTTATTCAGCCAATTCGTTGTAGTTGCAATACTTACTAGTCATATACAATTGTCGCAAGCGACAACCAAATGAGCAATTGTGGGCAGTATTATTTAGCCATTCCGTTATGTGGAGCTGATTACTAGTCATTATAAGTCAAATTTATAGCGGTAAACTTTAGTTATGCTTGTCTATGATCGAGATACTGTGCTCCAAGTCGTCCATAACATGGACACGGCTTTCAGAAAGTTTTTACCCGGCCGGGGTGCACCAATAGCAACACACGCTCGATCAACCTCGGAAAAACCAAATCAAAACCCAACGAGGCTTTCACGACTGAACAATCACAGGATTCATAAATATTTCAGGGGGCCACCCCTTAGAGTAGAATCCGCAACGGAGTAAGCAAGCTCCGAGACGGCCTCAAGGTTTGGGTGGACGGCTGTGAACGACTGGGAACCCCAAACGGGGCTTGTCGACACCGCGGAATCGTGTCCCGATCCTAAACAGTACAGTGTGCTATCTGTCGCACAATCGTAAATAAAGCAGTAAAGCATGGCATAAGTACAGGATCGTAAATAAAACCTCAAACTAGTTTGTGGCCCCAAGAAATAAGAATGAATCAAGCTACGTCTGGGGGGGTCCCATATACCTCCGGATGTGGATAGCGCAAAAAACAAGGAGCAGGAATCAAGTACTCGGGGTCTTACGGACACAAGTGGGCTCGAAACCAAATATTATCTATCACCCACCGATGCCTCTGCTTATTCAATTTTAGTTGTTAAACAGAAATTAAAGTGACAATAAGTAAAGCTAGAATCATATCCGACATCAACGTGCGGCAATACATCAGCAACTGTGGCATATGACGACACACATTAACACTTGAGCAAGCAACTACGACGCGCAAGTCCAGCTATCTACCAAACAACAGGTAATAGGGTGTGGCCAAGGCAATATAGGGCTGCACGGAATATCACGGGTACGGAAACTAAAGCATCGCAACACAGATAGCAATAGATCAACAGGAGGGAAGTAAATACTAGAAAGTAAGATAGGTAGAGAGGGGGAGATGCTCGCCTGAAAACATTGTCGAAAGGTTCATCCGAAGAACGGGGCGAAGCTCACATCAACTCAACGGCCTTATCCGCGAAGAACCAAAACACTAGAAGAAAACCGGATGCGATATTTAAGACGATGGCAGAAGATCGGCATGATGCATGCATGATGCATGGCATGGCAAGGTGCGATGTAATTAGGTCAAGATTAAGCGGAACCGGGGTCCCGACAATTAATCAAGTGGTTCAAGTTGTTTATCTACCCCGCAATTTAAATGTTGTTTAACAATGAAAGATTATAGTATGGATTCGCTACTCAAGTTTAAATGAGGCCGATATGAGACTAGATTTGCCCGCATATGGGCCCCATATTTAGTTATTAGGTGAATCGGCATAAGGCCCCCAAACCAATGCTATGCATGCGGGAATGACAATTTAATATGCAATCAAGTTGTTATTATGCATTTATAAAATAGGGTATCGAGGGAAAAGGGTCACACATCAGAGGGGGCTCGACGATCTTGTTAGGGTTCCGGGGTTCGGGGTTGGGGTCCAGGGTTCGACGGTTCCGTTCTCGGGTTCCGGGGTAGGTCTTGGCGTTCCGGGAAGCCGGACTTGGAGTTTCGGGGTCGCCTCGAATTAGATACAGTCGGTGCAGTTCTTGGCGAGCATCGGTCCGGACTTCGCCCCCGGGAACGGGTCTTCAGGGTCTCGACAACTTTGATTCTCTGTGGGCGACCTTGGCACTCGATGTCCGTGAAGTAGTACTTGTCGCCCTACCGTCTTCGGGTTCGCTCCATTCGGGTCCCTGTCGGAGTACTTGTCGTCCCCTGAAGGAGAGCTTGCGTCTAGGGTCTCGGCGATCTTGGCGCATCGAGGTGTCGAGGAATCGGTACGGTCTTCGGAGCTCGCGGGTTCTAGACGTGGTCCCACGGTCTCGGTGATCTCGTCGGTGCCATCCTTGGTCACACTGGCTCGTCCTTTGGAACGCCAACGCTTGGACGAGGACAACCCCCGACGGAATCCCGGGCGTCTATGGCCCTCGAGCGGAGCGAGCAGAGGTGGCGACGGTGGCGTTCATGGCGGGGCGAACTGGCTGAGGCGCCGAGCGGAGGCGGAGGCGGTGGCTCGGAGGTCGTCGGCGGGAGCGGCGGTGACGTCAGGTCGACAGGCCCGCACGAGGAGGCGAGGCGGCAGCGACGGAGGGCAGGCGTACCACGGGCCAGGGGGCGGGCGGAGCTGGCGAGCTCAAGGACGGCGAGGAGGCTCGGGGCGCTGCCGCGTCGCGCGGGCGAGGGCGGCGACCTTGACCGCGCGGCGGCGGGACGGCGACTGACGCGAGGCGGGGCGGCTCGGCTCGGAACGGAGAGGCTCGGCGGCGACGCTCGCAGGGAGGCGTGGAGGACGACGGGCTCGCAGCGGTCGGGCGGGCGAGGGCGGAGCCAGGGAGCGCCGCGGCCGCCAGTGCGAGGAAGGAGTCGTTGCGGCGGGGAGCACGGGCGAGGCCACAGGCGGGTCGACGCTGGCCTGGCGGCGGAGGGCAGGCGGTCGCTGCGAGGTGCGGGAGCCGGGCGGAAGCGGCCGGAGGCGGGCGGCGGAGCACGGCCGGGGCGTGAAGGCAGCGAGCATCGCTGGGCGGAGGCCGTGGGCTCCGGAGGCGGGGCGGGCGAAAGGCGGCGGCGGCCAGCGCACTGGGCCAGGCGGTGGAGGCGAGAGGGCAGAGGCGAGCTCGCCATGTGGCGGAGGCGGGTGGGGGCGGAGGCGGAGAGCGCGGGCGGAAGAGGCGAGTGGGCAGCGCGCGCTGGGTGACGGGCGGCGGGAGGCATGGGAAGCGAGCGGGGAACTCGGCGGCGGCGGGGAGCCTGGGGCCGCAGCTCGGGCAACGAGGAGCGGGCTGAGGGGAAAGAGGTGGGCGGGCGGCTGTGGAGGGTCGGCCAGCGGAGAGGGAGGCCGGCGGTGGAGAGGGTCGTGAGGGGGTGCTGGGGCGGGCGGGTGAGGCGGGGGAAGGCTGCTGAGGAAGCTCGGAGGAAGAAGATGAGTGGGGAGAAGGAGGATGGGGGGGACGGGCGGGGTCCACGGGGTCCACGGGAGGGATCCCGAGAGGGTTCTTTGTCCCGAGCGCGGCAGCGCCGTGTGTGCAGGGCGTGCTGTAAGGAGAGAGAGAAGGGGGAGAGGAGGTTGGGTGATGTGGCATAGTGTGGTTGGTTGAGGGAGTTGGGGAGGTGAGGTGGCGAGAGGGGAGTGGCCAGGGTGATGTGGCCAGAAGGGGTGGGTAGATTAGTGGGTGTGTTTAGGATTTAGATGGGGTTGGTTGGGGCGGACCGATCTGGTTTTCTGGGGCGGTCGTTCGGGTCGGTTGGCCCGTTCGACTGCCCCGCTAAAACAAATCAAAAATTTTATTGATTCCAAACAAAGTTTTGCAAACCGATTTCGGCCAAACCAAAAATATTTCGGGGACCCGGTTTTGGCGTTTGAATAAAAGACGGGGCGTTTGGAAAACAAAGACGGGTTTTGCAAACATAGTTTTGGCAAACATTGCATGATGATGACGATGCCATGCACAAATTCAACGCGATTTTCTAGTAGTGGTTTTGCGGGATGCCACAGCCGACCTTCTTTCCGGTACCATGAGGCGGATCTCGAGGGCGAGATCCTTTGTTAGTGGTGTCGAATTGTGGCATCCCGCAAAACCACTACTAGAAAATCGCGTTGAATTTGTGCGTCGCATCGTCATCATCATGCATTGTTTGCCAAAACTATGTTTGCAAAGCCCGTGTTGTTTTCTAAACGCCCCTCTTTATTTTCAAACATCAAAACCGGGTCCCCGGAATATTTTGTTTTGGCCGCTATCGGTTTGCCAACGGCCCGTTTAACACAAATAAAATTTATATTATTTTAAGCGGGGCAGTCGAACGGGCCGAATGACCCGAACGACCGCCCCAGGATTTAAATCGGTCCAACCTGCTCGCCCTATCTAATCCTAATTCTACCTAAAATTCTACCCACACCCAGCAGCCACATCATCCCGCCCAATCGCAGCATGCCACATCACTCTCCCCTTCCCCCTGGCCAATCAAGCTTTGCCACATCACCCACTTCCCCTCCCTCCCCCTGGTCAAAGCCAACCCCAGCCGGCCACACCCACTCTACACGCGCGCGCGCGCTGGCTACCCTGTCACGCACGCACCCCCTGTCCCGTGGGTCCGCCCTGGCCCACACTCCCTGCCCTGTCCCCCTGCCTCTCCCCACCCCCGGGTCCCACCACCCAGCGCCTCCCCTGTTCATCTCCCACCTCGCGACCCGCCTCTGAACCGCCCCAGCCGCCTCTCTCTCTCTCTCTGCAGCCTTTCCTCCCATCGGCGCCGTCCTTCCCGGCGGCGCCCGCTCCGTGCTCTTCCGCCCCGTAACCACCGCACTGCCCGGAGGCACCCGCTGCCAGCGCGCCTGCGACCCCAACCTCTCCTCGCCCGCCTCCGCGACGCCGTCCTCGAGAACCACTCCGGGCCTTCCGCCTCGCCCGCCTCGCCCGGACCGCACCACCCCGCCAGGTCCTCGCCCCTCAGCCGCCGCCACGCCTACGCTCTCGCCTCGCCTCCTGCTCACTTAGCCAGCGCGCATCTCCCAGACCCGAGCAACGCCGGCCTCTCCCAGTCTGCTCTCCCGGCGACGCCCCTCCGGATGGGCCTCCGCACCCTCCTCCTCGCGGCGCCCGAGCTCACGCCGCCGCTAGTCCGGCCCGGCATGACGCGGGGCCGCCCGCCGTTCGCCGAGCCCGCGCTCACTGCACGCCGCCCGCCCCGCTCGTGTTCCTCCGGCGACCGGCCCCTGCCTCCGCCCCCGCCCGCCCGCCTCCCGCGGTCGCCTCCTCCGCCTGCATCTCTGCCGCCCGCAGTGCCGCCGACGCCGCCGCCGCGCCCTCGTCCGACTCGCCAGCGCCTTCCATCGCTGAGCCTGCGAGCCCGGGCTGCTCGCCGAGACCCCGAACCTGCATCGTGCCTCGCCAAGATCTCCAGCCGGACTTCAAGTACCCCCCTCGAATGCGACAAGTACCACCCCGAGGGACGAACCCCGGACTCCAAGTTCCCCGAAGACCGTGTAGGGGCAGATCCCGAGATCGACGCCGACTCGATCGAACCCGAGGAACCACCAGAGCCGTAACCTCATGATCTCCTTCCCGGAAGCTTTGACACCGCGCGACAAGATCTTCGTCACGGAAACCCCGACGCCAAGATCTCCCTCTCGGACCCGAAGCCGTCAAGACCCCGGAGACCCTATGATCTTCGTCTCAGACAACAAGGCCGTTGGAATGGAATCGACAAGTTCTGCTTCATGGGCACGGAGTGCCAAGGTCGCCTCACGGAATCCGAAGCGCGGGCCCGACAAGATCGACGACGATAAGAACGGCATTGGCCGGAAGAATTCGACACGCCCGACACGAACCAAGTCCGCTTTCGGAACGACAAGATCTACCTCAGAATCGAGAACGACCCGGAACCCGAGAACGCTTCGAACCCCGGAACCCCCAAGTCCGTCGAACCCTGAACCCTGAGACCGACCCCGACCCCGGAACACCAAGACCGTCGAGGACCCTATGTGTGAACCCTCTCCCGCAAACCCTATTTTATAATTGAAATACAACTTGTCGCATAATAATTGTTCATGCATGCATCCTATCATGTGGTTTGGGGGCCTTATGCCGATTCACCTAATAATTAAATATGGGGCCCATATGCGGGCAAATCTAGTCTCATATCGGCCTCATTTAAATGTGTGTAGCGAACCGGTAACTTACCTTGACTTGTTAAACACCATTTAAATTGCGGGGGTTCTAAACAACTTGAACCACCTAATAATTGTCGGGACCCCGGTTCCGCTTAACATGACCTAACCGCATCGCACTTTTGCCATGTCATCCATCATACATGCATCATGCCGATCTTCTGCCGTTTTATTAAATATTGCATCCGGTGCTTCTTCTAGTGTTTTGCTTCTTCGCGGATAAGGCCGTTGAGTTGATGTGAGCTTCGCCTCGATCTTCGGGGAAAACCTTCGACAACGTTTTCAGGCGAGCATCTCCCTCTTTCTACCTATCTTACTTTTATAGTAATTTACTCCCTCCTGTTGATCTATTGCTATCTGTGTTGCGATGCTTTAGTTTCCGTACCTGTGTTATACCGTGCAGCCCTAAATTGCCTTGGACACATCCTATTACCTGTTGTTTGGTAGATAGTTGGACTTGCGTGTCGCCGCCGCTTGCTCAAGTGCTGTTGTGTGTCGTCATATGCCACAGTTGCTGATGTATTGCCGCATGTTGATGTTGGAGATGATTCTAGTTTTACTTTTCGTCACTTTAATTTCTGTTTAACAACTAAAATTGAAATAAGCAGAGGCATCGGTGGGTGATAGAAAATATTTGGTTTCCGAACGCCCACTTGTGTCCCGTAAGACCCCGAGTACTTGATACCTGTTCCTTGATTTATCGCGCTATCCACATCCGGGAGGTATATGGGACCCCCCTGAGCCAGAGCTTGATTCATTCTTATTTCTTGGGGCCACAAACTAGTTTGAGGTGTTTTTACTATCCTGTACTTATGCCATGCTACTTTCTGTATTTAATTTGTGCGAGGAGCACACTGTACTGTTTAGGTAAGCGTAATGTTTTCGCGGTATCGACAGTCCCCGATTGGGGACCTGCTGTCGTTTACAGCCATTGTCGCAAACCTTGGGTCCGTCTCGAAGCTTGCTTACTTCGTTGCGGGTGTACTTCAAGGGGTGGCCCCCTGAAATATTTCAATCTGTGATTGTTCGATCGTGAAAGCCTCGTTGGGTTTTGTTTTGGTTTTTCCGAGGTTGATCGGCGTGTGTTGCTATTGGTGCATCCCGCCGGTAAAACTTTCAAAGCCGTGTCGCGGATATGGACGACTTGGAGCCAGCTTTCTTGATCATAGACAAGCATAACTAAAGTTTATTGTTATAAATTTGACTTTATAATGACTAGTAATCAGCTTCACTACAATGGAATGACTAATAAAACTGCCCACAATTGCTTGTTTGGAGTGTCGCTTGCGACCATTGTACCTGACTAGTAAGTATTGCAACTACAACGGAATGGCTGAATAAAAGTACCAACAACTGCTGGGTTTTGGGTTTATCTCATGCTATCTGTACCTGATTAGTAATTGTTGCAACTATAACGGTATTGTTAACTAAAAGTGCCCACTGCCTACTTTATCAGGACGAATATCTAAACTTGACTAGTAAAGTGCTGCAACTATAACTGAATAAGTAAAACTGCCAACTGTGTGAGTTCCTCGGTTGACTTCCTCGTTTGGTCTCGAGGGGGAAACGCCAGGATGGGTCTGTTTGGTGATAGCTTCAGGTTGGATCCGGTTAGATCATTCTTATCCCTCTCTGATATCCGCCAGATGTATCGAGTCTCTATAGGTTGTTTAGTGCATGCTGTCGCTTGATCCACCATACCTATGTAGGCGAGGACCGCGGTCTAGCCTCGCTGTGTCTTGGCCTCATCTTGACGCTCCTTCTTTTCCTTTGCCCTTTGTCGGCACCTTTTGTTAAGCAGGTTTTGAGATCGACGCGTTAGCGAGGTTACCCTCCGGCTTGGCACAGGCAGGTTATGGACTCCATTGGTTATTCTTGTGGCTCTTAGCCCCATTTGCATCTTGTCCGTAGCTGGACGCTCTATCGTTCAAGGTGATTTGGATCTTTGTATATTATATTTGTATTCTTGGCTCTTTGAGTCATTGCTATAAATATCATTACGTGGGTCTCATCGAGGACTGTTGTGTAATGTTATTACTTCGTTTTCCACCCGCACGAAAGTGCCTGGTGGGCACCTTTGAATCGTTTCTATGCGGGTTTGGCGAATTTTGCTCAAACTTGCATAGGTCCGATTCTGAGGGTGTTACACATGGCCCAGAAACTGACAATGTATGAACAGCGCCACCCTGAGTTGTACCAAGACAAGTTCAAACGTCCGATAGGCCTGGTCGATACGGAAGAAGAGGATCCTGTACAAGACCAGGAGGTGGCCGTGGCTGAATGGGCTCGGGGGGCAGATCCTGTGTCCTGCAAATGGGTAAAACAGCAAGGGCCTGCAAAAGGGTTCGACTTCGATGTGAGCAAAGCTGAGCAGATATTCGATTTACTGCTGAAAGAAAAGCAGCTGAAGTTACCCGAAGGCCATAAAATCCCTACGGCTCAAGAGATGAACGGGAGACCATACTGCAAGTGGCATCACTCGTTCACCCACACCACCAATGATTGCAAAGAGCTACGTCGCCCAGATCCAAACGGCGATAGAACAGTCGATCCTTGGGCAATCGCCATGAAAGTAGACACAAACCCATTTCCGGCGTCAACATGGTAGAACACAGCCACTCCGAGGCGTCGGTTGGATTTCTCGTTCGATGTTAATATGGCGGGACACATGTACCACCATGGCACATATAAGGAGGAAGGCGGTCGCTCTCGGGGCAAAGAAAGAGAGGAGGCTGGTCCACGTGACGGCCCGTTATGATGACGGTATTTAACCGGAGCAAGTGAGAAGTGTGCGATATCAGAAGCCACACTCCACGCATCTCCTTAACAAGTATGAGCGTCAGTATGACCGACGTCGCCGGCACGATAGAGATGATGAAGGATATGAACACCTCGCTAGGGGAAGGTCAAAAGAAAAGGAAGGCGCAGATAAACATTGGGATTGTCCTTTCTTCAAGTATTGCTAGGATGCGGGAATGAGTCGATTGCCTACAATCAACAACTGCCCAGAATGTGGACAGCAGAAGGATGACATAGGTCCAGTTTCAGTGTTCAAGCGTCTAGGGCCTCTCCCGCCTCAGAACAGACAAGAGGAGTCATCTCGAGCAAAAGACCTCGAGGAGCCAATGGGTGAAGAAGAAGAAGACAGATATCACCGACCAAGGTGGTGCCCCGATGGACTCAGACACACCCAAAAGCGTAGAGTTCAGCGACTGCGTAACTTGGAGGAAGCCAGCGATACCTCCGCTTTAAGGAAAGCACGGCCCGATCTGCCGTGAAAATTCGAGACCTTGAAGCGGAAGATCGCCGAAAAGGAAGAGTGGCGCCTAAACCGGTAAAAGCCGATCACGAAGACATCGGTGCACAAACATGGTGTTCATACTTCGCCGAGTTTTGCGCCCAAGAACCAAAGAGCTGCCGATGTACGGTTGGCTATGCGGCCCACAGCCGGTTATCTTTGAAAAGCCACGTGAGAAGGGCTACAAACATCTGAAAGCCCTGTACCTGCGAGGTTACATCAATGGGCAGCCTGTCAGCAAGATGTTGGTTGACACCAGAGCGGCAGTCAATATAATGCCATACTCCATGCTACGGCGCTTGGGACGCTCCACTGCAGATCTGATCAAAACCAACGTCACGTTAAGCGACTTCAACGTCAAACTTCGAGAAAGCGCAAGTCTTTGAGCGTGGAATCGCGTGACCGTGGGCAGAAAAACCATCCCACGTCATTCTTCGTGGACAGCAAAAGCACCTACTGTCTTCTTTGGGAGAGATTGATTCACGCTAATCGCATTCCATCCACGATGCACCAGTGCCTAATACAGTGGGATGGAGATGAAGTGGAGGTCATTCATGCAGATGATTTGATCGAGATCTCCATAGCTGGAATGAACGTCTGGGAAGCAGACGACCAAGAGCCGATCTCTAGAATCAGTCTAGACGGCTGTGAGCGTATTGAAGCTACAAAAAATGGGGTGAGGCTGGTCTTATCCACTGGCCTGACAGAGTAGCAAAGTCCACGATCGTACGTGGTATGGCCGATCTCTGCGATCGGCCACAAAAAATAAAAAGCAGTAAGCTTACGACAAACAGGTCATGCGAATGTAGGAGATTCCCGCCATTGTAGAGCACAAATAAGTTGTAAACCTTCCTTGACTAATGCAATCGAAAGGGGCCGATTAAATAATCGCCCAAATTATCCTTGTTATCCTCACCAACTGTTTGCCCCGTGTTTAGCATCGATTTAGCAGGTGACGGAAAGCTAGGGTATGGGTTTACATCCGCTGATGAGCTAGAGGAGATTGACATCGGTCCTGGGGATAAGCCACGACCAACATTTATCAGCAAGAAGTTAGATCCGAATCTGCGGGGTCCGATGATAGCTTTGTTGAAAGAATATCCAGACTGCTTCGCCTGGGACTATACAGAGATGCCCGGGTTAGACAGGAGCATCATTGAGCATCGACTCCCGCTTAAAAAAGGATTTCGGCCATTCCAGCAGCGAGCACGGTGATGAAGGCGAAATTTTGGAAGAAGTCAAGAAAGAGATTGAGAAAATGTTGATGACTAGGTTAATCAGGCCATGTGTATGCCGAGTGGATTTCTAGTATCGCACTGAGAGAAAAGGATGGACTGGCGTGTTGCCATAGATTTTCGGGATCTCAATAGAGCTACTCCAAAGGATGAGTATCGATGCGGTAAGAGACACTAATCAACGCAGCTTGGTCATAAGATCTTGAGCTTCATGGATGGCAATGCGGTTACAACCAAATTTTTATGGCTCGGAAGATATACACAAGACGCATTGAGTCCTGTTCGGTGGGGTTGTTTGAATATGTAGTCATGACGTTTGGACTGAAGAATGTCGGCGCCACATACCAAAGAGCCATGAATTACATTTTCCATGATCTGATCGGCAAGATGGTGGAAATTTATATCGATGACGTGGTCAAGTCCTTCAAGATACAAGGGCACTTGGGCGATCTGCAACGCGTCCTGGACCGAACAAGAAAATTCGGGCTACGGATGAATCCAAAGAAGTGTGCCTTCGGTGTGACGGCCGGTCAGTTCTTGGGTTTCTTGGTCCATGAACGCGGAATTGAGATCGGCCTGAAAAGTCAGGAGGCAGTGCGAACAATGAAGCCACCTACCACGAAGAAAGAACTGCAGTCTCTCATCGGCAAGATCAACTTCGTCAGAAGATTCATCTCCAATCTGTCAGGAAGAATAGAGCCGTTCATGGGACTGGTGAAAATTAAATCTGATGAGGAGTTCCGCTGGGGGACAGAACAACAACGAGCCTTCGACGAGATCAAAGAATATCTAACGAAGCCGCCAGTGTTGGTTCCGCCCCAGCCGGATAGGCCGTTCTACATTTACTTGTCAGTCGACCGCCCATCGCCTCGGTGGTGGTGCAAGTTTATGATGGTGCGGAGCGAAGGTTTTACATCAGCGTAAGGATGCTGGATGTAGAGACAAGGTATCTCGAGATCGATAAGTTGGGCCTCTCGCTTTTCACCGCACCAAGTGCGCCACATCTTGCTCTCAGAGATTATCATTATATGCAAATCGATGTCATAAAGCATATCTTGGCTCCTATGTTGAAAGGCCGACTCGGCAAATGGATGTTTGCATTATCGAATTTGACATCCGTATCAACCCGCGAAGCGTTAAGGTCGCATTGGCCGACCTTATTGCTGAAAGAATCAACACCGATATAGCGGCGCTGTCATACTGGCGTGGGCTATGTTTTTCGATGGATCGGTTTGTGATGATGGTTGCGGCATCGGCATTCTACTCGTGTCGCCCCGGGGGGCAACATATTCCTTCTCCATCAGGCTAGCTACCCCTCGCACCAACAATGTCGCCGAGTATGAGGCGATACGCAAGGGAATGGAGTTGCTCATCGAAGCTGGAGCAGAAGCAGTGGAAGTTTTCGGAGACTCCAAATTGGTGATTTCCCAATTCACGGAGGAATACAAGTGTGAGAGCGAGTCGCTCTTACCATTATGGTTGCAATGCTGTGAGCTAATGGCACAGTTCCGGTACATAAACTTTAACTGGATCCCGCAATCGCAGAATTCCGAGGCGAATGATCTCGCACAAATGGCTTCGCTACAAGGACGAAAGGAGGAATCGATGTTCAAGTACAGCCTCGGAGGGACGATCGAGAGTCGATATCTTTAATTACTTGAAAGATTCTCTGGGGCACCTAAACAGATAAGGTACAAGGCCATGAAGTATGTGCTTATCGGGACGACATGTTCTACAGGACTGGAAGGGTTCTTGCTCAAATGTGCAGGACCAACCGAGGCCAATCAACTCCTACACGAGGTACACGAAGGCGCTGTGGAACTCACCAATCGGCTCACAAGATGAAATGGTTGATCAAAGCTATCGGTTTTATTGGCCCACCATGCTTGAGGACTGTTTAAATACTACAAAGGGTGTCAAGCATGTAAATTTGGAAAAATTCAGATGGTACCACGGCAATGAACCCCATCATCAAGCCTTGGCCATTCCGAGGTTGGGGCATGGATATGATCGGCAAGATCAATCCTCCATCAAGCAAAGGCCACATGTGGATTTTGGCCATTACGGATTATTTCACTAAATGGGTGGAAGCCGTCCCTATGAAGTCGATGAACTCGAAGGATGTTATCAATTTTGTGAAAGAACATGTCATTCATAGATTCGGATTCTAAACTATCACGACCGATGGAGGTTCGGTCTTCATTTCTCATGAGTTTAGAAAATTCGTGAGGACACGGAATTAAGGCGATCCGATCATCTCCATACTATGCTCAAGCAAATGGGCAAGCTGAAGCGTCCAACCAGAGCCTTATCAAGCTGATCAAGAGGAAAGTCGATGAGCACCCTAGGCGTTGGCACGAGGTTTTGTCAGAGGCTTTATGGGCTTATTGCATGTCATGTCATGTCATGGAGCGATAAAAACCTCGCCATACCATCTAGTCTATGGACAAGAAGCAGATTGCTCGGGAAATTACTTGGATCGAGACGTGTCACTTTTCGTAACGATCTAACAACTGAAGAATATGCGACCGATGATGGTGGCGGTGTTGAGGATTTAACCGAGCTCAGTGGTCGCTGAGAAAATCAAAGAGAACAAGGCCAAGGTAGCTCGGGCATATAATAAGAAGGTGAGACCAAAGGAGTTCCACGTTGGCGATCCGGTATGGGAAGTCTGTATTGCCATTGGGGACTAAGGATGCAGATATGGTAAATGGTCTCCAAATTGGCACAGCCATGTGGTCGATCAAGTTTTAAGAACGCGTACATGCTTGAGGAGCTGGACGGCGAAATTCCCAAAGGGTCACAACGGTCAAAGATCTCAAGAAATATTTCCCAAGCATGTGGGATGATAGACAGTGAAATATGGGGGCCGATACATGAAATCGGCCAATAAAAAAATTAAATATAGCCGATGCACAGCCATCGACTCTAGAGGTTCAAACTGTTACGAGCAGGTGTCAGTTTACATGAATGAGCTATTGAAGGAATGCCTCGAAGGCGTGGAGGGCGTCAGCACGGACACGATCCACCTCGGCGATCTCGGCATCGTCGTCTTCGTCCTTGCCCGTCACTAGCTGCTTGTTCAGGGCACATATTTCCGCCAGATCAGTCTTCAGTTGAGCTTTGAGGCCTTCTGCTTCGTCTTGGGAGCGGGCGATGAATGCTTCCTTGTCACGAATGAGCTGTTTAGTCGCCCGGACCTTCTCTTCAAGATCTCCCAATTCCTTTTCAAGGATGCAAGCTCGGTACCGACAGAGGTGTCGGTTTGGCATCCAGAGACGCCTTTTTCTCGTTGAGCTCGACATTTATTCGCAATATTGGCCTTCGGGAGTTGGCGCGCAGATTAATCCTCTCACGAGCCAACTTTACCCTTGACCCGTAGAATGACAGAGTTACAACTGCCAAAGCTTCACCGCAATGCTATCGAGTTGGTCCTTGATTTCGCAAGAACGCTTCACCTCTTCAGGACCCTCGATCAACTCCTCGATCGGGGAGGACAGCAAGGCTCTTAGACGCTGGAATTGAGGTAGAACAGCCCTTGCTCGTGGTTCATCGTTGGCAACAGAGGGGGTTGGTTCGATGGATTCAGGTCGAACGCCGAGTTCGAGATATCACAACCTGGCAGAGAAATGGCGTCGATGCGTCCAACATGGAAGGATGAGCCGAACGAAGCGAACGTACCTCTCCTACGATCAGGGGGATAGCAGATGACGAGACAATCGACTTGTGTGTTGTTGCTAGGGGCTTGGCCAAAGTGGTAACCGTTTCATCTACGCCTTCAGGGATTACTAGATCCAGCCTTGCGAGAGGCATCGGCACTGCCCCGGCTTTACCACTAGAAGTGTCAGTCGTCTGCATGGAAGGTGCTTAGCCGATGTAAATAGTGATGAATTGGCAGATAGAAAAAGCAATTGGTAAGAGCATAGAGGGTGATGACTTTCGAAACCTCCTGGCTCGACGAAGAAGTTTGCAGTCCCTTGCGAGCCCGCTTGGGGCATACCGCCCCGACCGATGCTCGGGTGAGGTTCAGAACCCTTTTCACGAGCCGATGGTGGCAAATCTGGCTGGCTCGGTGCGATGGTCCTCTCGGAGTCTGTTGGGACCGATTCTCCTCGATCGGATTGTGTGTCCTCGCTGGAGGTGTCTTCGACGGAAGCCTGTAAGAAAAGGAGAGCTAGTAAGCACGAGCATGTTTGCAAGGATGAAAGAGATCAACCAAGGCATGGATCGGATACACGCTGAGCTTTACGGAGAAGGGCTCCGCCTCAAAGTCTTCGCAGCTACCTTCCTCACCACCGTTCTTGTTTTAGTTGGAACTCGAGAGGCGGACCTAGGAGTTGATTGGTTCTTGGAAGCCGATTGTGGTGATATCTGGTTACGCATCACGACCTTTTTCAAAGGTGGGGAGTTTTTGAAAAAGGACCACAGAGCTGGTGGGAAGAATTCAAGGTGGAGCCATCAACGTGAGGTTCAGGACCATCTTGTTGCTGCAAAGAGACAGTGTGGGTTATTAGAAGAATCATTTGTGAGCTGCATCAAGAAAATTTACAAGTAGTGGTACTGTTCTCACGGGATATCATATTCAGCATCGAGTTGTTCCAAAGAACGGTCCCAGCTCTCAAGGCATGAGTCTTCCACATCGACCACCAGTTCTCAAAACCATCGGTTGATGAAGCGAAGGTGAGGTTGTTAGGAATTGGGATGGTCGAGCATCGAAGAAGGAATAACACCTTTGATCGGTGAGAGGATCGCAGGCGGTCACCGCCTCTGTAAGGTGGTGGAGAAAGAAATGGGAGG
The DNA here is from genome assembly GCA_030063025.1 of Avena longiglumis. Classification (NCBI taxonomy): domain Eukaryota; kingdom Viridiplantae; phylum Streptophyta; class Magnoliopsida; order Poales; family Poaceae; genus Avena; species Avena longiglumis. The sequence goes on from CP125974.1 coordinate 21,992,386, forward strand.
TACTTGTCCAAGGCCAAATTGCCGAGCCACTACGACGGCCGGTAGAATTCAGATCCGGCTTGATTATTCTTGGATGTGCTCATGCCAACCGGAAGGAAACAGGACGGATCACGGTGGAAAATAGCCGAAATTTGGTGTCATCGGCAAAGTTGTCTAGCCTGAAGGAGATTGGATTTTCAAAATGTTCCGATTCTTCCATGTAAGGAAAGAAGATAGGATTGTCCAGGACTTGAAAGAAAATGCTGAACCACTTGGATGCTTCCTGAGGGATCAGTTTACTACCCGCAGTCTATACAAAGCTTGTAGTGGTGCATCGGATCGCTTCCCTTTCATCCGGAAAGGTGCAACTCGCCAAAAGGGGAAGTTTGGGACATGGTTTTGAAAATACACCGAGCCCATAGCTGAATGAACCACCAAGGACCTCTGTTGATCGCTATCTTTGGAGAATAATTTGTGAGACATCAACGGAGATATCGATAGACCTCTCCAAGGAACTTGCCGATGCCAAGTTGAGTGCCTTTGGCAAGTTCAGAGGCTGAGAGATAATTCTTGGTTGGAGCAAGGAAGAGCCACGAATATGAAATGTTCTAGCCAGGAGGTTGAGGAAAGCCGTGTGTTCTTTCTCCGTGACAGGCCTTTAGTTTTCATGTGGCTTTGAATATAGCCACCCGATTCAGCCTGCTTTTGGAAGAAAGCTTGTAGGGGACCTTGTCGATTAAAAGCGAGGGCTGGGTGATGTAACGTCTGCATCAGTAATCATCACCACGCCTAATGAGTTGGTGTCATGGGGCCATGACCGAACATGAAGCGATTGAGCATCGGACGAAGTAGCCGATGGTTTTAGAAGATTTTCATGTTTCTCAAGGAGACAATGACAAATACAAGGCATCGGCTATTCCCGTGGTTTCCCATTGAGATTGGTAAGTTTTGGCTACCCTGCTGTACCAAGAAACCCAATGTTCAGGGGTATTAGGCCAGGATCGCAAGCAATCGGCCCAAGAATTCAAATCTAGGTTTTGGCTTAAGGGATTCTGCTTTTGCTCGCAAGAGATCAGATGGGCAGGACTAGATTCTGTACGGGGGCCAAGACAGAGAATTTGGGAGAGAAGGATGCGGCAGCAGAATGTCTGAAACCTAAAAATTTAATGGTGGAATAAAGCATTAATTCAGGTGTTTGCCATTAATTCTAGCACCGTGTTCAGACTGCGAGGAGTAGGCGTACCTTCAGACCAGAGACCGCTGTGTTGGTGTTGGACGATTCCGCCATCTAGTTTGCCGGCGGAGATGGATCTATGCAATTGGGGATCGAGGGTTCTTGTCGCTGTAAGCTCGATCTATTCGGTGAGGCAATTGGAGATCTGGGTTGGCCTTTTTTGAAGAGGGTCAGCTACCGCTTGAACTGGGAAGTGGCCGCTCAGATTTGTCTAAGTATGCGACCAGATTTGACCTTGTCAACGTTTTTGGGGAAAGCCGATGTTTTACCATCGGCTCTTTGGGCTTTGACTTGGTTGACTGTATGAGCGTAGTATGGTGAAAGCCGATGCATTACTATCGGCTTCTGGAACATTGACCTATTTTGACTATCGGCAAAATCGAATTGGAAAAGCAATCTTTGTTGATTCAAAAGACGATTGTTTACAATGGAGCCGATTTCTTACAAAAGGAAATCTACTACTAGTACTACTACTACTAGTTCCTAATCTAGAGGCCGGTGTCGTCGCCGCTGTTCGCCGTCGTCAGATTCGGCTGGCCATCAGCCGCTGCCGGCGTAGTCTTCGCCGCTTTGAAGTTGTCGTGAGGGCCTCCTCGTCCTCGCTGCGTCTTGGTGTCCTCGCTGGACCCGGCAAAGCGCCACCGCGGGTATTCGTCGGAGGAGGTGTCCTCCTCCGCCTCCTCCTCGGAGGATTCGACGCCATCCTGTGACCAGGCGTCGTCGGTGCTCTCCGCCTCAGTTCCCGTCGACAAGGAACTGCAGGCCTCCTCATGCGGTTAGGGACTCGTCGTCTCGACCAGACAGCGAAGTCCCGATCCTCTTGTCCCACCATTGTGGGCGAGAGAGCCTCTGTGCCGTTGGCTGGTGCTCCGCCGGCTCCCGGTCGCTCAGTGTGTTGGAGGATTGGGAGGAAAGGCGGATGATTTGGAGGAAGAAGAAGCCATGGCGGAAGAGGGTTTTTGGCGAGGAAGAGGGTTTTTTGGCTAATGGAGGAAGATGGGGCTGCAAACTGCTCAGATGAATTTAAATAAGGGGAATAGTGGGAGGTGGTTCAATGCCATAGCGGTTTCCCAGAATGTGGTGCCAAAATTGTCAAATCATGCACTGCGGAGAAGTTGAGAAGACAGGGCATCATGATGAGGGGGTGGCATGACGATTCTGCTCTGCAACGCGTAACCCGATAAGAAAAAAAAAGGGGGAAGAAAAAACAACAACAGAGTGGTTTTGGAATTATTATTGCCAAAACCAGGGGGGCATGTGTTATCGCCACATTTTGGCCAAAGGAGGAGATGGGCCGTAATCAAGATGGGCTTAGAGGATACATATATGCAACCTATTGCTGGATCGGCCTTGTGCGTGGATTTGGGCTAAATTGCCCGTGTATCTATATATTGTAGTAGGTTCCGTTTCGATTTAAGTAAGAGATAGAGTTGTTAGGGTTATTCCAAAGATAGAAAGTCTCCGGACTATAAATATGTACCTAAGGTTATTGAGAAAAGGAGGACGATCACGTTCACAACAAACACAATCTCGGCGCATCGCCACCCCTTGTTTCTAGGGTTTCTTTCGGGTAATTGTCATGCTGCCTAGATCGCGTCTTGCGATCTAGGCGATCTACTATGCGTTATTTAGTGTTACTCGTACTGAAGCCTTGTTGATGGAGAGTAATACTGTTATCATAGATTTATTTGGGCTAGCATCGGTACCTTTTTTTGTTACGATTGCCTAGTTATGCTGCCTTTAGTTATCTCGCTGCCTTTGCACCTTTTCGGGTGTAAGGGCAGCATCTTGCTTGATCTTTATTCAGTTGATTTGATCTGTTATAGTTATGCCTTGTTTTCCAAGGTTTAGTTTGATATCCACGTAGTCAGGCCTTGCAAACGGGTTGAACGATCCAGTAGTACGTAAGGATGTGGTTTGCCAATTCGAGAGGAGTTGTTCCGGGAATTGAATTTACGTCGGTTGTTAGGCCTTCTCTAGGGTTAGTTTTCTATCATCTTTTGTATCTACCAGGCTCAATTACGTGTAGGATGTTCCAATTACGTGGTGAAAACGTTAAACTGTCGTAGATCGATTTAATTTGTAACGATGAAGCAAAACCCCCATGTTATTGTAGATCTAATGCAGAACCATGGGATAATCGGCTCCAGGAGCCGATTCACAGGGAAACCTGGGAGCCGGTCACGGCTCGAATTTTACGTATACTTGTTTGCCATGCAGGAAACTGATCGAAGAAATCCATCACCTTCCTGACCAGGTATAGGTCAGGTGGCACGCCCTTGCATCATCCAGACGTGTCGGAGTTTTATGGTCGTTGCCCGAGGGACCAGGGCCCACCAGCAGTTCTGGGAGCCTCCCGGCTCTTCGTGTTGCTCGTCGCTGCTCGCCGGTGGGTTTTGACAGGCAACACTGATATTTTTATGTAATGAAAATATCAACAACTAAAAAATAATATTCTAAAACCCACCAAAGTAAAAGTACTTATGTAACTAATGTAGATCTATAGTCACTAGTGGAAATAGGACCTCTAGTCCCGGGCCGTAAGGGCCTTTAGTCCCGGTTTTTGAACCGGGACTAATCAAGCGGGACTAGAGGCCCAACACTAGTCCCGACCCAGTTACCAGCCGGGACTAATGGATGTCCATGTGGCTGCCCCTGCGCGCTCGTGGTGCACCCCCTCTAGTCCCGGTTGGTGTTACGGGACTAGGACTAGTTCGGCCATTAAAGATTATGCCCCTTTCTTCCACTAGAGAGCATTACCTTGGACTAGTGGTTCTCTGTCGCGGCAGCATATTGTGCCCTTTCTCTGCCGCGGCAGAGATTTCATTTTTTATTGTTTTATTTACTTATTTTTCATTTCAACATAGTTTTTAAATATTTTTATGCCACCACATATCGTACACATTCGTACATATATAAGATAACTTGTATTACGATATCGAGCATACAAATATATACAATTTACATAGTTACATGGAGATCACAAAATCTTGGTACTAGAGCACGTCCGTTCGATTACATGGAGATCAGTAGCGCATATTCGCACTAAATTCTCCGGTATCGTCTACGTTCTCTTTGACAATAAATCCCGCCATCTCCTCCACAATTGCTAGTACGCGTTACGCTGGTTGTAGTTGATCCCGCAATCTCTCGAACTATATATAAGAAAAAGGAGATCAATATGAATATCAATCATGATAACAAAATGTGATGGCAATAAAATGATGGTGTGAATGCATTGCTTACATCGACTATAATCATTGTGTTCGGTGGTAAACGTGCGAATGAACTCGCATACGTAGATTCCACATAGATTTGACCTCTGTGGCTGCCTCGCGCACTTTACAAGAATAGAATTCAATCAAAATAATAATCTAGCATCATTATTGTATTGAAACTAGAAGTAAAGAGATGCGTGGACATATCACGTGCTACTTACCGAGACTGCCCTAAACGTCAGCTTCTCACTAAATACACCGGTAACCTCACGCTTGAACCGGATCCAAACCCTGCCCAACAAAGAAAATGAATGAATGAGTTATTCATTACCTGATATCTCAGGAAATCAACGAAAGAGACCGATATAGTGCGAAACTTACTTCTGGAGCATGTCCTGCATGCTGCGGAAATCTTCCAGATTTCTCTTTGATGGGTCCATGACATCAACTCTTCACTTATCAAGTTGAATGTCTAGCAGAACCCAGTGGAAGCTGCAAACATTTATATATACATCAGTAACTCATCAGTTACACTTATTAGCATCGACTAATCAAAAGTGAATGTGTACAACAGAGTAAGACCCTCACCTGATATTGTAAGGAAACAGTATGTGGTCAGAGAAATTTTGCTCCATTAGAAACATTAGAATGTTTTCCTCCGTCTCCTCGTGCTTATGTGTTAGCGTGGTTATATGCACTTTATCTGGGTCAATGAACCCAATATTGTAGATTATTTTTCTTTTACATTCCAGGATCTTCATTCTGCATAATAAGGATAATTACATGTTCTGAACTAAACAACTGGAATACTGAACATGTAGACAATGAATTCAACAACTTACAGACAATAGCAGCTGAGGATGGATTTGTCCAGTGCGTCGAGATGGTATAACTGGAACAGTTCTGAAAACTCAATATGTACCTCTTCGGGTCTGAAGTAGTACTTAGGTGGGACTTTGGCTACGATCATTATTCTTCCCTACTTCATGACTGCCAAGTACCATTTATGGAGATTCCACATTTGTGTTGGCAGTTCTCTCAGCCTCTCTTTGCTGACCAAATCCTCACCTGCGACATATTTAGGGGCTATTGGCATCTTGGGTGAATGTCCGAGTTGGGGGCCTAACAGTTCATCAAGATTAATTTCCATGATGGACGCCAACTCCGCAGCTATTGACATATCTAGTGGCTTTTGTGCGAGGAGTGGAACAATTTGTGAAACCACCTTGAGGAGTGCGATCGTTTGTTTTGCCTGTTGTCCGAGAAGGGGAACGTCTGTTTTTTACTGATTGCAGCTTTGGTCCCGCTTGCACCTGTGCTTTCTGATTTTTTACCGCTTGCACTTGATTTGCTTGATTTTCTCTTCGCCACTTCTTTCTGAAGTGTGCGTAGATAGTCATTTGGCTTATGGTGCAACTCATATTGCGATTTTGTGTTCAGAAAATCAAGTGCATATGCCTTTTGCTTCTCGGTGTATACTGGAGAGGGCTCAGGTTTCTTCTTCTCAAAATGCTCCGCCACTTCGGCCTTTGGTATCGCTGCATATTCCTCATCAGTACGATCGTAAGGTCTGATGGGAAGATTCTTATGAGGCACTGTTGGGAGGGGCGACATTTTCCGTTTTGGGCTGACGCGTCCTTTGGTACTCACTGACAGAGCACGCTTCCGCTTATTGTCCTTAGCGGGCGGGGAAGACTGCTGAGCCTGCGGGGGAGATCGAGATGGACTCGGGATGTGGTGGTCGTAGTCATCATGGGGTGGGATTCTTGGAGGTGATGGAGGTGGAGGTGGAGGTGAAGGAGACCTGCGACGACTCGGAGGCGGTAGTGTTATCCTTGGGGCCGAGCCTGGAAACCGTATGTTGTTCTTTTCCTAGAGAATGATCCCACCAAGTACTTCTCCAAGTGTGATCTCACTTTCAGGTCTAGGGATGTCAAGCTCCATTGACTCCCACTCCTTTACGATTTGATCCACCCTGATTTTAGCATAGCCAGGTGGAATATCACGGCCATGCCAACGTGCGTCAGGCGGACAAGGCAAAGCCGATCCGACCGCCACCTTCACAGATACGTTCTTCAATTTAAT